>BSYR01000020.1:41802500-42402500 GCA_030270665.1 Hibiscus trionum | reverse complement strand
CTGGTATTACTGGACTACCAAGTAGTTTTTTTCGTCAACACTGGGACACCGTTGGCGAAGATGTTATTAATTTATGCCTTAACTTACTAAACGACACTGCTGATATGTCCTTAGTCAATAAAACTATTCTGGTGCTAATCCCTAAAATCCAAGACCCAACTTCCATGAAACAACTAAGACCTATTAGTCTATGCACTGTTCTTTATAAAATAGTTGCTAAAACCATTGTCAGTAGGATGAAACAAATAATTCCCCTTTGTATTAGCCCTAATCAAGCAGCCTTCGTTCAGGGACGTAACATTTCTGATAATATCCTTGTTGCCCATGAAATTATTCACAATATCATTTCAAGGGCAACTAAATCCTCCCAAGGAGCTGCTCTTAAACTAGATATGGAAAAAGCTTTTGATAGAGTTGAATGGTCTTTTTTAGCAAATGTTATGGAACGCATGGGCTTCGCTTCTGATTGGATCTCCCTCATAATGCGATGCATTACCACAGTTTCCTTTTCAGTCAAAATTAATAACTCCTTCTCCCCCTTTTTTCAACCTCAACGTGGTTTACGTCAAGGTGACCCTTTATCACCTTTCCTTTTCCTATTTTGTACACAAGGGCTCTCTGCTTACCTATTCTGCTGCCCAACAAACAAACATCCTACCGGGGCTTGGTGCCTGCAAATATGGCCCCAGAGTCAACCATCTACTCTTTGCTGATGATTGTATGGTCTTCATTAACAATACTCCAACTGAAGTTACTCATCTTAAAAGAGCCCTGCAAACATATGCCGCTGCTTCCGGTCAAGCGGTTAATTTTGAGAAATCGACAATTTTTTATAATCCACGTACCCCATCTTCAACAAGAACCGCGATCAATAGTCTATTGCATGTACGTGAGGTATCTAACCCTGGCGTATATCTAGGTGTCCCACTTCTCATTGGGAAGAACAAAACTGAGTCATTAGGTTTTGTGCGTGATAAAGTTCATGACCGTCTTTCTAGCTGGGATAAACATCTCCTTTCTTTTAGTGGACGGGAGATCTTCATTAAAGCAGTCCTACAATCTCTACCTCAATATGTTATGTCTTGTTATCTTCTTCCACAAAACATTATTGACGATATGTCTTCAGCAATCCGGCAATATTGGTGGACTGGCAAATCCAATAAAAAAAGGTTGGCATATGCTTCCATGGAATCATGTTTGTTTACCTAAGGCCGCCGGAGGTATGGGGTTTAAGGATTTACATGACTTCAATATTGCTCTCTTGGGTAAGCAATTATGGAGACTCATTTGCGAACCAGATTCTTTATTGGGCCAAATATATCGTGCTAAATACTTTCCTTCTGGGAATATCCTCGATGCCTCCAGACCCAACTGAGGCTCCTTTGCATGGCAAGGTATGTATAATGCTCTACAACGTCTCTTTCCAGGCTTCCTATATCGTCCAGGTATTAACAGTAATATCAGAGTGCACAAAGACATCTGGGGCGGTCCTTCCCCTATTACCCTTACTGGGGATTACAAAATCTCGGATGAAGTCCATATTCGATGTCGCGATTTTATGCTTCGTAATCAGACTACTTGGGACCCTGAAAAGGTCCGACGTTATTTCAACCCAACTGATGCCACTGCCATTCTCCGTATACCAATTATAAATGATCACCGTGATTCTATTCTTTGGTCTCCTAATGATTCGGGTATTTACTCGGTCTGCTCTGGTTATCTTTTTTTACAACGTTCTACGTACCCACATACGTCATCTACACGCTTTTGGAAATTTCTGTCCAAAATCAAGGCCTTACCTAAGGTCAAAACTTTTGGATGGCGTATGGCGTCTGATGCTCTACCAGTTGGCTCCAAAATGCAAGTTTTTTCACCAAATTCGGGTCCTTGTCCTATCTGTGGAGCCCACTCGGAGTCCATTCTCCATGCTCTTCGTGATTGTGCTGGGGCTTCTGAAGCCCTTCAGCTATCTGGTATTCCCATAACTCTTTCTAGGAGTTTGGCTATTACCCCACTACAATGGTTGGAGGAAGCTGCCCATCTCCTATCCTCTGACAAGTTTGGCCTCTTCCTCACAACTATTTGGAACGTCTGGAATAAACGTAACGACTGGGTTCATAATCATCATCTACAACCACCATGGCTTATTGCCGTTAAATCCATTAGCTTACATGACGACTTCTGTAATGCCTCTTCTTCTTCCACCCCAATGCCCTCTATCCTTTCTCCTCCATGCTGGAACCCTCCTCCACCTAACCATATAAAAATAAATGTGGAAGGGGCTTTTAATCCCTCAACTCGTGCAGCGGCTGTTGGCGCCGTGGCACGTGCTTCTACAGGTGCAGTTTTGGGCGGCCTCACATTTCCGCTTGGTAGCTGTTTGGATACAGTTACTTGTGAAGGTGAAAGCCTTCTAGCATGAATCACCTTCGCCCGATCTCAAGGATGGAATCGGATCTTGCTTGAAACTGACTGTGCTTCTCTTGCAAATAGGATCAACAATCCAGGGCTGGACCTTTCTACTTCGGGACCTCTTCTTCACCAGATTCAAGAGTCTCTTTATGCTTTTGATTCAGCTTCTGTTTCTTTTGTACGCCGTGAGGCAAATCATGTGGCCCATACTTTGGCTACTTATTCGCTGAGTTCTATGTCTTCCATGTCTTTTAATTCTGACATTCCTACATGTATCAATCATCTTGTAACAAATTTCTCTGACATTAGTAGGGGTTTTTAATGAGGCCTTTTCTTCAAAAAAAAATTCCAACGGGTCCACTGAAAGGCCCATTTAGACCCGCACGTTCGAAACCTCTACATAAAGGACCGCAAAACAAGTTTTAATCAAATTTTAGCAGTACAAATAAATGATTAGGAGCTTTCCAACACAATTATATTGCAAAACCTCAATTTTTAAAAATTTTACTCAGTTAAAATTCCAACGGGTCCATTGAAAGGCCCATTTAGACCCGCACGTCCGAAACCTCTACAAAAAGGGCCGCAAAACAAGTTTTAATCAAATTTTAGGAGATCATGTAATTTATTAGGAGATTTTCAACACAATTATATTGCAAAACCTCAATTTCTGTACTTTTTACTCAGTTAAAATTCCAACCGGCCCATTGAAAGGCCCATTTAGACCTGCTCGTCCGAAACCTCTACAAAAAGGACCGCAAAAAAGTTTTAATCAAATTCTAGGAGTTCAAATAATTGATTAGGAGCTTTTCAACACAATTATATTGCAAAACCTCAATTTCTGTACTTTTTACTCAGTTAAAATTTCAACGGGTCCATTGAAAGGCCCATTTAGACTCGCTCGTCCGAAACCTCTACAAAAAGGACCACAAAAAAGTTTAAATCAAATTTTAGGAGTTCATGTAATTGATTAGGAGCTTTTCAACACAATTATATTGCAAAACCACAATTTCTGTACTTTTTACTCAGTTAAAATTCTAACGGGTCCATTGAAAGGCCCATTTAGACCCGCTCGTCCGAAACCTCGACAAAAAGGACCGCAAAAATAGTTTTAATCAAATTTTAAGAGTTCAAATAATTGATTAGGAGCTTTTCAACACAATTATATTGAAAAACCTCAATTTTTTAGTTTTTACTCAGTTAAAATTCCAACGGGCCCATTGAAAGGCCCATTTAGACCTGCTCGTCTGAAACCTCTACAAAAAGGACCGCAAAAATGTTTTATTCAAATATTAGGAGTTCAAATAATTGATTAGGAGCTTTTCAACACAATTATATTGCAAAACCTCAATTTCTGTACTTTTTACTCAGTTAAAATTCCAATGGGTCCATTAAAAGGTCCATTTCGACCCGCTCGTCCGAAACCTCTACAAAAAGGACTGCAAAACAGGTTTTAATCAAATTTTAGGAGTTCATGTAATTGATTAAGAACTTTTCAACACAATTATATTGTAAAACCTCAATTTCTGTACTTTTTACTCAGTTAAAATTCTAACGGGTCCATTAAAAGGCCCATTTCGACCCGCTCGTCCGAAACCTCTACAAAAAGGACTGCAAAACAAGTTTTAAACAAATTTTAGGAGTTCATGTAATTGATTAGGAGCTTTTCAACACAATTATATTGCAAAACCTCAATTTATGTACTTTTTACTCAGTTAAAATTCCAACGGGTCCATTGAAAGGCCCATTTAGACCTGCTCGTCCGAAACCTCGACAAAAAGGACCGCAAAACAAGTTTTAATCAAATGTTAGGAGTTCAAATAATTGATTAGATCTTTTCAACACAATTATATTGCATAACCTCAATTTCTGTACTTTTTACTCAGCTAAAATTCCAACGGGTCCATTGTAAGGCCACTTTAGACCTGCTCGTCCGAAACCGATAAAAAAAGTACCGCAAAAAAGTTTTAATCAAATTTTAGGAGTTCAAATAATTGATTAGGAGCTTTTCAACACAATTATATTAAAAAACCTCAATTTTATACTTTTTACTCAGTTAAAATTCCAACGGGTCCACTGAAAGGCCCATTTAGACCCGCACGTCCGAAACACCTACATAAAGGACCGCAAAACAAGTTTTGATCATATTTTAGGAGTACAAATAATTTATTATGAGCTTTTCAACACAATTATATTTCAAAACCTCAATTTTTATACTTTTTACTCAGTTAAAATTCCAACGGGTCCATTGAAAGGCCCATTTCGACCCGCTCGTCCAAAACCTCAACAAAAAGGACTGTAAAACAACTTTTAATCAAATGTCAGGAGTTCATGTAATTGATTAGGAACTTTTCAACACAATTATATTGCAAAACCTCAATTTCTGTACTTTTTACTCAGTTAAAATTCCAACGGGTCCATTGAAAGGCCCATTTCAACCCGCTCGTCCGAAACCTCTACAAAAAGGACTGCAAAACACGTTTTAATCAAATTTTAGGAGTTCATGTAACTGATTAGGAGCTTTTCAACACAATTATATTGCAAAACCTCAATTTTTGTACTTTTTACTCAGTTAAAATTCCAACGGGTCCATTGAAAGGCCCATTTAGACCTCCTCGTCTGAAACCTCGACAGAGAGGACCACAAAACAAGTTTTAATCAAATTTTAGGAGTTCAAATAATTGATTAGGAGCTTTTCAACACAATTATATTAAAAAACCTCAATTTTATACTTTTTACTCAGTTAAAATTCCAACGGGCCCATTGATAGGCCCATTTAGACCTGCTCGTCCGAAACCTCTACAAAAAGGACCGCAAAAAAGTTTTATTCAAATATTAGCAGTTCAAATTAATGATTAGGAGCTTTTCAACATAATTATATTGCAAAAGCTCATTTTCTGTACTTTTTACTCAGTTAAAATTCCAAAGGGTCCATTTTAAAGGCCCATTTCGACCCGCTCGTCCGAAACCTCTACAAAAAGGACTGCAAAACAAGTTTTAAACAAATTTTAGGAGTTCATGTAATTGATTAGGAGCTTTTCAACACAATTATATTGCAAAACCTCAATTTATGTACTTTTTACTCAGTTAAAGTTCCAACGGGTCCATTGAAAGGCCCATTTCGACCCGTTCGTCCGAAACCTCTACAAAAAGTACTGCAAAACACGTTTTAATCAAATTTTCGGAGTTCATGTAACTGATTAGGAGCTTTTCAACACAATTATATTGCAAAACCTCAATATCTGTACTTTTTACTCAGTTAAAATTCCAACGGGTCCATTGAAAGGCCCATTTAGACCTGCTCGTCTGAAACCTCGACAGAAAGGACCGCAAATCAAGTTTTAATCAAATTTTAGGAGTTCAAATAATTTATTAGGAGCTTTTCAACACAATTATATTGCAAAACTTAAATTTTTATACATTTTACTCAGTTATAATTCCAACGGGTCCACTAAAAGGCCCATTTCTACCCGCACATCCGAAACCTCTACATAAAGGACCGCAAAACAAGTTTTGATCATATTTTAGGAGTAAAAATAATTGATTATGAGCTTTTCAACACAATTATATTGCAAAACCTCAATTTTTAAAAAATTTACTCAGTTAAAATTCCAACGGGTCCATTGAAAGGCCCATTTAGACATGCTCGTCCGAAACCTCTGCAAAAAGGGCCGCAAAACAAGTTTTAATCAAATTTTAGGAGATCGTGTAATTGATTAGGAGCTTTTCAACACAATTATATTGCAAAACCTCAATTTCTGTACTTTTTACTCAGTTAAAATTCCAACGGGTCCATTGAAAGGCCCATTTCGACCCGCTCATCCGAAACCTCTACAAAAAGGACCACTAAAAAGTTTTAATCAAATTTTAGGAGTTCATGTAATTGATTAGGAGCTTTTCAACACAATTATATTACAAAACCTCAATTTCTGTACTTTTTACTCAGTTAAAATTCCAACAGGTCCATTGAAAGGCCCATTTAGACCCGCTCGGCCGAAACCTCTACAAAAAGGACCGCAAAAAAGTTTTATTCAAATATTAGCAGTTCAAATAAATGATTAGGAGCTTTTAAACATAATTATATTGCAAAACCTCATTTTTTATACTTTTTACCCAGTTAAAATTCCAACGGGTCTATTGAAAGGCCCATTTCGACCCGCTCGTCCGAAACCTCAACAAAAAGGACTGTAAAACAAGTTTTAATCAAATTTCAGGAGTTCATGTAATTGATTAGGAGCTTTTCAACACAATTATATTGCAAAACCTCAATTTCTGTACTTTTTACTCAGTTAAAATACCAAAGGGTCCATTGAAAGGCCCATTTAGACCTGCTCGTCGGAAACCTCCACAAAAAGGACCGCAAAAAAGTTTTAATCAAATTTTAGGAGATCAAAAAGTTGTTTAGAAGCTTTTCAACACAATTATATTGCAAAACCTCAATTTCTGTACTTTTTACTCAGTTAAAATTCCAACGGGTGAGCATGCGATGATGGCCTGGTGGTCAAAGCACGCTTACCTGCTTCACTCCTTTCCCCTTAGGTTCTGGGTTCAAGACTCCTCAGGAGCATTGCCTTCACCTAGAATTTCCCCCTCCCCTCTAGGTAGAAGTAGAATAGGATTTTCAAAAAAAATTCCAACGGGTCCATTGAAAGGCCCATTTCGACCCGCTCGTCCGAAACCTCTACAAAAAGGACTGCAAAACACGTTTTAATCAAATTTTCGGAGTTCATGTAACTGATTAGGAGCTTTTCAAAACAATTATATTGCAAAACCTCAATTTCTGTACTTTTTACTTAGTTAAAATTCCAACGGGTCCATTGAAAGGCCCATTTAGACCTGCTCGTCTAAAACCTCGACAGAAAGGACCGCAAAACAAGTTTTAATCAAATTTTAGGAGTTAAAATAATTGATTAGGAGCTTTTCAACACAATTATATTGCAAAACTTCAATTTTTATACATTTTACTCAGTTAAAATTCCAACGGGTCCACTGAAAGGCCCATTTAGACCCGCACGTCCGAAACCTCTACAAAAAGGACCGCAAAACAAGTTTTAATCAAATTTTAGGAGTACAAATAAATGATTAGGAGCTTTCCAACACAATTATATTGCAAAACCTCAATTTTTAAAATTTTACTCAGTTAAAATTCCAACGGGTCCATTGAAAGGCCCATTTAGACCCGCACGTCCGAAACCTCTACAAAAAGGGCCGTAAAACAAGTTTTAATCAAATTTTAGGTGATCTTGTAATTGATTAGGAGATTTTCAACACAATTATATTGCAAAACCTCAATTTCTGTACTTTTTACTTAGTTAAAATTCTAACCGGCCCATTGAAAGGCTCATTTAGACCTGCTCGTCCAAAACCTCTACAAAAAGGACCGCAAAAAAAGTTTTAATCAAATTATAGGAGTTCAATTAATTGATTAGGAGCTTTTCAACACAGGTATTTTGCAAAACCTCAATTTCTGTACTTTTTACTCAGTTAAAATTCCAACGGGTCCATTAAAAGGCCCATTTCGACCCGCTCGTCCGAAACCTCGACAAAAAGGAACGTCAAACAAGTTTTAATCAAATTTTAGGACTTCATGTAATTGATTAGGAACTTTTCAACACAATTATATTGCAAAACCTCAATTTCTGTACTTTTTACTCAGTTAAAATTCCAAAGGGTCCATTGAAAGGCCCATTTCGACTCGCTCGTCCGAAACCTCTACAAAAAGGACTACAAAACAAGTTTTAATCAAATTTAAGGAGTTCATGTAATTTATTAGGAGCTTTTTAACACAATTATATTGAAAAACCTCAATTTCTGTACTTTTTACTCAATTAAAATTCCAACGGGTCCATTGAAAGGCCCATTTCGACCCGTCCGTCCGAAACCTCGAAAAAAAGGACCGCAAAAATAGTTTTAATCAAATTTAAGGAGTTAAAATAATTGATTAGGAGCTTTTCAACACAATTATATTGCAAAACCTCAATTTCTGTACTTTTTACTCAGTTAAAATTCCAACGGGTCCATAGAAAGGCCCATTTCGACTCGCCCGTCCGAAACCTCTACGAAAAGGACTGCAAAACAAGTTTTAATCAAATTTTAGGAGTTCATGTAATTTATTAGGAGCTTATTAAAACAATTATACTGAAAAACCTCAATTTCTGTACTTTTCACTCAATTAAATTCCAACGGGTCCATTAAAAGGCCCATTTCGACCCGCCCGTCCGGAACCTCGACAAAAAGGACCACAAAAATAGTTTAATCAAATTTTAGGAGTTCAAATAATTGATTAGGAGCTTTTCAACACAATTATATTGAAAAATCTCAATTTTATACTTTTTACTCGGTTAAAATTCCAACGGGTCCATTGAAAGGCCCATTTCGACCTACCCGTCCGAAACCTCTACAAAAAGGACTGTAAAACAAGTTTTAATCAAATTTCAGGAGTTCATGTAATTGATTAGGAGCTTTTCAACACAATTATATTGCAAAACCTCAATTTCTGTACTTTTTACTCAGTTAAAATTCCAAAGGGTCCATTGAAAGGCCCATTTAGATCTGCTCGTCGGAAACCTCCACAAAAAGGACCGCAAAAAGTTTTAATCAAATTTTAGGAGATCAAAAAGTTGTTTAGAAGCTTTTCAACACAATTATATTGCAAAACCTCAATTTCTGTACTTTTTACTCAGTTAAAATTCCAACGGGTGAGCATGCGATGATGGCCTGGTGGTCAGAGCACGCTCACCTGCTTCACTCCTTTCCCCTTAGGTTCTGGGTTCAAGACTCCTCAGGAGCATTGCCTTCACCTAGAATTTCCCCCTCCCCTCTAGGTAGAACTAGAATAGGATTTTCAAAAAAAATTCCAACGGGTCCATTGAAAGGCCCATTTCGACCCGCTCGTCCGAAACCTCTACAAAAAGGACTGCAAAACACGTTTTAATCAAATTTTCGGAGTTCATGTAACTGATTAGGAGCTTTTCAAAACAATTATATTGCAAAACCTCAATTTCTGTACTTTTTACTTAGTTAAAATTCCAACGGGTCCATTGAAAGGCCCATTTAGACCTGCTCGTCTAAAACCTCGACAGAAAGGACCGCAAAACAAGTTTTAATCAAATTTTAGGAGTTAAAATAATTCATTAGGAGCTTTTCAACACAATTATATTGCAAAACTTCAATTTTTATACATTTTACTCAGTTAAAATTCCAACGGGTCCACTGAAAGGCCCATTTAGACCCGCACGTCCGAAACCTCTACAGAAAGGACCGCAAAACAAGTTTTAATCAAATTTTAGGAGTAAAAATAAATGATTAGGAGCTTTCCAACACAATTATATTGCAAAACCTCAATTTTTAAAATTTTACTCAGTTAAAATTCCAACGGGTCCATTGAAAGGCCCATTTAGACCCGCACGTCCGAAACCTCTACAAAAAGGGTCGTAAAACAAGTTTTAATCAAATTTTAGGTGATCTTGTAATTGATTAGGAGATTTTTCAACACAATTATATTGCAAAACCTCAATTTCTGTACTTTTTACTTAGTTAAAATTCTAACCGGCCCATTGAAAGGCTCATTTAGACCTGCTCGTCCAAAACCTCTACAAAAAGGACCGCAAAAAAAGTCTTAATCAAATTATAGGAGTTCAATTAATTGATTAGGAGCTTTTCAACACAATTATATTGCAAAACCTCAATTTCTGTACTTTTTACTCAGTTAAAATTTCAACGGGTCCATTGAAAGGCCCATTTAGACCCGCTCGTCCAAAACCTCTACAAAAAGGACCACAAAAAAGTTTTAATCAAATTTTAGGAGTTCATGTAATTGATTAGGAGCTTTTCAACACAATTATATTACAAAACCTCAATTTCTGTACTTTTTACTCAGTTAAAATTCCAACGGGTCCATTGAAAGGCCCATTTAGACCCGCTCGTATTAAACCTCGACAAAAAGGACCGCAAAACAAGTTTTAATCAAATTTTAGGAGTTCAAATAATTGTTTAGGAGCTTTTCAAGACAATTATATTGTAAAACCTCAATTCTGTACTTTTTACTCAGTTAAAATTCCAACGGGTCCATTGTAAGGCCCACTTGGACATGCTCGTCCGAAACCGATACAAAAAGGACCGCAAAAAAGTTTTAATCAAATTTTAGGAGTTCAAATAAATGATAAGGAGCTTTTCAATACAATTATATTGCAAAACTTTAATTTTTAAACATTTTACTCCGTTAAAATTCCAACGGGTCTATTGAAAGGCCCATTTAGACCCGCACGTCCGAAACCTCTACATAAAGGACCCAAAACAAGTTTTGATTATATTTTAGGAGTAAAAATAATTGATTATGAGCTTTTCAACACAATTATATTGCAAAACCTCAATTTTTATACTTTTTACTTAGTTAAAATTCCAACGGGTCCATTGAAAGGCCCAATTAGACATGCTCGTCCGAAACCTCTACAAAAAGGGCCGCAAAACAAGTTTTAATCAAATTTTAGGAGATCATGTAATCGATTAAAGATTTTCAACACAATTATATTCCAAAACCTCAATTTCTGTACTTTTTACTCAGTTAAAATTCCAACGGGTCCATTGAAGGGCCCATTTAGACCTGCTCATCCGAAACCTCTACAAAAAGGACCGCAAAACAAGTTTTAATCAAAATTTAGGAGTTCAAATAATTGATTAGGAGCTTTTCAACACAATTATATTGCAAAACCTCAATTTCTGTACTTTTTACTCAGTTAAAATTTCAACGGGTCCATTGAAAGGCCCATTTAGACCCGCTCGTCCGAAACCTCTACAAAAAGGACCACAAATAAAGTTTTAATCAAATTTTAGGAGTTCATGTAATTGATTAGGAGCTTTTCAACAGAATTATATCGCAAAACCTCAATTTCGGTACTTTTTACTCAGTTAAAATTCTAACGGGTCCATTGAAAGGCCCATTTAGACCTGCTCGTCCGAAACCTCGACAAAAAGGACCGCAATATAGTTTTAATCAAATTTTAGGAGTTCAAATAATTGATTAGGAGCTTTTCAACACAATTATATTGAAAAACCTCAATTTTATACTTTTTACTCAGTTAAAATTCCAACGGGCCCACTGAAAGGCCCATTTCGACCCGCTCGTCCGAAACCTCTACAAAAAGGACTGCAAAACACGTTTTAATCAAATTTTAGGAGTTCATGTAACTGATTAGGAGCTTTTCAACACAATTATATTGCAAAACCTAAATTTTTGTACTTTTTACTCAGTTAAAATTCCAACGGGTCCATTGAAAGGCCCATTTAGACCTGCTCGTCTGAAACCTCGACAGAAAGGACCGCAAAACAAGTTTTAATCAAATTTTAGGAGTTCAAATAATTGATTATGAGCTTTTCAGCACAATTATATTGCAAAACTTCAATTTTTATACATTTTACTCAGTTAAAATTCCAACGGGTCCACTGAAAGGCCCATTTAGACCCGCACGTCCGAAACCTCTATATAAAAGACCGCAAAACAAGTTTTAATAAAATTTTAGGAGTAAAAATAAATGATTAGGAGCTTTCCAACACAATTATATTGCAAAACCTCAATTTTTAAAAATTTTACTCAGTTAAAATTCCAACGGGTCCATTGAAAGGCCCATTTAGACATGCTCGTTTGAAACCTCTACAAAAAGGGCCGCAAAACAAGTTTTAATCAAATTTTAGGAGATCATGTGATTGATTAGGAGCTTTTCAACACAATTATATTGCAAAACCTCAATTTCTGTACTTTTTACTCAGTTAAAATTCCAACGGGTCCATTGAAAGGCCCATTTAGACCTGCTCGTCTGAAACCTCGACAGAAAGGACCGCAAAACAAGTTTTAATCAAATTTTAGGAGTTCAAATAATTGATTATGAGCTTTTCAACACAATTATATTGCAAAACTTCAATTTTTATACATTTTACTCAGTTAAAATTCCAACTGGTCCACTGAAAGGCCCATTTAGACCCGCACGTCCGAAACCTCTACATAAAGGACCACAAAACAAGTTTTAATCAAATTTTAGGAGTACAAATAAATGATTAGGAGATTTCCAACACAATTATATTGCAAAACCTCAATTTTTAAAAATTTTAATCAGTTAAAATTCCAACGGGTCCATTGAAAGGCCCATTTAGACCCGCACGTCCGAAACCTCTACAAAAAGAGCCGCAAAACAAGTTTTAATCAAATTTTATGAGTTCAAATAATTGATTAGGAGCTTTTCAACACAATTATATTGCAAAACTTCAATTTTTATACATTTTACTCAGTTAAAATTCCAACGGGTCCACTGAAAGGCCCATTTAGACCCGCACGTCCGAAACCTCTATATAAAAGACCGCAAAACAAGTTTTAATCAAATTTTAGGAGTACAAATAAATGATTAGGAGCTTTCCAACACAATTATATTGAAAAACCTCAATTTTTAAAAATTTTACTCAGTTAAAATTCCAACAAGTCCATTGAAAGGCCCATTTAGACATGCTCGTCCGAAACGTCTACAAAAAGGGCCGCAAAACAAGTTTTAATCAAATTTTAGGAGATAATGTAATTGATTAGGAGCTTTTCAACTCAATAATATTGCAAAATCTCAATTTCTGTACTTTTTACTCAGTTAAAATTCCAACGGGTCCATTGAAAGGCCCATTTAGACCTGCTCGTCTGAAACCTCGACAGAAAGGACCGCAAAACAAGTTTTAATTAAATTTTAGGAGTTCAAATAATTGATTAGGAACTTGTCAACACAATTATATTTCAAAACTTCAATTTTTATACATTTTACTCAGTTAAAATTCCAACGGCTCCACTGAAAGGCCCATTTAGACCCGCACGTCCGAAACCTCTACATAAAGGACCACAAAACAAGTTTTAATCAAATTTTAGGAGTACAAATAAATGATTAGGAGATTTCCAACACAATTATATTGCAAAACCTCAATTTTTAAAAATTTTAATCAGTTAAAATTCCAACGGGTCCATTGAAAGGCCCATTTAGACCCGCACGTCCGAAACCTCTACAAAAAGGGCCGCAAAACAAGTTTTAATCAAATTTTATGAGTTCAAATAATTGATTAGGAGCTTTTCAACACAATTATATTGCAAAACTTCAATTTTTATACATTTTACTCAGTTAAAATTCCAACGGGTCCACTGAAAGGCCCATTTAGACCCGCACGTCCGAAACCTCTATATAAAAGACCGCAAAACAAGTTTTAATCAAATTTTAGGAGTACAAATAAATGATTAGGAGCTTTCCAACACAATTATATTGAAAAACCTCAATTTTTAAAAATTTTACTCAGTTAAAATTCCAACAGGTTCATTGAAAGGCCCATTTAGACATGCTCGTCCGAAACCTCTACAAAAAGGGCCGCAAAACAAGTTTTAATCAAATTTTAGGAGATAATGTAATTGATTAGGAGCTTTTCAACTCAATTATATTGCAAAATCTCAATTTCTGTACTTTTTACTCAGTTAAAATTCCAACGGGTCCATTGAAAGGCCCATTTAGACCTGCTCGTCTGAAACCTCGACAGAAAGGACCGCAAAACAAGTTTTAATTAAATTTTAGGAGTTCAAATAATTGATTAGGAACTTGTCAACACAATTATATTTCAAAACTTCAATTTTTATACATTTTACTCAGTTAAAATTCCAACGGGTCCACTGAAAGTCCCATTTAGACCCGCACGTCCGAAACCTCTACATAAAGGACCACAAAACAAGTTTTAATCAAATTTTAGGAGTACAAATAAATGATTAGGAGATTTCCAACACAATTATATTGCAAAACCTCAATTTTGAAAAATTTTAATCAGTTAAAATTCCAACGGGTCCATTGAAAGGCCCATTTAGACCCGCACGTCCGAAACCTCTACAAAAAGGGCCGCAAAACAAGTTTTAATCAAATTTTATGAGTTCAAATAATTGATTAGGAGCTTTTCAACACAATTATATTGCAAAACTTCAATTTTTATACATTTTACTCAGTTAAAATTCCAACGGGTCCACTGAAAGGCCCATTTAGACCCGCACGTCCGAAACCTCTATATAAAAGACCGCAAAACAAGTTTTAATCAAATTTTAGGAGTACAAATAAATGATTAGGAGCTTTCCAACACAATTATATTGAAAAACCTCAATTTTTAAAAATTTTACTCAGTTAAAATTCCAACAGGTCCATTGAAAGGCCCATTTAGACATGCTCGTCCGAAACCTCTACAAAAAGGGCCGCAAAACAAGTTTTAATCAAATTTTAGGAGATAATGTAATTGATTAGGAGCTTTTCAACTCAATTATATTGCAAAACCTCAATTTCTGTACTTTTTACTCAGTTAAAATTCCAACGGGTCCATTGAAAGGCCCATTTAGACCTGCTCGTCTGAAACCTCGACAGAAAGGACCGCAAAACAAGTTTTAATTAAATTTTAGGAGTTCAAATAATTGATTAGGAACTTTTCAACACAATTATATTTCAAAACTTCAATTTTTATACATTTTACTCAGTTAAAATTCCAGCGGGTCCACTGAAAGGCCCATTTAGACCCGCACGTCCGAAACCTCTAAATAAAGGACCGCAAAACAAGTTTTAATCAAATTTTAGGAGTACAAATAAATGATTAGGAGCTTTCCAACACAATTACATTGCAAAACCTCAATTTTTAAAAATTTTACTCAGTTAAAATTCCAACGGGTCCATTGAAAGGCCCATTTAGACCCGCAAGTCCGAAACCTCTACAAAACGGGCCGCAAAACATGTTTTAATCAAATTTTAGGTGATCATGTAATTGATTAGGAGATTTTCAACACAATTATATTGCAAAACCTCAATTTCTGTACTTTTTACTTAGTTAAAATTCCAACCGGCCCATTGAAAAGCCCATTTAGACCTGCTCGTCCGAAATCTTTTAAAAAAGGACCGCAAAAAAAGTTTTAATCAAATTCTAGGAGTTCAAATAATTGATTAGGAGCTTTTCAACACAATTATATTGCAAAACCTCAATTTTTGTACTTTTTACTCAGTTAAAATTACAACGGGTCCATTGAAAGGCCCATTTAGACCCGCTCGTCCGAAACCTCTACAAAAAGGACCACAAAAAAGTTTTAATCAAATTTTAGGAGTTCATGTAATTGATTATGAGCTTTTCAACACAATTATATTACAAAACCTCAATTTATGTACTTTTTACTCAGTTAAAATTCTAACGGGTCCATTGAAAGGCCCATTTAGACCCGCTCGTCCGAAACCTCGACAAAAAGGACCGCAAAAATAGTTTTAATCAAATTTTAGGAGTTCAAATAATTGATTAGGAGATTTTCAACACAATTATAATGAAAAACCTTAATTTTTTAGTTTTTACTCAGTTAAAATTCCAACAGGGCCATTGAAAGGCCCATTTAGACCTGCTCGTCCGAAACCTCTACAAAAAGGACCGCAAAAATGTTTTATTCAAATATTAGGAGTTCAAATAATTGATTAGGAGCTTTCCAACACAATTATATTGCAAAACCTCAATTATGTACTTTTTACTCAGTTAAAATTCCAACGGGTCCATTGTAATGCCCATTTAGACCTGCACGTCCGAAACCGATACAAAAAGGACCGCAAAAAAGTTTTAATCAAATTTTAGGAGTTCAAATAAATGGTAAGGAGCTTTCCAACACAATTATATTGCAAAACTTCAATTTTTATACATTTTACTCTGTTAAAATTCCAATGGGTCTATTGAAAGGCCCATTTAGACCCGCACGTCCGAAACCTCTACATAAAGGACCGCAAAACAATTTTGATCATATTTTAGGAGTACAAATAATTGATTACGAGCTTTTCAACACAATTATATTGCAAAACCTCAATTTTTATACTTTTTACTAAGTTAAAATTCCAACGGGTCCATTGAAAGGCCCATTTAGACATGCTCGTCCGAAACCTCTACAAAAGGGCCGCAAAACAAGGTTTTTATAAAATTTTAGGAGATCATGTAATCGATTAAAGATTTTCAACACAATTATATTCCAAAACCTCAATTTATGTACTTTTTACTCAGTTAAATTTCCAACGGGTCCATTGAAAGGCCCATTTAGACCTGCTCGTCTGAAACCTCTACAAAAAGGACCGCAAAACAAGTTTTAATCAAAATTTAGGAGTTCAAATAATTGATTAGGAGCTTTTCAACAAAATTATATTGCAAAACCTCAATTTCTGTACTTTTTACTCAGTTAATATTTCAACGGGTCCATTGAAAGGCCCATTTAGACCCGCTCGTCCGAAACCTCTACAAAAAGGACCACAGATAAAGTTTTAATCAAATTTTAGGAGTTCATGTAGTTGATTAGGAACTTTTCAACACAATTATATTGCAAAACCTCAATTTCTGTACTTTTTACTCAGTTAAAATTCTAACGGGTACATTGAAAGGCCCATTTAGACCTGCTCGTCCGAAACCTCGACAAAAAGGACCGCAAAATAGTTTTAATCAAATTTTAGGAGTTCAAATAATTGATTAGGAGCTTTTCAACACAATTATATTGAAAAACCTCAATTTTATACTTTTTACTCAGTTAAAATTCCAACGGGCCCACTGAAAGGCCTATTTCGACCCGCTCGTCCGAAACCTCTACAAAAAGGACTGCAAAACACGTTTTAATCAAATTTTAGGAGTTCATGTAACTGATTAGGAGCTTTTCAACACAATTATATTGCAAAACCTCAATTTCTGTACTTTTTACTCAGTTAAAATTCCAACGGGTCCATTGAAAGGCCCATTTAGACCTGCTCGTTTGAAACCTCGATAGAAAGGACCGCAAAACAAGTTTTAATCAAATTTTAGGAGTTCAAATAATTGATTAGGAGCTTTTGAACACAATTATATTGCAAAACTTCAATTTTTATTCATTTTACTCAGTTAAAATTCCAACGGGTCCACTGAAAGGCCCATTTAGACCCGCACGTTCGAAACCTCTACATAAAGGACCGCAAAACAAGTTTTAATCAAACTGTAGGAGTACAAATAAATGATTAGGAGCTTTCCAACACAATTATATTGCAAAACCTCAATTTTTAAAAAATTTACTCAGTTAAAATTCCAACGGGTCCATTGAAAGGCCCATTTAGAGCTGCTCGTCTGAAACCTCGACAGAAAGGACCGCAAAACAAGTTTTAATCATATTTTAGGAGTACAAATAATTGATTAGGAGCTTTTCAACACAATTATATTACAAAACCTCAATTTCTGTACTTTTTACTCAGTTAAAATTCCAACGGGTCCATTGAAAGGCCCATTTAGACCCGCACGTTCGAAACCTCTACACAAAGGACCGCAAAACAAGTTTTGATCATATTTTAAGAGTACAAATAATTGATTATGAGCTTTTCAACACAATTATATTGCAAAACCTCAGTTTTTATACTTTTTACTTAGTTAAAATTCCAACGGGTCCATTGAAAGGCACATTTAGACTTGCTCGTCCGAAACCTCTACAAAAGGGGCCGCAAAACAAGTTTTAATCAAATTTTAGGAGATCATGTAATTGATTAGGAGATTTTCAACACAATTATATTGCAAAACCTCAATTTCTGTACTTTTTACTCAGTTAAAATTCCAACCGGCCCATTGAAAGGCCCATTTAGACCTGCTCGTCCGAAACCTCTACAAAAAGGATCGCAAAAAAAGTTTTAATCAAATTCTAGGAGTTCAAATAATTGACTAGGAGCTTTTCAACACAATTATATTGCAAAACCTCAATTTCTGTACTTTTTACTTAGTTAAAATTTCAACGGGTCCATTGAAAGGCCCATTTAGACCCGCTCGTCCGAAACCTCTACAAAAAGGACCACAAAAAGGTTTTAATCAAATTTTAGGAGTTCATGTAATTGATTAGGAGCTTTTAACCACAATTATATTACAAAACCTCAATTTCTGTACTTTTTACTCAGTTAAAATTCTAACGGGTCCATTGAAAGGCCCATTTAAACCCGCTCGTCCGAAACCTCGACAAAAAGGACCGCAAAATAGTTTTAATAAAATTTTAGGAGTTCAAATAATTTATTAGGAGATTTTCAACACAATTATATTGAAAAACCTCAATTTTATACTTTTTACTCAGTTAAAATTCCAACGGTCCCATTGAAAGGCCCATTTAGACCTGCTCGTCCGAAACCTCTACAAAAAGGGCCACAAAAATGTTTTATTCAAATATTAGGAGTTCAAATAATTTATTAGGAGCTATTCAACACAATTATATTGTAAAACCTCAATTTCTGTACTTTTTACTCAGTTAAAATTCAAACGGGTACATTAAAAGGTCCATTTCGACCCTCTCATCCGAAACCTCTACAAAAAGGACTGCAAAACAAGTTTTAATCAAATTTTAGGAGTTCATGTAATTGATTAGGAAATTTTCAACACAATTATATTGTAAAACCTCAATTTCTATACTTTTTACTCAGTTAAAATTCTAATGGGTCCATTAAAAGGCCCATTTCGACCCGCTCGTCCGAAACCTCTACAAAAAGGACTACAAAACAAGTTTTAATCAAATTTTAGGAGTTCATGTAATTGATTAGGAGCTTTTCAACACAATTATATTGCAAAACCTCAATTTATGTACTTTTTACTCAGTTAAAATTCCAACGGGTCTATTGAAATGCCCATTTAGACATGCTCGTCCGAAACCTCGACAAAAAGGACCGCAAAACAAGTTTTAATCAAATGTTAGGAGTTCAAATAATTGATTAGATCTTTTCAACACAATTATATTGCAAAACCTCAATTTCTGTACTTTTTACTCAGTTAACATCGGCTTTTGGATTTGGTCAACAAAATTATATCCCTACGATATGCATATCTATGGTATTATACGCGTTTTGTTTGTTGGGTACACCTTCGTATTTTCCCACATTTCTAATACATATTTATGGCATATCATCTTTCTTTTGCGCGCGCATTTTCGTGTTCATGGTTGGATTATCAGCATGCCTTTATATTTTTTAAGTTGGCCATATTGTGCATATTCTTGGATTGAATCATTTTTATATCGTGTTATTTACAGTGATTATTTATGGACTGCATATGCCTTTCAATTGGCAAGTTTGATATACGGACAGTGTACTATATGTATATGGAATGTATTTTGGCCATACCTTTCATCCTCATTTGGTTTTTCCTCATCACTGTCAGGTTCTGCTGCTGTCCCTCCAGGGAACAATGGGAAGGGTAAGGCTGCTGCCACCCCACTGGCCACTCCGGAAGTGGCAAAAGATTCACCCTCGGTGAAGCCAGGAGTTGGTTCTTTGAATCTCGAGGAGGATGACTTATTGGGCGAGGAAATTGCCACCCCTCCTACAGATGCTGCATCGCCGCCGCCGACTGAAGGAACAGCTGCTGCTGTCCTTGTTGTAGCAGATGTAGATGCTGCCGCAGCACCACAGGAGCCGCTCGACGTTACACCTCTGGCCATGATACCAGCTGATGCTGAATCCGTGATCCATGAATCAAGGGATACCGACGTTGAGATGGATCGAGACCTGCAGCTTCACAAGTCCGACACTCCGCCGGACAAACGCTTTATCTTGATCGATAAGGATTCTTTTCCTGTGCCAGTCGCGGATGATACGGCCACGGGGGAAAGCTCGAATACAGGGAAAGGCCCCAGGGACAAGGGGAAAGAACCGGTCAACCCGGAATTTGAAATTTGGTTGGCTGCCACAACCGACAAGGGTCCGGATGCTGCAGCCCTAAAGAAGGCTAAACGCACATCACCCAGTATCACTGGTGGGATAGCCAAGCGCCCGAGATCTTCACCACTGGGGGCCAGAAAAGCAGTGAAGCAACTTGAGAAAAATGAAAGGAAAGCTGGGATGAGCAGCAAAAACTCTTCGGCGGTGGTTGACGGTCAACCCCGCCGAGAGAAATGAGAGCCATATGTTGGAACTGTCGGGGACTTGGTATGCCTTCGGCAGTTCATGAGCTTCGTGCTATTGTTTCATGATTAGGTCCAGATTTAATTTTTCTGTCTGAAACTCGTTTGAATTCTTTTAAATTTGAGTCCATTAAACATTATCTTGATATGGAGGGTTTTTTTGCTGTGGACAGCAGCCCGACTTGTGCAGGCTTATGCCTGTTTTTTAATAAAAATATTACTCTAGATTTTCTCTCGTCCTCGACGAGATACATTGATGTTATTGTGAATAGCTCTAACTGTCGTTTTCGTTTTACGGGTACGCAGCCACAAACATGAAAAAATACACGTGGGATCTTATTGATTCCCTTAAGACAAAGTCATCTCTCCCTTGGCTCATCGGAGGTGACTTAAATGATATCTTAGATGATTCGGAAAAACAAGGAGGCATTCGTAGGCCTCGTTCTCAAATTCTAAACTTTCGTGATTGTTTAACGAGGAACAACTTGTTCGATTGTAAACCAAACACGGGATGGTTCACTTGGACCCGCACGGGGCCTAATGTCGATCCGGTTTGCGAACGGCTTGACCGTTTCTTGGCATGCTCGCAATGGATGCACAACTTTCCCAACTATGGTCAGTTTCACACCTTTTCTCTTGAGTCGGATCATAGTGTCATTATATTGGACACCGAGAATGCCCCATTATCGAACCGATATACCCAACATGCAGGGGACCACTTCCGGTTTGAAACATGTTGGGCCCATGACCCAGCTGGCATCCAGGTTTGTAAAACCACTTGGGCTGCCACACAGGGGTCCCTTTTGGACAAACTTTCTGCGATGGGCCATTCTCTCCAAGAGTGGCAACATGATCAGCGCAAATTGTCCACTCTTCGCATGCAGCAGTTGCAACGATCTATCAACAATCTTATGCGACGTAGACATCTATCCCGAAAAGCTCTTTCCACTTTGCACAATGCGAAATTGGAGCTCCGGAAATTGTCAGTGGCTAAGGAGGCTTATTGGGCCCAACGCTCTCGCATCTCCTGGTTAACCAATGGGGATAAAAATACCACCTACTTTCATGCGAGGGCCACTAAACGACGTAGGAAAAACGCAATCAAGGGACTCATGGATAATACCGGAGCTTGGCAGTCCTCCACTGCTGACATTTTACGAGTTGCGTCATCGTACTTTAAAGATATTTTTTCATCCGCATATCCGGTGTCCTCACCGGAACTGCTGAACAATATTCAGCCTACAGTAACCACAGCTATGAATGATACTCTTCTTCGGCCCTTCACGGTTGAGGAAATCCGTGCCGCTTTTCTGGATATCAATCCTAAGAAAGCACCAGGTATTGATGGTTTCCCCAGTAGTTTCTACAGACAGCATTGGGATATGATTGGTCCGGATTTCCTCTCTCTATGCATGGATCTCCTTCAAGGGAAAGCCGATATGGCATCGGTTAACCGATCAATCATAGTGCTTATACCCAAGACTACGGACCCCACCACCATGAAGCACTTTCGTCCGATTAGTCTGTGCACAGTCATATACAAGACGATCTCTAAGGTTCTGGTAAATCGCCTGAAACTATCCTTACCTTCTTGTATCAGCGATTCGCAAGCAGCGTTTATCAGTGGACGCAATATCACCGACAATATTCTAATTGCACATGAGCTGGTACATACCCTTCACTCTCAGGGCACACTATCCTCTCAAGGAGCGGCTGTCAAGCTCGATATGGAAAAGGCCTTTGACAAGGTAGAATGGTCCTTTCTAAGGGATGTCATGCTCCGTATGGGGTTCGCCCGGGTTTGGGTTAACCTTATCCTACGTTGCGTATCCTCGGTCTCCTATTCGGTAAGAATTAATGGCACGATATCAGAGGAATTCTTCCCTTCCCGGGGTATACGTCAAGGTGATCCTTTATCTCCTTTCTTATTCCTAATTTGCTCCCAGGGACTATCAGCGGCCCTGGAAACGGAGCAAAGAGAAGGACGCCTCTCCGGTCTTAGTGCCAGTCGTCATGGGCCCAGGGTTACACACCTACTATTCGCTGATGATAGTATGGTGTTCCTTCGCAATGATCCAGCGGAGGTGGATAGATTGCGTTCCGTCCTTTCCCAGTATGCCTCGTCTTCCGGGCAAACGGTAAATTTCGACAAATCTACCGCTTACTGCAGTAATGGGTGCTCTTCCGCCTTTCTCCATACTATGCGCTCAACTTTGGGCGTCCGACTAGTGGATGATCCAGGCATATACTTGGGAGTCCCCCTCTTAATAAAAAGGAATAGAACTTCATCCTTAGGCTTTGTGCGAGATAAAGTCCAATCCCGTATGAGCAAATGGGATAATAGTTTCCTTTCATATAGCGGACGAGAAATCCTCATTAAGGCTGTCGCACAAGCTATGCCACAGTATGTGATGTCCTGCTACCTCTTACCTCAAAACATTATTGACGATATTACTATTTCCATACGGTGTTACTGGTGGTCCGGGCGTAGTAATAAGCGTGGCTGGCCGCTTTTGTCATGGGATACCCTCTGCACGCCCAAAAAGGTGGGAGGCCTAGGTTTCCGCGACCTGCGATCTTTCAATTTTGCCCTGCTGGGGAAGCAAATTTGGCACTTGCTGTCACACCCGGACTCTTTGTTGGCAAGGGTCCTTCGTGCTAAATACTACCCATCAGGCGACCTCCTGAACGCCTCGGCAGACAAGCGGGCCTCTTTTGCATGGAAAGGTCTGCACCAAACTATCCATCTCCTGAGGCCTGGTTATTTCTGGAGACCCGGGACTAAGAGCTCGATACGTCTACTCAGTGATACATGGGGTGGGGATAAACCCATCACGCTTTTTGGACAATATGAGGATACTGACGAACTCCCAGTGCGCTGTCGGGACTACATGTTGCGTGACGGTGCCTCTTGGGATGAGCCCAAAATTCGAAATGCCTTTGATAAGGATGATGCGGAGAGTATCCTTCGGGTGCCGATTTATCAGGATAGACCGGACAAGTTGGTTTGGAGTCGCCATGACTCTGGGACCTATACTGTTAGGTCGGGATACTTTTTTCTCCATCAGCCGGCGAGACCAGTTATGCGCCCCACACATTTATGGAAAGTAATATCCAAATCTCCGACTTTACCTAAAATTCGATCCTTCAGCTGGCGAGCGAGCCGTGATGCCTTACCCACGGGGGAAAGGCTCCGAGCGATACATCAAATGGAGGGACATTGTCCCTTTTGCCCTACGGTGCTAGAATCTGCTATTCATGCCCTACGAGATTGCCCAACTGCACAAGATGTTCTCCGCCTTGTGGGGCTTCCGTTGAGCGTCTCTACCAGTCATACCAACTCCATTCTGGCTTGGCTTTCAGAAGTATCTTATTGCTTGGACTCTTCGGGGTTTGCCCTGCTCCTGACCACAATATGGAATATTTGGAACCGTCGTAACGACTGGATTCATTCCCACAGGCTTCAGCCAACATGGCTTACCGCTATGAATGCTACAGGTCTTCTACAGGAATACGCAGCCGCCAACGCTCTCCCCGCCGTGTCAACCGCCATACCAGCAGCAGCCCCCCAACGATGGACGACACCTAGACCGGGCGGTATCAAGATCAACGTTGACGGAGCTTTTCATCCAGGATCTGGCGCTGCAGCCATCGGAGTCATCGCTAGGGATGCAGCTGGCTCAATTGTTGGAGGTTGCGCAGTCCACGAGGCAGGCGGTCATGATGCCACTATGGTTGAGCTACATGCCATTGTTGCAGGTATCATGTTGACCCGAGATAGAGGGTGGGGTGAGGTGACCATTGAATCCGACTCGGCTACGGTGATCAACAAGCTCTCACGCACCGCTGCGGACAATTCCCTTCTGGGACCACAGATCGCAGAGACTCAGTCTTTGCTTCGGTCTTTTCCTTTAATCACTATATCTTTTGTACCTAGATCGGCCAATTTTTTGGCCCACAACTTAGCCGCTTGGGCTTTACGCTCTGCCTCTTCGGTGTACTTTGATTCAGTTGTTCCTGATTGTATTAACGTTGATGTAATGGCTGATTCTCAGCCCTTTTCTTGTTATAATAATAACAACACTCAGGGCACTCTTTTCCCCTTAGGTTCACCTTGTGCTTCGGTACAAGGTGGTTAGAGGGGTTTTTAATGAGGCCCTTTTTCTTCAAAAAAAAAAATTCCAACGGGTCCATTGTAAGGCCCATTTAGACCTGCTCGTCCGAAACCGATACAAAAAGTACCGCAAAAAAGTTTTAATCAAATTTTAGGAGTTCAAAAAATGATTAGCAGCTTTTCAACACAATTATATTGCAAAATTTCAATTTTTATACATTTTACTCAGTCAAAATTCCAACAGGTCCACTGAAAGGCCCATTTAGACCCGCACGTCCGAAACTTCTACATAAAGGACCGCAAAACAAGTTTTGATCATATTTTAGGAGTAAAAATAATTGATTATGAGCTTTTCAACACAATTATATTGCAAAACCTAAATTTTTATACTTTTTACTCAGTTAAAATTCCAACGGGTCCATTGAAAGGCCCATTTCGACCGCTCGTCCGAAACCTCAACAAAAAGGACTACAAAACAAGTTTTAATCAAATTTCAGGAGTTCATGTAATTGATTAGGAGCTTTTCAACACAATTATATTGCAAAACCTCAATTTCTGTACTTTTTACTCAAATAAAATTCCAATGGGTCCATTGAAAGGCCCATTTAGACCTGCTCGTCCGAAACCTCTACAAAAAGGACCGCAAAACAATTTTAATCAAATTTTAGGAGTTCAAATAATTGTTTAGGATCTTTTCAACACAATTATATTGCAAAACTTCAATTTTTATACATTTTACTCAGTTAAAATTCCAACGGGTCTATTGAAAGGCCCATTTAGACCCGCACGTCTGAAACCTCTACATAAAGGACCGCAAAACAAGTTTTGATCATATTTTAGGAGTACAAATAATTGATTATGAGCTTTTAAACACAATTATATTGCAAAACCTCAATTTTTATACTTTTTACTTTGTTAAAATTCCAACGGGTCCATTGAAAGGCCCATTTAGACATGCTCGTCCGAAACCTCTACAAAAATGGCCTCAAAACAAGTTTTAATCAAATTTTAGGAGATCATGTAATCGATTAAAGATTTTCAACACAATTATATTCCAAAACCTCAATTTCTGTACTTTTTACTCAGTTAAAATTCCAACGGGTCCATTGAAAGGCCCATTTAGACCTGCTCATCCGAAACCTCTACAAAAAGGACCGCAAAACAAGTTTTAATCAAAATTTAGGATTTCAAATAATTGATTAGGTGCTGTTCAACATAATTATATTGAAAAACCTCAATTTTATACTTTTTACTCAGTTAAAATTCCAACGGGCCCACTGAAAGGCCCATTTCGACCCGCTCGTCCGAAACCTCTACAAAAAGGACTGCAAAACACGTTTTAATCATATTTTAGGAGTTCATGTAATTGATTATGAGATTTTCAACACAATTATATTGCAAAACCTCAATTTATATACTTTTTACTCAGTTAAAATTCCAACAGGTCCATTGAAAGGCCCATTTAGACCTGCTCGTCTGAAACCTCGACAGAAAGGGCCGCAAAACAAGTTTTGATCAAATTTTAGGAGTTCAAATAATTGATTAGGAGCTTTTCAACACAATTATATTGAAAAACCTCAATTTCTGTACTTTTTACTCAGTTAAAATTCCAACGGGTCCATTGAAAGGCCCATTTAGACCTGCTCGTCCAAAACCTCGACAAAAAGGATCGCAAAACAAGTTTTATTCAAATTTTAGGAGTTCAAATAATTTATTAGGAGATTTTCAACACAATTATATTGCAAAACCTCAATTTCTGTACTTTTTACTTAGTTAAAATTCAAACGGGTCCATTAAAAGGTCCATTTCGACCCGCTCATCCGAAACCTCTACAAAAAGGACTGCAAAACAAGTTTTAATCAAATTTTAGGAGTTCATGTAATTGATTAGGAACTTTTCAACACAATTATATTGCAAAACCTCAATTTCTTTACTTTTTACTTAGTTAAAATTCCAACGGGTCCTTTGAAAGGCCCATTTAGACCTGCTCGTCCGAAACCTCTACAAAAGGACCGCAAAACAAGTTTTAATCAAATTTTAGGAGTTCAAATAATTTATTAGGTGCTTTTCAACACAATTATATTGCAAAACCTCAATTTTTGTACTTTTTACTCAGTTAAAATTTCAACGGGTCCATTGAAAGGCTCATTTAGACCCGCTCGTCCGAAACCTCTACAAAAAGGACTGCAAAAAAAGTTTTAATCAAATCATAGGAGTTCATGTAATTGATTTGGAGCTATTCAACACAATTATATTGCAAAACCTCAATTTCTGTACTTTTTACTCAGTTAAAATTCCAACGGGTCCATTGAAAGGCCCATTTAGACCTGCTCATCCGAAACATCTACAAAAAGGACCGCAAAACAAGTTTTAATCAAAATTTAGGAGTTCAAATAATTGATTAGGAGCTTTTCAACTCAATTATATTGCAAAACCTCAATTTCTGTACTTTTTACTCAGTTAAAATTCTAACGGGTACTTTTTACTCAGTTAAAATTCCAACGGGTGTGATGAAAATTCTCTCAAATTCTCTCTCAACTCTTCTCTCAAAATTTCCTTTCTCTCTTCCCCCCCTCCTCCTTCTATCCACCCTCTTCCGCCTCCTCCTCCTCTTAGCCACCCTCTTCCACCATGTCCTCCGCCGCCATCCATGCCTCCTCCACCACCCCCTCACACATTCATGGTGGTGCTTGCTTAGCACAAACACAATGAAAGTGTTAACCACACACCTAGCCCGGAGGAACTTTATCTGCCAATCTCTTTTATGTCTATCATGGGTGACAATTTGGCTCTGGCAATGGCCAGAAACTGCTGATAAGGCAATTGATGTATTTTATCTACATTACACACGTGCTGGGACATCATTTTTGATACCCTTCGACTACCCTGTCTCCTTTCATAGAGTACAGGAATTTTCCTGGTCTCCACGACCTTGTATCCAATCCCTAAACAGCAACGACATGCTGGGGAATTCATTATTATTTGTGAATGAAACTGCCTGCATGCGATCAGCAATGCAGAAAGTCTGTTCATTTGATTATCCATTTAGGTTTCTACAACAGAACGTTAGCATATTGTACTATGTCTCTTTAATTATCCCGTTTCCAAGGACAAGGGCTCTAATGATTATTCATGTGCATGAGCACCGTCAGGGTTCCATATCATTATTGTTTCCCCCTCAATCAAACCGATCGACCGGGGATGCTGGAGCTGCAAGCCTCCTGACGGCAGCAGCTTTTCTGCTCCATAATTATCGGAGCATCAGATATTGTAAATTAGTGGAAATATTTTCAATTATTCTTTGGAAATTCAACATTCCACATCACCGGCATGCATGGGAGCCTAAGCCTCATGCACGTGCACTATCCCCATGCAAAGCATGCAAATCGGTTGAATCCCATCAAATTTTCTCACATCTTAACTTACTCCTAATTTTTTGGGATTCACTAAATTATCACGATTTGAAAATCGTGCATAATAAAATATAAATGATTTTACATTTCCATGATCTAGATAATAAAATACTAATGATTTTCTATTTTAATTATCTGGACAAGTCCACCCTATCTAGGACTCTATTTGAGTTTAAAATACTACTATCTTTCAATCTCAGGATTAAAAAGATACTATTTAAATTTAAATTCTTTTCCTACTACCTTAATAATCTCTTTGAGTTTAAATTAATATCCTCTTTTAATCTCAAGATTATAAAGAGTTTATTTCAATTCATACTCTTTTGCACATTATCTTTTAATCACAAGATGGTTAAGATATTGTATGCATTCAATTTAATTTTCTTATTGGATAAATTCCTAGTTGATTTGGGTTTAATAATATCTTGTAATCCCTGGGTTATTAAGACATTATCTAAATCCAAAATCACTTTTTTCAAATATCTGGATAATCCTTTTGAAATTGAATCAATATTGGTTTAATTCGATTTCATTTCGATTTACCTAGATAAATCCACTAATTCTGGTCATCTATTTGAGTTTAAATTACTATTATTATCTTTTAATCTCAGGATTATACAGATATTATTTAAATTCAAATTTCTGGCATATTATCTTAATAATCTTTTTGAATTTAAATTACTATACTCTCCTAATCTTATGGTTATTGAGAGTTTATTTAAATTCGAATTCCTTTTTACATTATCTTTTAATCACATGATTAATAAGATATTGTATAAATTCCATTTATTTTTTCTTTTGGATAATTCATTTGAATTTAAGTTAATTCTATCTTTTCATCCCAAGCTTATTTCGAAATTACTTAAATTCAAATACACTTTAAAGTATATATCCGGGACTCTATTGGATTTCAAATTTAATTCAATATTATCCTATCCTTTTTTGGATTATCCTCCCACCCAATATTTTGAATATTATTCTCATCTTATTGAGAATTGCCGCCTATATATCTTGGCCATTGGTCATATTTTCACACTTTCTGCGAAACAACTCAACTGTGTGACACTAGTATACAACCTTGAATACAAACAAGCCCTCATGGCCTCTACAGATTCTTTTCTCGCTCGTTTTGACAACCTTCAATTTACGGCGGAGGAAAAAAATGTGATCTGCGCACCCGCCTCTACGAAGGCCGTTCCCCTAGACGACTACAAATCGTCTCTCATCGGGAAACTCTTCAACACCAAAGATTTTGACGAGAATGCTTTGGTGCGACTTTTCACCGCTGTTTGGAGTGAAGACTACAAACTCTCATCGGTAACATCTCTAGGCTCTGGCCATTTTCTTTTTAAGTTTAAAACTAAAGCCTGCAGGGATGAGGTCCTAAAACGCGGGCCATGGACTTTCAAGAAAGATTGGCTTGCACTCTTACCTGTTCAGCCAAAACTTACAATTAAGGGATATCGATATGACCAGATGAGAATCTAGGTGAGAATATATCGAGTGCCAATAGCCATGATGACTAGCGTTGTAGTGGCAAATGTCACCGGCCGAGCCATTGGCAGTGGGATTGGTGCAGTCATAGGAACAGACTCCCGTCATTCGGAAGAAGGAAATATGACTGAATTCCTCCGCGTCCTGGTCATCATTGATGTACACCAGCCGCTGCGACGATTTGTGGCTGTCAAGATTGAGGAGGACGAGGGCCCTCAAATGTTGCCTATACAATATGAGAAACTACCAACTTTCTGTCACGGATGTGGCATTTTATGCCATCTTAAAGCCGATTGTGCGGACTTCAAGGATGATAAAACCGAACCCCAACAGTATGGGGACTGGCTACGTGCCCCGGCTCCAAAGAGAAAGGCTAAACTAACAACCAGAGGTCGGGTTAGTTATTTTGAGCCAGCTGGCCCTTCAACTAAGCCATCGGTGGCAACCAATGGTACCTTTTTATTTCCTCATTTTGGAACTGGATTAAATTTTCTCATTTTCTTTATGCATCGCACGGTGCAAATTTTCTATGGAAAACGAGTGTGGATTTCACCACTTTTTCACCTCATTACAGGTGCAGGACCGTCCAAGAAGAAACAAGCCGCTGCCGGTATCTTTCAACAAATTCCCTGCACTTAACATAATTTTTTATACACTTTACTTAGTAGGAATTTTTTCTACTATTTATACTCAATATTATCTTCATCGTTTCTGCTCCCCAGGACCAGATCGTAAGGGGAAGTCAGTAGTGGTAGCTGATGCCGCCTCAGCCACAAAAGTCTCAGATGCTACAGCCTCTGAACCGATGGAAGAAACCACTGCTGGGCACGCAGTTGCTGATGCTGCCAAGTCCAACGATGCTGCAGCACCTAGGGGTGCGGAAACGCTGCTGGAGCAGACGAATCCAGTAGCACCAGCTGTCCCTGAAGCACCGATGATGGATGCGGATAGTGAGCCCACGGGACAACTATCGATCGAGGCTCTAGACGTGGCCCCCTTGCTGTGATACCGGCTGACGCGGAATCAGCAAACACAGGAGCCCCTAACACTGCCCAAGCAGCCGCAGGGATTGATGATGCATCATCCACCCCGCCGAACAAAAGGTTCGTGTTGATTGATGGTGAAGGCTTTCTGATGCCCACTGCCGTACCTACCAACTCTACTACCGCTGGTCATGGCAGTAATGCTTATGTCAACCCTGATTTTGAGGATTGGCTCGCTACTTCACCGAGCCCACCGAAAGGTTCCGCTGTACCACGTAAAGCAAAACGCAACCCTCCATTGGCTGCACCCACGACGGCTAAACGTCCACGCACCTCCCCAAAGGTTCCACAACGACCGGCAAAGCACGGAACGGCTCCTACAGAGAAAACTAAACACACTAAAGCTGGGATGAGCAGCAAAGTCTCTTCGGTGGCGGTTGATATTCAACCCCGCCGAGAGAAATGAGGCTCTTGTGTTGGAACTGCCGTGGGCTTGGTTCACCAGAGGCAGTTCAAGGGCTGGTTTCCATGGTCCGAAAATTAGAACCTTCCATTATTTTTTTATCTGAGACTCGTTTATTTAATTTTAATTTTGAACGCTTGAAACTCTCTTTAGATATGGCGGGCTGCTTCCATGTGAAAAGCAGTCCAACTTGCACTGGTTTGATTTTATTATGGAATAATAATATGAATTCGGATCTTATTTCGTATTCTGATCGTCATATTGATTCCATAGTTACATCTTCTGATGATTGCTTTCGATTTACTGGCATCTATGGGTATGCAGAAACTAGCATGAAATATAAAACGTGGGAACTCATAGACTCTCTTTGTAATAATTCCCCTCTGCCTTGGTTAATTGGAGGGGATCTGAACGACATTTTATCTGACTCTGAAAAACAAGGAGGATGTCGTAGACCGCAATCACAAATCACCAACTTTCGGGAATGCCTTGCACGTAATAGGATTTTTAATTGCAAACCATGCTCGGGATGGTTCACTTGGTCACGAACGGGGCCAAACGTAACGCCCGTTTGTGAACGTTTGGATAGATATCTTGCATGTGCTGCATGGCTCGATGCCCACTTAACATTCCAATGTAGGAATGTTTTTTCCCCAAATTCTGATCACTATATCATTATCATGGACACCAAACGTGATACACCTCGTGAGAATCACGCCCAACATGGTGATGATCATTTTCGTTTCGAGGCTTGCTGGGCAAAAGAACCGTCATGTATTACCGCGGTTCATCAAGCATGGTCCAATGCGTCAGGCACTCTACTTGACAAATTGACTGCTGTGGGTAACCGATTACATGACTGGCAAACGACTAGGAGGTTCAACTCCAACAATCGCATCGCTGAACTTCAGCGCAAGATTAATTCCTATATGCGTAGACGACAGTTGTCACCAGACATGCTGTTCAATCTACGTGATGCGAAACTGGAACTTAGACGCCTTTTGGATGCAAAGGAAGCCTACTGGGCCCAGCGTTCTCGTGTTACCTGGCTTTCGCAAGGTGACAAGAACACGTCCTTCTTCCATGCCAGAGCGTCTAAACGAAAGAAAAAGAACACTATACGTGGTCTCTTTGATGTGGACCAAACTTGGTATACAGAGAAGCCTGAACTTCTTAGGATTGCATCCGAATATTTCCAAGGTTTGTTTACATCCTCCAATCCGACGTCCTCTCCAGTTCTTTTGGAACATATTCGTCCAGTTGTTAACGCGAAAATGAATGCATCGTTGCTTTGACCCTTCACTGAAGACGAGGTAACCACAGCTTTCCGGGATATAGGCCCTAGGAAAGCCCCAGGTTTTGATGGCTTCCCTAGTAGTTTCTACAGACAATACTGGGATGTCATTGGGCCTGAATTTGTCCAACTTTGTTTGCGTCTATTACGCGGGGAAGAGGACATGGCAACGGTCAACAAAGCCATTATTGTCCTCATTCCAAAGGTGCCTGACGCGTCAAACATGCGTCAATTCCGACCGATCAGCTTATGCACTGTCATTTACAAAACCATAGCCAAGGTTCTTGTTAATTGACTTAAGCCTATCTTACCATCTTGTATAAGTGATGTACAAGCAGCTTTTGTTAGCGGCAAAAACATAACAGACAACATTCTGATTGCACATGAACTTGTGCATACCCTTCATACTAATAACTCTTCGATCTATCAAGGGGCGGCCTTGAAGCTAGATATGGAGAAGGCATTTGATAAGGTTGAATGGTCCTTTCTTAAAGATGTAATGCTACGTATAGGATTTGCGCCCGATTGGGTACATTTGCTACTCCGCTGCGTCTCCACTGTGTCATTCTCAGTCCGTCTTAATGTCGCTCTGTCCCAAGAGTTCTTTCCGACTAGGGGTATCCGGCAAGGTGACCCTCTCTCGCCTTTCCTCTTTTTAATATGCTCCCAGGGGCTTTATGCCGTTCTCGAGGCTGAACAACAAATGGGACGACTAGTTGGATTACAGGCCAATAGGCGTGGCCCGAGGATTAATCATCTGCTCTTTGCAGATGACAGTATTGTCTTCGTCCGTAATTGCCCAACGGAAATAGACCGTTTGAAGGAAATTCTATGTCTGTATGAATCATCCTCATGACAGTCCGTCAACTTCTCTAAATCAACTGCCTTTTGCAGCTCTTCATGTTATACGGACTTCTCCCATGCCCTTCAGCATACTCTTGCCATCCGTTTGGTCGATGACCCTGGAACCTATCTGGGAGTCCCCCTTCTCGTTGGGAGGAACCGAACGACTAGTCTTGGTTTCATTCGAGACAAAGTCAATTCACGCATGACTAAATGGGACACTAACTTGCTTTCATATAGTGGGCGTGAAGTTTTGATAAAATCAGTGGCGCAAGCTTTGCCTCAATACGTCATGTCGTGTTATCTGCTTCCACATAACATTATGGATGACACAACACGCTCAATTCAGTGCTATTGGTGGTCGGGCAGGAGTAACAAAAAAGGATGGCCAATGCTCTCCTAGGACTCTATGTGTACACCCAAAGCCGCCGGGGGTATGGGCTTCCGTGACTTACAGGACTTTAATATTGCTCTTCTTGGGAAGCAAATCTGGCGACTGATTCACTCGCCTGATTCCCTGCTCGCTAGGGTCTTGCGATCACGATATTACCCCTCCGGGAATATTATGGAGGCGCGAGTTGACCAACGCGCCTCTTTTGCGTGGCGAGGTATATGGCAAGCTTTGCAACATTTACAGCCAGGTTTCTTCTGGAGGCCTGGTATTGATAGTCGTATACGCATCCACTGTGATTCATGGGGTGGGTCCGATGGTCTCTCCTTCTTTGGTAATTATCAAGATAATGAGGAGATACCCTTACGCTGCGGAGACTTTATGATCCGCCATCACAGTTCCTGGGATGTAGATAAAGTACGTCAATATTTTGACGAGGATGATGCGGCCAACATACTGCACGTACCGATATCAGATGTCCATCGCGATACTTTGCTATGGGGTTTTCATGATACTAATATATATTCCGTACGCTCCGGCTACCTATTCCTACGTAGGCCCTCACGGCCTCTTGAGCGTCCGAGCCCTCTCTGGAAAATCATTGCTAAATCCAATACACTTCCGAAGGTTCGCACCTTTGGATGGCGGGTTGGACGGGATGCATTACCCACTGGTGACAGACTCACGGCTATTGGATTGGGCAACGGCATGTGCCCTTTCTGCCCATTAACTCTTAAATCTGCACTTCACGCATTCAGGGACTGTCCGGGTGCTGCCGAGGTGCTCGGCCTTGCTGGCTTCCCCAGTGAATTTCGCGATAGCACCGCCGCATCGGTCTCCCTTTGGCTAGAACAAGGAGCTATGCTTCTCTCTCGCGCACAATTTGATCTCCTCATGACTACCTTGTGGAATCTTTGGAACAGGAGGAATGATTGGGTCCACTCTCAGCGACTACAGCCCCCTTGGCTCACTTTGATGAACTCCTAGGACCTACTTCGCGACTATCTTTCGGCCAACTCAGATATTCCCACGACGAGGCAACAGACGACGACAACACTCTCCCCACCTATATGGAGACCGCCACCAGCAGGATCGATCAAAGTCAATGTCGATGGCGCTTTTAACCCCACTACAGGATCCGCTGGCATTGGTATAGTGGCTCGTGATGCTAATGGTGCTATTTTGCTCGGACGAGCTGTTTACTTGGATACTACTGCAGATTCTACATCAGCAGAGCTACATGCAATTTCGGATGGTGTCCAATTCGGTGTTGATGCTGGATGGCAAGGGTTCCTTCTTGAATCAGATGCGGCCCTGCTGATCAATCGGCTACATCACGCTGGCGAGGATGCCTCCACTCTTCAGCGACAGTTACAGACCACTAGATCTCTCATCGATACTGTGCCTGGTCTCAGTTTACATTATGTACCGCGTGTAGCTAATGGTTTAGCTCATTTTGTAGCCAATTGGGCCCTTCATTTTAATTCTTCGATGTATTTTGGGCCGGGCTTCCCCGATGCTCTACGAACTTTTGTACCGGTTGTTAACCAACCTCCTTGATTTTAATATATATTGGGCACTCTTTTCCCCTCCTAGGCCCTTGCTGGGCTTGCCCAGTAAGGATTAGTGGGGTTTTTAATGAGGCCCTTTCCTCAAAAAAAAAAATTCTAACGGGTCCAATGAAAGGCCCATTTAGACCCACTCGTCCGAAACCTCGACAAAAATGACCGCAAAATAGTTTTAATCAAATTTTAGGATTTCAAATAATTGATTAGGTGCTATTCAACATAATTATATTGAAAAACCTCAATTTTATACTTTTTACTCAGTTAAAATTCCAACGGGCCCACTGAAAGGCCCATTTCGACCCGCTCGTCCGAAACCTCTACAAAAAGGACTGCAAAACACGTTTTAATCATATTTTAGGAGTTCATGTAATTGATTATGAGATTTTCAACACAATTATATTGCAAAACCTCAATTTATATACTTTTTACTCAGTTAAAATTCCAACGGGTCCATTGAAAGGCCCATTTAGACCTGCTGGTCTAAAACCTCGACAGAAAGGGCCGTAAAACAAGTTTTAATCAAATTTTAGGAGTTCAAATAATTGATTAGGATCTTTTCAACACAATTATATTGAAAAACCTCAATTTCTGTACTTTTTACTCAGTTAAAATTCCAACGGGTCCATTGAAAGGCCCATTTAGACCTGCTCGTCCAAAACCTCGACAAAAACGATCGCAAAACAAGTTTTATTGCAAAACCTCAATTTCTGTACTTTTTACTTAGTTAAAATTCAAACGGGTCCATTAAAAGGTCCATTTCGATCCGCTCATCCAAAACCTCTACAAAAAGGACTGCAAAACAAGTTTTAATCAAATTTTAGGAGTTCATGTAATTGATTAGGAACTTTTCAACACAATTATATTGTAAAACCTCAATTTTATACTTTTTACTCAGTTAAAATTCTAGCGGGCCCACTGAAAGGCCAATTTCGACCGGCTCGTCGGAAACCTCTACAAAAAGGACTGCAAAACACATTTTAATCATATTTTAGGAGTTCATGTAATTGATTATGAGATTTTCAACACAATTATATTGCAAAACCTCAATTTATATACTTTTTACTCAGTTAAAATTCCAACAGGTCCATTGAAAGGCCCATTTAGACCTGCTCGTCTGAAACCTCGACAAAAAGGGCCGCAAAACAAGTTTTAATCAAATTTTAGGAGTTCAAATAATTGATTAGGAGCTTTTCAACACAATTATATTGCAAAACCTCAATTTCTGTACTTTTTACTCAGTTAAAATTCCAACGGGTCCATTGAAAGGCCCATTTCGACCCGCTCGTCCGAAACCTCTACAAAAAGTACTGCAAAACACGTTTTAATCAAATTTTAGGAGTTCAAGTAACTGATTAGGAGCTTTTCAACACAATTATATCGCAAAACCTCAATTTCTGTACTTTTTACTCAGTTAAAATTCCAACGGGTCCATTGAAAGGCCCATTTAGACCCGCTCGTCCGAAACCTCTACAAAAAGGACCGCAAAACAAGTTTTAATCAAATTTTAGGAGTTCAAATAATTGTTTAGGAGCTTTTCAACACAATTATATTGCAAAACTTCAATTTTTATACATTTTACTCAGTTAAAATTCCAACGGGTCCACTGAAAGGCCCATTTAGACCCGCACGTCCGAAACCTCTACATAAAGGACCGCAAAACAAGTTATAATGAAATTTTAGGAGTACAAATAAATGATTAGGAGCTTTCCAACACAATTATATTGCAAAACCTCAATTTTTAAAAATTTTACTCAGTTAAAATTCCAACAGGTCCATTGAAAGTCCCATTTAGATATGCTCGTCCGAAACCTCTACAAAAAGGGCCGCAAAACAAGTTTTAATCAAATTTTAAGAGATCATGTAATTGATTAGGAGCTTTTCAACACAATTATATTGCAAAACCTCAATTTCGGTACTTTTTACTCAGTTAAAATTCTAATGGGTCCATTAAAAGGCTCATTTCGACCCGCTCGTCCGAAACCTCTACAAAAAGGACTGCAAAACAAGTTTTAATCAAATTTTAGGAGTTCATGTAATTGATTAGGAGCTTTTCAACACAATTATATTGCAAAACCTCAATTTCTGTACTTTTTACTCAGTTAAAATTCCAACAGGTCCATTGAAAGGCCCATTTAGACCCGCTCGTCCGAAACCTCTACAAAAAGGACCGCAAAACAAGTTTTAATCAAATTTTAGGAGTTCAAATAATTGTTTAGGAGCTTTTCAACACAATTATATTGCAAAACTTCAATTTTTATACATTTTACTCAGTTAAAATTCCAACGGGTCCACTGAAAGGCCCATTTAGACCCGCACGTCCGAAACCTCTACATAAAGGACCGCAAAACAAGTTATAATGAAATTTTAGGAGTACAAATAAATGATTAGGAGCTTTCCAACACAATTATATTGCAAAACCTCAATTTTTAAAAATTTTACTCAGTTAAAATTCCAACAGGTCCATTGAAAGTCCCATTTAGATATGCTCGTCCGAAACCTCTACAAAAAGGGCCGCAAAACAAGTTTTAATCAAATTTTAAGAGATCATGTAATTGATTAGGAGCTTTTCAACACAATTATATTGCAAAACCTCAATTTCGGTACTTTTTACTCAGTTAAAATTCTAATGGGTACATTAAAAGGCTCATTTCGACCCGCTCGTCCGAAACCTCTACAAAAAGGACTGCAAAACAAGTTTTAATCAAATTTTAGGAGTTCATGTAATTGATTAGGAGCTTTTCAACACAATTATATTGCAAAACCTCAATTTCTGTACTTTTTACTCAGTTAAAATTCAAACGGGTCCATTGAAAGGCCCATTTAGACCCGCTCGTCCGAAACCTCTACAAAAAGGACTGCAAAACACATTTTAATCATATTTTAGGAGTTCATGTAATTGATTATGAGATTTTCAACACAATTATATTGCAAAACCTCAATTTATATACTTTTTACTCAGTTAAAATTCCAACAGGTCCATTGAAAGGCCCATTTAGACCTGCTCGTCTGAAACCTCGACAAAAAGGGCCGCAAAACAAGTTTTAATCAAATTTTAGGAGTTCAAATAATTGATTAGGATCTTTTCAACACAATTATATTGCAAAACCTCAATTTCTGTACTTTTTACTCAGTTAAAATTTCAACGGGTCCATTGAAAGGCCCATTTAGACACGCTCGTCCGAAACCTCTACAAGAAGGACCACAAATAAAGTTTTAATCAACTTTTAGGAGTTCATGTAATTGATTAGGAGCTTTTAAACACAATTATATTGCAAAACCTCAATTTCGGTACTTTTTACTCAGTTAAAATTCTAACGGGTCCATTGAAAGGCCCATTTAGACCTGCTCGTCCGAAACCTCGACAAAAAGGACCGCAAAATAGTTTTAATCAAATTTTAGGAGTTCAAATAATTGATTAGGATCTTTTCAACACAATTATATTGAAAAACCTCAATTTTATACTTTTTACTCAGTTAAAATTCCAAGGGGCCCACTGAAAGGCCCATTTCAACCCGCTCGTCCGAAACCTCTACAAAAAGGACTGCAAAACACGTTTTAATCATATTTTAGTAGTTCATGTAATTGATTATGAGATTTTCAACACAATTATATTGCAAAACCTCAATTTTTATACTTTTTACTCAGTTAAAATTCCAACGGGTCCATTGAAAGACCCATTTAGACCTGCTCGTCTGAAACCTCGACAGAAAGGGCCGCAAAACAAGTTTTAATCAAATTTTAGGAGTTCAAATAATTGATTAGGAGCTTTTAAACAAAATTATATTGCAAAACCTCAATTTTTGTACTTTTTACTCAGTTAAAATTCCAACGGGTCCATTAAAAGGTCCATTTCAACCCGCTCGTCCGATACCTCTACAAAAAGGACTGCAAAACAAGTTTTAATCAAATTTTAGGAGTTCATGTAATTGATTAGGAGCTTTTCAACACAATTATATTGCAAACCCTCAATTTATGTACTTTTTACTCAGTTAAAATTCCAACGGGTCCATTGTAAGGCCCATTTAGACCTGCTCGTCCGAAACCGATACAAAAAGTACCGCAAAAAAGTTTTAATCAAATTTTAGGAGTTCAAAAAATGATTAGGAGCTTTTCAACACAATTATATTGCAAAATTTCAATTTTTATACATTTTACTCAGTCAAAATTCCAACAGGTCCACTGAAAGGCCCATTTAGACCCGCACGTCTGAAACTTCTACATAAAGGACCGCAAAACAAGTTTTGATCATATTTTAGGAGTACAAATAATTGATTATGAGCTTTTCAACACAATTATATTGCAAAACCTAAATTTTTATACTTTTTACTCAGTTAAAATTCCAACGGGTCCATTGAAAGGCCCATTTCGACCGCTCGTCCGAAACCTCAACAAAAAGGACTGTAAAACAAGTTTTAATCAAATTTCAGGAGTTCATGTAATTGATTAGGAGCTTTTCAACACAATTATATTGCAAAACCTCAATTTCTGTACTTTTTACTCAGTTAAAATTCCAACAGGTCCATTGAAAGGCCCATTTAGACCCGCTCGTCCGAAACCTCTACAAAAAGGACCGCAAAACAAGTTTTAATCAAATTTTAGGAGTTCAAATAATTGTTTAGGAGCTTTTCAACACAATTATATTGCAAAACTTCAATTTTTATACATTTTACTCAGTTAAAATTCCAACGGGTCCACTGAAAGGCCCATTTAGACCCGCACGTCCGAAACCTCTACATAAAGGACCGCAAAACAAGTTATAATGAAATTTTAGGAGTACAAATAAATGATTAGGAGCTTTCCAACACAATTATATTGCAAAACCTCAATTTTTAAAAATTTTACTCAGTTAAAATTCCAACAGGTCCATTGAAAGTCCCATTTAGATATGCTCGTCCGAAACCTCTACAAAAAGGGCCGCAAAACAAGTTTTAATCAAATTTTAAGAGATCATGTAATTGATTAGGAGCTTTTCAACACAATTATATTGCAAAACCTCAATTTCGGTACTTTTTACTCAGTTAAAATTCTAATGGGTACATTAAAAGGCTCATTTCGACCCGCTCGTCCGAAACCTCTACAAAAAGGACTGCAAAACAAGTTTTAATCAAATTTTAGGAGTTCATGTAATTGATTAGGAGCTTTTCAACACAATTATATTGCAAAACCTCAATTTCTGTACTTTTTACTCAGTTAAAATTCAAACGGGTCCATTGAAAGGCCCATTTAGACCCGCTCGTCCGAAACCTCTACAAAAAGGACTGCAAAACACATTTTAATCATATTTTAGGAGTTCATGTAATTGATTATGAGATTTTCAACACAATTATATTGCAAAACCTCAATTTATATACTTTTTACTCAGTTAAAATTCCAACAGGTCCATTGAAAGGCCCATTTAGACCTGCTCGTCTGAAACCTCGACAAAAAGGGCCGCAAAACAAGTTTTAATCAAATTTTAGGAGTTCAAATAATTGATTAGGATCTTTTCAACACAATTATATTGCAAAACCTCAATTTCTGTACTTTTTACTCAGTTAAAATTTCAACGGGTCCATTGAAAGGCCCATTTAGACACGCTCGTCCGAAACCTCTACAAGAAGGACCACAAATAAAGTTTTAATCAACTTTTAGGAGTTCATGTAATTGATTAGGAGCTTTTAAACACAATTATATTGCAAAACCTCAATTTCGGTACTTTTTACTCAGTTAAAATTCTAACGGGTCCATTGAAAGGCCCATTTAGACCTGCTCGTCCGAAACCTCGACAAAAAGGACCGCAAAATAGTTTTAATCAAATTTTAGGAGTTCAAATAATTGATTAGGATCTTTTCAACACAATTATATTGAAAAACCTCAATTTTATACTTTTTACTCAGTTAAAATTCCAAGGGGCCCACTGAAAGGCCCATTTCAACCCGCTCGTCCGAAACCTCTACAAAAAGGACTGCAAAACACGTTTTAATCATATTTTAGTAGTTCATGTAATTGATTATGAGATTTTCAACACAATTATATTGCAAAACCTCAATTTTTATACTTTTTACTCAGTTAAAATTCCAACGGGTCCATTGAAAGACCCATTTAGACCTGCTCGTCTGAAACCTCGACAGAAAGGGCCGCAAAACAAGTTTTAATCAAATTTTAGGAGTTCAAATAATTGATTAGGAGCTTTTAAACAAAATTATATTGCAAAACCTCAATTTTTGTACTTTTTACTCAGTTAAAATTCCAACGGGTCCATTAAAAGGTCCATTTCAACCCGCTCGTCCGATACCTCTACAAAAAGGACTGCAAAACAAGTTTTAATCAAATTTTAGGAGTTCATGTAATTGATTAGGAGCTTTTCAACACAATTATATTGCAAACCCTCAATTTATGTACTTTTTACTCAGTTAAAATTCCAACGGGTCCATTGTAAGGCCCATTTAGACCTGCTCGTCCGAAACCGATACAAAAAGTACCGCAAAAAAGTTTTAATCAAATTTTAGGAGTTCAAAAAATGATTAGGAGCTTTTCAACACAATTATATTGCAAAATTTCAATTTTTATACATTTTACTCAGTCAAAATTCCAACAGGTCCACTGAAAGGCCCATTTAGACCCGCACGTCTGAAACTTCTACATAAAGGACCGCAAAACAAGTTTTGATCATATTTTAGGAGTACAAATAATTGATTATGAGCTTTTCAACACAATTATATTGCAAAACCTAAATTTTTATACTTTTTACTCAGTTAAAATTCCAACGGGTCCATTGAAAGGCCCATTTCGACCGCTCGTCCGAAACCTCAACAAAAAGGACTGTAAAACAAGTTTTAATCAAATTTCAGGAGTTCATGTAATTGATTAGGAGCTTTTCAACACAATTATATTGCAAAACCTCAATTTCTGTACTTTTTACTCAGATAAAATTCCAACGGGTCCATTGAAAGGCTCATTTAGACCTGCTCGTCCGAAACCTCGACAAAAAGGACCGCAAAACAAGTTTTAATCAAATTTTAGGAGTTCAAATAATTGTTTAGGAGCTTTTCAACACAATTATATTGCAAAACTTCAATTTTTATACATTTTACTTAGTTAAAATTCCAACGGGTCTATTGAAAGGCCCATTTAGACCCGCACGTCCGAAACCTCTACAAAATGGGCCGCAAAACAAGTTTTGATCATATTTTAGGAGTACAAATAATTGATTATGAGCTTTTCAACACAATTATATTGCAAAACCTCAATTTTTATACTTTTTACTTAATTAAAATTCCAATGGGTCCATTGAAAGGCCCATTTAGACATGCTCGTCCGAAACCTCTACAAAAAGGGCCTCAAAACAAGTTTTAATCAAATTTTAGGAGATCATGTAATCGATTAAAGATTTTCAACACAATTATATTCCAAAACCTCAATTTCTGTACTTTTTACTCAGTTAAAATTCCAACGGGTCCATTGAAAGGCCCATTTAGACCTGCTCATCCGAAACCTCAACAAAAAGGACCGCAAAACAAGTTTTAATCAAAATTTAGGAGTTCAAATAATTGATTAGGAGCTTTTCAACACAATTATATTGCAAAACCTCAATTTCTGTACTTTTTACTCAGTTAAAATTTCAACGGGTCCATTGAAAGGCCCATTTAGACACGCTCGTCCGAAACCTCTACAAGAAGGACCACAAATAAAGTTTTAATCAACTTTTAGGAGTTCATGTAATTGATTAGGAGCTTTTAAACACAATTATATTGCAAAACCTCAATTTCGGTACTTTTTACTCAGTTAAAATTCTAACGGGTCCATTGAAAGGCCCATTTAGACCTGCTCGTCCGAAACCTCGACAAAAAGGACCGCAAAATAGTTTTAATCAAATTTTAGGAGTTCAAATAATTGATTAGGATCTTTTCAACACAATTATATTGAAAAACCTCAATTTTATACTTTTTACTCAGTTAAAATTCCAAGGGGCCCACTGAAAGGCCCATTTCAACCCGCTCGTCCGAAACCTCTACAAAAAGGACTGCAAAACACGTTTTAATCATATTTTAGTAGTTCATGTAATTGATTATGAGATTTTCAACACAATTATATTGCAAAACCTCAATTTTTATACTTTTTACTCAGTTAAAATTCCAACGGGTCCATTGAAAGACCCATTTAGACCTGCTCGTCTGAAACCTCGACAGAAAGGGCCGCAAAACAAGTTTTAATCAAATTTTAGGAGTTCAAATAATTGATTAGGAGCTTTTAAACAAAATTATATTGCAAAACCTCAATTTTTGTACTTTTTACTCAATTAAAATTCCAACGGGTCCATTAAAAGGTCCATTTCAACCCGCTCGTCCGATACCTCTACAAAAAGGACTGCAAAACAAGTTTTAATCAAATTTTAGGAGTTCATGTAATTGATTAGGAGCTTTTCAACACAATTATATTGCAAACCCTCAATTTCTGTACTTTTTACTCAGTTAAAATTCCAACGGGTCCATTGTAAGGCCCATTTAGACCTGCTCGTCCGAAACCGATACAAAAAGTACCGCAAAAAAGTTTTAATCAAATTTTAGGAGTTCAAAAAATGATTAGGAGCTTTTCAACACAATTATATTGCAAAATTTCAATTTTTATACATTTTACTCAGTCAAAATTCCAACAGGTCCACTGAAAGGCCCATTTAGACCCGCACGTCTGAAACTTCTACATAAAGGACCGCAAAACAAGTTTTGATCATATTTTAGGAGTACAAATAATTGATTATGAGCTTTTCAACACAATTATATTGCAAAACCTAAATTTTTATACTTTTTACTCAGTTAAAATTCCAACGGGTCCATTGAAAGGCCCATTTCGACCGCTCGTCCGAAACCTCAACAAAAAGGACTGCAAAACAAGTTTTAATCAAATTTCAGGAGTTCATGTAATTGATTAGGAGCTTTTCAACACAATTATATTGCAAAACCTCAATTTCTGTACTTTTTACTCAGATAAAATTCCAACGGGTCCATTGAAAGGCTCATTTAGACCTGCTCGTCCGAAACCTCGACAAAAAGGACCGCAAAACAAGTTTTAATCAAATTTTAGGAGTTCAAATAATTGATTAGGAGCTTTTCAACACAATTATATTGCAAAACCTCAATTTCTGTACTTTTTACTCAGTTAAAATTTCAACGGGTCCATTGAAAGGCCCATTTAGACACGCTCGTCCGAAACCTCTACAAGAAGGACCACAAATAAAGTTTTAATCAACTTTTAGGAGTTCATGTAATTGATTAGGAGCTTTTAAACACAATTATATTGCAAAACCTCAATTTCGGTACTTTTTACTCAGTTAAAATTCTAACGGGTCCATTGAAAGGCCCATTTAGACCTGCTCGTCCGAAACCTCGACAAAAAGGACCGCAAAATATTTTTAATCAAATTTTAGGAGTTCAAATAATTGATTAGGATCTTTTCAACACAATTGTATTGAAAAACCTCAATTTTATACTTTTTACTCAGTTAAAATTCCAAGGGGCCCACTGAAAGGCCCATTTCAACCCGCTCGTCCGAAACCTCTACAAAAAGGACTGCAAAACACGTTTTAATCATATTTTAGTAGTTCATGTAATTGATTATGAGATTTTCAACACAATTATATTGCAAAACCTCAATTTTTATACTTTTTACTCAGTTAAAATTCCAACGGGTCCATTGAAAGACCCATTTAGACCTGCTCGTCTGAAACCTCGACAGAAAGGGCCGCAAAACAAGTTTTAATCAAATTTTAGGAGTTCAAATAATTGATTAGGAGCTTTTAAACAAAATTATATTGCAAAACCTCAATTTTTGTACTTTTTACTCAGTTAAAATTCCAACGGGTCCATTAAAAGGTCCATTTCAACCCGCTCGTCCGATACCTCTACAAAAAGGACTGCAAAACAAGTTTTAATCAAATTTTAGGAGTTCATGTAATTGATTAGGAGCTTTTCAACACAATTATATTGCAAACCCTCAATTTCTGTACTTTTTACTCAGTTAAAATTCCAACGGGTCCATTGTAAGGCCCATTTAGACCTGCTCGTCCGAAACCGATACAAAAAGTACCGCAAAAAAGTTTTAATCAAATTTTAGGAGTTCAAAAAATGATTAGGAGCTTTTCAACACAATTATATTGCAAAATTTCAATTTTTATACATTTTACTCAGTCAAAATTCCAACAGGTCCACTGAAAGGCCCATTTAGACCCGCACGTCTGAAACTTCTACATAAAGGACCGCAAAACAAGTTTTGATCATATTTTAGGAGTACAAATAATTGATTATGAGCTTTTCAACACAATTATATTGCAAAACCTAAATTTTTATACTTTTTACTCAGTTAAAATTCCAACGGGTCCATTGAAAGGCCCATTTCGACCGCTCGTCCGAAACCTCAACAAAAAGGACTGTAAAACAAGTTTTAATCAAATTTCAGGAGTTCATGTAATTGATTAGGAGCTTTTCAACACAATTATATTGCAAAACCTCAATTTCTGTACTTTTTACTCAAATAAAATTCCAACGGGTCCATTGAAAGGCTCATTTAGACCTGCTCGTCCGAAACCTCGACAAAAAGGACCGCAAAACAAGTTTTAATCAAATTTTAGGAGTTCAAATAATTTTTTAGGAGCTTTTCAACACAATTATATTGCAAAACTTCAATTTTTATACATTTTACTTAGTTAAAATTCCAACGGGTCTATTGAAAGGCCCATTTAGACCCGCACGTCCGAAACCTCTACAAAATGGGCCGCAAAACAAGTTTTGATCATATTTTAGGAGTACAAATAATTGATTATGAGCTTTTCAACACAATTATATTGCAAAACCTCAATTTTTATACTTTTTACTCAGTTAAAATTCCAACGGGTCCATTGAAAGGCCCATTTCGACCGCTCGTCCGAAACCTCAACAAAAAGGACTGCAAAACAAGTTTTAATCAAATTTCAGGAGTTCATGTAATTGATTAGGAGCTTTTCAACACAATTATATTGCAAAACCTCAATTTCTGTACTTTTTACTCAGATAAAATTCCAACGGGTCCATTCAAAGGCTCATTTAGACCTGCTCGTCCGAAACCTCGACAAAAAGGACCGCAAAACAAGTTTTAATCAAATTTTAGGAGTTCAAATAATTGTTTAGGAGCTTTTCAACACAATTATATTGCAAAACTTCAATTTTTATACATTTTACTTAGTTAAAATTCCAACGGGTCTATTGAAAGGCCCATTTAGACCCGCACGTCTGAAACCTCTACATAAAGGACCGCAAAACAAGTTTTGATCATATTTTAGGAGTACAAATAATTGATTATGAGCTTTTCAACACAATTATATTGCAAAACCTCAATTTTTATACTTTTTACTTAATTAAATTCCAACGGGTCCATTGAAAGGCCCATTTAGACATGCTCGTCCGAAACCTCTACAAAAAGGGCCTCAAAACAAGTTTTAATCAAATTTTAGGAGATCATGTAATCGATTAAAGATTTTCAACACAATTATATTCCAAAACCTCAATTTCTGTACTTTTTACTTAGTTAAAATTCCAACGGGTCCATTGAAAGGCCCATTTAGACCTGCTCATCCGAAACCTCTACAAAAAGGACCGCAAAACAAGTTTTAATCAAAATTTAGGAGTTCAAATAATTGATTAGGAGCTTTTCAACACAATTATATTGCAAAACCTCAATTTCTGTACTTTTTACTCAGTTAAAATTCTAACGGGTCCATTGAATGGCCCATTTAGACCTGCTCGTCCGAAACCTCGACAAAAAGGACCGCAAAAATAGTTTTAATCAAATATTAGGAGTTCAAATAATTGATTAGGAGCTTTTCAACACAATTATATTGAAAAACCTCAATTTTATACTTTTTACTCAGTTAAAATTCCAACGGACCATTGAAAGGCCCATTTAGACCTGCTCGTCCGAAACCTCAACAAAAAGGACCGCAAAAATGTTTTATTCAAATATTAGGAGTTCAAATAATTGATTAGGAGATTTTCAACACAATTATATTGCAAAACCTCAATTTCTGTACTTTTTGCTTTGTTAAAATTCGAACGGGTCAATTAAAAAAGTCCATTTCGACCCGCTCGTCCGAAACCTCTACAAAAAGGACTGCAAAACAAGTTTTTATCAAATTTTAGGACTTCATGTAATTGATTAGGAGCTTTTCAACACAATTATATTACAAAACCTCAACTTCTGTACTTTTTACTCAGTTAAAATTCTAACGGGTCCATTGAAAGGCCCATTTAGACCCGCTCGTCCGAAACCTTGACAAAAAGGACCGCAAAAATAGTTTTAATCAAATTTTAGGAGTTCAAATAATTTATTAGGAGATTTTCAACACAATTATATTGAAAAACCTCAATTTTATACTTTTTGCTCAGTTAAAATTCCAACGGTCCCATTGAAAGGCCCAATTAGACTTGCTCGTCCGAAACCCCTACAAAAAGGGCCGCAAAAATGTTTTATTCAAATATTAGGAGTTCAAATAATTGATTAGGAGCTATTCAACACAATTATATTGCAAAACCTCAATTTCTGTACTTTTTACTTAGTTAAAATTCAAACGGGTTTGGAGGATTTTTCTGTGGCACATGTTCAGTATATTCACCGTGAGGCTAATTTTGTAGCTCATACGTTGGCTACCCATGCCCTTAGATCCATGTCTTCTTTATCTTTTGGATCTATTTACCCTGATTGTATCAAAAACATTGTACTTTGCGAGGTTTAACTTTGATTAATAATATATTTTGGGTACTCTTTTCCCCTTTTTAGGTTTTTCCAAGCCTTGTGCTTGGGGAATTTAGTAGGTGTTTTTAATGAGGCCCGTTTTCTTCAAAAAAAAAATTCAAACGGGTCCATTAAAAGGTCCATTTCGACCCGCTCATCCGAAACCTCTACAAAAAGGACTGCAAAACAAGTTTTATTCAAATTTTAGGAGTTCATGTAATTGATTAGGAACTTTTCAACACAATTATATTGTAAAACCTCAATTTATGTACTTTTTACTCAGTTAAAATTCTAACGGGTCCATTAAAAGGCTCATTTCGACCCGCTCGTCCGAAACCTCTACAAAAAGGACTGCAAAACAAGTTTTAATCAAAATTTAGGAGTTCATGTAATTGATTAGGAGCTTTTCAACACAATTATATTGCAAAACCTCAATTTCTGTACTTTTTACTCGGTTAAAATTCCAACGGGTCCATTGAAAGGCCCATTTAGACCCGCTCATCCGAAACCTCTACAAAAAGGACCGCAAAACAAGTTTTAATCAAATTTTAGGAGTTTAAATAATTTTTTAGGAGCTTTTCAACACAATTATATTGCAAAACTTCAATTTTTATACATTTTACTCAGTTAAAATTCCAACGGGTCCACTGAAAGGCCCATTTAGACCCGTACGTCCGAAACCTCTACATAAAGGACCGCAAAACAAGTTATAATCAAATTTTAGGAGTACAAATAAATGATTAGGAGCTTTCCAACACAATTATATTGCAAAACCTCAATTTTTAAAAAATTTACTCAGTTAAAATTCCAACGGGTCCATTGAAAGGCCCATTTAGACATGCTCGTCCGAAACCTCTACAAAAAGGGCCGGAAAACAAGTTTTAATCAAATTTTAGGAGATCATGTAATTGATTAGGAGCTTTACAACACAATTATATTGCAAAACCTCAATTTCGGTACTTTTTACTCAGTTAAAATTCCAACAGGTCCATTGAAAGGCCCATTTAGACCTGCTCGTCCGAAACCTCTAAAAAAAGGACCGCAAAAAAAGTTTTAATCAAATTCTAGGAGTTCAAATAATTGATTAGGAGCTTTTCAACACAATTATATTGCAAAATTTCAATTTCTGTACTTTTTACTCAGTTAAAATTTCAACGGGTCCATTGAAAGGCCCATTTCGACCCGCTCGTCCGAAACCTCTACAAAAAGGACCACAAAAAAGTTTTAATCAAATTTTAGGAGTTCATGTAATTGATTAGGAGCTTTTCAACACAATTATATTACAAAACCTCAATTTCTGTACTTTTTACTCAGTTAAAATTCTAACGGGTCCATTGAAAGGCCCATTTAGACCCGCTCGTCCGAAACCTCGACAAAAAGGACCGCAAAAATAGTTTTAATCAAATTTTAGGAGTTCAAATAATTGATTAGGAGATTTTCAACACAATTATATTGAAAAACCTCAATTTTTTAGTTTTTACCCAGTTAAAATTCCAACGGGCCCATTGAAAGGCCCATTTAGACCTGCTCGTCCGAAACCTCTACAAAAAGGACCGCAAAACAAGTTTTAATCAAATTTTAGGAGTTCAAATAATTGATTAGGAGGTTTTCAACACAATTATATTGCAAAACCTCAATTTCTATACTTTTTACTCAGTTAAAATTCAAACGGGTCCATTGAAAGGCCCATTTAGACCCGCTCGTCCGAAACCTCTACATAAAGGACCGCAAAACAAGATTTGCTCATATTTTAGGAGTACAAATAATTGATTATGAGATTTTCAAGACAGTTATATTGCAAAACCTCAATTTTTATACTTTTTACTCAGTTAAAATTCCAACGGGTCCATTGAAAGGCCCATTTAGACATGCTCGTCCGAAACCTCTACAAAATGGGCCGCAAAACAAGTTTTAATCAAATTTTAGGAGATCATGTAATTGATTATGAGCTTTTCAACACAATTATATTGCAAAACCTCAATTTTTATACTTTTTACTTAATTAAAATTCCAACGGGTCCATTGAAAGGCCCATTTAGACATGCTCGTCCGAAACCTCTACAAAAAGGGCCTCAAAACAAGTTTTAATCAAATTTTAGGAGATCATGTAATCGATTAAAGATTTTCAACACAATTATATTCCAAAACCTCAATTTCTGTACTTTTTACTCAGTTAAAATTCCAACGGGTCCATTGAAAGGCCCATTTAGACCTGCTCATCCGAAACCTCAACAAAAAGGACCGCAAAACAAGTTTTAATCAAAATTTAGGAGTTCAAATAATTGATTAGGAGCTTTTCAACACAATTATATTGCAAAACCTCAATTTCTGTACTTTTTACTCAGTTAAAATTTCAACGGGTCCATTGAAAGGCCCATTTAGACACGCTCGTCCGAAACCTCTACAAGAAGGACCACAAATAAAGTTTTAATCAACTTTTAGGAGTTCATGTAATTGATTAGGAGCTTTTAAACACAATTATATTGCAAAACCTCAATTTCGGTACTTTTTACTCAGTTAAAATTCAAACGGGTCCATTGAAAGGCCCATTTAGACCTGCTCGTCCGAAACCTCGACAAAAAGGACCGCAAAATAGTTTTAATCAAATTTTAGGAGTTCAAATAATTGATTAGGATCTTTTCAACACAATTATATTGAAAAACCTCAATTTTATACTTTTTACTCAGTTAAAATTCCAAGGGGCCCACTGAAAGGCCCATTTCAACCCGCTCGTCCGAAACCTCTACAAAAAGGACTGCAAAACACGTTTTAATCATATTTTAGTAGTTCATGTAATTGATTATGAGATTTTCAACACAATTATATTGCAAAACCTCAATTTTTATACTTTTTACTCAGTTAAAATTCCAACGGGTCCATTGAAAGACCCATTTAGACCTGCTCGTCTGAAACCTCGACAGAAAGGGCCGCAAAACAAGTTTTAATCAAATTTTAGGAGTTCAAATAATTGATTAGGAGCTTTTAAACAAAATTATATTGCAAAACCTCAATTTTTGTACTTTTTACTTAGTTAAAATTCCAACGGGTCCATTAAAAGGTCCATTTCAACCCGCTCGTCCGATACCTCTACAAAAAGGACTGCAAAACAAGTTTTAATCAAATTTTAGGAGTTCATGTAATTGATTAGGAGCTTTTCAACACAATTATATTGCAAACCCTCAATTTCTGTACTTTTTACTCAGTTAAAATTCCAACGGGTCCATTGTAAGGCCCATTTAGACCTGCTCGTCCGAAACCGATACAAAAAGTACCGCAAAAAAGTTTTAATCAAATTTTAGGAGTTCAAAAAATGATTAGGAGCTTTTCAACACAATTATATTGCAAAATTTCAATTTTTATACATTTTACTCAGTCAAAATTCCAACAGGTCCACTGAAAGGCCCATTTAGACCCGCACGTCTGAAACTTCTACATAAAGGACCGCAAAACAAGTTTTGATCATATTTTAGGAGTACAAATAATTGATTATGAGCTTTTCAACACAATTATATTGCAAAACCTAAATTTTTATACTTTTTACTCAGTTAAAATTCCAACGGGTCCATTGAAAGACCCATTTCGACCGCTCGTCCGAAACCTCAACAAAAAGGACTGCAAAACAAGTTTTAATAAAATTTCAGGAGTTCATGTAATTGATTAGGAGCTTTTCAACACAATTATATTGCAAAACCTCAATTTCTGTACTTTTTACTCAGATAAAATTCCAACGGGTCCATTGAAAGGCTCATTTAGACCTGCTCGTCCGAAACCTCGACAAAAAGGACCGCAAAACAAGTTTTAATCAAATTTTAGGAGTTCAAATGATTGTTTAGGAGCTTTTCAACACAATTATATTGCAAAACTTCAATTTTTATACATTTTACTTAGTTAAAATTCCAACGGGTCTATTGAAAGGCCCATTTAGACCCGCACGTCTGAAACCTCTACATAAAGGACCGCAAAACAAGTTTTGATCATATTTTAGGAGTACAAATAATTGATTATGAGCTTTTCAACACAATTATATTGCAAAACCTCAATTTTTATACTTTTTACTTAATTAAAATTCCAACGGGTCCATTGAAAGGCCCATTTAGACATGCTCGTCCGAAACCTCTACAAAAAGGGCCTCAAAACAAGTTTTAATCAAATTTTAGGAGATCATGTAATCGATTAAAGATTTTCAACACAATTATATTCCAAAACCTCAATTTCTGTACTTTTTACTCAGTTAAAATTCCAACGGGTCCATTGAAAGGCCCATTTAGACCTGCTCATCCGAAACCTCTACAAAAAGGACCGCAAAACAAGTTTTAATCAAAATTTAGGAGTTCAAATAATTGATTAGGAGCTTTTCAACACAATTATATTGCAAAACCTCAATTTCTGTACTTTTTACTCAGTTAAAATTCTAACGGGTCCAATGAAAGGCCCATTTAGACCCACTCGTCCGAAACCTCGACAAAAATGACCACAAAATAGTTCTAATCAAATTTTAGGATTTCAAATAATTGATTAGGTGCTGTTCAACATAATTATATTGAAAAACCTCAATTTTATACTTTTTACTCAGTTAAAATTCCAACGGGCCCACTGAAAGGCCCATTTTGACCCGCTCGTCCGAAACCTCTACAAAAAGGACTGCAAAACACGTTTTAATCATATTTTAGGAGTTCATGTAATTGATTATGAGATTTTCAACACAATTATATTGCAAAACCTCAATTTATATACTTTTTACTCAGTTAAAATTCCAACAGGTCCATTGAAAGGCCCATTTAGACCTGCTCGTCTGAAACCTCGACAGAAAGGGCCGCAAAACAAGTTTTAATCAAATTTTAGGAGTTCAAATAATTGATTAGGAGCTTTTCAACACAATTATATTGCAAAACCTCAATTTCTGTACTTTTTACTCAGTTAAAATTCCAACGGGTCCATTGAAAGGCCCATTTAGACCTGCTCGTCCAAAACCTCGACAAAAAGGATCGCAAAACAAGTTTTATTCAAATTTTAGGAGTTCAAATAATTTATTAGGAGATTTTCAACACAATTATATTGCAAAACCTTAATTTCTGTACTTTTTACTCAGTTAAAATTACAACAGGTCCATTGTAAGGCCCATTTAGACCTACTCGTCCGAAACCTATACAAAAAGGACCGCAAAAAGTTTTAATCAAATTTTAGGAGTTCAAATAAATGATAAGGAGCTTTCCAACACAATTATATTGCACAACTTCAATTTTTATACATTTTACTCAGTTAAAATTCCAACGGGTCCACTAAAAGGCCCATTTAGTCCCGCACGTCCGAAACCTCTACATAAAGGACCGCAAAACAAGTTTTGATCATATTTTAGCAGTACAAATAATTGATTATGAGATTTTCAAGACAATTATTTTGCAAAACCTCAATTTTTATACTTTTTACTCAGTTAAAATTCCAACGGGTCCATTGAAATGCCCATTTAGACATGCTCGTCCGAAACCTCTACAAAAAGGGCCGCAAAACAAGTTTTAATAAATTTTAGGAGATCATGTAATTGGTTAGGAGATTTTCAACACAATTATATTGCAAAACCTCAATTTCTGTACTTTTTACTTAGTTAAAATTCCAACGGGTCCTTTGAAAGGCCCATTTAGACCTGCTCGTCCGAAACCTCTACAAAAGGACCGCAAAACAAGTTTTAATCAAATTTTACTAGTTCAAATAATTTATTAGGAGCTTTTCAACACAATTATATTGCAAAACCTCAATTTTTGTACTTTTTACTCAGTTTAAATTTCAACGGGTCCATTGAAAGGCTCATTTAGACCCGCTCGTCCGAAACCTCTACAAAAAGGACTGCAAAAAAAGTGTTAATCAAATCTTAGGAGTTCATGTAATTGATTTGGAGCTATTCAACACAATTATATTGCAAAACCTCAATTTCTGTACTTATTACTCAGTTAAAATTCTAACGGGTCCATTGAAAGGCCCATTTAGACCTGCTCGTCCGAAACCTCGACAAAAAGGACTGCAAAAATAGTTTTAATCAAATATTAGGAGTTCAAATAATTGATTAGGAGCTTTTCAACATAATTATGTTGAAAAACCTCAATTTTGTACTTTTTACTCAGTTAAAATTCCAACGGACCATTGAAAGGCCCATTTAGACCTGCTCGTCCGAAACCTCAACAAAAAGGACCGCAAAAATGTTTTATTCAAATATTAGGAGTTCAAATAATTGATTAGGAGATTTTCAACACAATTATATTGCAAAACCTCAATTTTTGTACTTTTTGCTTTGTTAAAATTCGAACGGGTCAATTAAAAAAGTCCATTTCGACCCGCTTGTCCGAAACCTCTACAAAAAGGACTGCAAAACAAGTTTTTATCAAATTTTAGGAGTTCATGTAATTGATTAGGAGCTTTTCAACACAATTATATTACAAAACCTCAACTTCTGTACTTTTTACTCAGTTAAAATTCTAACGGGTCCATTGAAAGGCCCATTTAGACCCGCTCGTCCGAAACCTTGACAAAAAGGACCGCAAAAATAGTTTTAATCAAATTTTAGGAGTTCAAATAATTTATTAGGAGATTTTCAACACAATTATATTGAAAAACCTCAATTTTATACTTTTTGCTCAGTTAAAATTCCAACGGTCCCATTGAAAGGCCCAATTAGACCTGCTCGTCTGAAACCCCTACAAAAAGGGCCGCAAAAATGTTTTATTCAAATATTAGGAGTTCAAATAATTGATTAGGAGCTATTCAACACAATTATATTGCAAAACCTCAATTTCTGTACTTTTTACTTAGTTAAAATTCAAACGGGTTTGGAGGATTTTTCTGTGGCACATGTTCAGTATATTCGCCGTGAGGCTAATTTTGTAGCTCATACATTGGCTACCCATGCCCTTAGATCCATGTCTTCTTTATCTTTTGGATCTATTTACCCTGATTGTATCAAAAACATTGTACTTTGCGAGGTTTAACCTCGATTAATAATATATTTTGGGTACTCTTTTTCCCTTTTTAGGTTTTTCCAAGCCTTGTGCTTGGGGAATTTAGTAGGTGTTTTTAATGAGGCCCGTTTTCTTGAAAAAAAAAATTCAAACGGGTCCATTAAAAGGTCCATTTCGACCCGCTCATCCGAAACCTCTACAAAAAGGACTGCAAAACAAGTTTTAATCAAATTTTAGGAGTTCATGTAATTGATTAGGAACTTTTCAACACAATTATATTGTAAAACCTCAATTTCTGTACTTTTTACTCAGTTAAAATTCTAACGGGTCCATTAAAAGGCTCATTTCGACCCGCTCGTCCGAAACCTCTATAAAAAGGACTGCAAAACAAGTTTTAATCAAATTTTAGGAGTTCATGTAATTGATTAGGAGCTTTTCAACACAATTATATTGCAAAACCTCAATTTCTGTACTTTTTACTCAGTTAAAATTCCAACGGGTCCATTGAAAGGCCCATTTAGACCTGCTCGTCCGAAATCGATACAAGTTTTACTCAAATTTTAGGAGTTCAAATAATTTTTTAGGAGCTTTTCAACACAATTATATTGCAAAACTTCAATTTTTATACATTTTACTCAGTTAAAATTCCAACGGGTCCACTGAAAGGCCCATTTAGACCTGCTCGTCCGAAATCGATACAAAAAGTACCGCAAAAAAGTTTTAATCAAATTTTAGGAGTTCAAAAAATGATTAGGAGCTTTCCAACACAATTATATTGCAAAACCTCAATTTTTAAAAATTTTACTCAGTTAAAATTCCAACGGGTCCACTGAAAGGCCCATTTAGACCCGCACGTCCGAAACTTCTACAAAAAGGGCCGCAAAACAAGTTTTGATCATATTTTAGGAGATCATGTAATTGATTAGGAGCTTTTCAACACAATTATATTGCAAAACCTAAATTTTTATACTTTTTACTCAGTTAAAATTCCAACGGGTCCATTGAAAGGCCCATTTCGACTCGCTCGTCCGAAACCTCAACAAAAAGGACTACAAAACAAGTTTTAATCAAATTTCAGGAGTTCATGTAATTGATTAGGAGCTTTTCAACACAATTATATTGCAAAACCTCAATTTCTGTACTTTTTACTCAGATAAAATTCCAACGGGTCCATTGAAAGGCCCATTTAGACCTGCTAGTCCAAAACCTCGACAAAAAGGACCGCAAAACAAGTTTTAATCAAATTTTTGGAGTTCAAATAATTTTTTAGGAGCTTTTCAACACAATTATATTGCAAAACCTCAATTTCTGTACTTTTTACTCAGTTAAAATTCTAACGGGTCCATTGAAAGGCCCATTTAGACATGCTCGTCCGAAACCTCTACAAAAAGGGCCTCAAAACAAGTTTTAATCAAATTTTAGGAGATCATGTAATCGATTAAAGATTTTCAACACAATTATCTTCCAAAACCTCAATTTCTGTACTTTTTACTCAGTTAAAATTCCAACGGGTCCATTGAAAGGCCCATTTAGACCTGCTCATCCGTAACCTCTACAAAAAGGACCACAAAACAAGTTTTAATCAAAATTTAGGAGTTCAAATAATTGATTAGGAGCTTTTCAACACAATTATATTGCAAAACCTCAATTTCTGTACTTTTTACTCAGTTAAAATTCTAACGGGTCCATTGAAAGGCCCATTTAGACCCACTCGTCCGAAACCTCGACAAAAATGACCTCAAAATAGTTTTAATCAAATTTTAGGATTTCAAATAATTGATTAGGTGCTGTTCAACATAATTATATTGAAAACCCTCAATTTTATACTTTTTACTCAGTTAAAATTCCAAAGGGCCCACTGAAAGGCCCATTTCGACCCTCTCGTCCGAAACCTCTACAAAAAGGACTACAAAACACGTTTTAATCATATTTTAGGAGTTCATGTAATTGGATTATGAGATTTTCAACACAATTATATTGCAAAACCTCAATTTATATACTTTTTACTCAGTTAAAATTCCAACGGGTCCATTGAAAGGCCCATTTAGACCTGCTCGTCTGAAACCTCGATAGAAAGGGCCGCAAAACAAGTTTTAATCAAATTTTAGGAGTTCAAATAATTGATTATGAGCTTTTAAACAAAATTATATTGCAAAACCTCAATTTCTGTACTTTTTACTCAGTTAAAATTTCAACGGGTCCATTGAAAGGCCCATTTAGACCTGCTCGTCCAAAACCTCGACAAAAAGGATCGCAAAACAAGTTTTATTCAAATTTTAGGAGTTCAAATAATTTATTAGGAGATTTTCAACACAATTATATTGCAAAACCTTAATTTCTGTACTTTTTACTAAGTTAAAATTACAACGGGTCCATTGTAAGGCCCATTTAGACCTACTCGTCCGAAACCTATACAAAAAGGACCGCAAAAAGTTTTAATCAAATTTTAGGAGTTCAAATAAATGATTAGGAGCTTTCCAACACAATTATATTGCACAACTTCAATTTTTATACATTTTACTCAGTTAAAATTCCAACGGGTCCACTAAAAGGCCCATTTAGACCCGCACGTCCGAAACCTCTACATAAAGGACCGCAAAACAAGTTTTGATCATATTTTAGGAGTACAAATAATTGATTATGAGATTTTCAAGACAATTATTTTGCAAAACCTCAATTTTTATACTTTTTACTCAGTTAAAATTCCAACGGGTCCATTGAAAGGCCCATTTAGACATGCTCGTCCGAAACCTCTACAAAAAGAGCCGCAAAACAAGTTTTAATAAATTTTAGGAGATCATGTAATTGGTTAGGAGATTTTCAACACAATTATATTGAAAAACCTCAATTTCTGTACTTTTTACTCAGTTAAAATTCCAACGGGTCCATTAAAGGCCCATTTTGACCAGCTCGTCCGAAGCCTCTACAAAAAGGACCGCAAAACAAGTTTTAATCAAATTTTAGGAGTTCATGTAATTTATTAGGAGCTTTTAAACACAATTATATTGCAAAACCTCAATATATCTACTTTTTACTCAGTTAAAATTCCAACGGGTCCATTGAAAGGCCCATTTAGACCTGTTCGTCCGAAACCTCTACAAAAGGACCGCAAAACAAGTTTTAATCAAATTTTAGGAGTTCAAATAATTGATTAGGAGCTTTTCAACACAATTATATTGAAAAACCTCACTTTTATATTTTTACTCAGTTAAAATTTCAACGGGCCCAATGAAAGGCCCATTTAGACTTGCTCGTCTGAAACCTCTACAAAAAGGGCCGCAAAAAAGTTTTAATCAAATTTTAGGAGTTCAAATAAATGATTAGGAGCTTTCCAACACAATTATATTGCAAAACTTCAACTTTTATACATTTTACTCAGTTAAAATTTCAACGGGTCCACTGAAAGGCCCATTTAGACCCGCACGTCCGAAACCTCTACATAAAGGACCGCATAACAAGTTTTGATCATATTTAGGAGTACAAATAATTGATTATGAGATTTTCAACACAATTATATTGCAAAACCTCAACTTTTATACTTTTTACTCAGTTAAAATTCCAACGGGCCATTTAAAGGCCAATTTAGACATGCTCATCCGAAACCTCTACAAATAGGGCCGCAAAACAAGTTTTAATCAAATTTTTGGAGATCATGTAATTGGTTAGGAGATTTTAAAAACAATTATATTGCAAAACTTCACTTTTATACTTTTTACTCAGTTAAAATTCCAACGGGCCCATTGAAAGGCCCATTTAGACCTGCTCGTCTGAAACCTCTACAAAAAGGACCGCAAAAATGTTTTATTCAAATATTTGGAGTTCAAATAACTTATTAGGAGCTTTTCAACACAATTATATTGCAAAACCTCAATTTCTGTACTTTTTACTAAGTTAAAATTCCAACGGGTCCATTGAAAAGCCGATTTTGACCAGCTCGTCCGAAGCCTCTACAAAAAGGACCGCAAAAGAAGTTTTAATCAAATTTTAGGAGTTCATGTAATTGATTAGGAGCTTTTCAACATAATTATATTGCTAAACCTCAATTTCTGTACTTTTTACTCAGTTAAAATTCCAACGGGTCCATTGAAAGGCCCATTTAGACCTGCTCGTCCGAAACCTCGACAAAAAGGACCACAAAACAAGTTTTCATCAAATTTTAGGAGTTCAAATAATTGATCAGGAGCTTTTCAACACAATTATATTGCAAAACCTCAATTTCTGTACTTTTTACTCAGTTAAAATTCCAACGGGTCCATTGAAAGGCCCATTTAGATTTGCTCGTCTGAAACTTCGACAGAAAAGACCGTAAAACAAGTTTTAATCAAATTTTAGGAGTTCAAATAATTTATTAGGAGCTTTTCAACACAATTATATGGCAAAACCTCAATTTTTATACTTTTTACTCAGTTAAAATTCCAACGGGCCCATTGAAAGGCCCATTTAGACTTGCTCGTCTGAAACCTCTACAAAAAGGACCTCAAAAATTGTTTTATTCAAATATTAGGAGTTCAAATAATTGATTAGGAGCTTTTCAACACAATTATATAGTAAAACCTCAATTTCTGTACTTTTTACTCAATTAAAATTCCAAAGGGTACATTGAAAGGCCCATTTCTACCCGCTCGTCCGAAACCTCTACAAAAAGGACTGCGAAACAAGTTTTAATCAAATTTTAGTAGTTCATGTAATTGATTAGGAGCTTTTCAACACAATTATATTGCAAAACCTCAATTTATATACTTTTTACTCAGTTAAAATTCCAACGGGTCCATTGAAGGCCCATTTAGACCAGCACGTCCAAAACCGATACAAAAAGGACCGAAAAAAAGTTTTAATCAAACTTTAGGAGTTCAAATAAATGATTAGGAGCTTTTCAACACAATTATATTGCAAAACTTCAATTTTTATACATTTTACTCAGTTAAAATTCCAACGGGTCCACTGAAAGGCCCATTTAGACCTGCTCGTCCGAAATCGATACAAAAAGTACCGCAAAAAAGTTTTAATCAAATTTTAGGAGTTCAAAAAATGATTAGGAGCTTTCCAACACAATTATATTGCAAAACCTCAATTTTTAAAAATTTTACTTAGTTAAAATTCCAACGGGTCCACTGAAAGGCCCATTTAGACCCGCACGTCCGAAACTTCTACAAAAAGGGCCGCAAAACAAGTTTTGATCATATTTTAGGAGATCATGTAATTGATTAGGAGCTTTTCAACACAATTATATTGCAAAACCTAAATTTTTATACTTTTTACTCAGTTAAAATTCCAACGGGTCCATTGAAAGGCCCATTTCGACTCGCTCGTCCGAAACCTCAACAAAAAGGACTACAAAACAAGTTTTAATCAAATTTCAGGAGTTCATGTAATTGATTAGGAGCTTTTCAACACAATTATAGTGCAAAACCTCAATTTCTGTAATTTTTACTCAGATAAAATTCCAACGGGTCCATTGAAAGGCCCATTTAGACCTGCTAGTCCAAAACCTCGACAAAAAGGACCGCAAAACAAGTTTTAATCAAATTTTTGGAGTTCAAATAATTTTTTAGGAGCTTTTCAACACAATTATATTGCAAAACCTCAATTTCTGTACTTTTTACTCAGTTAAAATTCTAACGGGTCCATTGAAAGGCCCATTTAGACATGCTCGTCCGAAACCTCTACAAAAAGGGCCTCAAAACAAGTTTTAATCAAATTTTAGGAGATCATGTAATCGATTAAAGATTTTCAACACAATTATCTTCCAAAACCTCAATTTCTGTACTTTTTACTCAGTTAAAATTCCAACGGGTCCATTGAAAGGCCCATTTAGACCTGCTCATCCGTAACCTCTACAAAAAGGACCACAAAACAAGTTTTAATCAAAATTTAGGAGTTCAAATAATTGATTAGGAGCTTTTCAACACAATTATATTGCAAAACCTCAATTTCTGTACTTTTTACTCAGTTAAAATTCTAACGGGTCCATTGAAAGACCCATTTAGACCCACTCGTCCGAAACCTCGACAAAAATGACCTCAAAATAGTTTTAATCAAATTTTAGGATTTCAAATAATTGATTAGGTGCTGTTCAACATAATTATATTGAAAACCCTCAATTTTATACTTTTTACTCAGTTAAAATTCCAAAGGGCCCACTGAAAGGCCCATTTCGACCCTCTCGTCCGAAACCTCTACAAAAAGGACTACAAAACACGTTTTAATCATATTTTAGGAGTTCATGTAATTGATTATGAGATTTTCAACACAATTATATTGCAAAACCTCAATTTATATACTTTTTACTCAGTTAAAATTCCAACGGGTCCATTGAAAGGCCCATTTAGACCTGCTCGTCTGAAACCTCGACAGAAAGGGCCGCAAAACAAGTTTTAATCAAATTTTAGGAGTTCAAATAATTGATTAGGAGCTTTTAAACAAAATTATATTGCAAAACCTCAATTTCTGTACTTTTTACTCAGTTAAAATTTCAACGGGTCCATTGAAAGGCCCATTTAGACCTGCTCGTCCAAAACCTCGACAAAAAGGATCGCAAAACAAGTTTTATTCAAATTTTAGGAGTTCAAATAATTTATTAGGAGATTTTCAACACAATTATATTGCAAAACCTTAATTTCTGTACTTTTTACTAAGTTAAAATTACAACAGGTCCATTGTAAGGCCTATTTAGACCTACTCGTCCGAAGCCTCTACAAAAAGGACCGCAAAAGAAGTTTTAATCAAATTTTAGGAGTTCATGTAATTGATTAGGAGCTTTTCAACATAATTATATTGCTAAACCTCAATTTCTGTACTTTTTACTCAGTTAAAATTCCAACGGGTCCATTGAAAGGCCCATTTAGACCTGCTCGTCCGAAACCTCGACAAAAAGGACCACAAAACAAGTTTTCATCAAATTTTAGGAGTTCAAACAATTGATCAGGAGCTTTTCAACACAATTATATTGCAAAACCTCAATTTCTGTACTTTTTACTCAGTTAAAATTCCAACGGGTCCATTGAAAGGCCCATTTAGATTTGCTCGTCTGAAACTTCGACAGAAAAGACCGTAAAACAAGTTTTAATCAAATTTTAGGAGTTCAAATAATTTATTAGGAGCTTTTCAACACAATTATATGGCAAAACCTCAATTTTTATACTTTTTACTCAGTTAAAATTCCAACGGGCCCATTGAAAGGCCCATTTAGACTTGCTCGTCTGAAACCTCTACAAAAAGGACCTCAAAAATTGTTTTATTCAAATATTAGGAGTTCAAATAATTGATTAGGAGCTTTTCAACACAATTATATAGCAAAACCTCAATTTCTGTACTTTTTACTCAATTAAAATTCCAAAGGGTACATTGAAAGGCCCATTTCTACCCGCTCGTCCGAAACCTCTACAAAAAGGACTGCGAAACAAGTTTTAATCAAATTTTAGTAGTTCATGTAATTGATTAGGAGCTTTTCAACACAATTATATTGCAAAACCTCAATTTATATACTTTTTACTCAGTTAAAATTCCAACGCGTCCATTGAAGGCCCATTTAGACCAGCACGTCCAAAACCGATACAAAAAGGACCGAAAAAAAGTTTTAATCAAACTTTAGGAGTTCAAATAAATGATTAGGAGCTTTTCAACACAATTATATTGCAAAACTTCAATTTCTGTACTTTTTACTCAGTTAAAATTCCAACGGGTCCATTGAGAGGCCCATTTCTACCCGCTCGTCCGAAACCTATACAAAAAGGACACCAAAACAAGTTTTAATCAAATTTTAGGAGTTCATGTAATTTATTAGGAGCTTTTCAACACATTTATATTGCAAAACCTCAATTTCTGTACTTTTTACTCAGTTAAAATTCCAACGGGTCCATTGAAAGGACCATTTAGACCTGCTCATCCGAAACCTCGACAAAAAGGACCGCAAAACATGTTTTAATCAAATTTTAGGAGTTCAAATAATTGATTAGGAGCTTTTCAACACAATTATATTGCAAAACCTCAATTTTCTGTACTTTTTACTCAGTTAAAATTCCAACGGGTCCATTGAAGGCCCATTTAGACCTGCACGTCCGAAACCGATACAAAAAGGACCGCAAAAAAGTTTTAATCAAATTTTAGGAGTTCAAATAAATGATTAGGAGCTTTTAAACACAATTATATTGCAAAACTTCAATTTTTATACATTTTACTCAGTTAAAATTCCAACGGGTCCACTGAAAGGCCCATTTAGACCTGCACGTCCGAAACCTCTACATAAAGGACCGCAAAACAAGATTTGCTCATATTTTAGGAGTACAAATAATTGATTATGAGATTTTCAAGACAGTTATATTGCAAAACCTCAATTTTTATACTTTTTACTCAGTTAAAATTCCAACGGGTCCATTGAACGGCCCATTTAGACATGCTCGTCCGAAACCTCTACAAAATGGGCCGCAAAACAAGTTTTAATCAAATTTTAGGAGATCATGTAATTGATTAGGAGATTTTCAACACAATTATATTGCAAAACCTCAATTTCTGTACTCTTTACTCAGTTAAAATTCCAACGGGTCCATTAAAAGGCCCATTTAGACCTCCTCGTCCGAAACCTCGACAAAAAGGATCGCAAAACAAGTTTTAATCAAATTTTAGGAGTTCAAATAATTTATTAGGAGCTTTTCAACACAATTGTATTGCAAAACCTCAATTTTTGTACTTTTTACTCAGTTAAAATTCCAACGGGTCCATTGTAAGGCCCATTTAGACCTACTCGTCCGAAACCGATAAAAAAGGACCAAAAAAATTTTAATCAAAATTTAGGCGTTCAAATAAATGATTAGGAGCTTTTCAACACAATTATATTGCAAAACCTCAATTTCTGTACTTTTTACTGAGTTAAAATTCCAACGGGTCCATTGAAGGCTCATTTTGACCTGCACATTCGAAACCGATACAAAAAGGACCGCAAAAAAGTTTAAATCAAATTTTAGGAGTTCAAATAAATGATTAGGAGCTTTTCAACACAATTATATTGCTAAACTTCAATTTTTATACATTTTACTCAGATAAAATTCCAACGGGTCCACTGAAAGGCCCATTTAAACCCGCACGTCCGAAACCTCTACATAAAGGACCGCAAAACAAGTTTTGATCATATTTTAGGAGTACAAATAATTGATTATGATATTTTCAAGACAATTATATTGCAAAACCTCAATTTTTATACTTTTTACTCAGTTAAAATTCCAACGGGTCCATTGAAAGGCCCATTTAGACCTCCTCGTCCGAAACCTCAACAAAAAGGATCACAAAACAAGTTTTAATCAAATTTTAGGAGTTCAAATAATTGATCAGGAGCTTTTCAACACAATTATATTGCAAAACCTCAATTTCTGTACTTTTTACTCAGTTAAAATTCCAACGGGTCCATTGAAAGGCCCATTTAGACTTGCTCGTCCGAAACCTCGACAAAAAGGACCGTAAAACAAGTTTTAATCAAATTTTAGGAGTTCAAATAATTGTTTAGGAGCTTTTCAACACAATTATATTGCAAAACCTCAATTCTTTACCTTTTACTCAGTTAAAATTCCAACGGGTCCATTGTAATGCCCATTTAGACCTACTCGTCCGAAACTGATACAAAAAGGACCGCAAAAAAGTTTTAATCAAATTTTAGGAGTTCAAATAAATGATAAGGAGATTTTCAACACAATTTTATTGCAAAACTTCAATTTTTATACATTTTACTCAGTTAAAATTCCAACGGGTCCATTGAAAGGCCCATTTAAACCCGCACGTCCGAAACCTCTACATAAAGGACCGCAAAACAAGTTTTGATCATATTTTAGGAGTACAAATAATTTATTATGAGCTTTTCAACACAATTATATTGCAAAACCTCAATTTTTATACTTTTTACTTAGTTAAAATTCCAACGGGTCCATTGAAAGGCCCATTTAGACATGCTCGTCCGAAACCTCTACAAAAAGGGCCGCAAAACAAGTTTTAATCAAAATTTAGGAGATCATGTAATCAATTAGGAGATTTTCAACACAATTATATTCCAAAACCTCAATTTCTGTACTTTTTACTCAGTTAAAATTCCAACGGGTCCATTGAAAGGCCCATTTAGACCCGCACGTCCGAAACCTCTACATAAAGGACCGCAAAACAAGTTTTGATCATATTTTAGGAGTACAAATAATTGATTAGGAGCTTTTCAACACAATTAAATTGCAAAACCTCAATTTATGTACTTTTTACTCAGTTAAAATTCCAACGGGTCCATTGAAAGGCCCATTTAGACCCGCACGTCCGAAACCTCTACATAAAGGACCACAAAACAAGTTTTGATCATATTTTAGGAGTACAAATAATTGATTATGAGCTTTTCAACACAATTATATTGCAAAACTTCAATTTTTATACCTTTTACTCAGTTAAAATTCCAACGGGTCCACTAAAAGGCCCATTTAGACCCGCACGTCCGAAACCTCTACATAAAGGACCGTAAAACAAGTTTTGATCATATTTTAGGAGTACAAATAATTGATTATGAGATTTTCAAGACAATTATATTGAAAAACCTCAATTTTTATAGTTTTTACTTAGTTAAAATTCCAACGGGTCCATTGAAAGGCCCATTTAGACATGCTCGTCCGAAACCTCTACAAAAAGGGCTGCAAAACAAGTTTTAATCAAATTTTAGTAGATTATGTAATTGATTAGAAGATTTTCAACACAATTATATTGCAAAACCTCAATTTCTGTACTTTTTACTCAGTTAAAATTCCAACGGGTGGAACTGCCGCGGTCTTGGTACCCCGACGACAGTTCAAGGGTTGAGCACCATTGCTCGCAGGTTGCAACCGGATGTTATCTTTTTGTCTGAAACTCGCTTATGTCGTTACTATTATGATCGTTTAAGAATTTTATTAGATATATATGGCTGCATCCATGTTGATAGCAGCCCCACATGTTCCAGACTTATCATATTTTGAAATAATACAATTCAACTTGATTTGCTTTCGTATTCTGATCGATCCATTGATGTTATTTTAAATTCGAATGATGAATGTTTTCGTTTTACGGGCATTTATGGTTACGCTGACACAAATATGAAGTCTAAACCATGGGATTTGATTGATTCTTTGCGTCACGCTTCACCAATGCCTTGGTTAATTGGCGGTGACCTTAATGATATTTTATCAGATTCAGAAAAACAGGGAGGCTGTCGCCGACCGCAATCACAAATCACTAGCTTTCGCGAATGTTTATCTCGCAATAGTCTTTTTGATTGCAAGCCAGCATCGGGTTGGTTCACTTGGTCCCGCACCGGGCCTAATGTCTCAACTGTTTGTGAACGACTTGACCGTTTTGTAGCATGCAATGCATGGCTTAGTGAACATTCCACATTCGAATGCCGTAATATTTTTTCCCCAGATTCTGACCATTATGTCATAGTCATGGATACCAAATATGTTCCCCAGTGCAACACTACTCCTCATGAGACCTTTGACCATTTCCGTTTTGAATCTTGTTGGGCAAATGATCCATCATGCATCACGACCGTCCAACAGGCATGGGCGAATGCATCGGGTAACTTGCCTGAAAAATTACGTACGGTCGGTAACCAGCTGCGCGATTGGCAATCGCATCGCCGATACCAGTCACACAACCGCATTGCAGAATTACAATGCAAAATCAATTCATATATGCGACGTCGTCATCTACCGCCCGCGATGCTAAATGACCTGCGCGACGCAAAACTAGAGCTTCGACGTCTTCTAGACGTCCGTGAAGCTTACTGGGCACAACGATCGCGGGTCACATGGTTGTCCCAAGGGGACAAAAACACGTCTTTTTTCCATGCTAGAGCCTCTAAGCGCAGGAAAAAAGAATATTATTCGTGGCCTTCACAATGGTAACCATGTATGGAATACAGCTACGCCAAGGCTCCTTCAAATAGCCTCAGATTATTTTCGGACGCTGTTTACATCGTCCAACCCTAGTTCTTCGCCACGTCTATTGGAGCAAATTTCTCCGGTCGTCACTCCATCAATGAATGCCTCTCTATTGAGACCGTTCACAGAGGGTGAAGTGCTTGCCGCCTTTCAGGATATTAGTCCTAAGAAAGCTCCGGGCATCGATGGTTTTCCTAGTGGTTTTTTCCGGCAACACTGGAACATCATTGGGCTTGAATTTATCCAGCTCTGTCTTCGTCTATTGCGTGGGGAAGCCGACATGTCGACTGTTAATAAAATGGTCATCGTGCTTATCCCAAAGGTTACGGACCCCACCAATATGCGCCAGTTTCGACCAATTAGCTTATGCACGGTCATATACAAAACAGTTGTTAAGGTTCTTGTTAACCGTCTTAAGCCTGTTCTACCTGATTGTATTAGCGATGCACAGGCAGCCTTTGTTCGTGGAAGGAACATAACCAACAACATTTTAATCGCTCATGAGCTTGTGCATACCCTCCACTCGAATAGCACTGCCATTTACCAAGGGGCAGCATTGAAACTAGATATGGAGAAGGCGTTCGACACAGTCGAATGGTCATTCCTTCGGGATGTGATGTCACGTATGGGCTTTGCACCTGAATGGGTGCACCTCATACTTCGATGTGTCTCCTCGGTCTCTTTTTCTGTTAGACTTAACTGGACCCTATCCGATGAGTTTGTGCCTGCTCGAGCCATCCGACAGGGCGACCCCTTCTCCCCTTTCCTCTTTCTGATTTGTTCCCAAGGGTTATCAGCGGCCCTTGAATCCGAGCAACGGGAAGGGCGCCTTCTCGGCCTACAAGCCAATCGACATGGACCTAGGATTACACATATGCTATTTGCCGATGATAGCATTGTTTTCCTTCGTAATTGCCCAGATGAGGTTGATAGGTTGAAAGAGATTCTACGCCTATATGAATCCTCCTCAGGACAAACTGTTAATTTCGATAAGTCCACAGCTTACTGCAGTTCACGCTATTCTGAGACCTTCATTCAGGCAGTTCGATTGACTTTCGGAGTACGCATTGTCGAGGACCCAGGTATCTTCCTCGGAGTTCCCCTAATGATAGGGCGGAACCGAACGAAATGCTTAGGTTTTGTCTGTGACAAAGTCAGTTCTCGAATAACTAAATGGGACACCAACTTACTCTCATTCAGTGGACGCGAAACACTGATCAAGTCGGTCGCACAAGCCATCCCTCAGTATGTTATGTCTTGTTACCTACTTCCGCAGAACATCATAGATGATATGACTAGCTCGATCCGTCGTTATTGGTGGTCTGGCCGCAGTAACAAGCGAGGTTAGCCTCTGCTATCTTGGGAGTCTATTTGTGATCCCAAGGCAGCAGGGGGAATGGGCTTTAGGAATCTACACGATTTTAACATTTCTCTCTTAGGTAAACAATTGTGGAGGCTGATCCATTCGCCTGAATCCCTCCTTGCGCGTGTCTTACGCTCACGTTACTTTCCTTCTGGGAAATTGTTGGATGCTAAGCTCGATCGACGCACGTCCTTCGCATGGCGAGGTCTTTGGCAGGCCATGCAACGATTGCAGCCAGGGTTCTTTTGGCGATCCGGAATTCAAAGTCAGATCCGTATCCACTGCGACCCTTGGGGTGGTACCTCTAGTTTATCCTTCTTTGGAAATTATCAAGACGAGGAGGAACTCCCCTTACGATGTCGTGACTTCATGATCGGCAATCAAGCGTCTTGGGACGAACCCAAAGTCCGCCAGCATTTTGACTGGGATGATGTTGATGCCGTACTGCGTGTGCCAATCTCCAATGAGCGGCGCGATGCATTACTTTGGGGATATCATGACACGGGGATGTATTCGGTGCGCTCCGGATATCTATTCTTACGATGTCCAATCAGACCTATCAGTCGTCCTTCTCCCCTTTGGCGAGTTATCTCCAAAGCGAGCACCCTTCCGAAGATTCAGTCCTTTAGCTGGAGAGCAGGACGAGATGCTCTACCCACAGGAGACCGTCTTGCAACTGTGGGGTTAGGCACTGGCATGTGCCCTTTTTGTCTGACTATAGTAGAAACCCCACTCCATGCTCTCCGAGATTGTGTTGGAGCAGCTGAGGTTCTACAACTAGCTGGGTTTCCCCTCCCTTTACGTACTAGCATGCTCTTCCCTACTCACTTATGGTTGGAACAAGGGGCCTCGTTACTTTCTCGCTCTGAATTTAGTTTGTTCCTCACTATCCTTTGGAACATTTGGAACCGGAGGAACGACTGGGTTCACTCCAAGCGTTTGCAGCCGCCATGGCTTACTCTTATGAACTCTAAGGAACTGTTACAGGACTACGACTCGGCCAACTCTCTTCACGCCTCGATGCATCAACGTACGGAGCCAGCCCTTTCTCAACCAACATGGAGGCCGCCACCGGAAAGGAAGGTTAAAATCAATGTGGACGGTGCTTTAAACCCCGCTACAGGCGAAGCAGGTTTTGGTGTTGTGGCTCGTGATGCTAGCGGCGCTATTCTCCGTGGTTGTGCCGTTCACTGCGGAGGATGCCTAGACGCCTCCACTGCGGAGCTTCGCGCCATTGTCATGGGGCTACACTTGGTAGGGATGTAAGCTGGTGCAGCATCATTATCGAGTCCGACGCTGCTTTGGTCATCAACAAAATATGTTGCCTCGGCTCGGACGCCTCTCCTTTACGGCCACATATTGATGCGGCTCGCCCTCTTTTTGTATCTATTCCAGATTTACATTTTATTTATGTACCACGAGTTGCTAATGTTCTAGCTCATACTATTGCCAATTGGGCCTTGCACTCTAGGTACTCCTTTTTTTTGGGTCGGGCTTGCCCGATGTCTTACGCTCTATTGTACTGGTTGGTTTTCAACCCCCTTCATTTATATATATATTTGGGCACTCTTTTCCCCTTTAGGACCCCCTCTGGGCCAGCCCAGTTGGGATTAGTGGGGTTTTTAATGAGGCCTTTTTCTCAAAAAATTCCAACGGGTCCATTGAAAGGCCCATTTAGACCTCCTCGTCCGAAACCTCGACAAAAAGGATTGCAAAACAAGTTTTAATCAAATTTTAGGAGTTCAAATAATTTATTAGGAGCTTTTCAACACAATTGTATTGCAAAACCTCAATTTCTGTACTTTTTACTCAGTTAAAATTCCAACGGGTCCATTGTAAGGCCCATTTAGACCTACTCGTCCGAAACCGATACAAAAAGGACCAAAAAAGTTTTAATCAAAATTTAGGAGTTCAAATAAATGATTAGGAGCTTTTCAACACAATTATATTGCAAAACCTCAAATTCTGTACTTTTTACTCAGTTAAAATTCCAACGGGTCTAGATAAAGTACGTCAATATTTTGACGAGGATGATGCGGCCAACATACTGCACGTACCGATATCAGATATCCATCGCGATACTTTGCTATGGGGTTTTCATGATACTAATATATATTCCGTACGTTCCAGCTACCTATTCCTACGTAGGCCCCCACGGCCTCTTGAGCGTCCGAGCCCTCTCTGGAAAATCATTGCTAAATCCAATACACTTCCGAAGGTTCGCACCTTTGGATGGCGGGTTGGACGGGATGCATTACCCACTAGTGACAGACTCACAGCTATTGGATTGGGCAACGACATGTGCCCTTTCTGCCCATCAACTTTTGAATCTGCACTTCACGCATTTAGGGACTGTCCGGGTGCTGCCGAGGTGCTCGGCCTTGCTGGCTTCCCTAGTGAATTTCGCGATAGCACCACCACATCGGTCTCCCTTTGGCTAGAACAAGGAGCTATGCTTCTCTCTCGCACACAATTTGATCTCCTCCTGACTACCTTGTGGAATCTTTGGAACAGGAGGAATGATTGGGTCCACTCTCAGCGACTACAGCCCCCTTGGCTCACTTTGATGAACTCTCAGGACCTACTTCGCGACTATCTTTCGGACAACTCAGATATTCCCACGACGAGGCAGCAGATGACGACAGCACTCTCCCCACCTGTATGGAGACCGCCACTAGCAGGATCGATCAAAGTCAATGTTGATGGCGCTTTTAACCCCACTACAGGATCTGCTGGCATTGGTATAGTGGCTCGTGATGTTAATGGTGCTATCTTGCTCGGACGAGCTGTTTACTTGGATACTACTGCAGATTCTACATCAGCAGAGTTATATGCTATTTCGGATGGTGTCCAATTTGGTGTTGATGCTGGATGGCAAGGGTTCCTTCTTGAATCAGATGCGGCCCTGCTGATCAATCGGCTACGTCACGCTGGCGAGGATGCCTCCACTCTTCATCGACAGTTACAGACCACTAGATCTCTCATCGATACTGTGCCTGGTCTCAGTTTACATTATGTACCGCGTGTAGCTAATGGTTTAGCTCATTCTGTAGCCAATTGGGCCCTTCATTTTAATTCTTTGATGTATTTTGGGCCGGGCTTGCCCGATGCTCTACGAACTTTTGTACCGGTTGTTAACCAACCTCCTTGATTTATAATATATATTGGGCACTCTTTTCCCCTCCTAGGCCCTTGCTGGGCTTGCCCAGTAAGGATTAGTGGGGTTTTTTAATGAGGCCCTTTCCTCAAAAAAAAATTCCAACGGGTCCATTGAAGGCCCATTTAGACCTGCACGTCCGAAACCGATACAAAAAGGACCGCAAAAAAGTTTTAATCAAATTTTAGGAGTTCAAATAAATGATTAGGAGCTTTTCAACACAATTATATTGCAAAACTTCAATTTTTATACATTTTACTCAGTTAAAATTCCAACGGGTCCACTGAAAGGCCCATTTAGACCCGCACGTCCGAAACCTTTACATAATGGACCGCAAAACAAGTTTTGATCATATTTTAGGAGTACAAATAATTGATTATGAGATTTTCAAGACAATTATATTGCAAAACCTCAATTTTTATACTTTTTACTTAGTTAAAATTCCAACGGGTCCATTGAAAGGCCCATTTAGACATGCTCGTCCGAAACCTCTACAAAAAGGGCCGCAAAACAAGTTTTAATCAAATTTTAGGAGATCATGTAATCAATTAGGATATTTTCAACACAATTATATTCCAAAACCTCAATTTCTGTACTTTTTACTCAGTTAAAATTCCAACGGGTCCATTGAAAGGCCCATTTAGACCTGCTCATCCGAAACCTCTACAAAAAGGACCGCAAAACAAGTTTTAATCAAATTTTAGGAGTTCAAATAATTGATTAGGAGCTTTTCAACACAATTATATTGCAAAACCTCAATTTCTGTACTTTTTACTCAATTAAAATTCCAACGGGTCCATTGAAAGGCCCATTTAGACCAGCACGTCCGAAACCTCTACAAAAAGGACCGCAAAACAAGTTTTGCTCATATTTTAGGATTACAAATAATTGATTATGAGCTTTTCAACACAATTATATTGCAATAACTCAATTTTTATACTTTTTACTTAGTTAAAATTCCAACAAGTCCATTGAAAGGCCCATTTAGACATGCTCGTCCGAAACCTCTACAAAAAGGGCCGCAAAACAAGTTTTAATCAAATTTTAGGAGATCATGTAATCGGTTAGGAGATTTTCAACACAATTATATTCCAAAACATCAATTTCTGTACTTTTTACTCAGTTAAAATTCCAACGGGTCCATTGAAAGGCCCATTTAAACCCGCACGTCCGAAACCTCTACATAAAGGACCGCAAAACAAGTTTTGATCATATTTTAGGAGTACAAATAATTGATTATGAGCTTTTCAACACAATTATATTGCAAAACCTCAGTTTTTATACTTTTTACTTAGTTAAAATTCCAACGGGTCCATTGAAAGGCCCATTTAGACATGCTCGTCCGAAACCTCTACAAAAAGGGCCGCAAAACAAGTTTTAATCAAATTTTAGGAGATCATGTAATTGATTAGGAGATTTTCAACACATTTATATTGCAAAACCTCAATTTCTGTACTTTTTACTCAGTTAAAATTCCAACGGGTCCATTGAAAGGCCCATTTAGACCTCCTCGTCCGAAACCTCGACAAAAAGGATCGCAAAACAAGTTTTAATCAAATTTTAGGAGTTCAAATAATTTATTAGGAGCTTTTCAACACAATTGTATTGCAAAACCTCAATTTCTGTACTTTTTACTCAGTTAAAATTCCAACGGGTCCATTGTAAGGCCCATTTAGACCTACTCGTCCGAAACCGATACAAAAAGGACCAAAAAAGTTTTAATCAAAATTTAGGAGTTCAAATAAATGATTAGGAGCTTTTCAACACAATTATATTGCAAAGCCTCAATTTCTGTACTTTTTACTTAGTTAAAATTCCAACGGGTCCATTGAAGGCCCATTTAGACCTGCACGTCCGAAACCGATACAAAAAGGACCGCAAAAATGTTTTAATCAAATCTTAGGAGTTCAAATAAATGATTAGGAGCTTATCAACACAATTATATTGCAAAACTTCAATTTTTATACATTTTACTCAGTTAAAATTCCAACGGGTCCACTGAAAGGCCCATTTAGACCCGCACGTCCGAAACCTCTACATAAAGGACCGCAAAACAAGTTTTGATCATATTTTAGGAGTACAAATAATTGATTATGAGATTTTCAAGACAATTATATTGCAAAACCTCAATTTTTATACTTTTTTACTTAGTTAAAATTCCAACGGGTCCAATGAAAGGCCCATTTAGACATGCTCGTCCGAAACCTCTACAAAAAGGGCCGCAAAACAAGTTTTAATCAAATTTCAGGAGATCATGTAATCAATTAGGAGATTATCAACACAATTATATTCCAAAACCTCAATTTATGTACTTTTTACTCAGTTAAAATTCCAATGGGTCCATTGACAGGCCCATTTAGACCTGCTCATCCGAAACCTTTACAAAAGGACCGCAAAACAAGTTTTAATCAAATTTTAGGAGTTCAAATAATCGGTTAGGAGATTTTCAACACAATTATATTCCAAAACATCAATTTCTGTACTTTTTACTCAGTTAAAATTCCAACGGGTCCATTGAAAGGCCCATTTAAACCCGCACGTCCGAAACCTCTACATAAAGGACCGCAAAACAAGTTTTGATCATATTTTAGGAGTACAAATAATTGATTATGAGCTTTTCAACACAATTATATTGCAAAACCTCAGTTTTTATACTTTTTACTTAGTTAAAATTCCAACGGGTCCATTGAAAGGCCCATTTAGACATGCTCGTCCGAAACCTCTACAAAAAGGGCCGCAAAACAAGTTTTAATCAAATTTTAGGAGATCATGTAATTGATTAGGAGATTTTCAACACATTTATATTGCAAAACCTCAATTTCTGTACTTTTTACTCAGTTAAAATTCCAACGGGTCCATTGAAAGGCCCATTTAGACCTCCTCGTCCGAAACCTCGACAAAAAGGATCGCAAAACAAGTTTTAATCAAATTTTAGGAGTTCAAATAATTTATTAGGAGCTTTTCAACACAATTGTATTGCAAAACCTCAATTTCTGTACTTTTTACTCAGTTAAAATTCCAACGGGTCCATTGTAAGGCCCATTTAGACCTACTCGTCCGAAACCGATACAAAAAGGACCAAAAAAGTTTTAATCAAAATTTAGGAGTTCAAATAAATGATTAGGAGCTTTTCAACACAATTATATTGCAAAGCCTCAATTTCTGTACTTTTTACTTAGTTAAAATTCCAACGGGTCCATTGAAGGCCCATTTAGACCTGCACGTCCGAAACCGATACAAAAAGGACCGCAAAAATGTTTTAATCAAATCTTAGGAGTTCAAATAAATGATTAGGAGCTTTTCAACACAATTATATTGCAAAACTTCAATTTTTATACATTTTACTCAGTTAAAATTCCAACGGGTCCACTGAAAGGCCCATTTAGACCCGCACGTCCGAAACCTCTACATAAAGGACCGCAAAACAAGTTTTGATCATATTTTAGGAGTACAAATAATTGATTATGAGATTTTCAAGACAATTATATTGCAAAACCTCAATTTTTATACTTTTTTACTTAGTTAAAATTCCAACGGGTCCAATGAAAGGCCCATTTAGACATGCTCGTCCGAAACCTCTACAAAAAGGGCCACAAAACAAGTTTTAATCAAATTTCAGGAGATCATGTAATCAATTAGGAGATTATCAACACAATTATATTCCAAAACCTCAATTTATGTACTTTTTACTCAGTTAAAATTCCAATGGGTCCATTGACAGGCCCATTTAGACCTGCTCATCCGAAACCTTTACAAAAGGACCGCAAAACAAGTTTTAATCAAATTTTAGGAGTTCAAATAATCGGTTAGGAGATTTTCAACACAATTATATTCCAAAACATCAATTTCTGTACTTTTTACTCAGTTAAAATTCCAACGGGTCCATTGAAAGGTCCATTTTGACCCGCACATCCGAAACCTCTACATAAAGGACCGCAAAACAAGTTTTGATCATATTTTAGGACTACAAATAATTAATTATGAGCTTTTCAACACAATTATATTGCAAAACCTCAGTTTTTATACTTTTTACTTAGTTAAAATTCCAACGGGTCCATTGAAAGGCCCATTTAGACATGCTCGTCCGAAACCTCTACAAAAGGGCCGCAAAACAAGTTTTAATCAAATTTTAGGAGATCATGTAATTGATTAGGAGATTTTCAACACATTTATATTGCAAAACCTCAATTTCTGTACTTTTTACTCAGTTAAAATTCCAACGGGTCCATTGAAAGGCCCATTTAGACCTCCTCGTCCGAAACCTCGACAAAAAGGATCGCAAAACAAGTTTTAATCAAATTTTAGGAGTTCAAATAATTTATTAGGAGCTTTTCAACACAATTGTATTGCAAAACCTCAATTTCTGTACTTTTTACTCAGTTAAAATTCCAACGGGTCCATTGTAAGGCCCATTTAGACCTACTCGTCCGAAACCGATACAAAAAGGACCAAAAAAGTTTTAATCAAAATTTAGGAGTTCAAATAAATGATTAGGAGCTTTTCAACACAATTATATTGCAAAGCCTCAATTTCTGTACTTTTTACTTAGTTAAAATTCCAACGGGTCCATTGAAGGCCCATTTAGACCTGCACGTCCGAAACCGATACAAAAAGGACCGCAAAAAAAATTTAATCAAATCTTAGGAGTTCAAATAAATGATTAGGAGCTTTTCAACACAATTATATTGCAAAACTTCAATTTTTATACATTTTACTCAGTTAAAATTCCAACGGGTCCACTGAAAGGCCCATTTAGACCCGCACGTCCGAAACCTCTACATAAAGGACCGCAAAACAAGTTTTGATCATATTTTAGGAGTACAAATAATTGATTATGAGATTTTCAAGACAATTATATTGCAAAACCTCAATTTTTATACTTTTTTACTTAGTTAAAATTCCAACGGGTCCAATGAAAGGCCCATTTAGACATGCTCGTCCGAAACCTCTACAAAAAGGGCCGCAAAACAAGTTTTAATCAAATTTTAGGAGATCATGTAATCAATTAGGAGATTATCAACACAATTATATTCCAAAACCTCAATTTATGTACTTTTTACTCAGTTAAAATTCCAATGGGTCCATTGACAGGCCCATTTAGACCTGCTCATCCGAAACCTTTACAAAAGGACCGCAAAACAAGTTTTAATCAAATTTTAGGAGTTCAAATAATTGATTTGGATCTTTTCAACACAATTATATTGCAAAACCTCAATTTCTGTACTTTTTACTCAATTAAAATTCCAACGGGTCCATTGAAAGGTCCATTTTGACCCGCACATCCGAAACCTCTACATAAAGGACCGCAAAACAAGTTTTGATCATATTTTAGGACTACAAATAATTAATTATGAGCTTTTCAACACAATTATATTGCAAAACCTCAATTTTTATACTTTTGACTTAGTTAAAATTCCAACGAGTCCATCGAAAGGCCCATTTAGACATGCTCGTATGAAACCTCTTAAAAAGGGCCGCAAAACAAGTTTTAATCAAATTTTAGGAGATCATGTAATCGATTAGGAGATTTTCAACACAATTATATTCCAAAACCTCAATTTATGTACTTTTTACTCAGTTAAAATTCCAACGGGTCCATTGAAAGGCCCATTTAGATCCGCACGTCCGAAACCTCTACATAAAGGACCGCAAAACAAATTTTGATCATATTTTAGGAGTACAAATAATTGATTATGAGCTTTTCAACACAATTATATTGCAAAACCTCAGTTTTTATACTTTTTACTCAGTTAAAATTCCAACGGGTCCATTGAAAGGCCCATTTAGACATGCTCATCCGAAACCTCTACAAAAAGGGCCGCAAAACAAGTTTTAATCAAATTTTAATCAAATTTTAGGAGATCATGTAATTGATTAGGAGATTTTCAACACAATTATATTGCAAAACCTTAATTTCTGTACTTTTTACTCAGTTAAAATTCCAACGGGTCCATTGAAAGGCCCATTTAGACCTCCTCGTCCGAAACCTCGACAAAAAGGATCGCAAAACAAGTTTTAATCAAACTTTAGGAGTTCAAATAATTTATTAGGAGCTTTTCAACACAATTGTATAGCAAACCCTCAATTTCTGTGCTTTTTACTCAGTTAAAATTCCAACGGGTCCATTGTAAGGCACATTTAGACCTACTCGTCCGAAACCGATACAAAAAGGACCAAAAAAGTTTTAATCAAAACTTAGGAGTTCAAAAAAAATGATTAGGAGCTTCTCAACACAATTATATTGCAAAACCTCAATTTTTGTACTTTTTACTCAGTTAAAATTCCAACGGGTCCATTGAAGGCCCATTTAGACCTGCACTTCTGAAACCGATACAGAAAGGACCGCAAAAAAGTTTTAATCAAATTTTAGGAGTTCAAATAAATGATTAGAATCTTTTCAACACAATTATATTGCAAAACTTCAATTTTTATAAATTTTACACAGTTAAAATTCCAACGGGTCCACTGAAAGGCCCATTTAGACCCGCACATCCGAAACCTCTACAAAAAGGACCGCAAAACATGTTTTGATCATATTTTAGGAGTACAAATAATTGATTATGAGATTTTCAAGACAATTATATTGCAAAACCTCAATTTTTATACTTTTTACTAAGTTAAAATTCCAACGGGTCCATTGAAAGGACTATTTAGACCTCCTCGTCCGAAACCTCGACAAAAAGGATCGCAAAACAAGTTTTAATCAAATTTTAGGAGTTCAAATAATTGATCAGGAGCTTTTCAACACAATTATATTGCAAAACCTAAATTTCTGTACTTTTTACTCAGTTAAAATTCCAACGGGTCCATTGAAAGGCCCCTTTAGACCTGCTCGTCCGAAACCTCGACAAAAAGGACCGCAAAACTAGTTTTAATCAAATTTTAGGAGTTCAAAGAATTGTTTAGGAGCTTTTCAACACAATTATATTGCAAAACCTCAATTCTGTAATTTTTACTCAGTTAAAATTCCAACGGGTCTATTGTAAGGCCCATTTAGACCTGCTCGTCCGAACCCGATACAAAAAGGAAAGCAAAAAAGTTTTAATCAAATTTTAGATGTTCAAATAAATGATAAGGAGCTTTTCAACACAATTTTATTGCAAAACTTCAATTTTTATACATTTTACTCAGTTAAAATTCCAACGGGTCCATTGAAAAGTTCATTTAGACCCGCACGTCCGAAACCTCTACATAAAGGACCACAAAACAAGTTTTGATCATATTTTAGGAGTAAAAATAATTGATTATTAGCTTTTCAACACAATTACATTGCAAAACCTCAATTTTTAAAAATTTTACTCAGTTAAAATTCCAACGGGCCCATTGAAAGGCCCATTAGACATGCTCGTCCGAAACCTCTACAAAAAGGGCCGCAAAACAAGTTTTAATCAAATATTTGGAGATCATGTAATTGATTAGGATATTTTTAAAACAATTATATTTCAAAACCTCAATTTATGTACTTTTTACTCAGTTAAAATTCCAATGGGTCCATTGAAAGGCCCATTTAGACCTGCTCGTCCGAAACCTCTACAAAAAGGACCGCAAAAAAAAGTTTTAATCAAATTTTAGGAGTTCAAATAATTGATTAGGAGCTTTTCAACACAATTATATTGCAAAACCTCAGTTTTTATACTTTTTACTCAGTTAAAATTCCAACGGGTCCATTGAAAGGCCCATTTAGACATGCTCATCCGAAACCTCTACGAAAAGGGCCGCAAAACAAGTTTTAATCAAATTTTAGGAGATCATGTAATTGATTAGGAGATTTTCAACACAATTATATTGGAAAACCTTAATTTCTGTACTTTTTACTCAGTTAAAATTCCAACGGGTCCATTGAAAGGCCCATTTAGACCCCCTCGTCCGAAACCTCGACAAAAAGGATCGCAAAACAAGTTTTAATCAAATTTTAGGAGTTCAAATAATTTAATAGGAGCTTTTCAACACAATTGTATTGCAAAACCTCAATTTCTGTACTTTTTACTCAGTTAAAATTCCAACGGGTCCATTGTAAGGCACATTTAGACCTACTCGTCCGAAACCGATACAAAAAGGACCAAAAAAGTTTTAATCAAAACTTAGGAGTTCAAATAAATGATTAGGAGCTTCTCAACACAATTATATTGCAAAACCTCAATTTCTGTACTTTTTACTCAGTTAAAATTCCAACGGGTCCATTGAAGGCCCATTTAGACCTGCACTTCTGAAACCGATACAGAAAGGACCGCAAAAAAGTTTTAATCAAATTTTAGGAGTTCAAATAAATGATTAGAATCTTTTCAACACAATTATATTGCAAAACTTCAATTTTTATAAATTTTACACAGTTAAAATTCCAACGGGTCCACTAAAAGGCCCATTTAGACCCGCACATCCGAAACCTCTACAAAAAGGACCGCAAAACATGTTTTGATCATATTTTAGGAGTACAAATAATTGATTATGAGATTTTCAAGACAATTATATTGCAAAACCTCAATTTTTATACTTTTTACTAAGTTAAAATTCCAACGGGTCCATTGAAAGGACTATTTAGACCTCCTCGTCCGAAACCTCGACAAAAAGGATCGCAAAACAAGTTTTAATCAAATTTTAGGAGTTCAAATAATTGATCAGGAGCTTTTCAACACAATTATCTTGCAAAACCTAAATTTCTGTACTTTTTACTCAGTTAAAATTCCAACGGGTCCATTGAAAGGCCCCTTTAGACCTGCTCGTCCGAAACCTCGATAAAAAGGACCGCAAAACTAGTTTTAATCAAATTTTAGGAGTTCAAATAATTGTTTAGGAGCTTTTCAACACAATTATATTGCAAAACCTCAATTCTGTAATTTTTACTCAATAAAATTCCAATGGGTCTATTGTAAGGCCCATTTAGACCTGCTCGTCGGAAACCGATACAAAAAGGACCGCAAAAAAGTTTTAATCAAATTTTAGATGTTCAAATAAATGATAAGGAGCTTTTCAACACAATTTTATTGCAAAACTTCAATTTTTATACATTTTACTCAGTTAAAATTCCAACGAGTCCATTGAAAAGCTCATTTAGACCCGCACGTCCGAAACCTCTACATAAAGGACCGCAAAACAAGTTTTGATCATATTTTAGGAGTAAAAATAATTGATTATTAGCTTTTCAACACAATTATATTGCAAAATCTCAAATTTTAAAAATTTTACTTAGTTAAAATTCCAACGGGCCCATTGAAAGGCCCATTAGACATGCTCGTCCGAAACCTCTACAAAAAGGGCCGCAAAACAAGTTTTAATCAAATATTTGGAGATCATGTAATTGATTAGGATATTTTTAACACAATTATATTGCAAAACCTCAATTTATGTACTTTTTACTCAGTTAAAATTCCAACGGGTCCATTGAAAGGCCCATTTAGACCTGCTCGTCCGAAACCTCTACAAAAAGGACCGCAAAAAAAAGTTTTAATCAAATTTTAGGAGTTCAAATAATTGATTAGGAGCTTTTCAACACAATTATATTGCAAAACCTCAGTTTTTATACTTTTTACTCAGTTAAAATTCCAACGGGTCCATTGAAAGGCCCATTTAGACATGCTCATCCGAAACCTCTACAAAAAGGGCCGCAAAACAAGTATTAATCAAATTTTAGGAGATCATGTAATTGATTAGGAGATTTTCAACACAATTATATTGCAAAACCTTAATTTCTGTACTTTTTACTCAGTTAAAATTCCAACGGGTCCATTGAAAGGCCCATTTAGACCTCCTCGTCCGAAACCTCGACAAAAAGGATCGCAAAACAAGTTTTAATCAAATTTTAGGAGTTCAAATAATTTAATAGGAGCTTTTCAACACAATTGTATTGCAAAACCTCAATTTCTGTACTTTTTACTCAGTTAAAATTCCAACGGGTCCATTGTAAGGCACATTTAGACCTACTCGTCCGAAACCGATACAAAAAGGACTAAAAAAGTTTTAATCAAAACTTAGGAGTTCAAATAAATGATTAGGAGCTTCTCAGCACAATTATATTGCAAAACCTCAATTTCTGTACTTTTACTCAGTTAAAATTCCAACGGGTCCATTGAAGGCCCATTTAGACCTGCACGTCTGAAACCGATACAGAAAGGACCGCAAAAAAGTTTTAATCAAATTTTAGGAGTTCAAATAAATGATTAGAATCTTTTCAACACAATTATATTGCAAAACTTCAATTTTTATAAATTTTACTCAGTTAAAATTCCAACGGGTCCACTTAAAGGCCCATTTAGACCCGCACATCCGAAACCTCTACAAAAAGGACCGCAAAACATGTTTTGATCATATTTTAAGAGTACAAATAATTGATTATGAGATTTTCAAGACAATTATATTGCAAAACCTCAATTTATATACTTTTTACTAAGTTAAAATTCCAACGGGTCCATTGAAAGGACTATTTAGACCTCCTCGTCCGAAACCTCGACAAAAAGGATCGCAAAACAAGTTTTAATCAAATTTTAGGAGTTCAAGTAATTGATCAGGAGCTTTTCAATACAATTATATTGCAAAACCTAAATTTCTGTACTTTTTACTCAGTTAAAATTCCAACGGGTCCATTGAAAGGCCCCTTTAGACCTGCTCGTCCGAAACCTCGACAAAAAGGACCGCAAAACTAGTTTTAATCAAATTTTAGGAGTTCAAATAATTGTTTAGGAGCTTTTCAACACAATTATATTGCAAAACCTCAATTATGTAATTTTTACTCAGTTAAAATTCCAACGGGTCTATTGTAAGGCCCATTTAGACCTGCTCGTCCGAAACCGATACAAAAAGGACTGCAAAAAAGTTTTAATCAAATTTTAGATGTTCAAATAAATGATAAGGAGCTTTTCAACACAATTTTATTGCAAAACTTCAATTTTTATACATTTTACTCAGTTAAAATTCCAACGGGTCCATTGAAAAGCTCATTTAGACCCGCACGTCCGAAACCTCTACATAAAGGACCGCAAAACAAGTTTTGATCATATTTTAGGAGTAAAAATAATTGATTATTAGCTTTTCAACACAATTATATTGCAAAACCTCAATTTTTAAAAATTTTACTCAGTTAAAATTCCAACGGGCCCATTGAAAGGCCCATTAGACATGCTCGTCCGAAACCTCTACAAAAAGGGCCGCAAAACAAGTTTTAATCAAATATTTGGAGATCATGTAATTGATTAGGATATTTTTAACACAATTATATTGCAAAACCTCAATTTATGTACTTTTTACTCAGTTAGAATTCCAACGGGTCCATTGAAAGGCCCATTTAGACCTGCTCGTCCGAAACCTCTACAAAAAGGACCGCAAAAAAATGTTTTAATCAAATTTTAGGAGTTCAAATAATTGATTAGGAGCTTTTCAACACAATTATATTGCAAAACCTCAGTTTTTATACTTTTTACTCAGTTAAAATTCCAACGGGTCCATTGAAAGGCCCATTTAGACATGCTCATCCGAAACCTCTACAAAAAGGGCCGCAAAACAAGTTTTAATCAAATTTTAGGAGATCATGTAATTGATTAGGAGATTTTCAACACAATTATATTGCAAAACCTTAATTTCTGTACTTTTTACTCAGTGAAAATTCCAACGGGTCCATTGAAAGGCCCATTTAGACCTCCTCGTCCGAAACCTCGACAAAAAGGATCGCAAAACAAGTTTTAATCAAATTTTAGGAGTTCAAATAATTTAATAGGAGCTTTTCAACACAATTGTATTGCAAAACCTCAATTTCTGTACTTTTTACTCAGTTAAAATTCCAACGGGTCCATTGTAAGGCACATTTAGACCTACTCGTCCGAAACCGATACAAAAAGGACCAAAAAAGTTTTAATCAAAACTTAGGAGTTCAAATAAATGATTAGGAGCTTCTCAACACAATTATATTGCAAAACCTCAATTTTTTTACTTTTTACTCAGCTAAAATTCCATCGGGTCCATTGAAGGCCCATTTAGACCTGCACGTCTGAAACCGATACAAAAAGGACCGCAAAAAAGTTTTAATCAAATTTTAGGAGTTCAAATAAATGATTAGAATCTTTTCAACACAATTATATTGCAAAACTTCAATTTTTATAAATTTTACTCAGTTAAAATTCCAACGGGTCCACTAAAAGGCCCATTTAGACCCGCACATCCGAAACCTCTACAAAAAGGACCGCAAAACATGTTTTGATCATATTTTAGGAGTACAAATAATTGATTATGAGATTTTCAAGACAATTATATTGCAAAACCTCAATTTTTATACTTTTTACTAAGTTAAAATTCCAACGGGTCCATTGAAAGGACTATTTAGACCTCCTCGTCCGAAACCTCGACAAAAAGTATCGCAAAACAAGTTTTAATCAAATTTTAGGAGTTCAAATAATTGATCAGGAGCTTTTCAACACAATTATATTGCAAAACCTAAATTTCTGTACTTTTTACTCAGTTAAAATTCCAACGGGTCCATTGAAAGGCCCCTTTAGACCTGCTCGTCCGAAACCTCGACAAAAAGGACCGCAAAACTAGTTTTAATCAAATTTTAGGAGTTCAAATAATTGTTTAGGAGCTTTTCAACACAATTATATTGCAAAACCTCAATTATGTAATTTTTACTCAGTTAAAATTCCAACGGGTCTATTGTAAGGCCCATTTAGACCTGCTCGTCCGAAACCGATACAAAAAGGACCGCAAAAAAGTTTAATCAAATTTTAGATGTTCAAATAAATGATAAGGAGCTTTTCAACACAATTTTATTGCAAAACTTCAATTTTTATACATTTTACTCAGTTAAAATTCCAACTTGTCCATTGAAAAGCTTATTTAGACTCGCACGTCCGAAACCTCTACATAAAGGACCGCAAAACAAGTTTTGATTATATTTTAGGAGTAAAAATAATTGATTATTAGCTTTTCAACACAATTATATTGCAAAACCTCAATTTTTAAAAATTTTACTCAGTTAAAATTCCAACGGGCCCATTCAAAGGCCCATTAGACATGCTCGTCCGAAACCTCTACAAAAAGGGCCGCAAAACAAGTTTTAATCAAATATTTGGAGATCATGTAATTGATTAGGAGATTTTTAACACAATTATATTGCAAAACCTCAATTTATTTACTTTTTACTCAGTTAAAATTCCAACGGGTCCATTGAAAGGCCCATTTAGACCTGCTCGTCCGAAACCTCTACAAAAAGGACCGCAAAAAAAAGTTTTAATCAAATTTTAGGAGTTCAAATAATTGATTAGGAGCTTTTCAACACAATTATATTGCAAAACCTCAGTTTTTATACTTTTTACTCAGTTAAAATTCCAACGGGTCCATTGAAAGGCCCATTTAGACATGCTCGTCCGAAACCTCTACAAAAGGGCCGCAAAACAAGTTTTAATCAAATTTTAGGAGATCATGTAATTGATTAGGAGATTTTCAACACATTTATATTGCAAAACCTCAATTTCTGTACTTTTTACTCAGTTAAAATTCCAACGGGTCCATTGAAAGGCCCATTTAGACCTCCTCGTCCGAAACCTCGACAAAAAGGATCGCAAAACAAGTTTTAATCAAATTTTAGGAGTTCAAATAATTTATTAGGAGCTTTTCAACACAATTGTATTGCAAAACCTCAATTTCTGTACTTTTTACTCAGTTAAAATTCCAACGGGTCCATTGTAAGGCACATTTAGACCTACTCGTCCGAAACCGATACAAAAAGGACCAAAAAAGTTTTAATCAAAACTTAGGAGTTCAAATAATTGATTAGGAGCTTTTCAACACAATTATATTGCAAAACCTCAATTTCTGTACTTTTTACGCAGTTAAAATTTCAACTTGTCCATTGAAAGGCCCATTTAGACCCGCTCGTCAGAAACCTCTACTAAAAGGACCACAAAAAAAGTTTTATTCAAATTTTAGGAGTTCATGTAATTGATTAGGAGCTTTTCAACACAATTATAATGCAAAACCTCAATTTCTGTACTTTTTACTCAGTTAAAATTCCAACGGGTCCATTGAAAGGCCCATTTAGACCCGCTCGTCTGAAACCTCGACAAAAAGGACCGCAAAACAAGTTTTAATTAAATTTTAGGAGTTCAAATAATTGATCAGGAACTTTTCAACACAATTATATTGCAAAACCTCAATTTATGTACTTTTTACTCAGTTAAAATTCCAACGGGTCCATTGAAAGGCCCATTTAGACCCGCTCGTCTGAAACCTCGACAAAAAGGACCGCAAAACAAGTTTTAATCCAATTTTAGGTGTTCAAGTAATTGTTTAGGAGCTTTTCAACACAATTATATTGTAAAACATCAATTCTGTACTTTTTACTCAGTTAAAATTCCAACGGGTCCATTGTAAGGCCCATTTAGACCTGCTCGTCCGAAACCGATACAAAAAGGACCGCAAAAAAGTTTTAATCAAATTTTAGGAGTTCAAATAAATGATAAGGAGCTTTTCAACACAATTATATTGCAAAACTTCAATTTTTATACATTTTACTCAGTTAAAATTCCAACGGGTCCATTGAAAGGCCCATTTAGACCCGCACGTCCGAAACCTCTACATAAAGGACCGCAAAACAAGTTTTGATCATATTTTAGGAGTACAAATAATTTATTATGAGCTTTTCAACACAATTATATTGCAAAACCTCACTTTTTATACTTTTTACTTAGTTAAAATTCCAACGGGTCCATTGAAAGGCCCATTTAGACATGCTCGTCCGAAACCTCTACAAAAAAGGCCGCAAAACAAGTTTTAATCAAATTTTAGGAGATAATGTAATCGATTAGGAGATTTTCAACACAATTATATTCCAAAACCTCAATTTCTGTACTTTTTACTCAGTTAAAATTCCAACGGGTCCATTGAAAGGCCCATTTAGACCTGCTCATCCGAAACCTCTACAAAAAGGAGCGCAAAACAAGTTTTAATCAAATTTTAGGTGTTCAAATAATTGATTAGGAGCTTTTCAACACAATTATATTGAAAAACCTCAATTTCTGTACTTTTTACTCAGTTAAAATTCCAACGGGTCCATTGAAAGGCCCAGTTCGACCCGCTCATCCGAAACCTCTACAAAAAGGACTGCAAAACAAGTTTTAATCAAATTTTAGGAGTTCATGTAATTGATTATGAGCTTTTCAACACAATTATATTGCAAAACCTCAATTTCTGTACTTTTTACTCAGTTAAAATTTCAACGGGTTCGTTGAAAGGCCCATTTCGACCCGCTCGTCCGAAACCTCTACAAAAAGGACTGCAAAACACGTTTTAATCAAATTTTAGGAGTTCATGTAACTGATTAGGAGCTTTTCAACACAATTATTTTGCAAAACCTCAATTTCTATACTTTTTACTCAGTTAAAATTCCAACGGGTCCATTGAAAGGCCCATTTAGACCTCATCGTCTGAAACCTCGAGAGAAAGGACCGCAAAACAAGTTTTAATCAAAGTTTAGGAGTTCAAATAATTGATTAGGAGCTTTTCAACACAATTATATTGCAAAACATCAATTTTTATACATTTTACTAAGTTAAAATTCCAACGGGTCCACTAAAAGGCCCATTTAGACCCGCACGTCCGAAACCTCTGCATAAAGGACCGCATAACAAGTTTTGATCATATTTTAGAAGTACAAATAATTTATTATGAGCTTTTCAACACAATTATATTGCAAAACCTCAATTTTTAAAAATTTTACTCAGTTAAAATTCCAACGGGCTCATTGAAAGGCCGATTTAGACATGCTCGTCCGAAACCTCTACAAAAAGGGCCGCAAAACAAGTTTTAATCAAATATTAGGAGATCATGTAATTGATTAGGAGATTTTCAACACAATTATATTGCAAAACCTCAATTTATGTACTTTTTACTCAGTTAAAATTCCAACGGGTCCATTGAAAGGCCCATTTAGACCTGCTCGTCCGAAACCTCTACAAAAAGTACCGCAAAAAAAAGTTTTAATCAAATTTTAGGAGTTCAAATAATTGATTAGGAGCTTTTCAACACAATTATATTGCAAAACTTCAATTTTTATACATTTTACTCAGTTAAAATTCCAACGGGTCCATTGAAAGGACCATTTAGACCTGCTCGTCTGAAACCTCGACAGAAAGGACCGCAAAACAAGTTTTATTCAAATTTTAGGAGTTCAAATAATTGATTAGATGCTTTTCAACACAATTATATTGCAAAACATCAATTTTTATACATTTTACTCAGTTAAAATTCCAACGGGTCCACTAAAAGGCCCATTTAGACCCGCACGTCCGAAACCTCTACATAAAGGACCGCAAAACAAGTTTTGATCAAATTTTAGGAGTACAAATAAATGATTAGGAGCTTTCCAACACAATTATATTGCAAAACCTCAATTTTTAAAAATTTTACTCAGTTAAAATTCCAACGGGTCCATTGAAAGGCCCATTTAGACATGCTCGTCCGAAACCTCTACAATAAGGGCCGCAAAACAAGTTTTAAATCAAATATTAGGAGATCATTTAATTTATTAGGAGATTTTCAACACAATTATATTGAAAAACCTCAATTTATGTACTTTTTACTCAGTTAAAATTCCAACGGGTCCATTGAAAGGCCCATTTAGACCTGCTCGTCCGAAACCTCTACAAAAAAGACCGCAAAAAAAGTTCTAATCAAATTTTAGGAGTTCAAATAATTGATTAGGAGCTTTTCAACACAATTATATTGCAAAACCTCAATTTCTGTACTTTTTACTCAGTTAAAATTTCAACGGGTCCATTGAAAGGCCCATTTAGACCCGCTCGTCCGAAACCTCTACAAAAAGGAACACAAAAAAAGTTTTAATCAAATTTTAGGAGTTCATGTAATTGATTAGCAGCTTTTCAACAAAATTATATTGCAAAACCTCAATTTCTATACTTTTTACTCAGTTAAAATTCCAACGGGTCCATTGAAAGGCCCATTTAGACCCGCTCGTATTAAACCTCGACAAAATGGACCGCAAAACAAGTTTTAATCAAATTTTAGGAGTTCAAATAATTGTTTAGGACCTTTTCAACACAATTATATTGCAAAACCTCAATTCTGTACTTTTTACTTAGTTAAAATTCCAACGGGTCCATTGTAAGGCCCATTTAGACCTGCTCGTCCGCAACCGATACAAAAAGGACCGCAAAAAAGTTTTAATCAAATTTTAGGAGTTCAAATAAATGATAAGGAACTTTTCAACACAATTATATTGCAAAACTTCAATTTTTATACATTTTACTCAGTTAAAATTCTAACGGGTCCATTGAAAGGCCCATTTAGACCTGCACGTCCGAGACCTCTACATAAAGGACCGCAAAACAAGTTTTGATCATATTTTAGGAGTACAAATAATTGATTATGAGCTTTTCAACACAATTATATTGCCAAACCTCAGTTTTTATACTTTTTACTTAGTTAAAATTCCAACAGGTCCATTGAAAGGCCCATTTAGACATTCTCGTCCGAAACCTCTATTAAAAGGCCGCAAAACAAGTTTTAATCAAATTTTAGGAGATCATGTAATCGATTAGGAGATTTTCAACACAATTATATTCCAAAACCTCAATTTCTGTACTTTTTACTCAGTTAAAATTCCAACGGGTCCATTGAAAGGCCCATTTAGACCTGCTCATCCGAAACCTCTACAAAAAGGACCGCAAAACAAGTTTTAATCATATTTTAGGAGTTCAAATAATTGATTAGGAGCTTTTCAACACAATTATATTGCAAAACCTCAATTTCTGTACTTTTTGCTCAGTTACAATTTCAACGGGTCCATTGAAAGGCCCATTTAGACCCGCTCGTCCGAAACCTCTACAAAAAGGACCACAAATAAAGTTTTAATCAAATTGTAGGAGTTCATGTAATTGATTAGGAGCTTTTCAACACAATTATATTGGAAAACCTCAATTTCTGTACTTTTTACTCAGTTAAAATTCTAGCGGGTCCATTGAAAGGCCCATTTAGACCTACTCGTCCTAAACTTCGACAAAAAAGACCGCAAAAAAGTTTTAATCAAATTTTAGGAGTTCAAATAATTGATTAGGAGCTTTTCAACACAATTATATTGAAAAACCTCAATTTTATACTTTTTACTCAGTTAAAATTCCAACTGGTCCATTGAAAGGCCCATTTAGACCTGCTCGTCCGAAACCTCTACAAAAAGGACCACAAAAAAAGTTTTAATCAAATTTTAGGAGTTCAAATAATTGATTAGGAGCTTTTCAACACAATTATATTGCAAAACCTCAATTTCTGTACTTTTTACTCAGTTAAAATTTCAACAGGTCCATTGAAAGGCCCATTTAGACCCGCTCGTCCGAAACCTCTACAAAAAGGACTGCAAAACACGTTTTAATCAAATTTTAGGAGTACAAATAATTGATTAGGAGCTTTTCAACACAATTATATTGCAAAACCTTAATTTATGTACTTTTTACTCAGTTAAAATTCCAACGGGTCCATTGAAACGCCCATTTAGACCTGCTCGTCTGAAACCTCGACAGAAAGGACTACAAAACAAGTTTTAATCAAATTTTAGGAGTTCAAATAATTGATTAGGAGCTTTTCAACACAATTATATTGTAAAACTTCAATTTTTATACATTTTACTCAGTTAAAATTCCAACGGGTTCACTGAAAGGCCCATTTAGACCCGCACATCCGAAACCTCTACATAAAGGACCGCAAAACAAGTTTTGATCATATTTTAGGAGTACAAATAATTGATTATGAGATTTTCAACACAATTATATTGCAAAACCTCAATTTTTATACTTTTTACTCAGCTAAAATTCCAACGGGTCCACTGAAAGCCCCATTTAGACATGCTCGTCCGAAACCTCTACAAAAAGGTCCGCAAAACAAGTTTTAATCAAATTTTAGGAGATCATGTAATTGATTAGGAGATTTTCAACACAATTATAATGCAAAACCTCAATTTCTGTACTTTTTACTTAGTTAAAATTCCAACGGGTCCATTGAAAGGCCCATTTAGACCTGCTAGTCCGAAAACTCGACAAAAAGGACCGCAAAACATGTTTTAATCAAATTTTAGGAGTTCAAATAATTGATTAGGAGCTTTTCAACACAATTATATTGCAAAACCTCAATTTCTGTACTTTTTACTCAGTTAAAATTCAAACGGGTCCATTGTAAGGCCCATTTAGACCTGCTCGTTCGAATCCGATACAAAAAGGACCGCAAAAAGTTTTAATCAAATTTTAGGATTTCAAATAAATGATTAGGAGCTTTCCAACACAATTTTATTGCAAAACTTCAATTTTTATACATTTTACTCAGTTAAAATTCCAACGGGTCCACTGAAAGGCCCATTTAGACCCGCACGTCCGAAACCTCTACATAAAGGACCGCAAAACAAGTTTTGATCATATTTTAGGAGTACAAATAATTGATTATGAGATTTTCAACACAATTTTATTGCAAAACCTCAATTTTTATACTTTTTACTCAGTTAAAATTCCAACGGGCCCATTGAAAGGCCCATTTAGACATGCTCGTCCGAAACCTCTACAAAAAAGACAGCAAAAATGTTTTATTCAAATATTAGGAGTTCAAATAATTTATTAGGAACTTTTCAACACAATTATATTGTAAAACCTCAATTTCTGTACTTTTTACTCAGTTAAAATTCCAACGGGTCCATTAAAAGGCCCATTTCGACCCGCTCGTCCGAAACCTCTACAAAAAGGACTGCAAAACAAGTTTTAATCAAATTCTAGGAGTTCATGTAATTGATTAGGAGCTTTTCAACACAATTATATTGCAAAACCTCAATTTATGTACTTTTTACTAAGTTAAAATTCCAACGGGTCCATTGAAAGGCCCACTTAGACCTGCTCGTCTGAAACATCGACAGAAAGGAACGCAAAACAAGTTTTAATCAAATTTTAGGAGTTCAAATAATTGATTAGGAGCTTTTCAACACAATTATATTGCAAAATATCAATTTTTATACATTTTACTCAGTTAAAATTCCAACGGGTCCACTAAAAGGCCCATTTAGACCCGCACGTCCGAAACCTCTACATAAAGGACCGCAAAACAAGTCTTGATCATATTTTAGGAGTACAAATAATTGATTATGAGCTTTTCAACACAATTATATTGCAAAACCTCAATTTTTAAAAATTTTACTCAGTTAAAATTTCAACGGGCCCATTGAAAGGCCCATTTAGACATGCTCGTCCGAAACCTCTACAAAAAGGGCCGTAAAACAAGTTTTAATCAAATATTAGGAGATCATGTAATTGATTAGGATATTTTCAACACAATTATATTGCAAAATCTCAATTTATGTACTTTTTACTCAGTTAAAATTCCAACGGGTCCATTGAAAGGCCCATTTAGACCTGCTCGTCCGAAACCTCTACAAAAAGGACCGCAAAAAAAATTTAATCAAATTTTAGGAGTTCAAATAATTGATTAGGAACTTTTCAACACAATTATATTGCAAAACCTCAATTTCTGTACTTTTTACTCAGTTAAAATTTCGACAGGTCCATTGAAAGGCCCATTTAGACCCGCTCATCTAAAACCTCGACAAAAAGGACCGCAAAACAAGTTTTAATAAAAATTTAGGAGTTCAAATAATTGTTTAGGAGCTTTTCAACACAATTATATTCCAAAACCTCAATTTTGTACTTTTTACTCAGTTAAAATTCCAACGGGTCCATTGTAAGGCCCATTTAGACCTGCTCGTCTGAAACCGATACAAAAAGGACCGCAAAAAAGTTTTAATCAAATTTTAGGAGTTCAAATAAATGATAAGGAGCTTTTCAACACAATTATATTGCAAAACTTCAATTTTTATACATTTTACTCAGTTAAAATTCCAACGAGTCCATTGAAAGGCACATTTAGACCCGCTCGTCCGAAACCTCTACAAAAAGGACTGCAAAACACGTTTTAATCAAATTTTAGGAGTACAAATAATTGATTAGGAGCTTTTCAACACAATTATATTGCAAAACCTTAATTACTGTACTTTTTACTCAGTTAAAATTCCAACGGGTCCATTGAAAGGCCCATTTAGACCTGCTCGTCTGAAACCTCGCTAGAAAGGACGGCAAAACAAGTTTTAATCAAATTTTAGTAGTTCAAATAATTGATTAGGAGCTTTCCAAAACAATTATATTGCAAAACTTCAGTTTTTATACATTTTACTCAGTTAAAATTCCAACGGGTTCACTGAAAGGCCCATTTAGACCCGCACATCCGAAACCTCTACATAAAGGACCGCAAAACAAGTTTTGATCATATTTTAGGAGTACAAATAATTTATTATGAGATTTTCAACACAATTATATTGCAAAACCTCAATTTTTATACTTTTTACTCAGTTAAAATTCCAACGGGTCCACTGAAAGGCCCATTTAGACATGCTCGTCTGAAACCTCTACAAAAAGGTCCGCAAAACAAGTTTTAATCAAATTTTAGGAGATCATGTAATTGATTAGGAGATTTTCAACACAATTATAATGCAAAACCTCAATTTCTGTACTTTTTACTTAGTTAAAATTCCAACGGGTCCATTGAAAGGCCCATTTAGACCTGCTAGTCCGAAATCTCGACAAAAAGGACCGCAAAACATGTTTTAATCAAATTTTAGGAGTTCAAATAATTGATTAGGAGCTTTTCAACACAATTATATTGCAAAACCTCAATTTCTGTACTTTTTACACAGTTAAAATTCAAACGGGTCCATTGTAAGGCCCATTTAGACATGCTCGTTCGAAACTGATACAAAAAGGACCGCAAAAAAGTTTTAATCAAATTTTAGGATTTCAAATAAATGATTAGGAGCTTTCCAACACAATTTTATTGCAAAACTTCAATTTTTATACATTTTACTCAGTTAAAATTCCAACGGGTCCACTGAAAGGCCCATTTAGACCCGCACGTCCGAAACCTCTACATAAAGGACCGCAAAACAAGTTTTGATCATATTTTAGGAGTACAAATAATTGATTATGAGATTTTCAACACAATTTTATTGCAAAACCTCAATTTTTATACTTTTTACTCAGTTAAAATTCCAACGGGCCCATTGAAAGGCCCATTTAGACATGCTCGTCCGAAACCTCTACAAAAAGGACAGCAAAAATGTTTTATTCAAATATTAGGAGTTCAAATAATTTATTAGGAACTTTTCAACACAATTATATTGTAAAACCTCAATTTCTGTACTTTTTACTTAGTTAAAATTCCAACGGGTCCATTAAAAGGCCCATTTCGACCCGCTCGTCCGAAACCTCTACAAAAAGGAATGCAAAACAAGTTTTAATCAAATTCTAGGAGTTCATGTAATTGATTAGGAGCTTTTCAACACAATTATATTGCAAAACCTCAATTTATGTACTTTTTACTAAGTTAACTAGCATGAAATATAAAACGTGGGAACTCATTGACTCTCTTTGTAAAAATTCACCTCTACCTTGGTTAATTGGAGGGGACCTAAACGATATTTTATCGGACTCCGAAAAACAAGGCGGAGGTCGTAGACCGCAATCACAAATCACCAACTTTCGAGATTGCCTTGCACGTAATGGGATTTTTGATTGCAAACCAAGCTCGGGTTGGTTCACTTGGTCACGTACAGGGCCAAACGTTACAACTGTTTGTGAACGTCTGGATAGATATCTTGCATGCGATGCATGGCTCCAAGCCCACTTAACATTCCAATGTAGGAATATTTTTTCTCCGAATTCTGATCATTATATCATTATTATGGACACTGCACGTAATACACCTCACGCACATCGCGGCCAACATGATGATCATGATGGTGACCACTTTCGTTTCGAGGCTTGCTGGGCAAAGGACCCGTCGTGTATCTCCGCGGTTCACCACACGTGGTCCAACGCGTCGGGCACTCTGCTCGACAAACTGACCGCTGTAGGGAGCCACCTACATGAATGGCAAGCGAATCGACGCTCCACCTCTAACAATCGCATCGCTGAACTACAACGGAAGATTAACTCCTATATGCGTCGGAGACGACTGTCACAAGACATGTTACTCAATCTCCATGACGCAAAATTGGAACTTAGACGCCTTCTGGATGCCAAGGAAGCCTACTGGGCACAACGTTCTCGTGTTACCTGGCTTTCGCAAGGTGATAAGAACACTTCCTTCTTCCATGCCCGAGCTTCTAAACGAAGGAAAAAGAACACTATACGTGGTCTCTTCGATGTGGACCAAACTTGGCATACTGAGAAGCCTGAGCTTCTTCGGATTGCATCCGAGTATTTCCAGGATTTGTTCACATCTTCTAACCCGAGTTCCTCTCCGGTGCTTTTGGAACATATTTCCCCGGTGGTTAGCACTGAAATGAATGACTCATTGCTACGACCCTTCACTGAAGAAGAGGTAACCACAGCTTTCAGGGATATAGGCCCCAGGAAAGCCCCAGGTTTTGACGGCTTCCCTAGTAGTTTCTACAGACAATACTGGGATGTCGTAGGGCCTGAGTTTATACAACTTTGTTTACGCCTGTTACGAGGAGAAGAGGATATGGAAACGGTGAACAAAGCTATCATTGTCCTCATTCCAAAGGGGCCTGACACTTCACAAATGCGTCAATTTCGGCCGATCAGCTTATGCACTGTTATTTACAAGACCATTGCTAAGGTTCTTGTGAATAGACTTAAACCTATATTACCATATTGTATCAGTGATGCGCAAGCTGCTTTTGTTAGTGGCAGGAACATTACTGATAATATTTTGATTGCGCATAAACTTGTGCATACCCTCCATACTAATAATGCTTCGATATATCAGGGGGCTGCATTGAAGCTCGATATGGAGAAAGCATTTGATAAGGTTGAATGGTCCTTTCTTAAGGATGTGATGTTACGTATGGGATTTGCATCTGAATGGGTACAATTATTACTCCGATGTGTATCCACTGTGTCTTTTTCGGTTTGTCTTAATGGCGCTCTATCCAACGAGTTCTTCCCGACTAGGGGAATCCGGCAAGGGGACCCTCTCTCGCCTTTCCTCTTCTTAATATGCTCCCAAGGGCTTTCAGCGGCCCTTGAGGCTGAACAGCAATCGGGACGACTAATTGGGTTACAGGCCAATAGGCGTGGCCCAAGAATTAATCACCTGCTCTTTGCGGATGATAGTATTGTATTTGTCCGTAATTGCCCAGGGGAAATAGACCGGTTGAAGGAGATTCTCCGTCTGTACGAGGCATCATCAGGACAGTCAGTCAACCTTTCTAAGTCGACTGCCTTTTGTAGCTCCTTCTGTTCGATAGACTTTACACATGCGCTACAACATACTCTTGGCATCCGTTTGGTTAATGACCCTAGAACCTATCTAGGAGTCCCTCTACTCATTGGGAGGAATCGAACGGCTAGTCTTGGTTTCATTAGAGACAAAGTCAATTCCCGCATGACTAAATGGGATACTAACTTGCTGTCGTACAGTGGGCGTGAAGTTCTCATAAAATCTGTGGCGCAAGCTTTGCCCCAATACGTCATGTCATGTTATTTGCTCCCACAAAACATTGTGGATGATGCGACACGATCAATCCGCCGTTACTGGTGGATGGGCAGGAGTAACAAAAAGGATGGCCAATGCTCTCCTGGGATACTATGTGCACCCCCAAAGCAGCAGGGGGCATGGGCTTCCGCGATCTCCGGGACTTTAATATTGCTCTTCTTGGGAAACAAATATGGCGACTCATCCATTCGCCCGACTCCCTACTCGCCCGGGTCCTCAAATCACGCTATTATCCTTCCGGGAATATTATGGAGGCACAAGTTGACCACCGCGCCTCCTATGCTTGGCGAGGTATATGGCAGGCTCTGTAGCAATTACAACCGGGTTTCTTCTGGAGGCCTGGAATTGATAGTCGACTGCGCATCCTTCGTGATAACTGGGGTGGATCCGATGGGCTCTCCTTCTTTGGTAGTTATCAAGATAATGAGGAGATACCCTTGCGATGCGGCGATTTTATGATCCGGCATCATAATGCATGGGATGAACATAAAGTGCGGCAATATTTTGACGACGATGACGCAGCCAATATATTGCACGTACCTATATCTGATGTCCATCGTGATACCTTGCTATGGGGTTTTCATGATACTAATATATATTCAGTACGCTCCGGATACCTATTCTTACGTCGGCCCCCACGACCTCTTGAGCGTCCGACCCCTCTATGGAAGATTATTGCTAAATCCAATACATTCCCGAAGGTCCGCACCTTTGGATGGCAGGTAGGACGGGGTGCGCTTCCCACAGGTGACCGACTTGCGACTATTAGATTGGGCACCGGCATGTGTCCGTTCTGCCCCTCGATTCTCGAATCTGCACTCCATGCATTCAAGGAGTGTCCAGGCGCTACTGAGACACTCAGCCTTGCAGGCTTCCCGAGCGAATTTCGTGATAGCATCGCAACATCGATATCACTTTGGCTGGAACAAGGAGCTAGGCTCCTCTCTTGCGCACAATTTGATCTCCTCCTAACTACATTGTGGAATCTTTGGAATAGGAGGAATGAGTGGGTCCATTCTCAGCGTTTACAGCCCCCTTGGCTAACCTTGATGAACTCACAGGATCTACTTCGCGACTACCTTTCGGCCAAATCAGACATTCCCACGACGAGGCAGCAGACGACGACAACACTCTCCCCACCTGTATGGAGGCCACCGCCGGCTGGATCAATCAAAATCAATGTTGATGGTGCTTTTCACCCCTCTACAGGATCGGCTGGAATTGGCATTGTGGCTCGTGATGCTACTGGTGCTATCCTGCTTGGACGAGCTGTTTACTTGGACACTATTGCAGATTCTACGTCGGCGGAGCTAAGGGCTATCTCAGATGGTGTCCAGCTAGGTGTGGAGGCGGGATGGACAGGGTTTCTTCTTGAATCGGATGCGGCCCTGCTAATCAATCGGCTGTGTAGCGCAGGCGAGGATGCCTCCACTCTTCGGCGACAGTTGCAGGATACTAGATCTTTCATTGACACTGTATTAGGTCTTAACTTACATTATGTACCACGTGCAGCTAACATTTTAGCTCATTCTGTAGCCAATTGGGCTCTTCATTTTCATTCCTCTATGTATTTTGGGCCGGGCTTGCCCGATGCTCTACGATCTTTTGTACCGGTTGTTAACCAACCACCTTGATTTCTAATATATTTTGGGCACTCTTTTCCCCTCCTAGGGCCTTGCTGGGCTAGCCCAGTAAGGATTAGTGGGGTTTTTAATGAGGCACTTTCTTCAAAAAAAAAAAATTCCAACGGGTCCATTAACAGGCCCACTTAGACCTGCTCGTCTGAAACCTCGACAGAAAGGACCGCAAAACAAGTTTTAATCAAATTTTAGGAGTTCAAATAATTGATTAGGAGCTTTTCAACACAATTATATTGCAAAACATCAATTTTTATACATTTTACTCAGTTAAAATTCCAACGGGTCCACTAAAAGGCCCATTTAGACCCGCACGTCCGAAACCTCTACATAAAGGACCGCAAAACAAGTTTTGATCATATTTTAGGAGTACAAATAATTGATTATGAGATTTTCAACACAATTATATTGCAAAACCTCAATTTTTATACTTTTTACTCAGTTAAAATTCCAACGGGTCCACGGAAAGGCCCATTTAGACATGCTCGTCCGAAACCTCTACAAAAAGGGTCGCAAAACAAGTTTTAATCAAATTTTAGGAGATCATGTAATTGATTAGAAGATTTTCAACACAATTATAATGCAAAACCTCAATTTCTGTACTTTTTACTTAGTTAAAATTCCAACGGGTCCATTGAAAGGCCCATTTAGACCTGCTAGTCCGAAACCTCGACAAAAAGGACCGCAAAACATGTTTTAATCAAATTTTAGGAGTTCAAATAATTGATTAGGAGCTTTTCAACACAATTATATTGCAAAACCTCAATTTCTGTACTTTTTACTCAGTTAAAATTCAAACGGGTCCATTGTAAGGCCCATTTAGACCTGCTCGTTCGAAACCGATACAAAAAGGACCGCAAAAAAGTTTTAAACAAATTTTAGGATTTCAAATAAATGATTAGGAGCTTTCCAACATAATTTTATTGCAAAACTTCAATTTTTATACATTTTACTCAGTTAAAATTCCAACGGGTCCACTGAAAGGCCCATTTAGACCCGCACGTCCGAAACCTCTACATAAAGGACCGCAAAACAAGTTTTGATCATATTATAGGAGTACAAATAATTGATTATGAGATTTTCAACACAATTTTATTGCAAAATCTCAATTTTTATATTTTTTACTCAGTTAAAATTCCAACGGGCCCATTGAAAGGCCCATTTAGACATGCTCGTCCGAAACCTCTACAAAAAGGACAACAAAAATGTTTTATTCAAATATTAGGAGTTCAAATAATTGATTAGGAACTTTTCAACACAATTATATTATAAAACCTCAATTTTTGTACTTTTTACTCAGTTAAAATTCCAACGGGTCCATTAAAAGGCCCATTTCGACTCGCTCGTCCGAAACCTCTACAAAAAGGACTGCAAAACAAGTTTTAATCAAATTTTAGGAGTTCATGTAATTGATTAGGAGCTTTTCAACACAATTATATTGCAAAACCTCAATTTATGTACTTTTTACTCAGTTAAAATTCCAACGGGTCCATTGAAAGGCCCATTTAGACCTGCTCGTCTGAAACCTCGACAGAAAGGACCGCAAAACAAGTTTTAATCAAATTTTAGGAGTTAAAATAATTGATTAGGAGCTTTTCACACAATTATATTGCAAAACATCAATTTTTATACATTTTACTCAGTTAAAATTCCAACGGGTCCACTAAAAGGCCCATTTAGACCCGCACGTCCGAAACCTCTACATAAAGGACAGCAAAACAAGTTTTGATCATATTTTAGGAGTACAAATAATTGATTATGAGCTTTTCAACACAATTATATTGCAAAACCTCAATTTTTAAAAATTTTACTCAGTTAAAATTTCAAAGGGCCCAATGAAAGGCCCATTTAGACATGCTCGTCCGAAACCTCTACAAAAAGGGCCGCAAAACAAGTTTTAATCAAATATTAGGAGATCATGTAATTGATTAGGATATTTTCAACACAATTATATTGCAAAACCTCAATTTATGTACTTTTTACTCAGTTAAAATTCCAACGGGTCCATTGAAAGGCCCATTTAGACCTGCTCGTCCGAAACCTCTACAAAAAGGACCGCAAAAAAAAGTTTTAATCAAATTTTAGGAGTTCAAATAATTGATTAGGAGCTTTTCAACACAATTATATTGCAAAACCTCAATTTCTGTACTTTTTACTCAGTTAAAATTTCAACAGGTCCATTGAAAGGCCCATTTAGACCCGCTCGTCTGAAACCTCGACAAAAAGGACCGCAAAACAAGTTTTAATCAAAATTTAGGAGTTCAAATAATTGTTTAGGAGCTTTTCAACACAATTATATTCCAAAACCTCAATTTTGTACTTTTTACTCAGTTAAAATTCCAACGGGTCCATTGTAAGGCCCATTTAGACCTGCTCGTCCGAAACTGATACAAAAAGGACCGCAAAAAAGTTTTAATCAAATTTTAGGAGTTAAAATAAATGATAAGGAGCTTTTCAACACAATTATATTGCAAAACTTCAATTTTTATACATTTTACTCAGTTAAATTCCAACGGGTCCATTGAAAGGCACATTTAGACCCGCTCGTCCAAAACCTCTACAAAAAGGACTGCAAAACACGTTTTAATTAAATTTTAGGAGTACAAATAATTGATTAGGAGCTTTTCAACACAATTATATTGCAAAACCTTAATTTCTGTACTTTTTACTCAGTTAAAATTCCAACGGGTCCATTGAAAGGCCCATTTAGACCTGCTCGTCTGAAACCTCGACAGAAAGGACCGCAAAACAAGTTTTAATCAAATTTTAGGAGTTCAAATAATTGATTAGAAGCTTTTCAACACAATTATATTACAAAACTTCAATTTTTATACATTTTACTCAGTTAAAATTCCAACGGGTTCACTGAAAGGGCCATTTAGACCCGCACGTCCGAAACCTCTACATAATGGACCGCAAAACAAGTTTTGATCATATTTTAGGAGTACAAATAATTGATTATGAGATTTTCAACACAATTATATTGCAAAAACTCAATTTTTATACTTTTTACTCAGTTAAAATTCCAACGGGTCCACTGAAAGGCCCATTTAGACATGCTCGTCCGAAACCTCTACAAAAAGGGCCGCAAAACAAGTTTTAATCAAATTTTAGGAGATCATGTAATTGATTAGGAGATTTTCAACACAATTATAATGCAAAACCTCAATTTCTGTACTTTTTACTTAGTTAAAATTCCAACGGGTCCATTGAAAGGCCCATTTAGACCTGCTAGTCCGAAACCTCGACAAAAAGGACCGCAAAACATGTTTTAATCAAATTTTAGGAGTTCAAATAATTGATTAGGAGCTTTTCAACACAATTATATTGCAAAACCTCAATTTCTGTACTTTTTACTCAGTTAAAATTCAAACGGGTCCATTGTAAGGCCCATTTAGACCTGCTCGTTCGAAACCGATACAAAAAGGACCGCAAAAAAGTTTTAATCAAATTTTAGGATTTCAAATAAATGATTAGGAGCTTTCCAACACAATTTTATTGCAAAACTTCAATTTTTATACATTTTACTCAGTTAAAATTCCAACGGGCCCATTGAAAGGCCCATTTAGACATGCTCATCCGAAACCTCTACAAAAAGGACAGCAAAAATGTTTTATTCAAATATTAGGAGTTCAAATAATTGATTAGGAACTTTTCAACACAATTATATTGTAAAACCTCAATTTCTGTACTTTTTACTAAGTTAAAATTCCAACGGGTCCATTAAAAGGCCCATTTCGACCCGCTCGTCCGAAACCTCTACAAAAAGGACTGCAAAACAAGTTTTAATCAAATTTTAGGAGTTCATGTAATTGATTAGGAGCTTTTCAACACAATTATATTTCAAAACCTCAATTTATGTACTTTTTACTCAGTTAAAATTCCAACGAGTCCATTGAAAGGCCCATTTAGACCTGCTCGTCCGAAACCTCGACAAAAAGGACCGCAAAACAAGTTTTAATCAAATGTTAGGAGTTCAAATAATTGATTAGATCTTTTCAACACAATTATATTGCAAAACCTCAATTTCTGTACTTTTTACTCAGTTAAAATTCCAACGGGTCCATTGTAAGGCCGATTTAGACCTGCTCGTCCGAAACCGACACAAAAATACCGCAAAAAAGTTTTAATCAAATTTTAGGAGTTCAAATAAATGATTAGGAGCTTTTCAACACAATTATATTGAAAAACCTCAATTTTTATACTTTTTACTCACTTAAAATTCCAACGAGTCCATTGAAAGGCCCATTTCGACCCGCTCGTCCGAAACCTCAACAAAAAGGACTGCAAAACAAGTTTTAATCAAATTTCAGGAGTTCATGTAATTGATTAGGAGCTTTTCAACAATATTATATTGCAAAACCTCAATTTCTGTACTTTTTACTCAGTTAAAATTCCAACAGGTCCACTGAAAGTCCCATTTAGACCAGCACGTCCGAAAGCTCTACATAAAGAACCGCAAAACAAGTTTTGATCATATTTTAGGAGTACAAATAATTGATTATGAGCTTTTGAACACAATTATATTGCAAAACCTCAATTTATACTTTTTACTCACTTAAAATTCCAACGGGTCCATTGAAAGGCCCATTTCGACCCGCTCGTCCGAAACCTCAACAAAAAGGACTGCAAAAAAAGTTTTAATCAAATTTCAGGAGTTCATGTAATTGATTAGGAGCTTTTCAACAATATTATATTGCAAAACCTCAATTTCTGTACTTTTTACTCAGTTAAAATTCCAACGGGTCCATTGAAAGTCCCATTTAGACCTGCTAATCCGAAACCTCGACAAAAAGGACCGCAAAACAAGTTTTAATCAAATGTTAGGAGTTCAAATAATATTTTAGATCTTTTCAACACAATTATATTGCAAAACCTCAATTTCTGTACTTTTTACTCAGTTAAAATTCCAACGGGTCCATTGTAAGGCCGATTTAGACCTGCTCGTCCGAAACCGATACAAAAAGTACCGCAAAAAAGTTTTAATCAAATTCTAGGAGTTCAAATAAATGATTAGGAGCTTTTCAACACAATTATATTGCAAAATTTCAATCTTTATACATTTTACTCAGTTAAAATTCCAACAGGTCCACTGAAAGTCCCATTTAGACCCGCACGTCCGAAAGCTCAACAAAAAGGACTTTAAAACAAGTTTTAATCAATTTTCAGGAGTTCATGTAATTGATTAGGAGCTTTTCAACACAATTATATTGCAAAACCTCAATTTCTGTACTTTTTACTCAGTTAAAAGTCCAACGGGTCCATTGAAAGGTCCATTTAGACCTGCTCGTCGGAAACCTCGACAAAAAGGACCGCAAAATAAGTTTTAATCAAATTTTAGGAGTTCAAATAATTGTTTAGGAGCTTTTCAACACAATTATATTGCAAAACCTCAATTCTGTACTTTTTCCTTAGTTAAAATTCCAACGGGACCATTGTAAGGCCCATTTAGACCTGCTCGTTCGAAACTGATACAAAAAGGACCGCAAAAAAGTTTTAATCAAATTTTAGGAGTTCAAATAAATGATAAGGAGCTTTTCAACACAATTATATTGCAAAACTTCAAATTTTAAACATTTTACTCAGTTAAATATCCAACGGGCCCATTGAAAGGACCATTTCGACCCGCTCGTCCGAAACCTCTACATAAAGGACCGCAAAACAAGTTTTGATCATATTTTAGGAGTACAAATAATTGATTATGAGCTTTTCAACACAATTTAAATTGCAAAACCTCAGTTTTTATACTTTTTACTTAGTTAAAATTCCAACGGTTCCATTGAAAGGCCCATTTAGACATTCTCGTCCGAAACCTCTACAAAAAGGCCGCAAAACAAGTTTTAATCAAATTTTAGGAGATCATGTAATTGATTAGGAGATTTTCCAAACAATTATATTCCAAAACCTCAATTTCTGTACTTTTTACTCAGTTAAAATTCCAACGGGTCCATTGAAAGGCCCATTTAGACCTGCTCATCCGAAACCTCTACAAAAAGGACCGCAAAACAAGTTTTAATCAAATATTAGGAGTTCAAATAATTGATTAGGAGCTTTTCAACACATATATATTGCAAAACCTCAATTTATGTAATTTTTACTCAGTTAAAATTTCAACGGGTCCATTGAAAGGCCCATTTAGACCCGCTCGTCCGAAACCTCTACAAAAAGGACCACAAATAAAGTTTTCATAAAATTTAAGGAGTTCATGTAATTGATTGGGAGCTTTTCAACACAATTATATTGGAAAACCTCAATTTCTGTACTTTTTACTCAGTTAAAATTCTAACGGGTCCATTGAAAGGCTCATTTAGACCTGCTCGTCCGAAACCTCGACAAAAAGGACCGCAAATAGTTTTAATCAAATTATAGGAGTTCGAATAATTGATTAGGAGCTTTTCAACACAATTATATTGAAAAACCTCAATTTTATATCTTTTACTCGGTTAAAATTCCAACGGGCCCATTGATAGGCCCATTTAGACATGCTCGTCCGAAACCTCTACAAAAAGGACCGCAAAAAAGTTTTATTCAAATATTAGGAGTTCAAATAAATGATTAGGAGCTTCTGAACACAATTATATTGCAAAACCTCAATTTCTGTACTTTTTACTCAGTTAAAATTCCAACGGGTCCATTGAAAGGCCCATTTAGACCTTCTCATTCGAAACCTCTACAAAAAGGACCGCAAAACAAGTTTTAATCAAATTTCAGGAGTTCAAATAATTGAATAGGAGCTTTTCAACACAAATATATTGCAAAACCTCAATTTCTGTACTTTTTACTCAGTTAAAATTTCAATGGGTCCATTGAAAGGCCCATTTAGACCCGCTCGTCCGAAACCTCTACAAAAAGGACCACAAATAAATTTTTAATCAAATTTTAGGAGTTCATGTAATTTATTAGGAGCTTTTCAACACAATTATATTGCAAATCCTCAATTCTGTACTTTTTACTCAGTTAAAATTCCAACGGGTCCATTGAAAGGCCCATTTAGACCCGCTCGTCGGAAACCTCTACAAAAAGAACTGCAAAACAAGTTTTAATCAAATTTTAGGAGTTCAAATAATTAATTAGGAGCTTTTCAACACAATTATATTGCAAAACCTCAATTTCTGTACTTTTTACTCAGTTAAAATTCCAACGGGTCAATTGAAAGGCCCATTTAGACCCGCACGTCCGAAACCTCTACATAAAGGACCGCAAAACAAGTTTTGATCATATTTTATGAGTACAAATAATTGATTATGAGCTTTTCAACACAATTATATTGCAAAACCTCAATTTTTATACTTTTTACTTAGTTAAAATTCCAACGGGTCCATTGAAAGGCCCATTTTGACATGCTCGTCCGAAACCTCTACAAAAAGGGTCGGAAAACAAGTTTTAATCAAATTTTAGGAGATCATGTAATCGATTAGGAGATTTTCAACACAATTATATTCCAAAACCTCAATTTTTGTACTTTTTACTTAGTTAAAATTCCAACGGGTCCATTGAAAGGCCCATTTCAACCCGCTCGTCCGAATCCTCTACAAAAAGGACTGCAAAACAAGTTTTAATCAAATTTTAGGAGTTCATGTAATTGATTAGGAACTTTTCAACACAATTATATTGCAAAACCTCAATTTCTGTACTTTTTACTCAGTTAAAATTCCAACAGGTCCATTGAGAGGCCCATTTCGACCCGCTCGTCCGAAACCACTACAAAAAGGACTGCAAAACACGTTTTAATCAAATTTTAGGAGTTCATGTAACTGATTAGGAGCTTTTCAACACAATTATATGGCAAAACCTCAATTTATGTACTTTATACTCAGTTAAAATTCCAACGGGTCCATTGAAAGGCCCATTTAGACCTGCTCGTCTGAAACCTTGACAGAAAGGACCGCAAAACAAGTTTTAATAAAATTTTAGGAGTTCAAATAATTTATTAGGAGCTTTTCAACACAATTATATTGCAAAACTCCAATTTTTATACATTTTACTTAGTTAAAATTCCAACGGGTCCACTGAAAGGCCCATTTAGACCTGCACGTCCGAAACACATACATAAAGGACCGCAAAATAAGTTTTGATCATATTTTAGAAGTACAAATAATTGATTATGAGATTTTCAACACAATTATATTGCAAAACCTCAATTTTTAAAAATTTTACCCAGTTAAAATTCCAACGGGTCCATTGAAAGGCCCATTTAGACATGCTCGTCCGAAACCTCTACAAAAAGGGCCGCAAAATAAGTTTTAATCAAATACTAGGAGATCATGTAATTGATTAGGAGATTTTCTACACAATTATATTGCAAAACCTCAATTTTTGTACTTTTTACTCAGTTAAAATTCCAACGGGTCCATTGAAAGGCCCATTTAGACCTGCTCGTCCGAAACCTCTACAAAAAGGACCGCAAAAAAGGTTTTAATCAAATTTTAGGAGGTCAAATAATTGATTAGGAGCTTTTCAAAACAATTATATTGCAAAAACTCAATTTCTGTACTTTTTACTCAGTTAAAATTTCAACGGGTCCATTGAAAGGCCCATTTAGACCCGCACGTCCGAAACCTCTACATAAAGGACCGTAAAACAAGTTTTGATCATATTTTAGGAGTACAAATAATTCATTATGAGATTTTCAACACAATTATATTGCAAAACCTCAATTTTTATACTTTTTACTTAGTTAAAATTCCAACGGGTCCATTGAAAGGCCGATTTAGACATGTTCGTCCGAAACCTCTACAAAAAGGGCCGCAAAAGAAGTTTTAATCAAATTTTAGGAGATCATCTAATCGATTAGGATATTTTCAACACAATTATATTCCAAAACCTCAATTTCTGTACGCTTTACTCAGTTAAAATTCCAACGGGTCCATTGAAAGGCCCATTTAGACCTGCTCATCCGAAACCTGTACAAAAAGGACCGCAAAACAAGTTTTAATCAAATTTTAGGAGTTCAAATAATTTATTAGGAGCTTTTCAACACAATTATATTGCAAAACCTCAATTTCTGTACTTTTTGCTCAGTTAAAATTTCAATGGGTCCATTGAAAGGCCCATTTAGACTCGCTCGTCCGAAACCTCTACAAAAAGGACCACAAATAAAGTTTTAACCAAATTTTAGGAGTTCATGTAATTGATTAGGAGCTTTTCAGCACAATTATATTGCAAAACCTGAATTTATGTACTTTTTACTCAGTTAAAATTCTAACGGGTCCATTGAAAGGCCCATTTCGACCTGCTCGTCCAAAACCTCGACAAAAAGGACCGTAAAAATAGTTTTAATCAAATTTTAGGAGTTCAAATAATTGATTAGGGCTTTTCAACACAATTATATTGAAAAACCTCAATTTTTATACTTTTTACTCAGTTAATATTCCAACGGGCCCATTGATAGGCCCATTTAGACCTGCTCGTCCGAAACCTCTACAAAATGGACCGCAAAAAAGTTTTATTCAAATACTAGGAGTTCAAATAAATGATTAGGAGCTTTTCAACACAATTATATTGCAAAAACTCAATTTATGTACTTTTTACTCAGATAAAATTCCAACGGGTCCATTGAAAGGCCCATTTCGACCCGCTCGTCCGAAACCTCTACAAAAAGGACCGCAAAAAAGGTTTTAATCAAATTTTAGGAGTTCAAATAATTGATTAGGAGCTTTTCAACACAATTATATTGCAAAACCTCAATTTCTGTACTTCTTACTCAGTTAAAATTTCAATGCTAAACAACATGGTCTGCTTCCTGGTCTTGGTGTTAGTAAGCATTGACCAAAGGTCAACCATCTTTTATTTGCAGATGATTGTATAGTTTTTCTCAACTCGAATTCAGAGGAAGCCGCGCACCTTAAATTAGCTCTCCAAACATATGCGTCTGCCTCTAGACAAGCAGTTAATTTTGAAAAGTCCACTATTTTTTACAATCCACACACTCCTGTTTCGATTCGACATACTATTAATTCCTTCCTTCAAGTTCGTGAGGTTTCCAACCTAGGTGTCTATCTGGGGGTACCTCTTCTTATTGGAAAAAATAAGACCTTATCCTTAGGGTTTATAAGAGATAAAGTTCATGAAAGATTGTCCAAATGGGACAAACAACTCCTTTCCTTCAGTGGTAGGGAAATATTCATTAAAGAGGTGTTACAATCTCTTCCCCAATATGTTATATCATGTTATTTATTACCCCAAAACATTATTGATGATATGACATCTGCCATTCGAAGATAGTGGTGGTCTGGTAAATCTAATAAGAAAGGTTGGCACATGCTCCCTTGGGAACATGTGTGCTTGCCTAAATCAGTTGGAGGTATGGGATTTAGGGATCTCAATAACTTTAACATTGCGCTTCTTGGTAAACAACTTTGGCGCCTTATCTGTGAACCAGATTCCCTTCTAGGTCAAATTTATAAATCCAAATACTTTCCTTCAGGCAACATTCTCAATGCATCTCGGCCTTCTCGTGGATCTTTTGCATGGCAAGGTCTTTACCATGCTATGCAACACCTTTTTGGAGGTTTCCTCTATCGACCCGGTATTAACAGTAACATACGCATCCATCAAGACAACTGGGGAGGATCCTCGCCTATTCATCTTTATGGGGATTATGAGATTTCGGATGAAGTCCATATTCGTTGTCGCGACTTTATGATTCGGAACCAAGCAGCTTGGGACCCTGCTAAAGTCCGTGCGTACTTTATAGCGGCCGATGCCGACTCTATTTTATCAATTCCTATTATTAATTATAATCGTGACACCATCCTATGGAGGCCGAATGATTCTGGTATTTATTCTGTAAGATCTGGCTATCTCTTTTTGCAACGTCCCCCAGAACCTAGAATTCACCCTCCACGGATCTGGAGGTTTCTTTCCAAACTTAAGGTCTTACCTAAAGTCAAAACTTTTGGTTGGCGTTTGGGATCTGAGGCTCTACCTGTCGGAATTCGTCTACAGGCTTTTGCACCAGACTCAGGTCCCTGCCCCGTTTGTCATTATGGTTCGGAATTGATTCTCCATGCCCTCCGTGATTGCTCTGGTGCATCGGAGGCCCTTCGTCTGATTGGCCTTCCTACCTCTCTAATCAATAGTTCTGCTTCCACCGGCCTTCAATGGCTCGAGCAAGGTGCTGGCCTCCTTTCCTCTGACCTCTTCGGGCTTTTCTTGACTACTCTTTGGAACATTTGGAACAGGTGCAACGACTGGATCCATAACCGACATCTTCAACCCCCGTGGTTAATTGCTGTTAATTCCATCAGTCTTCATCGTGATTACTCTGATTCTATATCTTCATCTACCTCTCATTCTACTTTGACGGTCTCTCCTTCTCGTTGGAGACATCCCCCTCGGGGCCACATTAAAGTTAATGTGGATGGGGCTATTGATCCGTCTACACGTGCAGCGGTGGTTGGTGTTGTAGCCCGTGATGAAACATGGATGGTTATCGGCGGTCTGGCTTACCCTTTAGGCAGTTGCTCTGATGCTATTACGTCCGAAGGGAAGGGTCTCCTTGCTGGCATTACCTTTGCTCAATCACAAGGATAGAGCCATTTGATCTTCAAGACAGACTGTGCTTCTCTCGCAAATAGGATCAAATCTCTGGGCCCAGACCTTTCATCTATGGGGCCGACGATTCTACAAGCTCATGCATCTTTGGATTGTTTTTCTTTTGCTCATGTTCAATTTGTTCTACCCATGCCCTTAGGACCATGTCTTCTATGTCCTTTGGGGCCATGTATCCTGCTTGTATTCACAACGCTGTTCTTTGCAAGGTTTCTCCTCGTTCTTTATAAATATATTCTAGGTACTCTTTTCCCCTATTTAGGGTTTCTCCAGGTCTTGTACCTGGGGATATTAGTAGGGGTTTTTAATGAGGGCCACTCTCTTCAAAAAAAAAATTTCAACGGGTCCATTGAAAGGCCCATTTCGTCCGAAACCTCTACAAAAAGGACCACAAAAAAGTTTTAATCAAATTTTAGGAGTTCATGTAATCGATTAGGAGCTTTTCAACACAATTATATTGCAAAACCTCAATTTCTGTACTTTTTACTCAGTTAAAATTCCAACGGGTCCATTGAAAGGCCCCTTTAGACCTGCTCGTCCGAAACCTCGACAAAAAGGACCGCAAAACAAGTTTTAATCAAATTTTAGGAGTTCAAATAATTTTTTAGGAGCTTTTCAACACAATTATATTGCAAAACCTCAATTCTGTACTTTTTACTCAGTTAAAATTCCAACGGGTCCATTGTAAGGCCCATTTAGACCTGCTCGTCCGAAACCGATACAAAAAGGACCGCAAAAAAGTTTTAATCAAATTTTAGGAGTTCAAATAAATGATAAGGAGCTTTTCAACACAATTATATTGCAAAACTTCAATTTTTATACATTTTACCCAGTTAAAATTCCAACGGGTCCATTGAAAGGCCCATTTAGACCTGCACGTCCGAAACCTCTACATAAAGGACCGCAAAACAAGTTTTGATCATATTTTAGGAGTACAAATAATTGATTATGAGCTTTTCAACACAATTATATTGCAAATCCTTAATTTTTATACTTTTTACTTAGTTAAAATTCCAACGGGTGGGTAACGGGTAGTTAAAATTCCAACGGGTGGGATAGCTCTCAATTCTCTCTCAATGTTTTCCGGGGTTCTTGTTTGGTTTTGGCTTCCTCTTTTTCTGGTGGGTTTTCTCACCAAATCCCTTTCCCCTCACGGCAACTTTTCCCTTTCTGTCGTTTTTGCCAATAACAGATCAAGATACACGTTTCCCCTTATCTCCTTGGGAATCGGGATGAGAATCCCAAGAGCTATCCCACTCATCCAACCACCTCCGATTTCAGGTTGTATCTATCTCCTTATCTTTTATTTTATTTATTATTGTTTTATATCATTTCGGCTGCCTTTCACTCTTTATGAGTTTTGGGCGTCCTTTGAGATCTATTTTTGGTTCACCAGATTTGTTTCTCCTTTTGCGAGATTCTATTGTTTCTGTGTTTGTTGCCGTCGTTTGGCTCCGATGAGCCCCTTTCAGAGAAACACAGATCAGGTTTGCAAGGACAGATCTTATCACAGTCCTCTTCGCAACCCCAGATCTAGTTTTCAAGGCTTGGTCGATTACTCCTTTTCTTTCCATATCTTTTGTTCATTTTCTTTTCTAGATCTAATCCCTATTTACTGGTTTTTTCCTTTTTTATGCCGTTTCGTTTCGCTTCACCGGAGAGTTCCCTTTCTGGCGACGGGCCCTGTTACTCTCAATCTCTCTACCCTTTCGGATCTGGTGTTTTTTGGTCTCCGGTATCCGATCGGTCATAACGGTATGTCCGGCCGGCTTTCTTCTTTTTTCGATTATGTTTTTATTTTTCCTTTCTTTTTTACCTTTCATCTAACCAATGGTTTTTGGCTTTCGCAACACATATTCTGTCTTCGCTGCATTATCGGAGACCCCTCTTTCCGGCGGTGGCCCGAGGCGGCGGCAATCTTTTTTATCCTTCGTTCTCAGAATTTTATTAAGGTTTTGGATCTGAGTTTTTTTAATAGAGCCTCCTCCTTGAAGGATCTGATTCACCCTCTAGGGCTACATACAATCTCTGTTTGTCTAATCTATGTTTCTTTCCCCTCTTTCGATTTTTTCTTCTTCTATTTTATTTCTTTGTATTGTTCATCTAACCTTCTGTTTTTTTTCAGGTTTTTATTTCAAACCCACAAATCTTTTCTCGACCGGCTTTTCGGTTACTTCATGGCTTTTATCCCTCTGAATCTTCATTATCTATTTTTCTCTCGTTCTTCCTTATCTTTTTTCTTATTTTTCTTCTTGTTTTCTACTTATCAGATAGACTGCATCTTCTTTTCCCTCTGGGCTTCTCAATTTGTCTGGCTTTCAACTCGAAGGTATGCTCTGTTACTTATTAGGGTTTTAATTCATTTTTTGTACATTTTCTGGAATGTGTTACTTCCTTGGTATTATGCTATGAATCTTCATCATCTTCATTATCAGTCACAAATAATCATTTGCTTCTTTGGTAGCTTACATAACTCATTTCAAGGCTTACTAAATATTCATGTCTCCAGCTTTTCACTTTATAGCCATCTCAGACCCCTATATAGATCGATGCATAAAATCACCTTTTTTTCTAACTATGATACTAATGATCTCTTCATATTATACTCATATAAACATCCAGCCCTTTCAGGGAACCAACTACCAGCCCATTTATTGGGAATTTTTATAACTATACATATCCTAAAATATGATATCTCAATTCTTGTTAACATTTTAGTACCATATTCTGTCTATTCTTCTCGGAGGAACTTATTATGCACAAATGGTTTATACTATGTTACCAATAATGACACTTTTTATATTATTCTTCTCTATCTATTTATTTTATTACACTCTAATCGTTTCTTAATCAGTTGTAATTTATCTAGTTGTCAATGGTATGCTGCCATTAAATTTTATTTAGAAAAGATCTTCTTTCCTTCAAATTTTCTGCTCCTATCACATACATCCACATCAATTGCAAAAATTACATCTCATGACCTCTCTAAAACCAATACTATAATTTTTCCTTCTAAACTATATATTAAAATCTTCATATCTTCGATTCTGCATACATATTTAATCATAATTCTGTTAACTGTATCTATTATAATCTACATCTTCTACTGCTGGCCATTTCACGACTATAATAATACCATCTTCAACTATAGGACTATTCTGTGTAAAGTACTTCAGTACAAGGCCTATTTCATTTTTGTCAACTACATTAATATTGCTCCTGACTATCCATCAAACTTAGAAGTGGCCTTTTGTATGTTCTTGTATTCTTATCATTTGACTATTTTGAAATTTAACTCTCTTTCCTTGTCCTCTCTCTCTTTTTGTACCTATCATACTATAAAATGCTCTCACTTAACTCACTGCATGTGTCTCCTTTTTGTCCTTCTCTTTGGTGATTTTCATTATGTTCCAACAATGGATGCCATGACACAAGTTACTAAACAGCTGCTCAAGGAATGCTGGAACTTCTATTCTCCTGGTTTACGTTTTAATTTAATTTTAATTAAATTTCATAGCATTCCCCCCTATATTTTTTTGCTCATTTGGACTGTATTTATTTTCTTATCCCCTCTTCTTCCTTCCCCTGGGTCTGTAATTATTTTTTCTTGCTTTCTTTCTTTTCTGCTTTTCCTTTATTTTTATTTTGCTTTTATCTGCATTACAGCTTACATTAATACTGCCATGCATGCTCAATATTCCTCTTTTGATGTATGTGTTTATATTAACGTACATTACTTGATAATATGCTCGTTAGACCCCTCTTCCCACTACACCTTTTTAGGTGACATCTCACAAGCCCACTTTTGGGATCTTTATCAAATCCTAATTAATAGGAGTTTCTCAACCATATATTATACTAATTCTTCAAATTTTTTAATAATCTCTAGTCCTACTTTTTCAAAAAAAAAAAATTCAAACTTTATCCACAATCTATTTCTTCCGCTTTTCTCAAACTTTATTATTTATCCTTTAATGTATTCAACTTTTCAAATCTCTCTAAATTTTTATATCATTATTACTTTCCACTTATTTCGTCAGTATATAATTATATCCAAAAAACCAGCTTCAATCCCCTTTATTAAAGACAATATAAGCCAAATCTCGTCATATATATTCAATTTTTCCTCCTTACGTTTTTATGTTTATCTAATCTCCCATAAATTTTCCTTTGGGAAAGTTTTAAATATAGTCAACGGTAATTATATTTTTCCGTTTTTACTCTATTTACTACAATCAACTATATTTTTTAAATTATTCTCATTAAACTTTGCCATTTATTCTGCAACATTAATACCTTTAAGGAAAATACTTTTCGGAAGTTATATAACTTATTTCCCTTTATTTGTACTATCAAAAATTATTCTCCGCTTTAAATACTCGATTATTAAAATATTCCTTTTTATTACCAGAGCTACTCTGGTCTTTCTCTTTTTAAACTTTCTTTACAGCCAATATTTCCATCAAATCTTTTTAATATCACCATTAAACCCTAACCAAAATTTTTATAGATACTTAAGTTACATTCCTTTAATAACTTCTAGGGTTTCCTCATTTACTAGATCTTCCAGATCATTTAAGGAATGTACCTTCGATAATTTTCTTTATGATTCTAATAATTCCTATCTTTTACAATCATTAATTATTTCTCAACCCACTTACCATATCTCATCCCCCTCAGCTACTTTCTTTATATTCTTGCGTTACAATTACACCTTTCCACCACAATACCTATCTCACTCCATCTTCTCATACCTACTCAATCTCTCAATGGCTTCATCCTCTTCCATCCCCCAACTCAACTCTATCAACCTCACTAATGAAGAAGCGGAACTGCTCTACACACCTGATTTTGGGTGGGATATCATCAAGGAAGACCCCAAGCTCATAGTAATAGGCTGCTTCATATCGTCTAAGGCTTTAGACATTTATGCTGTTATCAACGCTTTCGAAGGTATCTGGAAACCTAACGACGTAGTATCCATCTCGGTGATACAAGATAATTTCCTCAAAATCAAGTTCAAGGAAATCAAGAATTGCTATGAGATCATCAATCGAGGTCCTTGGTTGTACAAGGATGAATGGCTAGCAGTCACCGAATACGACCCAGCCAAATCCCTAAACGACTACAACTTCAATACCATGAAAATCTGGATCCGAATTTTCTCTCTCCCTGATTCACTCTATACTGATGTTGACCGATCCCATCTGGTGGGACATGCCCTAGGATCAATGGTTGGCAATGCACTCCGTACAGATACCCGAGAGGTTGAGGGGAATATGAAGGACTTCCTTCGGGTCGAAATTCTGCTTAACATCACAAGACCTGTTACTCGCTTTGTCTTTATTGGATCAGGCAAAAACAAAATCATGTGCCGAATTCAATATGAAAGGCTTCCGACTCTCTGCCCGGGTTGTGGCATTATTAGTCACACTTTGGAAAACTGCCATATCCAATCTTCACTCGATCTCAACAAATTGCAGTACGGAGAATGGCTCCGTTACCTACCTCCTAGACGTCGCCCAGTTGGTATTCGAGGGCGTATTCGCAATATGGAACCGAATCTGAACCCAAACATCCCCCCAGTGAATGGTAATTTTATTTTAACATTCACAATTACCTCTTTTTTCACTTGTATTTTTATCCTAGCTATTCTATACATGAATTTTCCTTCTATTTTTATCGTAGTGGCCCCAACGAATATTCCAGCAGCTCTGGCCAATCCTACAGCTCCTCCTGCTGAACAGAACAATATGGGTAATTTCATTCACATCCTCCCCATTCTTTATATAAACGTTAATAAGAAGCTAATCACAATCACTCTCCAATACGTAGGCTCTCTAAATGAAGGCGATGCTGCCTCCTTTACGGAACAAGCAACCGAGGAAGCCCAAAACGCCGACATGGCCATGGATGAAGACCCAAATTCTGTTAAAAATCCCCCTGCAACTGATTTGAAGCAAAAAGCTCCACTCGAGCCCCAACCCCTGAACACCATCTATCCCATTCCGGATGATGGTTCTGATGATGATTGGGACACCACGGATGATTATGGTGTCCCTAGCCCTACTGCCAAGCAAATTAAGAAGTTTGACTCTGAATCGAGTAAGCCCTCTAAACCCACTGATACAATATTCAATGATTTTAATCAGTGGTTGCTTAAAACTTATCCCAATGATGCAGCCCCTACACCCGTTCCTGCACCTGCACCTGCACCAACCCAAACGAACCGAGGCATGAAACGCCGCTCTCCAATACAAGTATCGCTCCCGCCGAAAAAATCCAAACCGTCAGGATCCACTCCAAAAGCTGGGATGAGCAGCTCTAAAAACTCTCCAGCGGCGGCTGATTCCCAGCCCCGCCGAGCAAAATGAGGATCCTGTGCTGGAACTCTCAGGGTCTGGGACAAGCCCCGACGGTTCAACATTTCCGGTCCTATGTCCAACGCACCAACCCTGATATCATCTTCCTATGCGAAACCAAAATAAATAACGCGGAATGTAACCGCATATGTCTTTCATTAGGTATGTTAGACATTATTTCTATTTCCCCTACGGAAGGGTGTTCCGGTATTTCCCTATTTGCAGTTAAAAATATTAATATAAGTTTAATTTCTTACTCGATGCGTTATATTCATACTAAGTAACTAGGGACAACTCTACAATGTTTTTTACTGGTTTGCACGGTTTCCCGGAAACTAGCCAAAAATACAAAACATATGAAATAATTGATTCACTATACTCTTCTACTAATAATAACCCATGGCTTCTAGGGGGGATTTTAATGAAATATTAACAGATTCTAAAAAACAAGGAGGCCCCCGAAGGGCTAGATCACAAATAAAAAATTTTCGAAACTATCTAATAAGAAACAACCTTTTTGATTGTAAACCAACTTCTGGATGGTTCACTTGGACTAAAGTCGGGCCCTTAACCCCGGTAATACATGAAAGATTAGATCGTTTTATAGCTAACTCAGCTTGGCAAGACATTTACCCTTCTTATCGAATTACCACAGAGTATGTTGCCAAATCTGATCACTGTTTCCTTCTCCTCGAATTAGACCCCATGGTATCTAAACATACAACTCAGCCTTCTAAGAACTTCCGATTTGAAAGCTGCTGGGCTAATAACACCGATAACATCCAAACAATCAAAAAGGCCTGGGCCGACACTCTCGGAACAGTCATAAACAAAATTGAAGCCGTTGGCACATACCTCGAAGAATGGCAAAACCAACAACGCTTTAAATCAACGGGTAGAATTAAGTTTCTCACTAAAAAAATTAACAAATTACTATATCGTCCCTTAAATGCCACAAATGAACAAGTATACTTAAATTATAGAACTGAACTAAATAGACTTTTAACAGAACAAGAAATTTATTGGGCTCAAAGATCTCGCACTCTTTGGCTCTCCCAAGGGGACAAAAATACCAAGTTCTTCCATGCCCGAGCAACTAATAGTAACAAGAAAAATTGGATTACAGGCCTTTACGATGCCAACTCAAATTGGCGCACGTTTGAATCAGACCTTATGAATATCGCTTCTACATATTTCCAAAATTTGTTCACAACATCTAACCCCCAAATCTCAAACATTATTCTTGACAAAATTCATCCTTCCATCAATCATTCTATGAACGAAACCCTTCTAAAACCATTCACTAAAGAAGAAATTCTCCATGCCTTTAAAGATATTGATCCTAGGAAAGCTCCTGGATTCGATGGTCTACCCAGTAGCTTTTTTAGACAACACTGGGATACAGTGGGTGACGATGTTACTAATCTTTGTATTAACCTTTTAAATGGAACTGCCGATATGGCCTCAGTCAACAAAACTATTTTAGTACTAATTCCCAAAGTACAGGACCCTACCTCAATGAAACAACTCAGACCGATCAGCCTCTGCACTGTACTTTATAAAATAGTTGCTAAAACAATAGTCAACAGAATGAAACAGACTATACCTCTATGCATAAGCCCTAATCAAGCAGCCTTTGTCCAAGGACGCAATATATCAGACAACATCCTTGTCGCTCATGAAATTATTCACAATATTAACTCAGGAGCTACTAAGTCCTCCCAAGGTGATGCTCTTAAGCTAGACATGGAGAAAGCTTTTGATAGAGTAGAATGGTCATTCCTTGCAAATGTTATGGAACGCATGGGCTTTGCATCCGAATGGATCAATCTTATAATGTGTTGCATTACTACGGTATCTTTCTCAGTTAAAATTAATAATTCGTTCTCCACACCCTTTCAACCTCAACATGGTCTTCGCCAGGGGGATCCCCTATCCCCTTTCCTCTTTCTCTTTTGTACCCAAGGCCTCTCGGCTTATTTAGCTGCTGCTCAACAAACTAAAATTCTTTCAGGACTAGGTGCATGTAAATACGGGCCTAAAGTCAACCATCTGCTTTTTGCCGATGATTGTATGGTATTCATTAATACTAATCAATTTGAAGCATCCCTTCTGAAAAATGCTCTTCAAACATATGCTAATGCATCTGGTCAAGCGGTTAATTTTGAAAAATCAACAATTTTCTATAACCCACGTACACCGTCTGCAACAAGAAATGCAATCAACAACCTTTTACAAGTGCGTGAGGTTACTAATCCTGGAGTATATCTAGGAATCCCACTTCTAATTGGGAAAAATAAAACTGAATCTCTAGGTTTTGTGCGCGATAAAGTACATGATCACCTCTCTAGTTGGGACAAACATCTTCTCTCCTTTAGTGGCCGAGAGATATTCATCAAAGCTGTCTTACAATCTCTTCCACAATATGTCATGTCTTGCTATCTTCTACCACAAAATATCATCGATGATATGACTACATCAATCCGACAATATTGGTGGATTGGCAAATCCAACAAAAAAGGTTGGCATATGTTACCATGGAATCGTATATGCTTACCTAAATCTGCTGGTGGCATGGGTTTCAAGGATTTACACAACTTTAACATTGCTCTCTTGGGCAAGCAAATTTGGAAACTCATCTGTGAACCAGATTCTTTATTAGGACAAATATATCTCTTTCCTGGCTTTCTCCATCGCCCTGGCATAAACAGTACTATTAGAATACATAAAGATATATGGGGAGGGTCTTCCCCGATTGAGCTTACTGGGGATTACGAAATCTCCGATGAATTTCACATTCGATGTCGTGATTTCATGATTCGTAACCAAACTGCATGGGATACGGATAAGGTAAGAAATTACTTTACTCCAATTGATGCTGATGCTATTCTTCGCATTCCCATCATAAATGATCAACGAGATTCAATACTCTGGTCTCCCAACGACTCGGGTATTTACTCAGTCCGTTCTGGATATATTTTCTTACAACGTTCCATAATCCCTCCTTTGTCACCAACTCGATTTTGGAAGTTTTTATCCAAAGTCAAAGCTTTACCCAAAGTTAAAACTTTTGGTTGGCATATGGCATCTGATGCCCTACCAGTTGGATCTAAAATGCAAGCCTTTTCTCCTAACTCGGGCCCTTGCCCTATCTGTGGTAGTCATTCGGAATCGATCCTTCATGTATTTCGTGATTGCCCTGGGGCATCTGAAGCCCTCCAAATTAGTGGTATCCCTATCACTCTCTATAAGAGTATAGCTCCCACACCTCTACTTTGGTTGGAGGAAGCAGCCTCTACTATTTCCCCTGATAAATTTGGTCTCTTCATTACTGTCTTATGGAATATTTGGAACAGACGTAATGACTGGGTACATAACCACCATCTACAACCACCCTGGTTAATTACTGTTAATTCCATCAGCCTACATGATGATTTTTGTAAATCATTAAATTCGTGTGACCCAGCTCCATCTATATTTTCTAAACCTTCCTGGTCACCTCCCCCACCTCATCATATCAAAATAAATGTGGATGGGGCCTTTAATCCTTCAACTCGTGCAGCAGCCGTCGGCGCTGTTGCTCGTGACTCTGCAGGTAAAGTTGTGGGTGGCATTGCATTCCCCCTTGGCAGCTGTCAGGACGCTATTACTAGTGAAGGGGAAAGCATCCTCGCTGGTCTCACCTTTGCCCGTGCTCAAGGCTGGAACCGTCTTTTGATAGAAACAGACTGTGCTTCCCTCGCGAACAGAATCAACAATCCTGCTCAGGACCTCTCTACCATGGGACCTACTATTCTCCAGATTCAAACTTTCCTTCATGATTTTGATTTTGTATCTATTTCCTTTGTACGCCGTGAGGCAAATATCATAGCCCATACTTTGGCTACTTCCTCTCTGAATTCTATGACTTCTATGTCATTCAATTCAGATATTCCCCCTTGTATCCAACAATATGTAACATACTATTCTTGATTAATAATATTTGGGCACTCTTTTCCCCTTTTTAGGGTCCTCTAGCTCTGCTTGAAGGACAGTAGTAGGGGTTTTTAATGAGGCCTTTTCTTCAACAACAAATATTCCAACGGGTGCACGAACCAACTTGCCTCAGTGGTTTAGGGAACGATTGTTGTTCCTAGAGGTCACGGGTTCGAGCACCAGCAACTGCAACAGGGTGATTGATCGTTCATTGTCAAATGGTTGAGAGTATATTTTGAACAGATACTACTTGTAATCACTCTAGCTTTAACCAAAAAAAAATCCAACGGGTCCATTGAAAGGCCCATTTAGACATGCTCGTCCGAAACCTCTACAAAAAGGGCCGCAAAACAAGTTTTAATCAAATTTTAGGAGATCATGTAATCGATTAGGAGATTTTCAACACAATTATATTCCAAAACCTCAATTTTTGTACTTTTTACTCAGTTAAAATTCCAACGGGTCCATTGAAAGGCCCATTTAGACATGCTCGTCCGAAACCTCTACAAAAAGGGCCGCAAAACAAGTTTTAATCAAATTTTAGGAGATCATGTAATCGATTAGGAGATTTTCAACACAATTATATTCCAAAACCTCAATTTTTGTACTTTTTACTCAGTTAAATTCCAACGGGTCCATTGAAAGGCCCATTTAGACCTGCTCATCCGAAACCTTTACAAAAAGGACCGCAAAACAAGTTTTAATCAAATTTTAGGAGTTCAAATAATTGATTAGGAGCTTTTCAACACAATTATATTGCAAAACCTCAATTTCTATACTTTTTGCTCAGTTAAAATTTCAATGAGTCCATTGAAAGGCCCATTTAGACCCGCTCGTCCGAAACCTCTACAAAAAGGACCGCAAAAAAAGTTTTAATCAAATTTTAGGACTTCATGCAATTGATTAGGAGCTTTTCAACACAATTATATTGCAAAACCTCAATTTGTGTACTTTTTACTCAGTCAAAATTCCAACGGGTCCATTGAAAGGCCCATTTCGACCCGCTCGTCCGAAACCTCTACAAAAAGGACTGCAAAACAAGTTTTAATCAAATCTTAGGAGTTCATGTAATTGATTAGGAGCTTTTCAACACAATTATATTTCAAAACCTCAATTTCTGTACTTTTTACTCTGTTAAAATTCCAATGGGTCCATTGAAAGGCCCTTTTCGACCCGTTCGTCCGAAACCTCTACAAAAAGGACTACAAAACACGTTTGAATAAAATTTTAGGAGTTCATGTAACTGATTAGGAGCTTTTCAACACAATTATATTGCAAAACCTCAATTTTTATACTTTTTACTCAGTTAAAATTCCAACGGGTCCATTGAAAGGCCCATTTAGACATGCTCGTCCGAAAATTCTACAAAAAGGGCCGCAAAACAAGTTTTAATCAAATTTTAGGAGATCATGTAATTGGTTAGGAGATTTTCAACACAATTATATTGCAAAACCTCAATTTCTGTAGTTTTTACTCAGTTAAAATTCCAACGGGTCCATTGAAAGGCCCATTTAGACCTGCTAGTCCGAAACCTCGACAAAAAGGACCGCAAAACAAGTTTTAATCAAATCTTAGGAGTTCAAATAATTGATTAGGAGCTTTTCAACACAATTATATTACAAAACCTCAATTTATGTACTTTTTACTCAGTTAAAATTCCAACTGGTCCATTGTAAGGCCCATTTAGACCTGCTCGTCCGAAACCGATACAAAAAGGACCGCAAAAAAGTTTTAATCAAATTTTAGGATTTCAAATAAATGATTAGGAGATTTCCAACACAATTATATTGCAAAACTTCAATTTTTATACATTTTACTCAGTTAAAATTCCAACGGGTCCACTGAAAGGCCCATTTAGACCCGCACGTCCGAAACCTCTACATAAAGGACCGCAAAACAAGTTTTGATCATATTTTAGGAGTACAAATAATTGATTATGAGATTTTCAACACAATTATATTGCAAAACCTCAATTTTTATACATTTTACTTAGTTAAAATTCCAACGGGCCCATTGAAATGCCCATTTAGACCTGCTCGTCCGAAATCTCTACAAATAGGACCGCAAAAATGTTTTATTCAAATATTAGGAGTTCAAATAATTGATTAGGAACTTTTCAACACAATTATATTGTAAAACCTCAATTTCTGTACTTTTTACTCAGTTAAAATTCCAACGGGTCAATTAAAATGCCCATTTCGACCCGCTCGTCCGAAACCTCGACAAAAAGGACTGCAAAACAAGTTTTAATCAAATGTTAGGAGTTCGAATAATTGATTAGATCTTTTCAACACAATTATATTGCAAAACCTCAATTTCTGTACTTTTTACTCAGTTAAAATTCCAACGGGTCAATTGTAAGGCCGATTTAGACCTGCTCGTCCAGAACCGATACAGAAAATACCGCAAAAAAGTTTTAATCAAATTTTAGGAGTTCAAATAAATGATTAGGAGCTTTTCAACACAATTATATTGCAAAATTTCAATTTTTATACATTTTACTCAGTTAAAATTCCAACGGGTCCACTGAAAGGCCCATTTAGACCCGCAAGTCCGAAACCTCTACATAAAGGACCGCAAAACAATTTTTGATCATATTTTAGGAGTACAAATAATTGATTATGAGCTTTTCAACACAATTATATTGCAAAACCTCGATTTTTATACTTTTTACTCGGTTAAAATTCCAACGGGTCCATTGAAAGGCCCATTTCGACCCGTTCGTCCGAAACCTCAACAAAAAGGACTACAAAAAAAGTTTTAATCAAATTTTAGGAGTTCATGTAATTGATTAGGAGCTTTTCAACACAATTATATTGAAAAACCTCAATTTATGTACTTTTTACTCAGTTAAAATTCAAACGGGTCCAGTGAAAGGCCAATTTAGACCTGCTCGTCCGAAACCTCGACAAAAGGACCGCAAAACAAGTTTTAATCAAATTATAGGAGTTCAAATAATTTATTAGGAGCTTTTCAACACAATTATATTGCAAAACCTCAATTTCTGTACTTTTTACTCAGTTAAAATTCCAACGGGTCCATTGTAAGGCCCATTTAGACCTACTCGTCCGAAACTGATATAAAAAGGACCGCAAAAAAGTTTTAATCAAATTTTAGGAGTTCAAATAAATGATTAGGAGCTTTCAAAAACAATTATATTGCACAACTTCAATTTTTATACATTTTACTCAGTTAAAATTCCAACAGGTCCACTGAAAGGCCCATTTAGACCCGCACGTCCGAAATCTCTACATAAAGGACTGCAAAACAAGTTTTGATCATATTTTAAGAGTACAAATAATTGATTATGAGATTTTCAACACAATTATTTTCCAAAACCTCAATTTTTATACTTTTTACTCATTTAAAATTCCAACGGGTCCTTTGAAAGGCCCATTTAGACATGCTCGTCCGAAACCTCTACAAAAGGGCCGCGAATCAAGTTTTAATCAAATTTTAGGAGATCATGTAATTGGTTAGGAGATTTTCAACACAATTACATTGCAAAACCTCAATTTCTGTACTTTTTACTCAGTTAAAATTCCAACGGGTCCATTGAAAGGCCCATTTAGACCTGCTTGTCCGAAACGTCGACAAAAAGGACCGCAAAACAAGTTTTAATCAAATTTTAGGAGTTCAAATAATTGATTAGGAGATTTTCAACACAATTATATTGCAAAACTTCAATTTCTATACATTTTACTCAGTTAAAATTCCAACGGGTCCACTGAAAGGCCCATTTAGACCCGCACGTCCGAAATCGATACAAAAAGGACCGCAAAAAAGTTTTAATCAAATTTTTGGAGTTCAAATAAATGATTAGGAGCTTTCAAACACAATTATATTGCACAACTTCAATTTTTATACATTTTACTCAGTTAAAATTCCAACGGGTCCACTGAAAGGCCCATTTAGACCCGCAAGTCCGAAACCTCTACATAAAGGATCGCAAAACATGTTTTGATCATATTTTAGGAGTACAAATAATTGATTATGAGATTTTCAACACAATTATTTTGCAAAACCTCAATTTTTATACTTTTTACTCAGTTAAAATTCCAACGGGTCCTTTGAAAGGCCCATTTAGACATGCTCGTCCGAAACCTCTACAAAAGAGCCGCGAAACAAGTTTTAATCAAATTTTAGGAGATCATGTAATTGGTTAGGAGATTTTAACCACAATTACATTGCAAAACCTCAATTTCTGTACTTTTTACTCAGTTAAAATTCCAACGGGTCCATTAAAAGGCCCATTTAGACCTGCTCGTCCGAAACCTCGACAAAAAGGACCGCAAATAGTTTTAATCAAATTTTAGGAGTTCAAATAATTGATTAGGAGCTTTTCAACACAATTATATTGAAAAACCTCAATTTTATTCTTTTTACTCAGTTAAAATTCCAACGGGCCCACTGAAAGGCCCATTTCGACCCGCTCGTCCGAAACCTCTACAAAAAGGACTGCAAAACACGTTTTAATCATATTTTAGGAGTTCATGTAATTTATCATGAGATTTTCAACACAATTATATTGCAAAACCTCAATTTCTATACTTTTTACTCACTAAAATTCCAACGGGTCCATTGAAAGACCCATTTAGACCTGCTCTTCTGAAACCTCGACAAAAAGGATCGCAAAACAAGTTTTAATCAAATTTTAGGAGTTCAAATAATTTATTAGGAGCTTTTCAACACAATTATATTGCAAAACCTCAAATTCTGTACTTTTTACTCAGTTAAAATTCCAACGGGTCCATTGTAAGGCCCATTTAGACCTACTCGTCCGAAACTGATATAAAAAGGACCGCAAAAAAGTTTTAATCAAATTTTAGGAGTTCAAATAAATGATTAGGAGCTTTCAAAAACAATTATATTGCACAACTTCAATTTTTATACATTTTACTAAGTTAAAATTCCAACGGGTCCACTGAAAGGCCCATTTAGACCCGCACGTCCGAAACCTCTACATAAAGGACCGCAAAACAAGTTTTGATCATATTTTAGGAGTACAAATAATTGATTAAGAGATTTTCAACACAATTATTTTGCAAAACCTCAATTTTTATACTTTTTACTCAGTTAAAATTCCAACGGGTCCATTGAAAGGCCCATTTAGATATGCTCGTCCGAAACCTCTACAAAAAGAGCCGCAAAACAAGTTTTAATCAAATTTTAGGAGATCATGTAATTGATTAGGAGATTTTCAACACAATTATATTGCAAAACCTCAATTTCTGTCCTTTTTACTAAGTTAAAATTCCAACGGGTCCATTGAAAGGCTCATTTAGACCTGCTCGTCCGAAACCTCGAGAAAAAGGACCGCAAAAAATGTTTTAATCAAATTTTAGGAGTTCAAATAATTTATTAGGAGCTTTTCAACACAATTATATTGAAAAACCTCAATTTTATAATTTTTACTCAGTTAAAATTCCAACGGGCCCATTGAAAGGCCCATTTAGACCTGCTCGTCCGAAACCTCTACAAAAAGGACCATAAAAATGTTTTATTCAAATATTAGGAGTTCAAATAATTGGTTAGGAGCTTTTCAACAAAATTATATTGCAAAACCTCAATTTCTATACTTTTTACTCAGTTAAAATTCCAACGGGTCCATTGAGAGGCCCATTTAGATATGCTCGTCCGAAACCTCTACAAAAATGGCCGCAAAACAAGTTTTAATCAAATTTTAGGAGATCATGTAACTGATTAGGAGATTTTCAACACAATTATATTGCAAAACCTCAATTTCTGTACTTTTTACTCAGTTAAAATTCCAACGGGTCCGTTGAAAGGCCCATTTAGACCTTCTCGTCCGAAACTGATACAAAAAGGACCGCAAAAAAGTTTTAATCAAATTTTAGGAGTTCAAATAAATGATTAGAAGCTTTCCAACACAATTATATTGCAAAACTTCAATTTTTATACATTTTACTCAGTTAAAATTCCAACGGGTCCACTGAAAGGCCCATTTAGACCCGCACGTCCGAAACCTCTACATAAAGGACTGCAAAACAAGTTTTGATCATATTTTAAGAGTACAAATAATTGATTATGAGATTTTCAGCACAATTATTTTGCAAAACCTCAATTTTATACTTTTTACTCAGTTAAAATTCCAACGGGTCCTTTGAAAGGCCCATTTAGACATGCTCGTCCGAAACCTCTACAAAAGGGCCGTGAAACAAGTTTTAATCAAATTTTAGGAGATCATGTAATTGGTTAGGAGATTTTCAACACAATTACATTGCAAAACCTCAATTTCTGTACTTTTTACTCAGTTAAAATTCCAACGGGTCCATTGAAAGGCCCATTTAGACCTGCTCGTCCGAAACCTCGACAAAAAGGACCGCAAAACAAGTTTTAATCAAATTTTAGGAGTTCAAATAATTTATTAGGAGCTTTTCAACACAATTATATGGCAAAACTTCAATTTCTATACATTTTACTCAGTTAAAATTCCAACGGGTCCACTGAAAGGCCCATTTAGACCCGCACGTCCGAAACCGATACAAAGAGGACCGCAAAAAAGTTTTAATCAAATTTTTGGAGTTCAAATAAATGATTAGGAGCTTTCAAACACAATTATATTGCACAACTTCAATTTTTATACATTTTACTCAGTTAAAATTCCAACGGGTCCACTGAAAGGCCCATTTAGACCCGCAAGTCCGAAACCTCTACATAAAGGACCGCAAAACAAGTTTTGATCATATTTTAGGAGTACAAATAATTGATTATGAGATTTTCAACACAATTATTTTGCAAAACCTCAATTTTTATACATTTTACTCAGTTAAAATTTTAACGGGTCCTTTGAAAGGCCCATTTAGACATGCTAGTCCGAGACCTCTACAAAAGAGCCGCGAAACAAGTTTTAATCAAATTTTAGGAGATCATGTAATTGGTCAGGAGATTTTCAACACAATTACATTGCAAAACCTCAATTTCTGTACTTTTTACTCAGTTAAAATTCCAACGGGTCCATTAAAAGGCCCATTTAGACCTGCTCGTCCGAAACCTCGACAAAAAGGACCGCAAAATAGTTTTAATCAAATTTTAGGATTTCAAATAATTGGTTAGGAGCTTTTCAACACAATTATATTGAAAAACCTCAATTTTATTCTTTTTACTCAATTAAAATTCCAACGGGCCCACTGAAAGGCCCATTTCGACCCGCTCGTCCGAAACCTCTACAAAAAGGACTGCAAAACACGTTTTAATAATATTTTAGGAGTTCATGTAATTTATGATGAGATTTTCAACACAATTATATTGCAAAACCTCAATTTTTATACTTTTTACTCAGTTAAAATTCCAACGGGTCCATTGAAAGGCCCATTTAGATCCGCTCGTCTGAAACCTCGATAGAAAGTGCCGCAAAAGAAGTTTTAATCAAATTTTAGGTGTTCAAATAATTGATTAGGAGTTTTTCAACACAATTATATTGCAAAACCTCAATTTCTATACTTTTTACTCAGTAAAATTCCAACGGGTCCATTGAAAGGCCCATTTAGACCAGCTCGTCCGAAACCTCGACGAAAAGGATCGCAAAACAAGTTTTAATCAAATTTTAGGAGATCAAATAATTTATTAGGAGCTTTTCAACATAATTATATTTCAAAACCTCAATTTCTGTACTTTTTACTTAGTTAAAATTCCAACGGGTCCAATGTAAGGCCCATTTAGACCTACTCGTCCGAAACTGATATAAAAAGGATCGCAAAAAAGTTTTAATCAAATTTTAGGAGTTCAAATAAATGATTAGGAGCTTTCAAACACAATTATATTGCACAACTTCAATTTGTATACATTTTACTCAGTTAAAATTCCAACGAGTCCATTGAAAGGCCCATTTAGACCCGCACGTCCAAAACCTCTACATAAAGGACCGCAAAACAAGTTTTGATCATATTTTAGGAGTACAAATAATTGATTAAGAGGTTTTCAACACAATTATTTTGCAAAACCTCAATTTTTATACTTTTTACTCAGTTAAAATTCCAACGGGTCCATTGAAAGGCCCATTTAGACATGCTCGTCCGAAACCTCTACAAATAGGGCCGCAAAACAAGTTTTAATCAAATTTTAGGAGATCATGTAATTGATTAGGAGATTTTCAACACAATTATATTGCAAAACCTCAATTTCTGTCCTTTTTACTAAGTTAAAATTCCAACGGGTCCATTGAAAGGCTCATTTAGACCTGCTTGTCCGAAACCTCGCAAAAAAGGACCGCAAAAAATGTTTTAATCAAATTTTAGGAGTTCAAATAATTTATTAGGAGCTTTTCAACACAATTATATTGAAAACCCTCAAATTTATACTTTTTACTCAGTTAAAATTCCAACGGGCCCATTGAAAGGCCCATTTAGACCTGCTCGTCCGAAACCTCTATAAAAAGGATCGCAAAAATGTTTTATTCAAATATTAGGAGTTCAAATAATTGATTAGGAGCTTTTCAACACAATTATATTGAAAAACCTCAATTTCTATACTTTTTACTCAGTTAAAATTTCAATGGCTCCATTGAAAGGCCCATTTAGACCCGCTCGTCCGAAACCTCGACAAAAAGGACCGCAAAAAAAGTTTTAATGAAATTTTAGGAGTTCATGTAATTGATTAGGAGCTTTTCAACACAATTATATTGCAAAACCCCAATTTCTGTACTTTTTACTCAGTTAAAAATCTAACGGATCCATTGAAAGGCCCATTTCGACCCGCTCGTCCGAAACCTCTACAAAAAGGACTGCAAAACAAGTTTTAATCAAATTTTAGGAGTTCAAGAAATTGATTAGGAGCTTTTCAACACAATTATATAGCAAAACCGATATTCCTGTACTTTTTACTCAGTTAAAATTCCAACAGGTCCATTGAAAGGCCCATTTCGACCCGCACGTCCGAAACCTCGACAAAAAGGACCGCAAAAATAGTTTTAATCAAATTTTAGGAGTTCAAATAATTGATTAGGAACTTTTCAACACAATTATATTGAAAGCCTCAATTTTATACTTTTTACTCAGTTAAAATTCCAACGGGCCCATTGAAAGGTCCGTTTAGACCTGCTCGTCCGAAACCTCTACAAAAAGGACCACAAAATGTTTTATTCAAATATTAGGAGTTCAAATAATTGATTAGGAGCTTTTCAACACAAATATATTGCAAAACCTCAATTTCTGTACTTTTTACTCAGTTAAAATTCCAACGGGTCCATTGAGAGGCCCATTTAGACATGCTCGTCCGAAACCTCTACAAAAAGGGCTGCAAAACATGTTTTAATCAAATTTTAGTTGATCATGTAATTGATTAGGAGATTTTCAACACAATTATATTGCAAAACCTCAATTTTTGTACTTTTTACTCAGTTAAAATTCCAACGGGTCCTTTGAAAGGCCCATTTAGACCTGCTCGTCCGAAACCACGAGAAAAAGGACCGCAAAACAAGTTTTAATCAAATTTTAGGAGTTCAAATAATTGATTAGTAGCTTTCCAACACAATTATATTGCAAAACTTCAATTTTTATACATTTTACTCAGTTAAAATTCCAACGGTTCCACTGAAAGGCCCATTTAGACCCGCACGTCCGAAACCTCTACATAAAGGACCGCAAAACAAGTTTTGATCATATTTTAGGAGTAAAAATAATTGATTAGTAGCTTTTCAACACAATTATATTGCAAAACCTCAATTTTTATACTTTTTACTCAACTAAAATTCCAACGGGTCCATTGAAAGGCCCATTTAGACATGCTCGTCCGAAACCTCTACAAAAAGGGCCGCAAAACAAGTTTTAATCAAAATTTAGCAGATCATGTAATTGGTTAGGAGATTTTCAACACAATTATATTTCAAAACATCAATTTTTATACATTTTACTCAGTTAAAATTCCAACGGGTCCATTGAAAGGACCATTTAGACCTACTCGTCCGAAAACTCTACAAAAGGACCGCAAAACAATTTTTAATCAAATTTTAGGAGTTCAAATAATTGATTAGGAGCTTTTCAACACAATTATATTGAAAAACCTCAATTTCTATACTTTTTACTCAGTTAAAATTTCAACGGCTCCATTGAAAGGCCCATTTAGACCCGCTCGTCCGAAACCTCGACAAAAAGGACCGCAAAAAAAGTTTTAATGAAATTTTAGGAGTTCATGTAATTGATTAGGAGCTTTTCAACACAATTATATTGCAAAACCTCAATTTCTGTACTTTTTACTCAGTTAAAAATCTAACGGATCCATTGAAAGGCCCATTTCGACCCGCTCGTCCGAAACCTCAACAAAAAGGACTGCAAAACAAGTTTTAATCAAATTTTAGGAGTTCAAGAAATTGATTAGGAGCTTTTCAACACAATTATATAGCAAAACCGATATTCCTGTACTTTTTACTCAGTTAAAATTCCAACGGGTCCATTGAAAGGCCCATTTCGACCCGCACGTCCGAAACCTCGACAAAAAGGACCGCAAAAATAGTTTTAATCAAATTTTAGGAGTTCAAATAATTGATTAGGAACTTTTCAACACAATTATATTGAAAGCCTCAATTTTATACTTTTTACTCAGTTAAAATTCCAACGGGCCCATTGAAAGGTCCATTTAGACCTGCTCGTCCGAAACCTCTACAAAAAGGACCACAAAATGTTTTATTAAAATATTAGGAGTTCAAATAATTGATTAGGAGATTTTCAACACAATTATATTGCAAAACCTCAATTTCTGTACTTTTTACTCAGTTAAAATTCCAACGGGTCCATTGAGAGGCCCATTTAGACATGCTCGTCCGAAACCTCTACAAAAAGGGCTGCAAAACATGTTTTAATCAAATTTTAGGAGATCATGTAATTGATTAGGAGATTTTCAACACAATTATATTGCAAAACCTCAATTTTTGTACTTTTTACTCAGTTAAAATTCCAACGGGTCCTTTGAAAGGCCCATTTAGACCTGCTCGTCCGAAACCACGAGAAAAAGGACCGCAAAACAAGTTTTAATCAAATTTTAGGAGTTCAAATAATTTATTAGTAGCTTTCCAACACAATTATATTGCAAAACTTCAATTTTTATAAATTTTACTCAGTTAAAATTCCAACGGTTTTACTGAAAGGCCCATTTAGACCCGCACGTCCGAAACCTCTACATAAAGGACCGCAAAACAAGTTTTGATCATATTTTAGGAGTAAAAATAATTGATTATGAGATTTTCAACACAATTGTTTTGCAAAACCTCAATTTCTGTACTTTTTACTCAGTTAAAATTCCAACAGGTCCATTAAATGGCCCATTTCGACCCGCTCGTCCGAAACCTCTACAAAAAGGACTGCAAAACAAGTTTTAATCAAATTTTAGGAGTTCAACTAAATGATTAGGATCTTTTCAACACAATTACATTGCAAAACTTCAATTTTTATACTTTTTACACAGTTAAAATTCCAACGGGTCCACTAAAAGGCCCATTTAGACCCGCACGTCCGAAACCTCTACATAAAGGATCGCAAAACAAGTTTTAATCATATTTTAGGAGTTCAAATAATTGATTAGGATCTTTTCAACACAATTATATTGCAAAACCTCAATATCTATACTTTTTACTCAGTTAAAATTCCAACGGGTCCATTGAGAGGCCCATTTAGACATGCTCGTCCGAAACCTCTACAAAAAGGGCCGCAAAACAAGTTTTAATCAAATTTTAGGAGATCATGTAATTGATTAGGAGATTTTCAACACAATTATATTGCAAAACCTTAATTTCTGTACTTTTTACTCAGTTAAAATTCCAACGGGTCCATTAAAAGGCCCATTTAGACCTGCTCGTCCGAAACCTCGACAAAAAGGACCGCAAAATAGTTTTAATCAAATTTTAGGATTTCAAATAATTGGTTAGGAGCTTTTCAACACAATTATATTGAAAAACCTCAATTTTATTCTTTTTACTCAATTAAAATTCCAACGGGCCCACTGAAAGGCCCATTTCGACCCGCTCGTCCGAAACCTCTACAAAAAGGACTGCAAAACACGTTTTAATAATATTTTAGGAGTTCATGTAATTTATGATGAGATTTTCAACACAATTATATTGCAAAACCTCAATTTTTATACTTTTTACTCAGTTAAAATTCCAACGGGTCCATTGAAAGGCCCATTTAGATCCGCTCGTCTGAAACCTCGATAGAAAGTGCCGCAAAAGAAGTTTTAATCAAATTTTAGGTGTTCAAATAATTGATTAGGAGTTTTTCAACACAATTATATTGCAAAACCTCAATTTCTATACTTTTTACTCAGTAAAATTCCAACGGGTCCATTGAAAGGCCCATTTAGACCAGCTCGTCCGAAACCTCGACGAAAAGGATCGCAAAACAAGTTTTAATCAAATTTTAGGAGATCAAATAATTTATTAGGAGCTTTTCAACATAATTATATTTCAAAACCTCAATTTCTGTACTTTTTACTCAGTTAAAATTCCAACGGGTCCAATGTAAGGCCCATTTAGACCTACTCGTCCGAAACTGATATAAAAAGGATCGCAAAAAAGTTTTAATCAAATTTTAGGAGTTCAAATAAATGATTAGGAGCTTTCAAACACAATTATATTGCACAACTTCAATTTGTATACATTTTACTCAGTTAAAATTCCAACGAGTCCATTGAAAGGCCCATTTAGACCCGCACGTCCAAAACCTCTACATAAAGGACCGCAAAACAAGTTTTGATCATATTTTAGGAGTACAAATAATTGATTAAGAGATTTTCAACACAATTATTTTGCAAAACCTCAATTTTTATACTTTTTACTCAGTTAAAATTCCAACGGGTCCATTGAAAGGCCCATTTAGACATGCTCGTCCGAAACCTCTACAAATAGGGCCGCAAAACAAGTTTTAATCAAATTTTAGGAGATCATGTAATTGATTAGGAGATTTTCAACACAATTATATTGCAAAACCTCAATTTCTGTCCTTTTTACTAAGTTAAAATTCCAACGGGTCCATTGAAAGGCTCATTTAGACCTGCTTGTCCGAAACCTCGACAAAAAGGACCGCAAAAAATGTTTTAATCAAATTTTAGGAGTTCAAATAATTTATTAGGAGCTTTTCAACACAATTATATTGAAAACCCTCAAATTTATACTTTTTACTCAGTTAAAATTCCAACGGGCCCATTGAAAGGCCCATTTAGACCTGCTCGTCCGAAACCTCTATAAAAAGGACCGCAAAAATGTTTTATTCAAATATTAGGAGTTCAAATAATTGATTAGGAGCTTTTCAACACAATTATATTGAAAAACCTCAATTTCTATACTTTTTACTCAGTTAAAATTTCAATGGCTCCATTGAAAGGCCCATTTAGACCCGCTCGTCCGAAACCTCGACAAAAAGGACCGCAAAAAAAGTTTTAATGAAATTTTAGGAGTTCATGTAATTGATTAGGAGCTTTTCAACACAATTATATTGCAAAACCTCAATTTCTGTACTTTTTACTCAGTTAAAAATCTAACGGATCCATTGAAAGGCCCATTTCGACCCGCTCGTCCGAAACCTCTACAAAAAGGACTGCAAAACAAGTTTTAATCAAATTTTAGGAGTTCAAGAAATTGATTAGGAGCTTTTCAACACAATTATATAGCAAAACCGATATTCCTGTACTTTTTACTCAGTTAAAATTCCAACAGGTCCATTGAAAGGCCCATTTCGACCCGCACGTCCGAAACCTCGACAAAAAGGACCGCAAAAATAGTTTTAATCAAATTTTAGGAGTTCAAATAATTGATTAGGAACTTTTCAACACAATTATATTGAAAGCCTCAATTTTATACTTTTTACTCAGTTAAAATTCCAACGGGCCCATTGAAAGGTCCATTTAGACCTGCTCGTCCGAAACCTCTACAAAAAGGACCACAAAATGTTTTATTCAAATATTAGGAGTTCAAATAATTGATTAGGAGCTTTTCAACACAAATATATTGCAAAACCTCAATTTCTGTACTTTTTACTCAGTTAAAATTCCAACGGGTCCATTGAGAGGCCCATTTAGACATGCTCGTCCGAAACCTCTACAAAAAGGGCTGCAAAACATGTTTTAATCAAATTTTAGTTGATCATGTAATTGATTAGGAGATTTTCAACACAATTATATTGCAAAACCTCAATTTTTGTACTTTTTACTCAGTTAAAATTCCAACGGGTCCTTTGAAAGGCCCATTTAGACCTGCTCGTCCGAAACCACGAGAAAAAGGACCGCAAAACAAGTTTTAATCAAATTTTAGGAGTTCAAATAATTGATTAGTAGCTTTCCAACACAATTATATTGCAAAACTTCAATTTTTATACATTTTACTCAGTTAAAATTCCAACGGTTCCACTGAAAGGCCCATTTAGACCCGCACGTCCGAAACCTCTACATAAAGGACCGCAAAACAAGTTTTGATCATATTTTAGGAGTAAAAATAATTGATTATGAGATTTTCAACACAATTGTTTTGCAAAACCTCAATTTCTGTACTTTTTACTCAGTTAAAATTCCAACAGGTCCATTAAATGGCCCATTTCGACCCGCTCGTCCGAAACCTCTACAAAAAGGACTGCAAAACAAGTTTTAATCAAATTTTAGGAGTTCAACTAAATGATTAGGATCTTTTCAACACAATTACATTGCAAAACTTCAATTTTTATACTTTTTACACAGTTAAAATTCCAACGGGTCCACTAAAAGGCCCATTTAGACCCGCACGTCCGAAACCTCTACATAAAGGATCGCAAAACAAGTTTTAATCATATTTTAGGAGTTCAAATAATTGATTAGGATCTTTTCAACACAATTATATTGCAAAACCTCAATATCTATACTTTTTACTCAGTTAAAATTCCAACGGGTCCATTGAGAGGCCCATTTAGACATGCTCGTCCGAAACCTCTACAAAAAGGGCCGCAAAACAAGTTTTAATCAAATTTTAGGAGATCATGTAATTGATTAGGAGATTTTCAACACAATTATATTGCAAAACCTTAATTTCTGTACTTTTTACTCAGTTAAAATTCCAACGGGTCCATTGAGAGGCCCATTTAGACATGCTCGTCCGAAACCTCTACAAAAAGGGCCGCAAAACAAGTTATAATCAAATTTTAGGAGTTCATGTAATTGATTAGGAGCTTTTCAACACAATTATATTGCAAAACCTCAATTTCAACGGGTCCATTGAAATGCCCATTTAGACATGCTCGTCCGAAACCTCGACAAAAGGACCGCAAAACAAGTTTTAATCAAATCTTAGGAGTTCAAATAATTGATTAGCAGCTTTTCAACACAATTATATTGAAAAACCTCAATTTCTGTACTTTTTACTCAGTTAAAATTCCAACGGGTCCATTGAAAGGCCCATTTCGTCCCGCTCGTCCGAAAACTCTACAAAAGGACTGCAAAACAAGTTTTAATCAAATTTTAGGAGTTCATGAAATTGATTAGGAGCTTTTCAACACAATTATATTGCAAAACCTAAATTTCTGTACTTTTCACTCAATTAAAATTCCAACGGGTCCATTGAAAGGCCCATTTCGACCCGCTCGTGCGAAACCTCTACAAAAAGGACTGCAAAACATGTTTTAATCACATTTTAGGAGTTCATGTAATTGATTAGGATCTTTTCAACATTATAATGCAAAACCTCAATTTTTTTACTTTTTACTCAGTTAAAATTCCAACGGGTCCATTGAAAGGCCCATTTAGACCTGCTCGTCGAAACCTCGACAAAAAGGACCGCAAAACAAGCTTTAATCAAATTTTAGGAGTTCAAATAATTTATTAGGAGCTTTTCAACACAATTATATTGCAAAACCTCAATTTCTGTACTTTTTACTCAGTTAAAATTCCAACGGGTCCATTGTAAGGCCCATTTAGACCTACTCGTCTGAAACCGATACAAAAAAGGACCGCAAAAAAGTTTTAATCAAATTTTAGGAGTTCAAATAAATGATTAGAAGCTTTTCAACACATTTATATTGCAAAACTTCAATTTTTATACATTTTACTCAGTTAAAATTCCAACGGGTCCATTGAAAGGCCCATTTAGACCCGCACGTCCGAAACCTTAACATAAAGGACCGCAAAACAAGTTTTGATCATATTTTAGGAGTACAAATAATTGATTATGAGCTTTTCAACACAATTATATTGAAAACCTCAATTTTTATAATTTTTACTCAGTTAAAATTCCAACGGGTCCATTGAAAGGCCCATTTAGACATGCTCGTCCGAAACCTCTACAAAAAGGGCCGCAAAACAAGTTTTAATCAAATTTCAGGAGATCATGTAATTGATTAGGAGATTTTCAACACAATTATATTGCAAAACCTCAATTTTTGTACTTTTTACTCAGTTAAAATTCCAACTGGTCCATTGAAAGGCACATTTAAACATGCTCGTCCGAAACCTCGACAAAAAGGACCGCAAAACAAGTTTAATCAAATTTTAGGAGTTCAAATAATTGATTAGCAAATTTTCAACACAATTATATTGAAAAACCTGAATTTTTGTACTTTTTACTAAGTTAAAATTCTAACAGGTCCATTGAAAGGCCCATTTCGTCCCGCTCGTCCGAAACCTCTACAAAAAGGACTGCAAAAAAGTTTTAATCAAATTTTAGGAGTTCAAATAAATGATTAGGAGCTTTCCAACACAATTATATTGCAAAACCTCAATTTCTTTGCTTTTCACTTAGTTAAAATTCTAACGGGTCCATTAAAAGGCCCTTTTCAACACAATTATATTGCAAAACCTCAATTTCTGTACTTTTTAATCAGTTAAAATTCCAACGGGTCCATTGTAAGGCCCATTTAGACTTGCTCGTCTGAAACCTATACAAAAAGGACCACAAAAAAGTTTTAATCAAATTTTAGGAGTTCGAATAAATGATTTGGAGCTTTTCAACACAATTATATTGCAAAACTTCAATTTTTATACATTGTACTCAGTTAAAATTCCAACGGGTCCATTGAAAGTCCCATTCCGACCCGCTCGTCCGAAACCTCTACAAAAAGGACCGCAAAAAAGTTTTAATCAAATTTTAGGAGTTCAAATAAATGATTTGGAGCTTTTCAACACAATTATATTGCAAAACTTCAATTGTTATACATTTTACTCAGTTAAAATTCCAACGGGTCCACTAAAAGGCCCATTTAGACACGCACGTCCGAAACCTCTACATAAAGGACCACAAAACAAATTTTGATCATATTTTAGGACTAAAAATAATTGATTATGAGATTTTCAACACAATGATATTGCAAAACCTCAATATTTATACTTTTTACTAAGTTAAAATTCCAACGGGTCCATTGAAAGGCCCATTTAGACATGCTCGTTCGAAACTTCTAAAAAAATGGACGCAAAACAAGATTTAATCAAATTTTAGGAGATCATGTAATTGGTTAGGAGATTTTCAACACAATTATATTGCAAAACCTCAATTTTTGTACTTTTTACTCAGTTAAAATTCCAACGGGTCCACTGAAAGGCCCATTTAGACCTACTCGTCCGAAACCTCTACAAAAAGGACCGCAAAATAAGTTTTAATCAAATTTTAGGAGTTCAAATAATTGATTAGGAGCTTTTCAACACAATTGTATTGCAAAACCTCAATTTCTGTACTTTTTACTCAGTTAAAATTTCAACGGGTCCAGTGAAAGGCCCATTTAGACCTGCTCGTCCGAAACCTCTAAAAAAGGACCGCAGAACTAGTTTTAATCATATTTTAGGAGTTCGAATAAATGATTAGGAGCTTTTCAACACAATTATATTGCAAAACTTCAATTTTTATACATTTTACTCAGTTAAAATTCCAACGGGTCCATTGAAAGGCCCATTTAGGCCCGCACGTCCGAAACCTCTACATAAAGGACCGCAAAACAAGTTTTGATCATATTTTAGGAGTACAAATAATTGATTTATAGCTTCTTAACACGATTATATTGCAAAACCTCAATTTTTATACTTTTTACTCAGTTAAAATTCCAACGGGTCCATTGAAAGGCCCATTTCGACCCGCTCGTCCGAAACCTCTACAAAAAGGACTGCAAAACAAGTTTTAATCAAAATTTAGGAGTTCATGTAATTTATTAGGAGCTTTTCAACACAATTATATTGCAAAACCTCAATTTCTGTACTTTTTACTCAGTTAAAATTCCAACTGTCCATTGAAAGGCCCATTTAGACATGCTCGTCCAAAACCTCGACAAAAAGGACCGCAAAACAAGTTTTAATCAAATCTTAGGAGTTCAAATAATTGATTAGCAGCTTTTCAACACAATTATATTGAAAAACCTCAATTTTTGTACTTTTTACTCAGTTAAAATTCCAACGGGTCCATTGAAAGGCCCATTTCGTCCCGCTCGTCCGAAAACTCTACAAAAGGACTGCAAAACAAGTTTTAATCAAATTTTAGGAGTTCATGAAATTGATTAGGAGCTTTTCAACACAATTATATTGCAAAACCTAAATTTCTGTACTTTTCACTCAATTAAAATTCCAACGGGTCCATTGAAAGGCCCATTTCGACCCGCTCATGCGAAACCTCTACAAAAAGGACTGCAAAACATGTTTTAATCAAATTTTAGGAGTTCATGTAATTGATTAGGATCTTTTCAACACAATTATAATGCAAAACCTCAATTTTTTTACTTTTTACTCAGTTAAAATTCCAACGGGTCCATTGAAAGGCCCATTTAGACCTGCTCGTCGAAACCTCGACAAAAAGGACCGCAAAACAAGCTTTAATCAAATTTTAGGAGTTCAAATAATTTATTAGGAGCTTTTCAACACAATTATATTGCAAAACCTCAATTTCTGTACTTTTTACTCAGTTAAAATTCCAACGGGTCCATTGTAAGGCCCATTTAGACCTACTCGTCTGAAACCGATACAAAAAGGACCGCAAAAAAGTTTTAATCAAATTTTAGGAGTTCAAATAAATGATTAGAAGCTTTTCAACACATTTATATTGCAAAACTTCAATTTTTATACATTTTACTCAGTTAAAATTCCAACGGGTCCATTGAAAGGCCCATTTAGACCCGCACGTCCGAAACCTTAACATAAAGGACCGCAAAACAAGTTTTGATCATATTTTAGGAGTACAAATAATTGATTATGAGCTTTTCAACACAATTATATTGAAAACCTAAATTTTTATAATTTTTACTCAGTTAAAATTCCAACGGGTCCATTGAAAGGCCCATTTAGACATGCTCGTCCGAAACCTCTACAAAAAGGGCCGCAAAACAAGTTTTAATCAAATTTCAGGAGATCATGTAATTGATTAGGAGATTTTCAACACAATTATATTGCAAAACCTCAATTTTTGTACTTTTTACTCAGTTAAAATTCCAACTGGTCCATTGAAAGGCACATTTAAACATGCTCGTCCGAAACCTCGACAAAAAGGACCGCAAAACAAGTTTAATCAAATTTTAGGAGTTCAAATAATTGATTAGAAAATTTTCAACACAATTATATTGAAAAACCTGAATTTTTGTACTTTTTACTAAGTTAAAATTCTAACAGGTCCATTGAAAGGCCCATTTCGTCCCGCTCGTCCGAAACCTCTACAAAAAGGACTGCAAAACAAGTTTTAATCAAATTTTAGGAGTTCATGAAATTGATTAGGAGCTTTTCAACACAATTATATTGCAAAACCTAAATTTCTGTACTTTTTACTCAGTTAAAATTCCAACGGGTCCATTGAGAGGCCCATTTAGACCTGCTCGTCCAAAACCTCGACAAAAAGGACCGCAAAAAAGTTTTAATCAAATTTTAGGAGTTCAAATAAATGATTAGGAGCTTTCCAACACAATTATATTGCAAAACCTCAATTTCTTTGCTTTTCACTTAGTTAAAATTCTAACGGGTCCATTAAAAGGCCCTTTTAAACACAATTATATTGCAAAACCTCAATTTCTGTACTTTTTAATCAGTTAAAATTCCAACGGGTCCATTGTAAGGCCCATTTAGACTTGCTCGTCTGAAACCGATACAAAAAGGACCACAAAAAAGTTTTAATCAAATTTTAGGAGTTTGAATAAATGATTTGGAGCTTTTCAACACAATTATATTGCAAAACTTCAATTTTTATACATTGTACTCAGTTAAAATTACAACGGGTCCATTGAAAGTCCCATTCCGACCCGCTCGTCCGAAACCTCTACAAAAAGGACCGCAAAAAAGTTTTAATCAAATTTTAGGAGTTCAAATAAATGATTTGGAGCTTTTCAACACAATTATATTGCAAAACTTCAATTTTTATACATTTTACTCAGTTAAAATTCCAACGGGTCCACTAAAAGGCCCATTTAGACCCGCACGTCCGAAACCTCTACATAAAGGACCACAAAACAAATTTTGATCATATTTTAGGACTAAAAATAATTGATTATGAGATTTTCAACACAATTATATTGCAAAACCTCAATATTTATACTTTTTACTAAGTTGAAATTCCAACGGGTCCATTGAAAGGCCCATTTAGACATGCTCGTTCGAAACTTCTAAAAAAATGGACGCAAAACAAGATTTAATCAAATTTTAGGAGATCATGTAATTGGTTAGGAGATTTTTAACACAATTATATTGCAAAACCTCAATTTTTGTACTTTTTACTCAGTTAAAATTCCAACGGGTCCACTGAAAGGCCCATTTAGACCTACTCGTCCGAAACCTCTACCAAAAGGACCGCAAAATAAGTTTTAATCAAATTTTAGGAGTTCAAATAATTGATTAGGAGCTTTTCAACACAATTGTATTGCAAAACCTCAATTTCTGTACTTTTTACTCAGTTAAAATTTCAACGGGTCCAGTGAAAGGCCCATTTAGACCTGCTCGTCCGAAACCTCTAAAAAAGGACCGCAGAACAAGTTTTAATCATATTTTAGGAGTTCGAATAAATGATTAGGAGCTTTTCAACACAATTATATTGCAAAACTTCAATTTTTATACATTTTACTCAGTTAAAATTCCAACGGGTCCATTGAAAGGCCCATTTCGACCCGCTCGTCCGAAACCTCTACAAAAAGGACTGTAAAACAAGTTTTAATCAAAATTTAGGAGTTCATGTAATTTATTAGGAGCTTTTCAACACAATTATATTGCAAAACCTCAATTTCTGTACTTTTTACTCAGTTAAAATTCCAACTGTCCATTGAAACGCCCATTTAGACATGCTCGTCCAAAACCTCGACAAAAAGGACCGCAAAACAAGTTTTAATCAAATCTTAGGAGTTCAAATAATTGATTTGCAGCTTTTCAACACAATTATATTGAAAAACCTCAATTTTTATACATTTTACTCAGTTAAAATTCCAACGGGTCCATTGAAAGGCCCATTTCGACCCGCTCGTCCGAAACCTCTACAAAAAGGACTGCAAAACAAGTTTTAATCAAAATTTAGGAGTTCATGTAATTTATTAGGAGCTTTTCAACACAATTATATTGCAAAACCTCAATTTCTGTACTTTTTACTCAGTTAAAATTCCAACTGTCCATTGAAAGGCCCATTTAGACATGCTCGTCCGAAACCTCGACAAAAAGGACCGCAAAACAAGTTTTAATCAAATCTTAGGAGTTCAAATAATTGATTAGCAGCTTTTCAACACAATTATATTGAAAAACCTCAATTTTTATACATTTTACTCAGTTAAAATTCCAACGGGTCCATTGAAAGGCCCATTTCGACCCGCTCGTCCGAAACCTCTACAAAAAGGACTGCAAAACAAGTTTTAATCAAATTTTAGGAGTTCATGTAATTGATTAGGAGCTTTTCAACACAATTATATTGCAAAACCTCAATTTCTATACATTTTACTCAGTTAAAATTCCAACGGGTCCATTGAAAGGCCCATTTAGGCCCGCACGTCCGAAACCTCTACATAAAGGACCGCAAAACAAGTTTTGATCATATTTTAGGAGTACAAATAATTGATTTATAGCTTCTTAACACGATTATATTGCAAAACCTCAATTTTTATACTTTTTACTCAGTTAAAATTCCAACGGGTCCATTGAAAGGCCCATTTCGACCCGCTCGTCCGAAACCTCTACAAAAAGGACTGCAAAACAAGTTTTAATCAAAATTTAGGAGTTCATGTAATTTATTAGGAGCTTTTCAACACAATTATATTGCAAAACCTCAATTTCTGTACTTTTTACTCAGTTAAAATTCCAACTGTCCATTGAAAGGCCCATTTAGACATGCTCGTCCAAAACCTCGACAAAAAGGACCGCAAAACAAGTTTTAATCAAATCTTAGGAGTTCAAATAATTGATTTGCAGCTTTTCAACACAATTATATTGAAAAACCTCAATTTTTATACATTTTACTCAGTTAAAATTCCAACGGGTCCATTGAAAGGCCCATTTAGGCCCGAACGTCCGAAACCACTACATAAAGGTCCGCAAAACAAGTTTTAATCATATTTTAGGAGTAAAAATAATTGATTAGTAGCTTTTCAACACAATTATATTGCAAAACCTCAATTTTTATACTTTTTACTCAACTAAAATTCCAACGGGTCCATTGAAAGGCCCATTTAGACATGCTCGTCCGAAACCTCTACAAAAAGGGCCGCAAAACAAGTTTTAATCAAAATTTAGCAGATCATGTAATTGGTTAGGAGATTTTCAACACAATTATATTTCAAAACATCATTTTTTATACATTTTACTCAGTTAAAATTCCAACGGGTCCATTGAAAGGACCATTTAGACCTACTCGTCCGAAAACTCTACAAAAGGACCGCAAAACAATTTTTAATCAAATTTTAGGAGTTCAAATAATTGTTTAGGAGCTTTTCAACACAATTATATTGAAAAACCTCAATTTCTATACTTTTTACTCAGTTAAAATTTCAACGGCTCCATTGAAAGGCCCATTTAGACCCGCTCGTCCGAAACCTCGACAAAAAGGACCGCAAAAAAAGTTTTAATGAAATTTTAGGAGTTCATGTAATTGATTAGGAGCTTTTCAACACAATTATATTGCAAAACCTCAATTTCTGTACTTTTTACTCAGTTAAAAATCTAACGGATCCATTGAAAGGCCCATTTCGACCCGCTCGTCCGAAACCTCAACAAAAAGGACTGCAAAACAAGTTTTAATCAAATTTTAGGAGTTCAAGAAATTGATTAGGAGCTTTTCAACACAATTATATAGCAAAACCGATATTCCTGTACTTTTTACTCAGTTAAAATTCCAACGGGTCCATTGAAAGGCCCATTTCGACCCGCACGTCCGAAACCTCGACAAAAAGGACCGCAAAAATAGTTTTAATCAAATTTTAGGAGTTCAAATAATTGATTAGGAACTTTTCAACACAATTATATTGAAAGCCTCAATTTTATACTTTTTACTCAGTTAAAATTCCAACGGGCCCATTGAAAGGTCCATTTAGACCTGCTCGTCCGAAACCTCTACAAAAAGGACCACAAAATGTTTTATTAAAATATTAGGAGTTCAAATAATTGATTAGGAGATTTTCAACACAATTATATTGCAAAACCTCAATTTCTGTACTTTTTACTCAGTTAAAATTCCAACGGGTCCATTGAGAGGCCCATTTAGACATGCTCGTCCGAAACCTCTACAAAAAGGGCTGCAAAACATGTTTTAATCAAATTTTAGGAGATCATGTAATTGATTAGGAGATTTTCAACACAATTATATTGCAAAACCTCAATTTTTGTACTTTTTACTCAGTTAAAATTCCAACGGGTCCTTTGAAAGGCCCATTTAGACCTGCTCGTCCGAAACCACGAGAAAAAGGACCGCAAAACAAGTTTTAATCAAATTTTAGGAGTTCAAATAATTTATTAGTAGCTTTCCAACACAATTATATTGCAAAACTTCAATTTTTATAAATTTTACTCAGTTAAAATTCCAACGGTTTTACTGAAAGGCCCATTTAGACCCGCACGTCCGAAACCTCTACATAAAGGACCGCAAAACAAGTTTTGATCATATTTTAGGAGTAAAAATAATTGATTATGAGATTTTCAACACAATTGTTTTGCAAAACCTCAATTTCTGTACTTTTTACTCAGTTAAAATTCCAACAGGTCCATTAAATGGCCCATTTCGACCCGCTCGTCCGAAACCTCTACAAAAAGGACTGCAAAACAAGTTTTAATCAAATTTTAGGAGTTCAACTAAATGATTAGGATCTTTTCAACACAATTACATTGCAAAACTTCAATTTTTATACTTTTTACACAGTTAAAATTCCAACGGGTCCACTAAAAGGCCCATTTAGACCCGCACGTCCGAAACCTCTACATAAAGGATCGCAAAACAAGTTTTAATCATATTTTAGGAGTTCAAATAATTGATTAGGATCTTTTCAACACAATTATATTGCAAAACCTCAATATCTATACTTTTTACTCAGTTAAAATTCCAACGGGTCCATTGAGAGGCCCATTTAGACATGCTCGTCCGAAACCTCTACAAAAAGGGCCGCAAAACAAGTTTTAATCAAATTTTAGGAGATCATGTAATTGATTAGGAGATTTTCAACACAATTATATTGCAAAACCTTAATTTCTGTACTTTTTACTCAGTTAAAATTCCAACGGGTCCATTAAAAGGCCCATTTAGACCTGCTCGTCCGAAACCTCGACAAAAAGGACCGCAAAATAGTTTTAATCAAATTTTAGGATTTCAAATAATTGGTTAGGAGCTTTTCAACACAATTATATTGAAAAACCTCAATTTTATTCTTTTTACTCAATTAAAATTCCAACGGGCCCACTGAAAGGCCCATTTCGACCCGCTCGTCCGAAACCTCTACAAAAAGGACTGCAAAACACGTTTTAATAATATTTTAGGAGTTCATGTAATTTATGATGAGATTTTCAACACAATTATATTGCAAAACCTCAATTTTTATACTTTTTACTCAGTTAAAATTCCAACGGGTCCATTGAAAGGCCCATTTAGATCCGCTCGTCTGAAACCTCGATAGAAAGTGCCGCAAAAGAAGTTTTAATCAAATTTTAGGTGTTCAAATAATTGATTAGGAGTTTTTCAACACAATTATATTGCAAAACCTCAATTTCTATACTTTTTACTCAGTAAAATTCCAACGGGTCCATTGAAAGGCCCATTTAGACCAGCTCGTCCGAAACCTCGACGAAAAGGATCGCAAAACAAGTTTTAATCAAATTTTAGGAGATCAAATAATTTATTAGGAGCTTTTCAACATAATTATATTTCAAAACCTCAATTTCTGTACTTTTTACTCAGTTAAAATTCCAACGGGTCCAATGTAAGGCCCATTTAGACCTACTCGTCCGAAACTGATATAAAAAGGATCGCAAAAAAGTTTTAATCAAATTTTAGGAGTTCAAATAAATGATTAGGAGCTTTCAAACACAATTATATTGCACAACTTCAATTTGTATACATTTTACTCAGTTAAAATTCCAACGAGTCCATTGAAAGGCCCATTTAGACCCGCACGTCAAAAACCTCTACATAAAGGACCGCAAAACAAGTTTTGATCATATTTTAGGAGTACAAATAATTGATTAAGAGATTTTCAACACAATTATTTTGCAAAACCTCAATTTTTATACTTTTTACTCAGTTAAAATTCCAACGGGTCCATTGAAAGGCCCATTTAGACATGCTCGTCCGAAACCTCTACAAATAGGGCCGCAAAACAAGTTTTAATCAAATTTTAGGAGATCATGTAATTGATTAGGAGATTTTCAACACAATTATATTGCAAAACCTCAATTTCTGTCCTTTTTACTAAGTTAAAATTCCAACGGGTCCATTGAAAGGCTCATTTAGACCTGCTTGTCCGAAACCTCGACAAAAAGGACCGCAAAAAATGTTTTAATCAAATTTTAGGAGTTCAAATAATTTATTAGGAGCTTTTCAACACAATTATATTGAAAACCCTCAAATTTATACTTTTTACTCAGTTAAAATTCCAACGGGCCCATTGAAAGGCCCATTTAGACCTGCTCGTCCGAAACCTCTATAAAAAGGACCGCAAAAATGTTTTATTCAAATATTAGGAGTTCAAATAATTGATTAGGAGCTTTTCAACACAATTATATTGAAAAACCTCAATTTCTATACTTTTTACTCAGTTAAAATTTCAATGGCTCCATTGAAAGGCCCATTTAGACCCGCTCGTCCGAAACCTCGACAAAAAGGACCGCAAAAAAAGTTTTAATGAAATTTTAGGAGTTCATGTAATTGATTAGGAGCTTTTCAACACAATTATATTGCAAAACCTCAATTTCTGTACTTTTTACTCAGTTAAAAATCTAACGGATCCATTGAAAGGCCCATTTCGACCCGCTCGTCCGAAACCTCTACAAAAAGGACTGCAAAACAAGTTTTAATCAAATTTTAGGAGTTCAAGAAATTGATTAGGAGCTTTTCAACACAATTATATAGCAAAACCGATATTCCTGTACTTTTTACTCAGTTAAAATTCCAACAGGTCCATTGAAAGGCCCATTTCGACCCGCACGTCCGAAACCTCGACAAAAAGGACCGCAAAAATAGTTTTAATCAAATTTTAGGAGTTCAAATAATTGATTAGGAACTTTTCAACACAATTATATTGAAAGCCTCAATTTTATACTTTTTACTCAGTTAAAATTCCAACGGGCCCATTGAAAGGTCCATTTAGACCTGCTCGTCCGAAACCTCTACAAAAAGGACCACAAAATGTTTTATTCAAATATTAGGAGTTCAAATAATTGATTAGGAGCTTTTCAACACAAATATATTGCAAAACCTCAATTTCTGTACTTTTTACTCAGTTAAAATTCCAACGGGTCCATTGAGAGGCCCATTTAGACATGCTCGTCCGAAACCTCTACAAAAAGGGCTGCAAAACATGTTTTAATCAAATTTTAGTTGATCATGTAATTGATTAGGAGATTTTCAACACAATTATATTGCAAAACCTCAATTTTTGTACTTTTTACTCAGTTAAAATTCCAACGGGTCCTTTGAAAGGCCCATTTAGACCTGCTCGTCCGAAACCACGAGAAAAAGGACCGCAAAACAAGTTTTAATCAAATTTTAGGAGTTCAAATAATTGATTAGTAGCTTTCCAACACAATTATATTGCAAAACTTCAATTTTTATACATTTTACTCAGTTAAAATTCCAACGGTTCCACTGAAAGGCCCATTTAGACCCGCACGTCCGAAACCTCTACATAAAGGACCGCAAAACAAGTTTTGATCATATTTTAGGAGTAAAAATAATTGATTATGAGATTTTCAACACAATTGTTTTGCAAAACCTCAATTTCTGTACTTTTTACTCAGTTAAAATTCCAACAGGTCCATTAAATGGCCCATTTCGACCCGCTCGTCCGAAACCTCTACAAAAAGGACTGCAAAACAAGTTTTAATCAAATTTTAGGAGTTCAACTAAATGATTAGGATCTTTTCAACACAATTACATTGCAAAACTTCAATTTTTATACTTTTTACACAGTTAAAATTCCAACGGGTCCACTAAAAGGCCCATTTAGACCCGCACGTCCGAAACCTCTACATAAAGGATCGCAAAACAAGTTTTAATCATATTTTAGGAGTTCAAATAATTGATTAGGATCTTTTCAACACAATTATATTGCAAAACCTCAATATCTATACTTTTTACTCAGTTAAAATTCCAACGGGTCCATTGAGAGGCCCATTTAGACATGCTCGTCCGAAACCTCTACAAAAAGGGCCGCAAAACAAGTTTTAATCAAATTTTAGGAGATCATGTAATTGATTAGGAGATTTTCAACACAATTATATTGCAAAACCTTAATTTCTGTACTTTTTACTCAGTTAAAATTCCAACGGGTCCATTGAGAGGCCCATTTAGACATGCTCGTCCGAAACCTCTACAAAAAGGGCCGCAAAACAAGTTATAATCAAATTTTAGGAGTTCATGTAATTGATTAGGAGCTTTTCAACACAATTATATTGCAAAACCTCAATTTCAACGGGTCCATTGAAATGCCCATTTAGACATGCTCGTCCGAAACCTCGACAAAAGGACCGCAAAACAAGTTTTAATCAAATCTTAGGAGTTCAAATAATTGATTAGCAGCTTTTCAACACAATTATATTGAAAAACCTCAATTTCTGTACTTTTTACTCAGTTAAAATTCCAACGGGTCCATTGAAAGGCCCATTTCGTCCCGCTCGTCCGAAAACTCTACAAAAGGACTGCAAAACAAGTTTTAATCAAATTTTAGGAGTTCATGAAATTGATTAGGAGCTTTTCAACACAATTATATTGCAAAACCTAAATTTCTGTACTTTTCACTCAATTAAAATTCCAACGGGTCCATTGAAAGGCCCATTTCGACCCGCTCGTGCGAAACCTCTACAAAAAGGACTGCAAAACATGTTTTAATCACATTTTAGGAGTTCATGTAATTGATTAGGATCTTTTCAACATTATAATGCAAAACCTCAATTTTTTTACTTTTTACTCAGTTAAAATTCCAACGGGTCCATTGAAAGGCCCATTTAGACCTGCTCGTCGAAACCTCGACAAAAAGGACCGCAAAACAAGCTTTAATCAAATTTTAGGAGTTCAAATAATTTATTAGGAGCTTTTCAACACAATTATATTGCAAAACCTCAATTTCTGTACTTTTTACTCAGTTAAAATTCCAACGGGTCCATTGTAAGGCCCATTTAGACCTACTCGTCTGAAACCGATACAAAAAAGGACCGCAAAAAAGTTTTAATCAAATTTTAGGAGTTCAAATAAATGATTAGAAGCTTTTCAACACATTTATATTGCAAAACTTCAATTTTTATACATTTTACTCAGTTAAAATTCCAACGGGTCCATTGAAAGGCCCATTTAGACCCGCACGTCCGAAACCTTAACATAAAGGACCGCAAAACAAGTTTTGATCATATTTTAGGAGTACAAATAATTGATTATGAGCTTTTCAACACAATTATATTGAAAACCTCAATTTTTATAATTTTTACTCAGTTAAAATTCCAACGGGTCCATTGAAAGGCCCATTTAGACATGCTCGTCCGAAACCTCTACAAAAAGGGCCGCAAAACAAGTTTTAATCAAATTTCAGGAGATCATGTAATTGATTAGGAGATTTTCAACACAATTATATTGCAAAACCTCAATTTTTGTACTTTTTACTCAGTTAAAATTCCAACTGGTCCATTGAAAGGCACATTTAAACATGCTCGTCCGAAACCTCGACAAAAAGGACCGCAAAACAAGTTTAATCAAATTTTAGGAGTTCAAATAATTGATTAGCAAATTTTCAACACAATTATATTGAAAAACCTGAATTTTTGTACTTTTTACTAAGTTAAAATTCTAACAGGTCCATTGAAAGGCCCATTTCGTCCCGCTCGTCCGAAACCTCTACAAAAAGGACTGCAAAAAAGTTTTAATCAAATTTTAGGAGTTCAAATAAATGATTAGGAGCTTTCCAACACAATTATATTGCAAAACCTCAATTTCTTTGCTTTTCACTTAGTTAAAATTCTAACGGGTCCATTAAAAGGCCCTTTTCAACACAATTATATTGCAAAACCTCAATTTCTGTACTTTTTAATCAGTTAAAATTCCAACGGGTCCATTGTAAGGCCCATTTAGACTTGCTCGTCTGAAACCTATACAAAAAGGACCACAAAAAAGTTTTAATCAAATTTTAGGAGTTCGAATAAATGATTTGGAGCTTTTCAACACAATTATATTGCAAAACTTCAATTTTTATACATTGTACTCAGTTAAAATTCCAACGGGTCCATTGAAAGTCCCATTCCGACCCGCTCGTCCGAAACCTCTACAAAAAGGACCGCAAAAAAGTTTTAATCAAATTTTAGGAGTTCAAATAAATGATTTGGAGCTTTTCAACACAATTATATTGCAAAACTTCAATTGTTATACATTTTACTCAGTTAAAATTCCAACGGGTCCACTAAAAGGCCCATTTAGACACGCACGTCCGAAACCTCTACATAAAGGACCACAAAACAAATTTTGATCATATTTTAGGACTAAAAATAATTGATTATGAGATTTTCAACACAATGATATTGCAAAACCTCAATATTTATACTTTTTACTAAGTTAAAATTCCAACGGGTCCATTGAAAGGCCCATTTAGACATGCTCGTTCGAAACTTCTAAAAAAATGGACGCAAAACAAGATTTAATCAAATTTTAGGAGATCATGTAATTGATTAGGAGCTTTTCAACACAATTATATTGAAAAACCTCAATTTCTATACTTTTTACTCAGTTAAAATTTCAACGGCTCCATTGAAAGGCCCATTTAGACCCGCTCGTCCGAAACCTCGACAAAAAGGACCGCAAAAAAAGTTTTAATGAAATTTTAGGAGTTCATGTAATTGATTAGGAGCTTTTCAACACAATTATATTGCAAAACCTCAATTTCTGTACTTTTTACTCAGTTAAAAATCTAACGGATCCATTGAAAGGCCCATTTCGACCCGCTCGTCCGAAACCTCAACAAAAAGGACTGCAAAACAAGTTTTAATCAAATTTTAGGAGTTCAAGAAATTGATTAGGAGCTTTTCAACACAATTATATAGCAAAACCGATATTCCTGTACTTTTTACTCAGTTAAAATTCCAACGGGTCCATTGAAAGGCCCATTTCGACCCGCACGTCCGAAACCTCGACAAAAAGGACCGCAAAAATAGTTTTAATCAAATTTTAGGAGTTCAAATAATTGATTAGGAACTTTTCAACATAATTATATTGAAAGCCTCAATTTTATACTTTTTACTCAGTTAAAATTCCAACGGGCCCATTGAAAGGTCCATTTAGACCTGCTCGTCCGAAACCTCTACAAAAAGGACCACAAAATGTTTTATTAAAATATTAGGAGTTCAAATAATTGATTAGGAGATTTTCAACACAATTATATTGCAAAACCTCAATTTCTGTACTTTTTACTTAGTTAAAATTCCAACGGGTCCATTGAGAGGCCCATTTAGACATGCTCGTCCGAAACCTCTACAAAAAGGGCTGCAAAACATGTTTTAATCAAATTTTAGGAGATCATGTAATTGATTAGGAGATTTTCAACACAATTATATTGCAAAACCTCAATTTTTGTACTTTTTACTCAGTTAAAATTCCAACGGGTCCTTTGAAAGGCCCATTTAGACCTGCTCGTCCGAAACCACGAGAAAAAGGACCGCAAAACAAGTTTTAATCAAATTTTAGGAGTTCAAATAATTCATTAGTAGCTTTCCAACACAATTATATTGCAAAACTTCAATTTTTATAAATTTTACTCAGTTAAAATTCCAACGGTTCCACTGAAAGGCCCATTTAGACCCGCACGTCCGAAACCTCTACATAAAGGACCGCAAAACAAGTTTTGATCATATTTTAGGAGTAAAAATAATTGATTATGAGATTTTCAACACAATTGTTTTGCAAAACCTCAATTTCTGTACTTTTTACTCAGTTAAAATTCCAACAGGTCCATTAAATGGCCCATTTCGACCCGCTCGTCCGAAACCTCTACAAAAAGGACTGCAAAACAAGTTTTAATCAAATTTTAGGAGTTCAACTAAATGATTAGGATCTTTTCAACACAATTACATTGCAAAACTTCAATTTTTATACTTTTTACACAGTTAAAATTCCAACGGGTCCACTAAAAGGGCCATTTAGACCCGCACGTCCGAAACCTCTACATAAAGGATCGCAAAACAAGTTTTAATCATATTTTAGGAGTTCAAATAATTGATTAGGAGCTTTTCAACACAATTATATTGCAAAACCTCAATATCTATACTTTTTACTCAGTTAAAATTCCAACGGGTCCATTGAGAGGCCCATTTAGACATGCTCGTCCGAAACCTCTACAAAAAGGGCCGCAAAACAAGTTTTAATCAAATTTTAGGAGATCATGTAATTGATTAGGAGATTTTCAACACAATTATATTGCAAAACCTTAATTTCTGTACGTTTTACTCAGTTAAAATTCCAACGGGTCCATTGAGAGGCCCATTTAGACATGCTCGTCCGAAACCTCTACAAAAAGGGCCGCAAAACAAGTTATAATCAAATTTTAGGAGTTCATGTAATTGATTAGGAGCTTTTCAACACAATTATATTGCAAAACCTCAATTTCAACGGGTCCATTGAAAGGCCCATTTAGACATGCTCGTCCGAAACCTCGACAAAAGGACCGCAAAACAAGTTTTAATCAAATCTTAGGAGTTCAAATAATTGATTAGCAGCTTTTCAACACAATTATATTGAAAAACCTCAATTTCTGTACTTTTTACTCAGTTAAAATTCCAACGGGTCCATTGAAAGGCCCATTTCGTCCCGCTCGTCCGAAAACTCTACAAAAGGACTGCAAAACAAGTTTTAATCAAATTTTAGGAGTTCATGAAATTGATTAGGAGCTTTTCAACACAATTATATTGCAAAACCTAAATTTCTGTACTTTTCACTCAATTAAAATTCCAACGGGTCCATTGAAAGTCCCATTTCGACCCGCTCATGCGAAACCTCTACAAAAAGGACTGCAAAACATGTTTTAATCACATTTTAGGAGTTCATGTAATTGATTAGGATCTTTTCAACACAATTATAATGCAAAACCTCAATTTTTTTACTTTTTACTCAGTTAAAATTCCAACGGGTCCATTGAAAGGCCCATTTAGACCTGCTCGTCGAAACCTCGACAAAAAGGACCACAAAACAAGCTTTAATCAAAATTTAGGAGTTCAAATAATTTATTAGGAGCTTTTCAACACAATTATATTGCAAAACCTCAATTTCTGTACTTTTTACTCAGTTAAAATTCCAACGGGTCCATTGTAAGGCCCATTTAGACCTACTCGTCTGAAACCGATACAAAAAGGACCGCAAAAAAGTTTTAATCAAATTTTAGGAGTTCAAATAAATGATTAGAAGCTTTTCAACACATTTATATTGCAAAACTTCAATTTTTATACATTTTACTCAGTTAAAATTCCAACGGGTCCATTGAAAGGCCCATTTAGACCCGCACGTCCGAAACCTTAACATAAAGGACCGCAAAACAAGTTTTGATCATATTTTAGGAGTACAAATAATTGATTATGAGCTTTTCAACACAATTATATTGAAAACCTAAATTTTTATAATTTTTACTCAGTTAAAATTCCAACGGGTCCATTGAAAGGCCCATTTAGACATGCTCGTCCGAAACCTCTACAAAAAGGGCCGCAAAACAAGTTTTAATCAAATTTCAGGAGATCATGTAATTGATTAGGAGATTTTCAACACAATTATATTGCAAAACCTCAATTTTTGTACTTTTTACTCAGTTAAAATTCCAACTGGTCCATTGAAAGGCACATTTAAACATGCTCGTCCGAAACCTCGACAAAAAGGACCGCAAAACAAGTTTAATCAAATTTTAGGAGTTCAAATAATTGATTAGAAAATTTTCAACACAATTATATTGAAAAACCTGAATTTTTGTACTTTTTACTAAGTTAAAATTTTAACAGGTCCATTGAAAGGCCCATTTCGTCCCGCTCGTCCGAAACCTCTACAAAAAGGACTGCAAAACAAGTTTTAATCAAATTTTAGGAGTTCATGAAATTGATTAGGAGCTTTTCAACACAATTATATTGCAAAACCTAAATTTCTGTACTTTTTACTCAGTTAAAATTCCAACGGGTCCATTGAGAGGCCCATTTAGACCTGCTCGTCCGAAACCTCGACAAAAAGGACCGCAAAAAAGTTTTAATCAAATTTTAGGAGTTCAAATAAATGATTAGGAGCTTTCCAACACAATTATATTGCAAAACCTCAATTTCTTTGCTTTTCACTTAGTTAAAATTCTAACGGGTCCATTAAAAGGCCCTTTTAAACACAATTATATTGCAAAACCTCAATTTCTGTACTTTTTAATCAGTTAAAATTCCAACGGGTCCATTGTAAGGCCCATTTAGACTTGCTCGTCTGAAACCGATACAAAAAGGACCACAAAAAAGTTTTAATCAAATTTTAGGAGTTCGAATAAATGATTTGGAGCTTTTCAACACAATTATATTGCAAAACTTCAATTTTTATACATTGTACTCAGTTAAAATTACAACGGGTCCATTGAAAGTCCCATTCCGACCCGCTCGTCCGAAACCTCTACAAAAAGGACCGCAAAAAAGTTTTAATCAAATTTTAGGAGTTCAAATAAATGATTTGGAGCTTTTCAACACAATTATATTGCAAAACTTCAATTTTTATACATTTTACTCAGTTAAAATTCCAACGGGTCCACTAAAAGGCCCATTTAGACCCGCACGTCCGAAACCTCTACATAAAGGACCACAAAACAAATTTTGATCATATTTTAGGACTAAAAATAATTGATTATGAGATTTTCAACACAATTATATTGCAAAACCTCAATATTTATACTTTTTACTAAGTTAAAATTCCAACGGGTCCATTGAAAGGCCCATTTAGACATGCTCGTTCGAAACTTCTAAAAAAATGGACGCAAAACAAGATTTAATCAAATTTTAGGAGATCATGTAATTGGTTAGGAGATTTTTAACACAATTATATTGCAAAACCTCAATTTTTGTACTTTTTACTCAGTTAAAATTCCAACGGGTCCACTGAAAGGCCCATTTAGACCTACTCGTCCGAAACCTCTACCAAAAGGACCGCAAAATAAGTTTTAATCAAATTTTAGGAGTTCAAATAATTGATTAGGAGCTTTTCAACACAATTGTATTGCAAAACCTCAATTTCTGTACTTTTTACTCAGTTAAAATTTCAACGGGTCCAGTGAAAGGCCCATTTAGACCTGCTCGTCCGAAACCTCTAAAAAAGGACCGCAGAACAAGTTTTAATCATATTTTAGGAGTTCGAATAAATGATTAGGAGCTTTTCAACACAATTATATTGCAAAACTTCAATTTTTATACATTTTACTCAGTTAAAATTCCAACGGGTCCATTGAAAGGCCCATTTCGACCCGCTCGTCCGAAACCTCTACAAAAAGGACTGCAAAACAAGTTTTAATCAAAATTTAGGAGTTCATGTAATTTATTAGGAGCTTTTCAACACAATTATATTGCAAAACCTCAATTTCTGTACTTTTTACTCAGTTAAAATTCCAACTGTCCATTGAAACGCCCATTTAGACCTACTCGTCTGAAACCGATACAAAAAGGACCGCAAAAAAGTTTTAATCAAATTTTAGGAGTTCAAATAAATGATTAGAAGCTTTTCAACACATTTATATTGCAAAACTTCAATTTTTATACATTTTACTCAGTTAAAATTCCAACGGGTCCATTGAAAGGCCCATTTAGACCCGCACGTCCGAAACCTTAACATAAAGGACCGCAAAACAAGTTTTGATCATATTTTAGGAGTACAAATAATTGATTATGAGCTTTTCAACACAATTATATTGAAAACCTAAATTTTTATAATTTTTACTCAGTTAAAATTCCAACGGGTCCATTGAAAGGCCCATTTAGACATGCTCGTCCGACACCTCTACAAAAAGGGCCGCAAAACAAGTTTTAATCAAATTTCAGGAGATCATGTAATTGATTAGGAGATTTTCAACACAATTATATTGCAAAACCTCAATTTTTGTACTTTTTACTCAGTTAAAATTCCAACTGGTCCATTGAAAGGCACATTTAAACATGCTCGTCCGAAACCTCGACAAAAAGGACCGCAAAACAAGTTTAATCAAATTTTAGGAGTTCAAATAATTGATTAGCAAATTTTCAACACAATTATATTGAAAAACCTGAATTTTTGTACTTTTTACTAAGTTAAAATTCTAACAGGTCCATTGAAAGGCCCATTTCGTCCCGCTCGTCCGAAACCTCTACAAAAAGGACTGCAAAACAAGTTTTAATCAAATTTTAGGAGTTCATGAAATTGATTAGGAGCTTTTCAACACAATTATATTGCAAAACCTAAATTTCTGTACTTTTTACTCAGTTAAAATTCCAACGGGTCCATTGAGAGGCCCATTTAGACCTGCTCGTCCGAAACTTCGACAAAAAGGACCGCAAAAAAGTTTTAATTAAATTTTAGGAGTTCAAATAAATGATTAGGAGCTTTCCAACACAATTATATTGCAAAACCTCAATTTCTTTGCTTTTCACTTAGTTAAAATTCTAACGGGTCCATTAAAAGGCCCTTTTAAACACAATTATATTGCAAAACCTCAATTTCTGTACTTTTTAATCAGTTAAAATTCCAACGGGTCCATTGTAAGGCCCATTTAGACTTGCTCGTCTGAAACCGATACAAAAAGGACCACAAAAAAGTTTTAATCAAATTTTAGGAGTTTGAATAAATGATTTGGAGCTTTTCAACACAATTATATTGCAAAACTTCAATTTTTATACATTGTACTCAGTTAAAATTACAACGGGTCCATTGAAAGTCCCATTCCGACCCGCTCGTCCGAAACCTCTACAAAAAGGACCGCAAAAAAGTTTTAATCAAATTTTAGGAGTTCAAATAAATGATTTGGAGCTTTTCAACACAATTATATTGCAAAACTTCAATTTTTATACATTTTACTCAGTTAAAATTCCAACGAGTCCACTAAAAGGCCCATTTAGACCCGCACGTCCGAAACCTCTACATAAAGGACCACAAAACAAATTTTGATCATATTTTAGGACTAAAAATAATTGATTATGAGATTTTCAACACAATTATATTGCAAAACCTCAATATTTATACTTTTTACTAAGTTAAAATTCCAACGGGTCCATTGAAAGGCCCATTTAGACATGCTCGTTCGAAACTTCTAAAAAAATGGACGCAAAACAAGATTTAATCAAATTTTAGGAGATCATGTAATTGGTTAGGAGATTTTTAACACAATTATATTGCAAAACCTCAATTTTTGTACTTTTTACTCAGTTAAAATTCCAACGGGTCCACTGAAAGGCCCATTTAGACCTACTCGTCCGAAACCTCTACCAAAAGGACCGCAAAATAAGTTTTAATCAAATTTTAGGAGTTCAAATAATTGATTAGGAGCTTTTCAACACAATTGTATTGCAAAACCTCAATTTCTGTACTTTTTACTCAGTTAAAATTTCAACGGGTCCAGTGAAAGGCCCATTTAGACCTGCTCGTCCGAAACCTCTAAAAAAGGACCGCAGAACAAGTTTTAATCATATTTTAGGAGTTCGAATAAATGATTAGGAGCTTTTCAACACAATTATATTGCAAAACTTCAATTTTTATACATTTTACTCTGTTAAAATTCCAACGGGTCCATTGAAAGGCCCATTTCGACCCGCTCGTCCGAAACCTCTACAAAAAGGACTGCAAAACAAGTTTTAATCAAAATTTAGGAGTTCATGTAATTTATTAGGAGCTTTTCAACACAATTATATTGCAAAACCTCAATTTCTGTACTTTTTACTCAGTTAAAATTCCAACTGTCCATTGAAACGCCCATTTAGACCTACTCGTCTGAAACCGATACAAAAAGGACCGCAAAAAAGTTTTAATCAAATTTTAGGAGTTCAAATAAATGATTAGAAGCTTTTCAACACATTTATATTGCAAAACTTCAATTTTTATACATTTTACTCAGTTAAAATTCCAACGGGTCCATTGAAAGGCCCATTTAGACCCGCACGTCCGAAACCTTAACATAAAGGACCGCAAAACAAGTTTTGATCATATTTTAGGAGTACAAATAATTGATTATGAGCTTTTCAACACAATTATATTGAAAACCTAAATTTTTATAATTTTTACTCAGTTAAAATTCCAACGGGTCCATTGAAAGGCCCATTTAGACATGCTCGTCCGAAACCTCTACAAAAAGGGCCGCAAAACAAGTTTTAATCAAATTTCAGGAGATCATGTAATTGATTAGGAGATTTTCAACACAATTATATTGCAAAACCTCAATTTTTGTACTTTTTACTCAGTTAAAATTCCAACTGGTCCATTGAAAGGCACATTTAAACATGCTCGTCCGAAACCTCGACAAAAAGGACCGCAAAACAAGTTTAATCAAATTTTAGGAGTTCAAATAATTGATTAGCAAATTTTCAACACAATTATATTGAAAAACCTGAATTTTTGTACTTTTTACTAAGTTAAAATTCTAACAGGTCCATTGAAAGGCCCATTTCGTCCCGCTCGTCCGAAACCTCTACAAAAAGGACTGCAAAACAAGTTTTAATCAAATTTTAGGAGTTCATGAAATTGATTAGGAGCTTTTCAACACAATTATATTGCAAAACCTAAATTTCTGTACTTTTTACTCAGTTAAAATTCCAACGGGTCCATTGAGAGGCCCATTTAGACCTGCTCGTCCGAAACTTCGACAAAAAGGACCGCAAAAAAGTTTTAATTAAATTTTAGGAGTTCAAATAAATGATTAGGAGCTTTCCAACACAATTATATTGCAAAACCTCAATTTCTTTGCTTTTCACTTAGTTAAAATTCTAACGGGTCCATTAAAAGGCCCTTTTAAACACAATTATATTGCAAAACCTCAATTTCTGTACTTTTTAATCAGTTAAAATTCCAACGGGTCCATTGTAAGGCCCATTTAGACTTGCTCGTCTGAAACCGATACAAAAAGGACCACAAAAAAGTTTTAATCAAATTTTAGGAGTTTGAATAAATGATTTGGAGCTTTTCAACACAATTATATTGCAAAACTTCAATTTTTATACATTGTACTCAGTTAAAATTACAACGGGTCCATTGAAAGTCCCATTCCGACCCGCTCGTCCGAAACCTCTACAAAAAGGACCGCAAAAAAGTTTTAATCAAATTTTAGGAGTTCAAATAAATGATTTGGAGCTTTTCAACACAATTATATTGCAAAACTTCAATTTTTATACATTTTACTCAGTTAAAATTCCAACGAGTCCACTAAAAGGCCCATTTAGACCCGCACGTCCGAAACCTCTACATAAAGGACCACAAAACAAATTTTGATCATATTTTAGGACTAAAAATAATTGATTATGAGATTTTCAACACAATTATATTGCAAAACCTCAATATTTATACTTTTTACTAAGTTAAAATTCCAACGGGTCCATTGAAAGGCCCATTTAGACATGCTCGTTCGAAACTTCTAAAAAAATGGACGCAAAACAAGATTTAATCAAATTTTAGGAGATCATGTAATTGGTTAGGAGATTTTTAACACAATTATATTGCAAAACCTCAATTTTTGTACTTTTTACTCAGTTAAAATTCCAACGGGTCCACTGAAAGGCCCATTTAGACCTACTCGTCCGAAACCTCTACCAAAAGGACCGCAAAATAAGTTTTAATCAAATTTTAGGAGTTCAAATAATTGATTAGGAGCTTTTCAACACAATTGTATTGCAAAACCTCAATTTCTGTACTTTTTACTCAGTTAAAATTTCAACGGGTCCAGTGAAAGGCCCATTTAGACCTGCTCGTCCGAAACCTCTAAAAAAGGACCGCAGAACAAGTTTTAATCATATTTTAGGAGTTCGAATAAATGATTAGGAGCTTTTCAACACAATTATATTGCAAAACTTCAATTTTTATACATTTTACTCAGTTAAAATTCCAACGGGTCCATTGAAAGGCCCATTTCGACCCGCTCGTCCGAAACCTCTACAAAAAGGACTGCAAAACAAGTTTTAATCAAAATTTAGGAGTTCATGTAATTTATTAGGAGCTTTTCAACACAATTATATTGCAAAACCTCAATTTCTGTACTTTTTACTCAGTTAAAATTCCAACTGTCCATTGAAACGCCCATTTAGACATGCTCGTCCAAAACCTCGACAAAAAGGACCGCAAAACAAGTTTTAATCAAATCTTAGGAGTTCAAATAATTGATTTGCAGCTTTTCAACACAATTATATTGAAAAACCTCAATTTTTATACATTTTACTCAGTTAAAATTCCAACGGGTCCATTGAAAGGCCCATTTCGACCCGCTCGTCCGAAACCTCTACAAAAAGGACTGCAAAACAAGTTTTAATCAAAATTTAGGAGTTCATGTAATTTATTAGGAGCTTTTCAACACAATTATATTGCAAAACCTCAATTTCTGTACTTTTTACTCAGTTAAAATTCCAACTGTCCATTGAAAGGCCCATTTAGACATGCTCGTCCGAAACCTCGACAAAAAGGACCGCAAAACAAGTTTTAATCAAATCTTAGGAGTTCAAATAATTGATTAGCAGCTTTTCAACACAATTATATTGAAAAACCTCAATTTTTATACATTTTACTCAGTTAAAATTCCAACGGGTCCATTGAAAGGCCCATTTCGACCCGCTCGTCCGAAACCTCTACAAAAAGGACTGCAAAACAAGTTTTAATCAAAATTTAGGAGTTCATGTAATTTATTAGGAGCTTTTCAACACAATTATATTCAAAACCTCAATTTCTGTACTTTTTACTCAGTTAAAATTCCAACTGTCCATTGAAAGGCCCATTTAGACATGCTCGTCCGAAACCTCGACAAAAAGGACCGCAAAACAAGTTTTAATCAAATCTTAGGAGTTCAAATAATTGATTAGCAGCTTTTCAACACAATTATATTAAAAAACCTCAATTTTTATACATTTTACTCAGTTAAAATTCCAACGGGTCCATTGAAAGGCCCATTTAGGCCCGAACGTCCGAAACCTCTACATAAAGGTCCGCAAAACAAGTTTTAATCATATTTTAGGAGTAAAAATAATTGATTAGTAGCTTTTCAATACAATTATATTGCAAAACCTCAATTTTTATACTTTTTACTCAACTAAAATTCCAACGGGTCCATTGAAAGGCCCATTTAGACATGCTCGTCCAAAACCTCTACAAAAAGGGCCGCAAAACAAGTTTTAATCAAAATTTAGCAGATCATGTAATTGGTTAGGAGATTTTCAACACAATTATATTTCAAAACATCAATTTTTATACATTTTACTCAGTTAAAATTCCAACGGGTCCATTGAAAGGACCATTTAGACCTACTCGTCCGAAAACTCTACAAAAGGACCGCAAAACAATTTTTAATCAAATTTTAGGAGTTCAAATAATTGATTAGGAGCTTTTCAACACAATTATATTGAAAAACCTCAATTTCTATACTTTTTACTCAGTTAAAATTTCAACGGCTCCATTGAAAGGCCCATTTAGACCCGCCCGTCCGAAACCTCGACAAAAAGGACCGCAAAAAAAGTTTTAATGAAATTTTAGGAGTTCATGTAATTGATTAGGAGCTTTTCAACACAATTATATTGCAAAACCTCAATTTCTGTACTTTTTACTCAGTTAAAAATCTAACGGATCCATTGAAAGGCCCATTTCGACCCGCTCGTCCGAAACCTCTACAAAAAGGACTGCAAAACAAGTTTTAATCAAATTTTAGGAGTTCAAGAAATTGATTAGGAGCTTTTCAACACAATTATATAGCAAAACCGATATTCCTGTACTTTTTACTCAGTTAAAATTCCAACGGGTCCATTGAAAGGCCCATTTCGACCCGCACGTCCGAAACCTCGACAAAAAGGACCGCAAAAATAGTTTTAATCAAATTTTAGGAGTTCAAATAATTGATTAGGAACTTTTCAACACAATTATATTGAAAGCCTCAATTTTATACTTTTTACTCAGTTAAAATTCCAACGGGCCCATTGAAAGGTCCATTTAGACCTGCTCGTCCGAAACCTCTACAAAAAGGACCACAAAATGTTTTATTCAAATATTACGAGTTCAAATAAATGATTAGGAACTTTTCAACACAATTATATTGCAAAACTTCAATTTTTGTACTTTTTACTCCGTTAAAATTCCAACGGTCCATTGAAAGGCCCATTTACACCCGCACGTCCGAAACCTCTACATAAAGGACCGCAAAACAAGTTTTGATCATATTTTAGGAGTACAAATAATTGATTAGTAGCTTTTCAACACAATTATATTGCAAAACCTCAATTTTTAAACATTTTACTCAGTTAAAATTCTAACGGGTCCATTGAAAGGCCCATTTAGACATCCTCGTCCGGAATCTCTACAAAAAGGGCCCCAAAATAAGTTTTAATCAAATTTTAGGAGATCATGTAATTGATTAGGAGATTTTCAAAACAATTATATTGCAAAACCTCAATTTTTGTACTTTTTACTCAGTTAAAATTCCAACGGGTCCATTGAAAAGGCCCATTTAGACATGCTCGTCCGAAACCTCGACAAAAAGGACCGCAAATCAAATTTTAATCAAATCATAGGAGTTCAAATAATTGATTAGCAGCTTTTCAACACAATTATATTGAAAAACCTCAATTTCTGTACTTTTTACTCAGTTAAAATTCCAACGGGTCCATTGAAAGGCCCATTTCGTCCCGCTCGTCCGAAACCTCTACAAAAGGACTGCAAAACAAGTTTTAATCATATTTTAGGAATTCATGAAATCGATTAGGAGCTTTTCAACACAATTATATTGCAAAACCTAAATTTCTGTACTTTTTACTCAATTAAAATTCCAACGGGTCCATTGAAAGGCCCATTTCGACTCGCTCGTCCGAAACCTCTACAAAAAGGACTGCAAAGCAAGTTTTAATCAAATTTTAGGAGTTCATGTAATTGATTAGGATCTTTTCAACACAATTATAATGCAAAACCTCAATTTTTTTACTTTTTACTCAGTTAAAATTCCAACGGGTCCATTGAAAGGCCCATTTAGACTTGCTCGTCGAAACCTCGACAAAAAGGACCGCAAAACAAGCTTTAATCAAATTTTAGGAGTTCAAATAATTTATTAGGAGCTTTTCAACACAATTATATTGCAAAACCTCAATTTCTGTACTTTTTACTCAGTTAAAATTCCAACGGGTCCATTGTAAGGCCCATTTAGACCTACTCGGCTGAAACCGATACAAAAAGGACCGTAAAATAGTTTTAATCAAATTTTAGGAGTTCAAATAAATGATTAGAAGCTTTTCAACACATTTATATTGCAAAACTTCAATTTTTATACATTTTACTCAGTTAAAATTCCAACGGGTCCATTGAAAGGCCCATTTAGACCCGCACGTCCGAACATAAAGGACCGCAAAACAAGTTTTGATCATATTTTAGGAGTACAAATAATTGATTATGAGCTTTTCAACACAATTATATTGACAACCTCAATTTTTATACTTTTTACTCAGTTAAAATTCCAAAGGGTCCATTGATAGGCCCATTTAGACATGCTCATCCGAAACCTCTACAAAAAGGGCCGCAAAACAAGTTTTAATCAATATTTAGGAGATCATGTAATTGATTAGGAGATTTTCAACACAATTATATTGCAAAACCTCAATTTTTGTACTTTTTACTCAGTTAAAATTCCAACTGGTCCATTGAAAGGCCCATTTAAACATGCTCGTCCGAAACCTCGACAAAAAGGACCGCAAAACAAGTTTTAATCAAATTTTAGGAATTCAAATAATTGATTAGCAGATTTTCAACACAATTATATTGAAAAACCTCAATTTCTGTACTTTTTACTCAGTTAAAATTCTAACGGGTCCATTGAAAGGCCCATTTCGTCCCGCTCGTCCGAAACATCAACAAAAAGGACTGCAAAACAAGTTTTAATCAAATTTTAGGAGTTCATGAAATTGATTAGGAGCTTTTCAACACAATTATATTGCAAAACCTAAATTTCTGTACTTTTTACTCAGTTAAAATTCCAACGGGTCCATTGAAAGGCACATTTCGACCCGCTCGTCCGAAACCTCTACAAGAAGGACTAGAAAACAAGTTTTAATCAAATTTTAGGAGTTCATGTAATTGATTAGGATCTTTTCAACACAATTTTAATGCAAAACCTCAATTTTTGTACTTTTTACTCAGTTAAAATTCCAACGGGTCCATTGAAAGGCCCATTTAGACATGCTCGTCGAAACCTCGACAAAAAGGACCGCAAAACAAGCTTTAATCAAATTTTAGAAGTTCAAATAATTGATTAGGAGCTTTTCATCACAATAATATTGCAAAATCTCAATTTCTGTACTTTTTACTCAATTAAAATTCCAACGGGTCCATTGTAAGGTCCATTTAGACCTACTTGTCCGAAACCGATACAAAAAGGACCGCAAAAAAGTTTTAATCAAAATTTAGGAGTTAAAATAAATGATTAGAAGCTTTTCAACACATTTATATTGCAAAAATTCAATTTTTATACATTTTACTCAGTTAAAATTCCAACGGGTCCATTGAAAGGCCCATTTAGACCCGCACGTCCGAAACCTTTACATAAAGGACCGCAAAACAAGTTTTGATCATATTTTAGGAGTACAAATAATTGATTATGAGCTTTTCAACACAATTATATTGAAAACCTCAATTTTTATAATTTTTACTTAGTTAAAATTCCAACGGGTCCATTGAAAGGCCCATTTAGTCATGCTCGTCCGAAACCTCTACAAAAAGGGCCGCAAAACAAGTTTTAATCAAATTTCAGGAGATAATGTAATTGATTAGGAGATTTTCAACACAATTATATTGCAAAACCTCAATTTTTGTACTTTTTACTCAGTTAAAATTCAAACTGGTCCATTGAAAGGCCCATTTAAACATGCTCATCCGAAACCTCGACAAAAAGGACCGCAAAACAAGTTTTAATCAAATTTTAGGAGTTCAAATAATTGATTAGCAGATTTTCAACACAATTATATTGAAAAACCTCAATTTCTGTACTTTTTACTCAGTTAAAATTCTAACGGGTCCATTGAAAGGCCCAGTTCGTCCCGCTCGTCCGAAACCTCTACAAAAAGGACTGCAAAACAAGTTTTAATCAAATTTTAGGAGTTCAAGAAATTGATTAGGAGCTTTTCAACACAATTATATAGCAAAACCGATATTCCTGTACTTTTTACTCAGTTAAAATTCCAACGGGTCCATTGAAAGGCCCATTTCGACCCGCACGTCCGAAACCTCGACAAAAAGGACCGCAAAAATAGTTTTAATCAAATTTTAGGAGTTCAAATAATTGATTAGGAGCTTTTCAACACAATTATACTGAAAGCCTCAATTTTATACTTTTTACTCAGTTAAAATTCCAACGGGCCCATTGAAAGGTCCATTTAGACCTGCTCGTCCGAAACCTCTACAAAAAGTACCACAAAATGTTTTATTCAAATATTACGAGTTCAAATAAATGATTAGGAACTTTTCAACACAATTATATTGCAAAACTTCAATTTTTGTACTTTTTACTCCGTTAAAATTCCAACGGTCCATTGAAAGGCCCATTTACACCCGCACGTCCGAAACCTCTACATAAAGGACCGCAAAACAAGTTTTGATCATATTTTAGGAGTACAAATAATTGATTAGTAGCTTTTCAACACAATTATATTGCAAAACCTCAATTTTTAAACATTTTACTCAGTTAAAATTCTAACGGGTCCATTGAAAGGCCCATTTAGACATCCTCGTCCGGAATCTCTACAAAAAGGGCCCCAAAATAAGTTTTAATCAAATTTTAGGAGATCATGTAATTGATTAGGAGATTTTCAAAACAATTATATTGCAAAACCTCAATTTTTGTACTTTTTACTCAGTTAAAATTCCAACGGGTCCATTGAAAGGCCCATTTAGACATGCTCGTCCGAAACCTCGACAAAAAGGACCGCAAATCAAATTTTAATCAAATCTTAGGAGTTCAAATAATTGATTAGCAGCTTTTCAACACAATTATATTGAAAAACCTCAATTTCTGTACTTTTTACTCAGTTAAAATTCCAACGGGTCCATTGAAAGGCCCATTTCGTCCCGCTCGTCCGAAACCTCTACAAAAGGACTGCAAAACAAGTTTTAATCAAATTTTAGGAGTTCATGAAATCGATTAGGAGGAGCTTTTCAACACAATTATATTGCAAAACCTAAATTTCTGTACTTTTTACTCAATTAAAATTCCAACGGGTCCATTGAAAGGCCCATTTCGACTCGCTCGTCCGAAACCTCTACAAAAAGGACTGCAAAACAAGTTTTAATCAAATTTTAGGAGTTCATGTAATTGATTAGGATCTTTTCAACACAATTATAATGCAAAACCTCAATTTTTTTACTTTTTACTCAGTTAAAATTCCAACGGGTCCATTGAAAGGCCCATTTAGACTTGCTCGTCGAAACCTCGACAAAAAGGACCGCAAAACAAGCTTTAATCAAATTTTAGGAGTTCAAATAATTTATTAGGAGCTTTTCAACACAATTATATTGCAAAACCTCAATTTCTGTACTTTTTACTCAGTTAAAATTCCAACGGGTCCATTGTAAGGCCCATTTAGACCTACTCGGCTGAAACCGATACAAAAAGGACCGTAAAATAGTTTTAATCAAATTTTAGGAGTTCAAATAAATGATTAGAAGATTTTCAACACATTTATTTTGCAAAACTTCAATTTTTATACATTTTACTCAGTTAAAATTCCAACGGGTCCATTGAAAGGCCCATTTAGACCCGCACGTCCGAACATAAAGGACCGCAAAACAAGTTTTGATCATATTTTAGGAGTACAAATAATTGATTATGAGCTTTTCAACACAATTATATTGACAACCTCAATTTTTATACTTTTTACTCAGTTAAAATTCCAACGGGTCCATTGATAGGCCCATTTAGACATGCTCATCCGAAACCTCTACAAAAAGGGCCGCAAAACAAGTTTTAATCAAAATTTAGGAGATCATGTAATTGATTAGGAGATTTTCAACACAATTATATTGCAAAACCTCAATTTTTGTACTTTTTACTCAGTTAAAATTCCAACTGGTCCATTGAAAGGCCCATTTAAACATGCTCGTCCGAAACCTCGACAAAAGGACCGCAAAACAAGTTTTAATCAAATTTTAGGAATTCAAATAATTGATTAGCAGATTTTCAACACAATTATATTGAAAAACCTCAATTTCTGTACTTTTTACTCAGTTAAAATTCTAACGGGTCCATTGAAAGGCCCATTTCGTCCCGCTCGTCCGAAACATCAACAAAAAGGACTGCAAAACAAGTTTTAATCAAATTTTAGGAGTTCATGAAATTGATTAGGAGCTTTTCAACACAATTATATTGCAAAACCTAAATTTCTGTACTTTTTACTCAGTTAAAATTCCAACGGGTCCATTGAAAGGCACATTTCGACCCGCTCGTCCGAAACCTCTACAAGAAGGACTAGAAAACAAGTTTTAATCAAATTTTAGGAGTTCATGTAATTGATTAGGATCTTTTCAACACAATTTTAATGCAAAACCTCAATTTTTGTACTTTTTACTCAGTTAAAATTCCAACGGGTCCATTGAAAGGCCCATTTAGACATGCTCGTCGAAACCTCGACAAAAAGGACCGCAAAACAAGCTTTAATCAAATTTTAGAAGTTCAAATAATTGATTAGGAGCTTTTCATCACAATAATATTGCAAAATCTCAATTTCTGTACTTTTTACTCAATTAAAATTCCAACGGGTCCATTGTAAGGTCCATTTAGACCTACTTGTCCGAAACCGATACAAAAAGGACCGCAAAAAAGTTTTAATCAAAATTTAGGAGTTCAAATAAATGATTAGAAGCTTTTCAACACATTTATATTGCAAAAATTCAATTTTTATACATTTTACTCAGTTAAAATTCCAACGGGTCCATTGAAAGGCCCATTTAGACTCGCACGTCCGAAACCTTTACATAAAGGACCGCAAAACAAGTTTTGATCATATTTTAGGAGTACAAATAATTGATTATGAGCTTTTCAACACAATTATATTGAAAACCTCAATTTTTATAATTTTTACTTAGTTAAAATTCCAACGGGTCCATTGAAAGGCCCATTTAGTCATGCTCGTCCGAAACCTCTACAAAAAGGGCCGCAAAACAAGTTTTAATCAAATTTCAGGAGATAATGTAATTGATTAGGATATTTTCAACACAATTATATTGCAAAACCTCAATTTTTGTACTTTTTACTCAGTTAAAATTCAAACTGGTCCATTGAAAGGCCCATTTAAACATGCTCATCCGAAACCTCGACAAAAAGGACCGCAAAACAAGTTTTAATCAAATTTTAGGAGTTCAAATAATTGATTAGCAGATTTTCAACACAATTATATTGAAAAACCTCAATTTCTGTACTTTTTACTCAGTTAAAATTCTAACGGGTCCATTGAAAGGCCCATTTCGTCCCGCTCGTCCGAAACCTCTACAAAAAGGACTGCAAAACAAGTTTTAATCAAATTTTAGGAGTTCAAGAAATTGATTAGGAGCTTTTCAACACAATTATATAGCAAAACCGATATTCCTGTACTTTTTACTCAGTTAAAATTCCAACGGGTCCATTGAAAGGCCCATTTCGACCCGCACGTCCGAAACCTCGACAAAAAGGACCGCAAAAATAGTTTTAATCAAATTTTAGGAGTTCAAATAATTGATTAGGAGCTTTTCAACACAATTATACTGAAAGCCCCAATTTTATACTTTTTACTCAGTTAAAATTCCAACGGGCCCATTGAAAGGTCCATTTAGACCTGCTCGTCCGAAACCTCTACAAAAAGTACCACAAAATGTTTTATTCAAATATTACGAGTTCAAATAAATGATTAGGAACTTTTCAACACAATTATATTGCAAAACTTCAATTTTTGTACTTTTTACTCCGTTAAAATTCCAACGGTCCATTGAAAGGCCCATTTACACCCGCACGTCCGAAACCTCTACATAAAGGACCGCAAAACAAGTTTTGATCATATTTTAGGAGTACAAATAATTGATTAAGAGATTTTCAACACAATTATTTTGCAAAACCTCAATATTTATACTTTTTACTCAGTTAAAATTCCAACGGGTCCATTGAAAGGCCCATTTAGACATGCTCGTCCGAAACCTCTACAAATAGGGCCGCAATACAAGTTTTAATCAAATTTTAGGAGATCATGTAATTGATTAGGAGATTTTAAACACAATTATATTGCAAAACCTCAATTTCTGTCCTTTTTACTAAGTTAAAATTCCAACGGGTCCATTGAAAGGCTCATTTAGACCTGCTCGTCCGAAACCTCGACAAAAAGGACCGCAAAAAATGTTTTAATCAAATTTTAGGAGTTCAAATAATTTATTAGGAGCTTTTCAACACAATTATATTGAAAACCCTCAATTTTATACTTTTTACTCAGTTAAAATTCCAACGGGCCCATTGAAAGGCCCATTTAGACCTGCTCGTCCGAAACCTCTATAAAAAGGACCGTAAAAATGTTTTATTCAAATATTAGGAGTTCAAATAATTGATTAGGAGCTTTTCAACACAATTATATTGCAAAACCTCAATTTCTGTACTTTTTACTCAGTTAAAATTCCAACGGGTCCATTGAGAGGCCCATTTAGACATGCTCGTCCGAAACCTCTACAAAAAGGGCTGCAAAACATGTTTTAATCAAATTTTAGGAGATCATGTAATTGATTAGGAGATTTTCAACACAATTATATTGCAAAACCTCAATTTTGTACTTTTTACTCAGTTAAAATTCCAACGGGTCCTTTGAAAGACCCATTTAGACCTGCTCGTCCGAAACCACGAGAAAAAGGACCGCAAAACAAGTTTTAATCAAATTTTAGGAGTTCAAATAATTGATTAGTAGCTTTCCAACACAATTATATTGCAAAACTTCAATTTTTATACATTTTACTCAGTTAAAATTCCAACGGTTCCACTGAAAGGCCCATTTAGACCCGCACGTCCGAAACCTCTACATAAAGGACCGCAAAACAAGTTTTGATCATATTTTAGGAGTAAAAATAATTGATTATGAGATTTTCAACACAATTGTTTTGCAAAACCTCAATTTCTGTACTTTTTACTCAGTTAAAATTCCAACAGGTCCATTAAATGGCCCATTTCGACCCGCTCGTCCGAAACCTCTACAAAAAGGACTGCAAAACAAGTTTTAATCAAATTTTAGGAGTTCAACTAAATGATTAGGATCTTTTCAACACAATTACATTGCAAAACTTCAATTTTTATACTTTTTACACAGTTAAAATTCCAACGGGTCCACTAAAAGGCCCATTTAGACCCGCACGTCCGAAACCTCTACATAAAGGATCGCAAAACAAGTTTTAATCATATTTTAGGAGTTCAAATAATTGATTAGGAGATTTTCAACACAATTATATTGCAAAACCTCAATATCTATACTTTTTACTCAGTTAAAATTCCAACGGGTCCATTGAGAGGCCCATTTAGACATGCTCGTCCGAAACCTCTACAAAAAGGACCGCAAAACAAGTTTTAATCAAATTTTAGGAGATCATGTAATTGATTAGGAGATTTTCAACACAATTATATTGCAAAACCTTAATTTCTGTACTTTTTACTCAGTTAAAATTCCAACGGGTCCATTGAGAGGCCCATTTAGACATGCTCGTCCGAAACCTCTACAAAAAGGGCCGCAAAACAAGTTATAATCAAATTTTAGGAGTTCATGTAATTGATTAGGAGCTTTTCAACCCAATTATATTGCAAAACCTCAATTTCAACGGGTCCATTGAAAGGCCCATTTAGACATGCTCGTCCGAAACCTCGACAAAAGGACCGCAAAACAAGTTTTAATCAAATCTTAGGAGTTCAAATAATTGATTAGCAGCTTTTCAACACAATTATATTGAAAAACCTCAATTTCTGTACTTTTTACTCAGTTAAAATTCCAACGGGTCCATTGAAAGGCCCATTTCGTCCCGCTCGTCCGAAAACTCTACAAAAGGACTGCAAAACAAGTTTTAATCAAATTTTAGGAGTTCATGAAATTGATTAGGAGCTTTTCAACACAATTATATTGCAAAACCTAAATTTCTGTACTTTTCACTCAATTAAAATTCCAACAGGTCCATTGAAAGGCCCATTTCGACCCGCTCGTGCGAAACCTCTACAAAAAGGACTGCAAAACATGTTTTAATCACATTTTAGGAGTTCATGTAATTGATTAGGCCCATTTAGACCTGCTCGTCGAAACCTCGACAAAAAGGACCGCAAAACAAGCTTTAATCAAATTTTAGGAGTTCAAATAATTTATTAGGAGCTTTTCAACACAATTATATTGCAAAACCTCAATTTCTGTACTTTTTACTCAGTTAAAATTCCAACGGGTCCATTGTAAGGCCCATTTAGACCTACTCGTCTGAAACCGATACAAAAAGGACCGCAAAAAAGTTTTAATCAAATTTTAGGAGTTCAAATAAATGATTAGAAGCTTTTCAACACATTTATATTGCAAAACTTCAATTTTTATACATTTTACTCAGTTAAAATTCCTACGGGTCCATTGAAAGACCCATTTAGACCCGCACGTCCGAAACCTTAACATAAAGGACCGCAAAACAAGTTTTGATCATATTTTAGGAGTACAAATAATTGATTATGAGCTTTTCAACACAATTATATTGAAAACCTCAATTTTTATAATTTTTACTCAGTTAAAATTCCAACGGGTCCATTGAAAGGCCCATTTAGACATGCTCGTCCGAAACCTCTACAAAAAGGGCCGCAAAACAAGTTTTAATCAAATTTCAGGAGATCATGTAATTGATTAGGAGATTTTCAACACAATTATATTGCAAAACCTCAATTTTTGTACTTTTTACTCAGTTAAAATTCCAACTGGTCCATTGAAAGGCACATTTAAACATGCTCGTCCGAAACCTCGACAAAAAGGACCGCAAAACAAGTTTAATCAAATTTTAGGAGTTCAAATAATTGATTAGCAAATTTTCAACACAATTATATTGAAAAACCTCAATTTTTATACATTTTACTCAGTTAAAATTCCAACGGGTCCATTGAAAGGCCCATTTCGACCCGCTCGTCCGAAACCTCTACAAAAAGGACTGCAAAACAAGTTTTAATCAAAATTTAGGAGTTCATGTAATTTATTAGGAGCTTATCAACACAATTATATTGCAAAACCTCAATTTCTGTACTTTTTACTCAGTTAAAATTCCAACTGTCCATTGAAAGGCCCATTTAGACATGCTCGTCCGAAACCTCGACAAAAAGGACCGCAAAACAAGTTTTAATCAAATCTTAGGAGTTCAAATAATTGATTAGCAGCTTTTCAACACAATTATATTGAAAAACCTCAATTTTTATACATTTTACTCAGTTAAAATTCCAACGGGTCCATTGAAAGGCCCATTTCGACCCGCTCGTCCGAAACCTCTACAAAAAGGACTGCAAAACAAGTTTTAATCAAAATTTAGGAGTTCATGTAATTTATTAGGAGCTTTTCAACACAATTATATTGCAAAACCTCAATTTCTGTACTTTTTACTCAGTTAAAATTCCAACTGTCCATTGAAAGGCCCATTTAGACATGCTCGTCCGAAACCTCGACAAAAAGGACCGCAAAACAAGTTTTAATCAAATCTTAGGAGTTCAAATAATTGATTAGCAGCTTTTCAACACAATTATATTGAAAACCTCAATTTTTATACATTTTACTCAGTTAAAATTCCAACAGGTCCATTGAAAGGCCCATTTAGGCCCGAACGTCCGAAACCTCTACCTAAAGGTCCGCAAAACAAGTTTTAATCATATTTTAGGAGTAAAAATAATTGATTAGTAGCTTTTCAACACAATTATATTGCAAAACCTCAATTTTTATACTTTTTACTCAACTAAAATTCCAACGGGTCCATTGAAAGGCCCATTTAGACATGCTCGTCCGAAACCTCTACAAAAAGGGCCGCAAAACAAGTTTTAATCAAAATTTAGCAGATCATGTAATTGGTTAGGAGATTTTCAACACAATTATATTTCAAAACATCAATTTTTATACATTTTACTCAGTTAAAATTCCAACGGGTCCATTGAAAGGACCATTTAGACCTACTCGTCCGAAAACTCTACAAAAGGACCGCAAAAAAATTGTTAATCAAATTTTAGGAGTTCAAATAATTGATTAGGAGCTTTTCAACACAATTATATTGAAAAACCTCAATTTCTATACTTTTTACTCAGTTAAAATTTCAACGGCTCCATTGAAAGGCCCATTTAGACCCGCTCGTCCGAAACCTCGACAAAAAGGACCGCAAAAAAAGTTTTAATGAAATTTTAGGAGTTCATGTAATTGATTAGGAGCTTTTCAACACAATTATATTGCAAAACCTCAATTTCTGTACTTTTTACTCAGTTAAAAATCTAACGGATCCATTGAAAGGCCCATTTCGACCCGCTCGTCCGAAACCTCTACAAAAAGGACTGCAAAACAAGTTTTAATCAAATTTTAGGAGTTCAAGAAATTGATTAGGAGCTTTTCAACACAATTATATAGCAAAACCGATATTCCTGTACTTTTTACTCAGTTAAAATTCCAACGGGTCCATTGAAAGGCCCATTTCGACCCGCACGTCCGAAACCTCGACAAAAAGGACCGCAAAAATAGTTTTAATCAAATTTTAGGAGTTCAAATAATTGATTAGGAACTTTTCAACACAATTATATTGAAAGCCTCAATTTTATACTTTTTACTCAGTTAAAATTCCAACGGGCCCATTGAAAGGTCCATTTAGACCTGCTCGTCCGAAACCTCTACAAAAAGGACCACAAAATGTTTTATTCAAATATTACGAGTTCAAATAAATGATTAGGAACTTTTCAACACAATTATATTGCAAAACTTCAATTTTTGTACTTTTTACTCCGTTAAAATTCCAACGGTCCATTGAAAGGCCCATTTACACCCGCACGTCCGAAACCTCTACATAAAGGACCGCAAAACAAGTTTTGATCATATTTTAGGAGTACAAATAATTGATTAGTAGCTTTTCAACACAATTATATTGCAAAACCTCAATTTTTAAACATTTTACTCAGTTAAAATTCTAACGGGTCCATTGAAAGGCCCATTTAGACATCCTCGTCCGGAATCTCTACAAAAAGGGCCCCAAAATAAGTTTTAATCAAATTTTAGGAGATCATGTAATTGATTAGGAGATTTTCAAAACAATTATATTGCAAAACCTCAATTTTTGTACTTTTTACTCAGTTAAAATTCCAACGGGTCCATTGAAAGGCCCATTTAGACATGCTCGTCCGAAACCTTGACAAAAAGGGCCGCAAATCAAATTTTAATCAAATCTTAGGAGTTCAAATAATTGATTAGCAGCTTTTCAACACAATTATATTGAAAAACCTCAATTTCTGTACTTTTTACTCAGTTAAAATTCCAACGGGTCCATTGAAAGGCCCATTTCGTCCCGCTCGTCCGAAACCTCTACAAAAGGACTGCAAAACAAGTTTTAATCAAATTTTAGGAGTTCATGAAATCGATTAGGAGCTTTTCAACACAATTATATTGCAAAACCTAAATTTCTGTACTTTTTACTCAATTAAAATTCCAACGGGTCCATTGAAAGGCCCATTTCGACTCGCTCGTCCGAAACCTCTACAAAAAGGACTGCAAAACAAGTTTTAATCAAATTTTAGGAGTTCATGTAATTGATTAGGATCTTTTCAACACAATTATAATGCAAAACCTCAATTTTTTTACTTTTTACTCAGTTAAAATTCCAACGGGTCCATTGAAAGGCCCATTTAGACTTGCTCGTCGAAACCTCGACAAAAAGGACCGCAAAACAAGCTTTAATCAAATTTTAGGAGTTTAAATAATTTATTAGGAGCTTTTCAACACAATTATATTGCAAAACCTCAATTTCTGTACTTTTTACTCAGTTAAAATTCCAACGGGTCCATTGTAAGGCCCATTTAGACCTACTCGGCTGAAACCGATACAAAAAGGACCGTAAAATAGTTTTAATCAAATTTTAGGAGTTCAAATAAATGATTAGAAGCTTTTCAACACATTTATATTGCAAAACTTCAATTTTTATACATTTTACTCAGTTAAAATTCCAACGGGTCCATTGAAAGGCCCATTTAGACCCGCACGTCCGAACATAAAGGACCGCAAAACAAGTTTTGATCATATTTTAGGAGTACAAATAATTGATTATGAGCTTTTCAACACAATTATATTGACAACCTCAATTTTTATACTTTTTACTCAGTTAAAATTCCAACGGGTCCATTGATAGGCCCATTTAGACATGCTCATCCAAAACCTCTACAAAAAGGGCTGCAAAACAAGTTTTAATCAAAATTTAGGAGATCATGTAATTGATTAGGAGATTTTCAACACAATTATATTGCAAAACCTCAATTTTTGTACTTTTTACTCAGTTAAAATTCCAACTGGTCCATTGAAAGGCCCATTTAAACATGCTCGTCCGAAACCTCGACAAAAAGGACCGCAAAACAAGTTATAATCAAATTTTAGGAATTCAAATAATTGATTAGCAGATTTTCAACACAATTATATTGAAAAACCTCAATTTCTGTACTTTTTACTCAGTTAAAATTCTAACGGGTCCATTGAAAGGCCCATTTCGTCCCGCTCGTCCGAAACATCAACAAAAAGGACTGCAAAACAAGTTTTAATCAAATTTTAGGAGTTCATGAAATTGATTAGGAGCTTTTCAACACAATTATATTGCAAAACCTAAATTTCTGTACTTTTTACTCAGTTAAAATTCCAACGGGTCCATTGAAAGGCCCATTTCGACCCGCTCGTCCGAAACCTCTACAAGAAGGACTAGAAAACAAGTTTTAATCAAATTTTAGGAGTTCATGTAATTGATTAGGATCTTTTCAACACAATTTTAATGCAAAACCTCAATTTTTGTACTTTTTACTCAGTTAAAATTCCAACGGGTCCATTGAAAGGCCCATTTAGACATGCTCGTCGAAACCTCGACAAAAAGGACCGCAAAACAAGCTTTAATCAAATTTTAGAAGTTCAAATAATTGATTAGGAGCTTTTCATCACAATAATATTGCAAAATCTCAATTTCTGTACTTTTTACTCAATTAAAATTCCAACGGGTCCATTGTAAGGTCCATTTAGACCTACTTGTCCGAAACCGATACAAAAAGGACCGCAAAAAAGTTTTAATCAAAATTTAGGAGTTCAAATAAATGATTAGAAGCTTTTCAACACATTTATATTGCAAAACTTCAATTTTTATACATTTTACTCAGTTAAAATTCCAACGGGTCCATTGAAAGGCCCATTTAGACCCGCACGTCCGAAACCTTTACATAAAGGACCGCAAAACAAGTTTTGATCATATTTTAGGAGTACAAATAATTGATTATGAGCTTTTCAACACAATTATATTGAAAACCTCAATTTTTATAATTTTTACTTAGTTAAAATTCCAACGGGTCCATTGAAAGGCCCATTTAGACATGCTCGTCCGAAACCTCTACAAAAAGGGCCGCAAAACAAGTTTTAATCAAATTTCAGGAGATAATGTAATTGATTAGGAGATTTTCAACACAATTATATTGCAAAACCTAAATTTTTGTACTTTTTACTCAGTTAAAATTCAAATTGGTCCATTGAAAGGCCCATTTAAACATGCTCATCCGAAACCTCGACAAAAAGGACCGCAAAACAAGTTTTAATCAAATTTTAGGAGTTCAAATAATTGATTAGCAGATTTTCAACACGATTATATTGAAAAACCTCAATTTCTGTACTTTTTACTCAGTTAAAATTCTAACGGGTCCATTGAAAGGCCTATTTCGTCCCGCTCGTCCGAAACCTCTACAAAAAGGACTGCAAAACAAGTTTTAATCAAATTTTAGGAGTTCATGAAATTGATTAGGAGCTTTTCAACACAATTATATTGCAAAACCTAAATTTCTGTACTTTTTACTCAGTTAAAATTTGAACGGGTCCATTGAAAGGCCCATTTCGATCCGCTCGTCCGAAACCTCTACAAAAAGGACTGCAAAACAAGTTTTAATCAAAGTTTAGGAGTTCATGTAATTGATTAGGAGCTTTTCAACACAATTGTATTGCAAAACCTCAATTTCTGTACTTTTTACTCAGTTAAAATTCTAACGGGTCCATTGAAAGGCCAATTTAGACCTGCTCGTCCGAAACATCGACAAAAAGGACCGCAAAAATAGTTTTAATCAAATTATAGGAGTTCAAAAAATTGATTATGAGCTTTTCAACACAATTATATTGAAAAACCTCAATTTTATACTTTTTACTCAGTTAAAATTCCAACGAGCCCATTGAAAGGCCCCTTTAGACCTGCTCGTCCAAAACCTCTACATAAAGGACCGCAAAACAAGTTTTGATCATATTTAAGGAGTAAAAATAATTGATTATGAGCTTTTCAACACAATTATATTGCAAAACCTCAATTTCTATACTATTTACTCAGTTAAAATTCCAACGGGTCCATTGTAAGGCCCATTTAGACCTGCTCGTCCGAAACCTCTACAAAAAGGACTGCAAAACATGTTATGATCAAATTTTAGGAGTTCATGTAATTGATTAGGAGCTTTTCCACAAAATTATATTGCAAAACCTCAATTTCTGTACTTTCTACTCAGTTAAAATTCCAACGGGTCCATTGAAAGGCCCATTTAGACCTGCTCGTCCGAAACCTCGACAAAAAGGACCGCAAAACAAGTTTTAAATAAATTTTAGGAGTTCAAATAATTGATTACGAGCTTTTCAACACAATTATATTGCAAAACCTCAATTTCTATACTATTTACTCAATTAAAATTCCAACGGGTCCATTGTAAGGCCCATTTAGACCTGCTCGTCCAAAACCAATACAAAAAGGACCGCAAAAAAGTTTTAAACAAATTTTAGGATTTCAAATAAATGATTAGGAGCTTTTCAACATAATTATATTGCAAAACTTTAATTTTTATACATTTTACTCAGTTAAAATTCCAACGGGTCCACTGAAAGGCCCATTTAGACCCGCACGTCCGAAACCTCTACATAAAGGACCGCAAAACAAGTTTTGATCATATTTTAGGAGTACAAATAATTGATTATGAGCTTTTCAACACAATGATATTACAAAACCTCAATTTTTATACTTTTTACTCAGTTAAAATTCCAACGGGTCCATTGAAAGGCTCATTTCGACCCGCTCGTCCGAAACCTCTACGAAAAGGACTACAAAACAAGTTTTAATCAAAATTTAGGAGTTCATGTAATTGATTAGGAGGTTTTCAACACAATTATATTGCAAAACCTCAATTTCTATACTTTTTACTCAGTTAAAATTCCAACGGGTCCATTGAAAGGCCCATTTAGACCTGCTAGTCCGAAACCTCGACAAAAAGGACCGCAAAACAAGTTTTAATCAAATTTTAGGATTCAAATAATTGATTAGGAGCTTTTCAACACAATTATATTGCAAAACCTCAATTTCTGTACTTTTTACTTAGTTAAAATTCCAACGGGTGCACGAACCAACTTGACTCAGTGGTTAAGGGAACGATTGTTGTTCCTAGAGGTCACGGGTTCGAGCATCAGCAGCTGCAGCAGGGTGATTGACCGTTCTTTGTCAAATGGTTGAGAGTATATTTAGAACAAATACTACTTGTAATCACTTTAGCTTTCATAAAAAAAACAAAAAAAAATTCCAACGGGTCCATTGTAAGGCCCATTTAGACCTGCTCGTCCGAAACCGATACAAAAAGGATCGCAAAAAAGTTGTATTCAAATATTAGGAGTTCAAATAAATGATTAGGAGCTTTTCAACATAATTATATTGCAAAACCTCAATTTTTATACATTTTACTCAGTTAAAATTCCAACGGGTCCACTAAAAGGCCCATTTCGACCCGCTCGTCCGAAACCTCTACAAAAAGGACTGCAAAACAAGTTTTAATCAAAGTTTAGGAGTTAATGTAATTGATTAGGATCTTTTCAACACAATTATATTGCAAAACCTCAATTTCTGTACTTTTTACTCAGTTAAAATTCCAACGGGTCCATTGAAAGGCCCATTTAGACATGCTCGTCCGAAACCTCGACAAAAAGGACCGTAAAACAAGTTTTAATCAAATTTTAGGAGTCCAAATAATTGATTAGGAGCTTTTCAACACAATTATACTGCAAAACCTCAAATTCTGTACTTTTTACTCAGTTAAAATTCCAACAGGTCCATTGAAAGGCCCATTTAGACCTGCTCGTCCGAAACCACTACAAAAAGGACTGCAAAACAAGTTTTAATCAAATTTTAGGAGTTCAAATAATTGATTAGGAGCTTTTCAACACAATTATATTGCAAAACCTCAATTTTTGTACTTTTTACTCAGTTAAAATTCCAACGGGTCCATTGAAAGGCCCATTTAGACATGCTCGTCAGGAACCTCTACAAAAAGTGCCCTAAAACTAGATTTAATCAAATTTTAGGAGATCATGTAATTGATTAGGAGATTTTAAACACAATTATATTGGAAAACCTCAAATTCTGTACTTTTTACTCAGTTAAAATTCCAACGGGTCCATTGAAAGGCCCATTTAGACCTGCTCGTCCGAAACCTCTACAAAAAGGACCGCAAAACAAGTTTTAATCAAAATTTAGAAGTTCAAATAATTGAATAGTAGCTTTTCAACACAATTATATTGCAAAACCTAAATTTCTGTACTTTTTACTCAGTTAAAATTCCAACGGGTCCATTGAAAGGCCCATTACTACCCGCTCGTCCGAAACCTCTACAAAAGGACTACAAAACAAGTTTTAATCAAAATTTAGGAGTTCATGTAATTGATTATGAGCTTTTCAACACAATTATATTGCAAAACCTCAATTTATGTACTTTTTACTCTGTTAAATTTCCAACGGGTCCATTGAAAGGCTCATTTAGACCTGCTCGTCCGAAACCTCGACAAAAAGGACCGCAAAATAAGTTTTAATCAAATTTTAGGAGTTCAAATAAATGATTAGGAGCTTTTAACCACAATTATACTGCAAAACTTCAATTTTTATACATTTTACTCAGTTAAAATTCCACCGGGTCCACTGAAAGGCCCATTTAGACTCGCACGTCCGAAATCTCTACATAAAGGACCGCAAAACATGTTTTGATCATATTTTAGGAGTACAAATAATTGATTAGGAGCTTTTGAACACAATTATATTGAAAAAACTCAATTTCTGTACTTTTTACTCAGTTAAAATTCCAACGGGTCCATTAAAAGGCCCATTTAGACATGCTCGTCCGAAACCTCGACAAAAAGGACCGCAAAACAAGTTTTAATCAAATTCTAGGAGTTCATGTAATTTATTATGAGCTTTTCAACAAAATTATATTGCAAAACCTCAATTTTTGTACTTTTTTCTTATTTAAAATTCCAACGGGTCCACTGAAAGGCCCATTTAGACCCACACGTCCGAAACCTCTACATAAAGGACCGCAAAACAAGTTTTGATCATATTTTAGGAGTAAAAATAATTGATTAGGAGCATTTCTACACATTTATATTGCAAAACCTCAATTTCTGTACTTTTTACTCAGTTAAAATTCCAACGGGTCCATTAAAAGGCCCATTTCGACCCGCTCGTCCGAAACCTCTACAAAAAGGACTGCAAAACAAGTTATAATCAAATTTTAGGAGTTCATGTAATTGATTAGGAGCTTTTAAACACAATTATATTGCAAAACCTCAATTTATGTACTTTTTTCTCAGTTAAAATTCCAACGGGTCCACTGAAAGGCCCATTTAGACTCGCACGTCCGAAACCTCTACATAAAGGACCGCAAAACAAGTTTTGATCATATTTTAGGAGTACAAATAATTGATTAGGAGCATTTCTACACAATTATATTGCAAAACCTCAATTTCTGTACTTTTTACTCAATTAAAATTTCAACGGGTCCATTGAAAGGCCCATTTAGACCCGCTCGTCCGAAACCTCTACAAAAAGGACTGTAAAACAAGTTTTAATCAAATTTAGGAGTTCATGTAATTGATGAGGACGTTTTCAACACAATTATATTGCAAAACCTCAATTTCTGTACTTTTTACTCAGTTAAAATTCTAACGGGTCCATTAAAAGGCCCATTTAGACCTGCTCGTCCGAAACCTCGACAAAAAGGACCACAAATCTAGCCCTTTTAGGGGAAGATAATACGACCATCTTTATGATGGAAAACAAATTTCACTCCTCATTATCAGTGCTCAAACTTTCAAAATTCATTAATTGCACGTTGCATACTTTATTTCTTATTGTAGTCAATCACTACACGTTTCTTGCGCAATTTAATGGAATCACTTTCTTATTAAAGGAAAATACCAATTCCCTCATATCTTTTCCTTACTTTATGGGATCATATTTACTTTTCTCTTTCTCTTTCAATACCTCTTTTTATTACTACTCCACCTTTATTACTGCTTCTGATCTTACTCATAAATCTTTTCAGGAATCTTATTTATTACAATCAAATTTCTCATTTACGTTTTCCTTCCCAATTAATCTAATTCTGTACTACCTTGATTTTCAAACCATCCTTTACGACATTAAATTAACCCAATTTTTAAGGACTCTAATTCTTAATCTCTTTCCTTTTCTTACTACTTACCATAGTATAGCTTATACAAGCAATTCTCTTTTATATATCCAACATACATAGACTGAACCACAACTCTATCCTTATCCTTCTATTCTCCTTACTCTCTACCCTTCACCTATGGCATCCTCCTCTATCCCCCAACTCAGTTCCATCGACCTTACTAATGAGGAAGCAGAACTCCTTTATACCCCAGATTTCGGCTGGGATTTTGTTAAGGAGGATCCCAAGTTATTCCTTATCGGTTGCTTTATCTCGTCAAAACCTATTGACATATATGCCGTCATTAGCGCTTTTGAAGGCATATAGAAGCCTAACAATGTGGTGTCTATTACTGTCATCCAAGATAACTTTCTCAAGATCAAATTCAAGGAGGTCAAGCCCTGTTATGAAGTCCTTAACCGTGGTCCTTGGCTGTATAAGGACGAATGGTTAGCCCTTACTGAGTACAACCCTGCTAAATCTATTGGAGAATATTCGTTCCATGTTATTAGGATCTAGATCCGCATTTTCGCCCTTCCTTCCTCACTCTTTGAGGACATCTATCGATCACACCTAGTGGGACATGCTCTAGGGTCTATGGTTGGCAACGTTGTACGTACTGATACTCCAGAGTTTGAAGGAAATATGAAAGAATTCCTACGTGTGGAAATTTTGTTGGATATCACCAGACCGGTCACCCATTTCGTCTTCATTGGATCCGGGGCCAACAAAACTATGTGTCGTCTTCAATACGAACGCCTTCCTACCTTATGTCCTGGCTGTGGAATAATTAGCCACACAATTGAAAACTGTCCAATTCGATCTTCTCTAGACCTAAACAAGCTGCAATACGGGGAGTGGCTCCGCTACCTCCCTCCAAGACGTCGCCCAGTTGGTACCCGTGGGCGTATCCGCAATGTTGAGCCTGAACTTAACCAAAACAACCCTTTACCGACTGGTACTCTTTCTTCTCCTATATCCAATATTTTATTCTATTTACAGATTAGATCTAAACTTACTTTATATTTTTTGCTATCTTTATTCCTGATCCTATCTTTATTACTATTCTTCTTCATAGTCCCTCCTGGTCATGCTGCTTCTGCTAATACTAATGTTCCTACCAATGATTCGAATGTTATGGGTAATTCTCCCTATACCTCTCTTATCACTAATCCATATTTTAATATGCTTTCAATATATAAACTTGTTTCTTACTCCAAACAATCCACAGGTTCTCTAAACGAGGGTGATGATGCGTCCTTCTCGGAACAGCCCACTGAGGAAGCTCCCAACACTGATACGGCTATGGGTGATATCCCCCCTTCCAAAGACCCATCTGCCTCGGAATCGAAACAGAAAGCCCCTCTCGAGCCTCAACCCCTAAATACCATCTATCCTATCCCTGAAGATGTATCCGATGATGATTGGGATGCCACGGATGATGGTGTTCCCAGCCCAACTGCTCAGCAAATTAAGAAGATTGAAGCTGAATTGCGTAAGCCCCCTGTTTCTACCGATTCAAATTTCAATGAATTTAACCAATGGCTATTAAAAACTTACCCAAATGATACAGCTCCTGCCCCTGCTCTAGCCCCACCGAACCGTGGCACAAAACGCCGTTCTCCCATCCAAGTGTCGCTCCCACCAAAGAAATCCAAACCCTCCGGATCCACTCCTAAGGCTGGGATGAGCAGCTCAAAAAGCTCTCCGGCGGCGGCTGACTCCCAGCCCCGCCGAGCAAAATGAGGATCCTTTGCTGGAACTGCCAGGGTTTAGGACAAGCCCCGGTAGTTCAACATTTTCGTAACTATGTCCAACAATCCAACCCGGATGTTATCTTCTTATGCGAAACTAAAATTAATAATGCGGCATGTAGCTGACTTTGTCTTTCTTTAGGTATGTTAGAAGTTATTGCTATTCCCCCAACGGATGGATGTTCTGGTATTGCGCTTTTCATCTCGAACAATATTAATATCACTTTGATTTCGTATTCGTCTCGTTGTATACATACTCAAATCATATTGAATGATCGCACCTTGTATTTTACTGGCATGCACGGCTATTCCGAAACCAGTCAAAAATTTAAAACATGGGAAATTATTGATTCCTTACATATAAATAATAATAATAATATTCCCTGGCTTCTAGGAGGGGATTTTAATGAAATTTTATCTGACTCTGAAAAACAAGGTGGTAGCCGAAGGGCTAGATCACGAATAAATAATTTCTGTCATTGTCTCTCACGCAACAATCTCTTTGATTGTAAACCAACATCTGGGTGGTTTACTTGGTCAAAAATTGGGCCCTTAACTCCAACTATACATGAAAGATTAGACCGGTTCATTGCTAATTCGGCATGGCATGATCTTTTTCCTTCATATCGTATCACAACGGACTATATGGCCAAGTCCGATCACTGCTTCCTGCTTCTTGATACATCCCATGCGGCTGCTACTCCCCCTCAGCGACCACCCAACACGTTTCGTTTCGAAAACTGTTGGGCAAATAATGAGAACAACATAGCTACTATTAAACACACTTGGGTCAATACCTCTGGAACAACCATTGAAAAAATAAAAGTTGTTGGTACATGCCTGGAGGATTGGCAGAATCAACAAAGACTAAAGACCACCGGTCGTATTAATTTCCTTACCAAAAAAATAAACAAATTTTTATGCCGCCCCATAAATGCCACAACTGAAGAAATTTATATCAAACACAGAACTGAACTTAATAAACTTCTAATGGAACAAGAAATTTATTGGGCTCAAAGATCTCGAACGCTTTGGCTCTCTCAAGGGGATAAAAATACGAGGTTCTTCCATGCCCTGGCAAACAATAGAAGGAAAAAAAATTCGATCACATGTCTATTTGATTCTAATTCGAATTGGTGTACGGCTGATTCAGACTTAATGTCTATTGCTTCTAGCTATTTCCAAAATCTTTTTACGTCCTCCAACCCCCAAATTTCTGATAACATACTCGATAAAATTTGCCTTCTATCACTCAATCTATGAATGATACTCTCTTAAGGACATTCACAAAAGAAGAAATACTCCATGCCTTCCGGGACATTGATCCTAGGAAAGCGCCTGGTATTGATGGATTACCAAGTAGTTTTCTTCGACAACATTGGGACACTGTTGGCGAAGATGTTATTAATCTATGCCTTAACTTACTAAATGTCACTGCTGATATGTCCTTGGTAAATAAAACTATACTGGTACTAATCCCTAAACTCCACGACCCAACTACTATGAAACAACTAAGACCTATCAGTCTATGCACTGTTCTTTATAAAATAGTTGCTAAAACCATTGTCAACAGGATGAAACAAACAATTCCCCTTTGTATTAGCCCTAATCAAGCAGCCTTCGTTCAGGGACGTAACATCTCTGACAACATCCTCGTTGCCCATGAAATTATTCACAATATCAATTCAGGGGCAACAAAATCCTCCCAAGGAGCTGCTCTTAAACTAGATATGGAAAAAGCTTTTGATAGAGTTGAATGGTCTTTTCTAGCAAATGTTATGAAACGTATGGGCTTTGCATCTGATTGGATCTCTCTTATAATGCGATGCATTACCACAGTTTCTTTTTCAGTCAAAATTAATAACTCTTTCTCCCCTTTTTTTCAACCACAACGTGGATTACGTCAAGGTGACCCCCTATCACCTTTCCTTTTCCTCTTTTGTACACAAGGGATCTCTGCTTACCTATCTGCTGCCCAACAAACAAACATCCTACCGGGGCTTGGTGCCTGTAAATACGGCCCCAGAGTCAACCATCTACTCTTTGCTGATGACTGTATGGTTTTCATTAATAATACTCCAACCGAAGCTACTCATCTTAAAAGAGCCCTGCAAACATATGCTGCTGCTTCTGGTCAAGCGGTTAATTTTGAGAAATCGACAATTTTTTATAATCCACGTACCCCATCCTCAACAAGAACCGCGATCAATAGTCTATTGCAAGTACGTGAGGTATCTAACCCTGGCGTATACCTAGGTGTTCCACTTCTCATTGGGAAGAACAAAACTGAGTCATTAGGCTTTGTGCGTGACAAAGTTCATGACCGTCTTTCTACTTGGGATAAACAACTCCTTTCTTTTAGTGGTCGGGAGATTTTCATTAAAGCAGTTCTACAATCTCTACCTCAATATGTTATGTCTTGTTATCTTCTTCCACAAAACATTATTGACGATATGACCTCAGCAATTCGGCAATATTGGTGGACTGGCAAATCCAATAAAAAAGGGTGGCATATGCTTCCATGGAATCATGTTTGTTTACCTAAGGCCGCTGGAGGAATGGGGTTTAAGGATTTACATGACTTCAATGTTGCTCTCTTGGGTAAGCAATTATGGAGACTCATCTGCGAACCAGATTCTTTATTGGGCCAAATATATCGTGCTAAATACTTTTCTTCTGGGAATATCCTTGATGCCTCCCGACCCAATCGAGGCTCCTTTGCATGGCAAGGTATATATAATGCTCTACAACGTCTCCTTCTAGGCTTCTTATATTGTCCAGGTATTAATAGTAATATCAGAGTGCACAAAGACATATGGGGCGGTCCTTCCCCTATTACCCTTACTGGGGATTACGAAATCTCGGATGAAATCCATATTCGTTGCCGCGATTTCATGCTTCGTAATCAAACTGCTTGGGACCATGAAAAGGTCCGTCGTTATTTTAACCCAACTGATGCCACTGCCATTCTCCGTATACCAATCATAAATGATCATCGTGATTCTATTCTTTGGTCTCCTAATGATTCGGGTATTTACTCGGTCCGTTCTGGTTACCTTTTCTTACAACGTTCTACATACCCACATACATCACCTTCTCGTTTTTGGAAATTTCTATCCAAAGTCAAGGCCTTACCTAAGGTCAAAACTTTTGGATAGCGTATGGCGTCTGATGCTCTACCAGTTGGTTCCAAAATGCAAGTTTTTTCACCAAATTCGGGGCCTTGCCCTATCTGTGGAGCCCACTCGGAGTCCATTCTCCATGCGCTTCGTGATTGTGCAGGGGCTTCTGAAGCCCTTCAGCTCTCTGGTATTCCCGTAACTCTATCTAGGAGTTTGGCTATTACCCCCTTACAATGGTTGGAGGAAGCTGCCCACCTCCTATCCTCTGACAAGTTTGGCCTTTTTCTTACAACTATATGGAACGTCTGGAATAGACGTAACGATTGGGTTCATAATCACCATCTACAACCACCATGGCTTACTGCCGTTAACTCCATTAGTTTACATGACGACTTCTGTAATGTATCTTCTTCTTTCACCCCAACACCCTCAATCCTGTCTCCTCCATGCTGGAACCCTCCTCCACCTGACCATATAAAAATAAATGTGGATGGGGCTTTTAATCCCTCAACTCGTGCAGCGGATGTTGGAGCCGTGGCACGTGATCCTACAGGTGTAGTAGTGGGTGGCCTCGCGTTTCCGCTTGGCAGCTGTTTGGATGCAGTTACTTGTGAAGGTGAAAGCCTTCTTGCAGGAATCACCTTCGCCCGATCCCAAGGATGGAATCAGATCTTGCTTGAAACTTATTGTGCTTCTCTTGCAAATAGGATCAACAATCCAGGACTGGACCTTTCTACTTTGGGACCTCTTCTTCACCAGATTCGAGAGTCTCTTCATGCTTTTGATTCAGCTTCTGTTTCTTTTGTACGCCATGAGGCAAATCATGTAGCCCATACTTTGGCTACTTATTCGCATAGTTCTTTGTCTTCCATGTCTTTTAATTCTGACATTCCTACATGTATCAATCATCTTGTAACGAATTTCTCTATGTTATAATAAAATTTTAGGCACTCTTTTCCACTTTTTAGGGTCCTCTAGCTCTGCTTGAAGGACATTAGTAGGGTTTTTTAATGAGGCCTTTTCTTCAAAAAAAATTTTCAACGGGTCCACTGAAAGGCCCATTTAGACCCGCACGTCCGAAACCTCTACATAAAGGACCGCAAAACAAGTTATGATCAAATTTTAGGAGTTCATGTAATTGATTAGGAGCTTTTCAACACAATTATATTGCAAAACCTCAATTTCTGTACTTTTTACTCAATTGAAATTCCAACGGGTCCATTGAAACGCCCATTTAGACCTGCTCGTCCGAAACCTCTACAAAAAGGGTCACAAAACAAGTTTTAATCAAATTTTAGGAGATCATGTAATTGATTAGGAGATTTTCAACACAATTATATTGCAAAACATCAATTTCTATACTTTTTACTCGATTAAAATTCCAACGGGTCCATTGAAAGGCCCATTTCGACCCGCTCGTCCGAAACCTCTATAAAAAGGACTGCAAAACAAGTTTTAATCAAATCTTAGGAGATCATGTAATTTATTAGGAGATTTTCAACACAATTATATTGCAAAACCTCAATTTCTGTACTTTTTACTCAGTTAAAATTCCAACGGGTCCATTGAAAGGCCCATTTAGACCTGCTCGTCTAAAACCTCTACAAAAAGGACCGCAAAATAAGTTTTAATCAAATTTTAGGAGTTCATGAAATTGATTAGGAGCTTTTCAACACAATTATATTGAAAAACCTCAATTTTTATACTTTTTACTCAGTTAAAATTCCAACGGGTCCATTGAAAGGCCCATTTCGACTCGCTCGTCCGAAACCTCTAACAAAAGGACCACAAAAAAGTTGTATTCAAATATTAGGAGTTCAAATAATTGATTAGGAGCTTTTCATCACAATTATATTGCAAAACCTCAATTTCTATACTTTTTACTCAGTTAAAATTCCAACGGGTCCATTGAAAGGCCGATTTCGACCTGCTCGTCCGAAACATCTACAAAAAGGACCGCAAAAAAGTTGTATTCAAATATTAGGAGTTCAAATAATTGATTAGGAGCTTTTCAACACAATTATATTGTAAAACCTCAATTTTTGTACTTTTTACTCAGTTAAAATTCCAACGGGTCCATTGAAAGGCCCATTTCGACCCGCTCGTCCGAAACCTCTACAAAAAGGACTGCAAAACAAGTTATAATCTAATTTTAGGACTTCATGTAATTGATTAGGAGCTTTTCAACACAATTATATTGCAAAACCTCAATTTCTGTACTTTTTACTCAGTTAAAATTCCAACGGGTCCATTGAAAGACCCATTTAGACCTGCTCGTCCGAAACCACGAGAAAAAGGACCGCAAAACAAGTTTTAATCAAATTTTAGGAGTTCAAATAATTGATTAGGAGCTTTTCAACACAATTATATTGCAAAACCTCAATTTCTGTACTTTTTACTCAGTTAAAATTCCAACAGGTCCATTGGAAGGCCCATTTAGACCTGCTCGTCCGAAACCTCGACAAAAAGGACCGCAAAACAAGTTTTAATCAAATTTTAGGAGTTCATGTAATTGATTAGGAGCTTTTCAACACAATTATATTGCAAAACCTCAATTTCTGTACTTTTTACTCAGTTAGAATTCCAACGGGTCCATTGAAAGGCCCATTTAGACCTGCTCGTTCGAATCCTCGACAAAAAGGACCGCAAAATAAGTTTTAATCAAATTTTAGGAGTTCAAATAAATGATTAGGATCTTTTCAACACAATTATATTGCAAAACCTCAATTTATGTACTTTTTACTCAGTTAAAATTCCAACGGGTCCATTGAAAGGCCCATTTCGACCCGCTCGTCCGAAACCTCTACAAAAAGGACTGCAAAACAAGTTTTAATCAAATTTTAGGACTTCATGTAATTGATTAGGAGCTTTTCAACACAATTATATTGCAAAACCTCAATTTCTGTACTTTTTACTCAGTTAAAATTCCAACGGGTCCATTGAAAGGGACATTTATACCTGCTCGTCCGAAACCTCGACAAAAAGGACCGCAAAACAAGTTTTAATCAAATTTTAGGAGTTCAAATAATTGATTAGAAGCTTATCTACACAATTATATTGAAAAACCTCAATTTTTATACTTTTTACTCAGTTAAAATTCAACGGGCCCATTGAAAGGCCCATTTAGTCCTGCTCGTCCGAAACCTCTAAAAAAAGGACTGCAAAACAAATTATAATAAAAATTTAGGAGTTCATGTAATTGATTAGGAGCATTTTCTACACAATTATATTGCAAAACCTCAATTTCTGTACTTTTTACTTAGTTAAAATACCAACGGGTCCATTGAAAGGCCCATTTAGACATGCTCGTCCGAAACCTCGACAAAAAGGACCGTAAAACAAGTTTTAATCAAATTTTAGGAGTTCAAATAATTTATTAGGAGCTTTGCAACACAATTATACGGCAAAACCTCAAATTCTGTACTTTTTACTCAGTTAAAATTCCAACAGGTCCATTGAAAGGCCCATTTAGACCTGCTCGTCCGAAACCTCTACAAAAAGGACCGCAAAACAAGTTTTAATCAAATTTTAGGAGTTCAAATAATTTATTAGGAGCTTTTCAACACAATTATATTGCAAAACCTCAATTTTTGTACTTTTTACTCAGTTAAAATTCCAACGGGTCCATTGAAAGGCCCATTTAGACATGCTCATCCGGAACCTCTACAAAAAGTGCCCTAAAACTAGTTTTAATCAAATTTTAGGAGATCATGTAATTGATTAGGAGATTTTAAACACAATTATATTGCAAAACCTCAAATTCTGTACTTTTTACTCAGTTAAAATTCCAACGGGTCCATTGAAGGACCCATTTAGACCTGCTCGTCCGAAACCTCTACAAAAAGGACCGCAAAACAAGTTTTAATCAAAATTTAGAAGTTCAAATAATTGATTAGGAGCTTTTCAACACAATTATATTTTAAAACCTAAATTTCTGTACTTTTTACTCAGTTAAAATTCCAACGGGTCCATTGAAAGGCCCATTACTACCCGCTCATCCGAAACCTCTACAAAAGGACTACAAAACAAGTTTTAATCAAAATTTAGGAGTTCATGTAATTGATTATGAGCTTTTCAACACAATTATATTGCAAAACCTCAATTTATGCACTTTTTACTCAGTTAAATTTCCAACGGGTCCATTGAAAGGCTCATTTAGACCTACTCGTCCGAAACCTCGACAAAAAGGACCGCAAAATAAGTTTTAATCAAATTTTAGGAGTTCAAATAAATGATTAGGAGCTTTTAACCAAAATTATACTGCAAAACTTCAATTTTTATACATTTTACTCAGTTAAAATTCCAACGGGTCCACTGAATGACCCATTTAGACTCGCACGTCCGAAACCTTTACATAAAGGACCGCAAAACAAGTTTTAATCAAATTTTAGGAGTTCAAATAATTTATTAGGAGCTTTTCAACACAATTATATTGCAAAACCTCAATTTTTGTACTTTTTACTCAGTTAAAATTCCAACGGGTCCATTGAAAGGCCCATTTAGACATGCTCGTCCGAAACCTCGACAAAAAGGACCGTAAAACAAGTTTTAATCAAATTTTAGGAGTTCAAATAATTGATTAGGAGCTTTTCAACACAATTATACGGCAAAACCTCAAATTCTGTACTTTTTACTCAGTTAAAATTCCAACAGGTCCATTGAAAGGCCCATTTAGACCTGCTCGTCCGAAACCTCTACAAAAAGGACCGCAAAACAAGTTTTAATCAAATTTTAGGAGTTCAAATAATTTATTAGGAGCTTTTCAACACAATTATATTGCAAAACCTCAATTTTTGTACTTTTTACTCAGTTAAAATTCCAACGGGTCCATTGAAAGGCCCATTTAGACATGCTCATCCGGAACCTCTACAAAAACTGCCCTAAAACTAGTTTTAATCAAATTTTAGGAGATCATGTAATTGATTAGGAGATTTTAAACACAATTATATTGCAAAACCTCAAATTCTGTACTTTTTACTCAGTTAAAATTCCAACGGGTCCATTGAAGGACCCATTTAGACCTGCTCGTCCGAAACCTCTACAAAAAGGACCGCAAAACAAGTTTTAATCAAAATTTAGAAGTTCAAATAATTGATTAGGAGCTTTTCAACACAATTATATTGCAAAACCTCAATTTCTGTACTTTTTACTCAGTTAAAATTCCAACGGCTCCATTAAAAGGCCCATTTCGACCCGCTCGTCCAAAACCTCTACAAAAGGACTACAAAACAAGTTTTAATCAAAATTTAGGAGTTCATGTAATTGATTATGAGCTTTTCAACACAATTATATTGCAAAACCTCAATTTATGCACTTTTTACTCAGTTAAAATTCCAACGGGTCCATTGAAAGGCCCATTTAGACATGCTCGTCCGAAACCTCGACAAAAAGGACCGTAAAACAAGTTTTAATCAAATTTTAGGAGTTCAAATAATTGATTAGGAGCTTTTCAACACAATTATACGGCAAAACCTCAAATTCTATACTTTTTACTCAGTTAAAATTCCAACAGGTCCATTGAAAGGCCCATTTAGACCTGCTCGTCCGAAACCTCTACAAAAAGGACCGCAAAACAAGTTTTGATCATATTTTAGGAGTTCAAATAATTTATTAGGAGCTTTTCAACACAATTATATTGCAAAACCTCAATTTCTGTACTTTTTACTCAGTTAAAATTCCAACGGGTCCATTGAAAGGCCCATTTAGACATGCTCGTCCGAAACCTCTACAAAAAGGACTGCAAAACAAGTTATAATCAAATTTTAGAAGTTCATGTAATTGATTAGGAGCTTTTCAACACAATTATATTGCAAAACCTCAATTTTTGTACTTTTTACTCAGTTAAAATTCCAACGGGTCCATTGAAAGGCCCATTTAGACATGCTCATCCGGAACCTCTACAAAAAGTGCCCTAAAACTAGTTTTAATCAAATTTTAGGAGATCATGTAATTGATTAGGAGATTTTAAACACAATTATATTGCAAAACCTCAAATTCTGTACTTTTTACTCAGTTAAAATTCCAACGGGTCCATTGAAGGACCCATTTAGACCTGCTCGTCCGAAACCTCTACAAAAAGGACCGCAAAACAAGTTTTAATCAAAATTTAGAAGTTCAAATAATTGATTAGGAGCTTTTCAACACAATTATATTGCAAAACCTCAATTTCTGTACTTTTTACTCAGTTAAAATTCCAACGGCTCCATTAAAAGGCCCATTTCGACCCGCTCGTCCAAAACCTCTACAAAAGGACTACAAAAGAAGTTTTAATCAAAATTTAGGAGTTCATGTAATTGATTATGAGCTTTTCAACACAATTATATTGCAAAACCTCAATTTATGCACTTTTTACTCAGTTAAAATTCCAACGGGTCCATTGAAAGGCCCATTTAGACATGCTCGTCCGAAACCTCGACAAAAAGGACCGTAAAACAAGTTTTAATCAAATTTTAGGAGTTCAAATAATTGATTAGGAGCTTTTCAACACAATTATACGGCAAAACCTCAAATTCTATACTTTTTACTCAGTTAAAATTCCAACAGGTCCATTGAAAGGCCCATTTAGACCTGCTCGTCCGAAACCTCTACAAAAAGGACCGCAAAACAAGTTTTGATCATATTTTAGGAGTTCAAATAATTTATTAGGAGCTTTTCAACACAATTATATTGCAAAACCTCAATTTCTGTACTTTTTACTCAGTTAAAATTCCAACGGGTCCATTGAAAGGCCCATTTAGACATGCTCGTCCGAAACCTCTACAAAAAGGACTGCAAAACAAGTTATAATCAAATTTTAGAAGTTCATGTAATTGATTAGGAGCTTTTCAACACAATTATATTGCAAAACCTCAATTTTTGTACTTTTTACTCAGTTAAAATTCCAACGGGTCCATTGAAAGGCCCATTTAGACATGCTCATCCGGAACCTCTACAAAAAGTGCCCTAAAACTAGTTTTAATCAAATTTTAGGAGATCATGTAATTGATTAGGAGATTTTAAACACAATTATATTGCAAAACCTCAAATTCTGTACTTTTTACTCAGTTAAAATTCCAACGGGTCCATTGAAGGACCCATTTAGACCTGCTCGTCCGAAACCTCTACAAAAAGGACCGCAAAACAAGTTTTAATCAAAATTTAGAAGTTCAAATAATTGATTAGGAGCTTTTCAACACAATTATATTTTAAAACCTAAATTTCTGTACTTTTTACTCAGTTAAAATTCCAACGGGTCCATTGAAAGGCCCATTACTACCCGCTCATCCGAAACCTCTACAAAAGGACTACAAAACAAGTTTTAATCAAAATTTAGGAGTTCATGTAATTGATTATGAGCTTTTCAACACAATTATATTGCAAAACCTCAATTTATGCACTTTTTACTCAGTTAAATTTCCAACGGGTCCATTGAAAGGCTCATTTAGACCTACTCGTCCGAAACCTCGACAAAAAGGACCGCAAAATAAGTTTTAATCAAATTTTAGGAGTTCAAATAAATGATTAGGAGCTTTTAACCACAATTATACTGCAAAACTTCAATTTTTATACATTTTACTCAGTTAAAATTCCAACGGGTCCACTGAATGGCCCATTTAGACTCGCACGTCCGAAACCTTTACATAAAGGACCGCAAAACAAGTTTTGATCATATTTTAGGAGTACAAATAATTTATTAGGAGCTTTTCAACACAATTATATTGAAAAACCTCAATTTCTGTACTTTTTACTCAGTTAAAATTCCAACGGGTCCATTAAAAGGCCCATTTAGACCTGCTCGTCCGAAACCTCGACAAAAAGGACCGCAAAACAAGTTTTAATCAAATTTTAGGAGTTCATATAATTTATTAGGAGCTTTTCAACACAATTATATTGCAAAACCTCAATTTCTGTACTTTTTTCTCAGTTAAAATTCCAACGGGTCCACTGAAAGGCCCATTTAGACCCGCACGTCCGAAACCTCTACATAAAGGACTGCAAAACAAGTTTTGATCATATTTTAGGAGTACAAATAATTGATTTTGGAGCATTTCTACACAATTATATTGCAAAACCTCAATTTCTGTACTTTTTACTCAGTTAAAATTCCAACGGCTCCATTAAAAGGCCCATTTCGACCCGCTCGTCCGAAACCTCTACAAAAAGGACTGCAAAACAAGTTATAATCAAATTTTAGAAGTTCATGTAATTGATTAGGAGCTTTTCAACACAATTATATTGCAAAACCTCAATTTCTGTACTTTTTACTCAGTTAAAATTCCAACGGGTCCACTGAAAGGCCCATTTAGACCCGCACGTCCGAAACCTCTACCTAAAGGACCGCAAAACAAGTTATGATCAAATTTTAGGAGTTCATGTAATTGATTAGGAGCTTTTCAACACAATTATATTGCAAAACCTAAATTTCTGTACTTTTTACTCAATTGAAATTCCAACGGGTCCATTGAAAGGCCCATTTAGACCTGCTCGTCCGAAACCTCTACAAAAAGGGTCGCAAAAAAAGTTTTAATCAAATTTTAGGAGACCATGTAATTGATTAGGAGGTTTTCAACACAATTATATTGCAAAACCTCAATTTCTGTACTTTTTACTCGATTAAAATTCCAACAGGTGCACGAACCAACTTGACTCAATGGTTAAGGGAACGGTTGTTGTTACTAGAGGTCACGGGTTCGAGCACCAGCAGCTGCAGCAGAGAGATTGAGCGTTTATTGTCAAATGGTTGAGAGTATATTTAGAACAGATACTACTTGTAATCACTCTAGCTTTCATCAAAAAAAAAAATTCCAACGGGTCCATTTAAAGGCCCATTTCGACCCGCTCGTCCGAAACCTCCATAAAAAGGACTGCAAAACAAGTTATAATCAAATTTTAGGAGTTCATGTAATTGATTAGGAGATTTTCAACACAATTATATTGCAAAACCTCAATTTCTGTACTTTTTACTCAGTTAAAATTCCAACTGGTCCATTGAAAGGCCCATTTAGACCTGCTCGTCTAAAACCTCTACAAAAAGGACCGAAATATAAGTTTTAATCAAATTTTAGGAGTTCATGTAATTGATTAGGAGCTTTTCAAAACAATTATATTGAAAAACCTCAATTATTATACTTTTTACTCAGTTAAAATTCCAACGGGTCCATTAAAGGCCCATTTCGACCCGCTCGTCCGAAACCTCTAAAAAAAGGACCGCAAAAAACTTGTATTCAAATATTAGGAGTTCAAATAATTGATTAGGAGCTTTTCAACACAATTATATTGCAAAACCTCAATTTCTATACTTTTTACTCTGTTAAAATTCCAACGGGTCCATTGAAAGGCCCATTTCGACCTGCTCGTCCGAAACAACTACAAAAAGGACCGCAAAAAAGTTGTATTCAAATATTAGGAGTTCAAATAATTGATTGGGAGCTTTTCAACACAATTATATTGCAAAACCTCAATTTCTGTACTTTTTACTCAGTTAAAATTCCAACGGGTCCATTGAAAGGCCCATTTCGACCCGCTCGTCCGAAACCTCTACAAAAAGGACTGCAAAACAAGATATAATCAAATTTTAGGAGTTCATGTAATTGATTAGGAGCTTTTCAACCCAATTATATTGCAAAACCTCAATTTTTCTACTTTTTACTCAGTTAAAATTCCAACGGGTTCATTGTAAGGCCCATTTAGACCTCCTCGTCCGAAACCTCTACAAAAAGGACTACAAAACAAGTTATAATCAAATTTTAGGACTTCATGTAATTGATTAGGAGCTTTTCAACACAATTATATTGCAATACCTCAATTTATGTACTTTTTACTCAATTAAAATTCCAACGGGTCCATTGTAAGGCCCATTTAGACCCGCTCGTCCGAAACCTCTACAAAAAAGACTGCAAAACAAGTTATAATCAAATTTTAGGAGTTCATGTAATTGATTAGGAGCTTTTCAACACAATTATATTGCACAACTTCAGTTTCTGTACTTTTTACATAGTTAAAATTCCAACGGGTCCATTGAAAGGCCCATTTCGACCCGCTCGTCCGAAACCTCTACAAAAAGGACTGCAAAACAAGTTTTAATCAAATTTTAGGATTTCATGAAATTGATTAGGAGCTTTTCAACACAATTATATTGTAAAACCTCAATTTCTGTACTTTATACACAGTTAAAATTCCAACTGGTCCATTGGAAGGCCCAATTAGACCTGCTCGTCCGAAACCTCGACAAAAAGGACCACAAAACAAGTTTTAATCAAATTTCAGGAGTTCAAATAATTGATTAGGAGCTTTTCAAGACAATTATATTGCAAAACCTCAATTTCTTTACTTTTTACTTAGTTAAAATTCCAACGGGTCCATTGGAAGGCCCATTTAGACCTGCTCGTCCGAAACCTCGACAAAAAGGACCGCAAAACAACTTTTAATCAAATTTTAGGAGTTCAACTAATTGATTAGGAGATTTTCAACACAATTATATTGCAAAACCTCTATTTCTGTACTTTTTACTCAGTTAAAATTCCAACGGGTCCATTGGAAGGCCCATTTAGACCTGCTCGTCCGAAACCTCGACAAAAACGACCGCAAAACAAGTTTTAATCAAATTTTAGGAGTTCATGTAATTGATTAGGAGCTTTTCAACACAATTATATTGCAAAACCTCAATTTCTGTACTTTTTACTCAGTTAGAATTCCAACGGGTCCATTGAAAGGCCCATTTAGACCTGCTCGTTCGAATCCTCGACAAAAAGGACCGCAAAACAAGTTTTAATCAAATTTTAGGAGTTCAAATAAATGATTAGGAGCTTTTCAACACAATTATATTGCAAAACCTCAATTTCTGTACTTTTTACTCAATTAAAATTCCAATGGGTCCATTGAAAGGCCTATTTCGACCTGCTCTTCCGAAACCTCTACAAAAAGGACTGCAAAACAAGTTTTAATCAAATTTTAGGAGTTCATGTAATTGATTAGGAGCTTTTCAACACAATTATATTGTAAAACCTCGATTTCTGTACTTTATACACAGTTAAAATTCCAACTGGTCCATTGGAAGGCCCATTTAGACCTGCTCGTCCGAAACCTCGACAAAAAGGACCACAAAAAAAGTTTTAATCAAATTTCAGGAGTTCAAATAATTGATTAGGAGCTTTTCAAGACAATTATATTGCAAAACCTCAATTTCTGTACTTTTTACTCAGTTAAAATTCCAACGGGTCCATTGGAAGGCCCATTTAGACCTGCTCGTCCGAAACCTCGACAAAAAGGACCGCAAAACAACTTTTAATCAAATTTTAGGAGTTCAAATAATTGATTAGGAGCTTTTCAACACAATTAATTGCAAAACCTCAATTTCTGTACTTTTTACTCAGTTAAAATTCCAACGGGTCCATTGGAAGGCCCTTTTAGACCTGCTCGTCCGAAACCTCGAGAAAAAGGACCGCAAAACAAGTTTTAATCAAATTTTAGGAGTTCATGTAATTGATTAGGAGCTTTTCAACACAATTATATTGCAAAACCTCAATTTCTGTACTTTTTACTTAGTTAAAATTCCAACGAGTCCATTGAAAGGCCCATTTCGACCCGCTCGTCCGAAACCTCTACAAAAAGGACTGCAAAACAAGTTTTAATCAAATTTTTGGAGTTCATGTAATTGATTAGGAGCTTTTAAGCACAAATATATTTCAAAACCTCAATTTCTGTACTTTTTAGTCAGTTAAAATTCCAACGGGTCCATTGAAAGGGCCATTTATACCTGCTCGTCCGAAACCTCGACAAAAAGGGTCACAAAACAAGTTTTAATCAAATTTTAGGAGTTCAAATAATTGATTAGGAGCTTATCAACACAATTATATTGAAAAACCTCAATTTTTATACTTTTTACTCAGTGAAAATTCAACGGGCCCATTGAAAGGCCCATTTAGTCCTGCTCGTCCGAAACCTCTAAAAAAAGGACCGTAAAAAAGTTTTATTCAAATATTAGGAGTTCAAATAATTGATTAGGAGCATTTCTACACAATTATATTGCAAAACCTCAATTTCTGTACTTTTTACTCAGTTAAAATTCCAACGGGTCCTTTAAAAGGCCCTTTTCGACCCGCTCGTCCGAAACCTCTACAAAAAGGACTGCAAAACAAGTTTTAATCAAACTTTTGGAGTTCATGTAATTGATTAGGAGCTTTTAAGCACAAATATATTTCAAAACCTCAATTTCTGTACTTTTTAGTCAGTTAAAATTCCAACGGGTCCATTGAAAGGGCCATTTATACCTGCTCGTCCGAAACCTCGACAAAAAGGGTCACAAAACAAGTTTTAATCAAATTTTAGGAGTTCAAATAATTGATTAGGAGCTTATCAACACAATTATATTGAAAAACGTCAATTTTTATACTTTTTACTCAGTGAAAATTCAACGGGCCCATTGAAAGGCCCATTTAGTCCTGCTCGTCCGAAACCTCTAAAAAAAGGACCGTAAAAAAGTTTTATTCAAATATTAGGAGTTCAAATAATTGATTAGGAGCATTTCTACACAATTATATTGCAAAACCTCAATTTCTGTACTTTTTACTCAGTTAAAATTCCAACGGGTCCTTTAAAAGGCCCTTTTCGACCCGCTCGTCCGAAACCTCTACAAAAAGGACTGCAAAACAAATTATAATCAAATTTTAGGAGTTCATGTAATTGATTAGAAGCTTTTCAACACAATTATATTGCAAAACCTCAATTTCTGTACTTTTTACTCAGTTAAAATTCCAACGGGTCCATTGAAAGGCCCATTTAGACATGCTCGTCCGAAACCTCTACAAAAAGGACCGTAAAACAAGTTTTAATCAAATATTAGGAGTTCAAATAATTGATTAGGAGCTTTTCAACACAATTATACTGCAAAACCTCAAATTCTGTACTTTTTACTCAGTTAAAATTCCAACAGGTCCATTGAAAGGCCCATTTAGACCTGCTCGTCCGAAACCTCTACAAAAAGGACCGCAAAACAAGTTTTAATCAAATTTTAGGAGTTCAAATAATTTATTAGGAGCTTTTCAACACAATTATATTGCAAAACCTAAATTTTTTTACTTTTTACTCAGTTAAAATTCCAACGGGTCCATTGAAAGGCCCATTTAGACATGCTCATCCGGAACCTCTACAAAAAGTGCCCTAAAACTAGATTTAATCAAATTTTAGGAGATCATGTAATTGATTAGGAGATTTTAAACACAATTATATTACAAAACCTCAAATTCTGTACTTTTTACTCAGTTAAAATTCCAACGGGTCCATTGAAGGACCCATTTAGACCTGCTCGTCCGAAACCTCTACAAAAAGGACCGCAAAACAAGTTTTAATCAAAATGTAGAAGTTCAAATAATTGATTAGGAGCTTTTCAACACAATTATATTGCAAAACCTAAATTTCTGTACTTTTTACTCAGTTAAAATTCCAACGGATCCATTGAAAGGCCCATTACTACCCGCTCATCCGAAACCTCTACAAAAGGACTACAAAACAAGTTTTAATCAAAATTTAGGAGTTCATGTAATTGATTATGAGCTTTTCAACACAATTATATTGCAAAACCTCAATTTATGCACTTTTTACTCAGTTAAATTTCCAACGGGTCCATTGAAAGGCTCATTTAGACCTACTCGTCCGAAACCTCGACAAAAAGGACCGCAAAATAAGTTTTAATCAAATTTTAGGAGTTCAAATAAATGATTAGGAGCTTTTAACCACAATTATACTGCAAAACTTCAATTTTTATACATTTTACTCAGTTAAAATTCCAACGGGTCCACTAAATGGCCCATTTAGACTCGCACGTCCGAAACCTCTACATAAAGGACCGCAAAATAAGTTTTGATCATATTTTAGGAGTACAAATAATTGATTAGGAGCTTTTCAACACAATTATATTGAAAAACCTCAATTTCTGTACTTTTTACTCAGTTAAAATTCCAACGGGTCCATTAAAAGGCCCATTTAGACCTGCTCGTCCGAAACCTCGACAAAAAGGACCACAAAAAAAGTTTTAATCAAATTTCAGGAGTTCAAATAATTGATTAGGAGCTTTTCAAGAAAATTATATTGCAAAACCTCAATTTCTGTACTTTTTACTCAGTTAAAATTCCAACGGGTCCATTGGAAGGCCCATTTAGACCTGCTCGTCCGAAACCTCGACAAAAAGGACCGCAAAACAACTTTTAATCAAATTTTAGGAGTTCAAATAATTGATTAGGAGCTTTTCAACACAATTATACGGCAAAACCTCAAATTCTATACTTTTTACTCAGTTAAAATTCCAACAGGTCCATTGAAAGGCCCATTTAGACCTGCTCGTTCGAAACCTCTACAAAAAGGACCGCAAAACAAGTTTTAATCAAATTTTAGGAGTTCAAATAATTTATTAGGAGCTTTTCAACAAAATTATATTGCAAAACCTAAATTTTTGTACTTTTTACTCAGTTAAAATTCCAACGGGTCTATTGAAAGGACCATTTAGACATGCTCATCCGGAACCTCTACAAAAATTGCCCTAAAACTAGATTTAATCAAATTTTAGGAGATCATGTAATTGATTAGGAGATTTTAAACACAATTATATTACAAAACCTCAAATTCTGTACTTTTTACTCAGTTAAAATTCCAACGGGTCCATTGAAGGACCCATTTAGACCTGCTCGTCCGAAACCTCTACAAAAAGGACCGCAAAACAAGTTTTAATCAAAATTTAGAAGTTCAAATAATTGATTAGGAGCTTTTCAACACAATTATATTGCAAAAACTCAATTTCTGTACTTTTTACTCAGTTAAATTTCCAACGGGTCCATTGGAAGGCCCAAATAGACCTGCTCGTACGAAACCTCGACAAAAAGGACCGCAAAACAAGTTTTAATCAAATTTTAGGAGTTCATGTAATTGATTAGGATCTTTTCAACACAATTATATTGTAAAACCTCAATTTCTGTACTTTATACACAGTTAAAATTCCAACTGGTCCATTGGAAGGCCCATTTAGACCTGCTCGTCCGAAACCTCGACAAAAAGGACCACAAAAAAAGTTTTAATCAAATTTCAGGAGTTCAAATAATTGATTAGGAGCTTTTCAAGACAATTATATTGCAAAACCTCAATTTCTGTACTTTTTACTCAGTTAAAATTCCAACGGGTCCATTGAAAGGCCCATTTAGACATGCTCGTCCGAAACCTCTACAAAAAGGACCGTAAAACAAGTTTTAATCAAATTTTAGGAGTTCAAATAATTGATTAGGAGCTTTTCAACACAATTATACTGCAAAACCTCAAATTCTGTACTTTTTACTCAGTTAAAATTCCAACAGGTCCATTGAAAGGCCCATTTAGACCTGCTCGTTCGAAACCTCTACAAAAAGGACCGCAAAACAAGTTTTAATCAAATTTTAGGAGTTCAAATAATTTATTAGGAGCTTTTCAACAAAATTATATTGCAAAACCTAAATTTTTGTACTTCTTACTCAGTTAAAATTCCAACGGGTCTATTGAAAGGACCATTTAGACATGCTCATCCGGAACCTCTACAAAAAGTGCCCTAAAACTAGATTTAATCAAATTTTAGGAGATCATGTAATTGATTAGGAGATTTTAAACACAATTATATTACAAAACCTCAAATTCTGTACTTTTTACTCAGTTAAAATTCCAACGGGGCCATTGAAGGACCCATTTAGACCTGCTCGTCCGAAACCTCGACAAAAAGGACCGCAAAACAAGTTTTAATCAAATTTTAGGAGTTCATATAATTTATTAGGAGCTTTTCAACACAATTATATTGCAAAACCTCAATTTCTGTACTTTTTTCTCTGTTAAAATTCCAACGGGTCCACTGAAAGGCCCATTTAGATCCGCACGTCCGAAACCTCTACATAAAGGACTGCAAAACAAGTTTTGATCATATTTTAGGAGTACAAATAATTGATTAAGAGCATTTCTACACAATTATATTGCAAAACCTCAATTTCTGTACTTTTTACTCAGTTAAAATTCCAACGGGTCCATTGAAAGGCCCATTTAGACCTGCTCGTCTGAAACCTCGAAAAAAAGGACCGCAAAATAAGTTTTAATCAAATTTTAGGAGTTCAAATAATTGATTAGGAGCTTTTCAACACAATTATATTGCAAAACCTCAATTTCTGTACTTTTTACTCAATTGAAATTCCAACGGGTCCATTGAAAGGCCCTTTTAGACCTGCTCGTCCGAAACCTCTACAAAAAGGGTCGCAAAAAAAGTTTTAATCAAATTTTAGGAGATCATGTAATTGATTAGGATATTTTCAACACAATTATATTGCAAAACCTCAATTTCTGTACTTTTTACTCGATTAAAATTCCAACAGGTCCATTGAAAGGCCCATTTCGACCCGCTCGTCCGAAACCTCTACAAAAAGGACTGCAAAACAAGTTATAATCAAATTTTAGGAGTTAATGTTATTGATTAGGACATTTTCAACACAATTATATTGCAAAACCTCAATTTCTGTACTTTTTACTCAGTTAAAATTCCAACTGGTCCATTGAAAGGCCCATTTAGACCTGCTCGTCTGAAACCTCAACAAAAAGGACCGCAAAATAAGTTTTAATCAAATTTTAGGAGTTCATGTAATTGATTATGAGCTTTTCAACACAATTATATTGAAAAACCTCAATTTTTATACTTTTTACTCAGTTAAAATTCCAACGGGTCCATTAAAGGCCCATTTCGACCCGCTCGTCCGAAACCTCTACAAAAAGGACCGCAAAAAAGTTGTATTCAAATATTAGGAGTTCAAATAATTGATTAGGAGCTTTTCAACACAATTATATTGCAAAACCTCAATTTCTATACTTTTTACTCAGTTAAAATTCCAACGGGTCCATTGAAAGGCCCATTTCGACCTGCTCGTCCGAAACATCTACAAAAAGGACCGCAAAAATGTTGTATTCAAATATTAGGAGTTCAAATAATTGATTGGGAGCTTTTCAACACAATTATATTGCAAAACCTCAATTTCTGTAATTTTTACTCAGTTAAAATTCCAACGGGTCCATTGAAAGGCCTATTTTGACCCGCTCGTCCGAAACCTTTACAAAAAGGACTGCAAAACAAGATATAATCAAATTTTAGGAGTTCATGTAATTGATTAGGAGCTTTTGAACACAATTATATTGCAACACCTCAATTTCTGTACTTTTTACTCAGTTAAAATTCCAACTGGTCCATTGTAAGGCCCATTTAGACCCGCTCGTCCGAAACCTCTACAAAAAGGACAACAAAACAAGTTATAATCAAATTTTAGGACTTCATGTAATTGATTAGGAGCTTTTCAACAAAATTATATTGCAAAACCTCAATTTCTGTACTTTTTACTCAATTAAAATTCCAACGGGTCCATTGTAAGGCCCATTTAGACCCGCTCGTCCGAAACCTCTACAAAAAAGACTACAAAATAAGTTATAATCAAATTTTAGGAGTTCATGTAATTGATTAGGAGCTTTTCAACACAATTATATTGCACAACCTCAATTTCTGTACTTTTTACTTAGTTAAAATTCCAATGGGTCCATTGAAAGGCCCACTTCGACCCGCTCGTCCGAAACCTCTACAAAAAGGACTGCAAAACAAGTTTTAATCAAATTTTAGGAGTTCATGTAATTGATTAGGAGCTTTTCAACACAATTATATAGTAAAACCTCAATTTCTGTACTTTATACACAGTTAAAATTCCAACTGGTCCATTGGAAGGCCCATTTAGACCTGCTCGTCCGAAACCTCGACAAAAAGGACCACAAAACAAGTTTTAATCAAATTTCAGGAGTTCAAATAATTGATTAGGAGCTTTTCAAGACAATTATATTGCAAAACCTCAATTTCTGTACTTTTTACTCAGTTAAAATTCCAACGGGTCCATTGGAAGGCCCATTTAGACCTGCTCGTCCGAAACCTCGACAAAAAGGACCGCAAAACAAGTTTTAATCAAATCTTAGGAGTTCATGTAATTGATTAGGAGCTTTTCAACACAATTATATTGCAAAACCTGAATTTCTGTACTTTTTACTTAGTTAAAATTCCAACGAGTCCATTGAAAGGCCCATTTCGACCCGATCGTCCGAAACCTCTACAAAAAGGACTGCAAAACAAGTTTTAATCAAATTTTAGGACTTCATGTAATTGATTAGGAGCTTTTTAACACAATTATATTGCAAAACCTCAATTTCTGTACTTCTTACTTAATTAAAATTCCAACGGGTCCATTGAAAGGACCATTTCGACCCGCTCGTCCGAAACCTCTACAAAAAGGACCACAAAACAAGTTTAATCAAATTTCAGGAGTTCAAATAATTGATTAGGAGCTTTTCAAGACAATTATATTGCAAAACCTCAATTACTGTACTTTTTACTCAGTTAAAATTCCAACGGGTCCATTGGAAGGCCCATTTAGACCTGCTCGTCCGAAACCTCGACAAAAAGAACCCCAAAACAACTTTTAATCAAATTTTAGGAGTTGAAATAATTGATTTGGAACTTTTCAACACAATTATATTGCAAAACCTCAATTTCTGTACTTTTTACTCAGTTAAAATTCCAACGGGTCCATTGGAAGGCCCATTTAGACCTGCTCGTCTGAAACCTCGACAAAAAGGACCGCAAAACAAGTTTTAATCAAATTTTAGGAGTTCATGTAATTTACTAGGAGCTTTTCAACACAATTATATTGCAAAACCTCAATTTTTGTACTTTTTACTTAGTTAAAATTCCAACGAGTCCATTGAAAGGCCCATTTCGACCCGCTCGTCCGAAACCTCTACAAAAAGGACTGCAAAACAAGTTTTAATCAAATTTTAGGAGTTCATGTAATTGATTAGGAGCTTTTCAACACAATTATATTGTAAAACCTCAATTTCTGTACTTTATACTCAGTTAAAATTCCAACGGGTCCATTGGAAGGCCCATTTAGACCTGCTCGTCCGAAACCTCGACAAAAAGGACCGCAAAACAAGTTTTAATCAAATTTTAGGAGTTCAAATAATTGATTAGGAGCTTTTCAACACAATTATATTGCAAAACCTCAATTTATGTACTTTTTACTCAATTAATATTCCAACGAGTCCATTGAATGGCCCATTTCGACCCGCTCGTCCGAAACCTCTACAAAAAGGACTGCAAAACAAGTTTTATTCAAATTTTAGGAGTTCATGTAATTGATTAGGAGCTTTTCAACACAATTATATTGCAAAACCTCAATTTCTGTACTTTTTACTCAGTTAAAATTCCAACGGGTCCATTGAAAGGCCCATTTAGACCTGCTCGTCCGAAACCTCGACAAAAAGGACCGCAAAACAAGTTTTAATCAAATTTTAGGAGTTCAAATAATTGATTAGGAGCTTTTCAACACAATTATATTGCAAAAACTCAATTTCTGTACTTTTTACTCAGTTAAATTTCCAACGGGTCCATTGGAAGGCCCATTTAGACCTGCTCGTACGAAACCTCGACAAAAAGGACCGCAAAACAAGTTTTAATCAAATTTTAGGAGTTCATGTAATTGATTAGGATCTTTTCAACACAATTATATTGTAAAACCTCAATTTCTGTACTTTATACACAGTTAAAATTCCAACTGGTCCATTGGAAGGCCCATTTAGACCTGCTCGTCCGAAACCTCGACAAAAAGGACCACAAAAAAAGTTTTAATCAAATTTCAGGAGTTCAAATAATTGATTAGGAGCTTTTCAAGACAATTATATTGCAAAACCTCAATTTCTGTACTTTTTACTCAGTTAAAATTCCAACGGGTCCATTGGAAGGCCCATTTAGACCTGCTCGTCCGAAATCTCGACAAAAAGGACCGCAAAACAACTTTTAATCAAATTTTAGGAGTTCAAATAATTGATTAGGAGCTTTTCAACACAATTATATTGCAAAACCTCAATTTCTGTACTTTTTACTCAGTTAAAATTCCAACGGGTCCATTGGAAGGCCCATTTAGACCTGCTCGTCCGAAACCTCGAGAAAAAGGACCGCAAAAAAAGTTTTAATCAAATTTTAGGAGTTCATGTAATTGATTAGGAGCTTTTCAACACAATTATATTGCAAAACCTCAATTTCTGTACTTTTTACTTAGTTAAAATTCCAACGAGTAGTTAAAATTCCAACGGGTAACGGGTAACGGGTAACGGGTGACGGGTGATGAAAACGCTCTCAACTTTTCTCTCAACTTTTCTCTTCTTTTCTCTTTCCATCTTTTTCCTAACCACCACCCTCTCACTACCACCACCCATAACCACCCTCTTCCACCGCCTTTCAACCCCAACACCACCGTGGTGGTGCTTGCTTAGCACCTCCGATGCAGTGGTGCATCAACCCCTTCATGCCCGTGAGAATTTTAGCAATGATTTTCTAATCTTCATACGTCAAAAGATGGTTGCACAATGGCCATGGCCATCCTTTTACTATTGGATTCGAATAGCCCTCGGGCCCTTCCGAGGCTCCCTAGCCTTGCCGGCGACAGCCCCACCCCAAGGATTTCTTCCATGTGCTGGAGTACCACTTTTGGTACCCTTCATATACCTTGCTTCTAATATTAGAATGCAAGTTTCTTCCTGGTCTGTTAGACCTTGTATTTCGTCCTATGATGTGGCAACAACCATGCGCAAGTCCTGGTACTGGGTTATCCTACCTTATGTCACATTACTATGTTGGTACGAGGAAGCAAGTCAGCACGTTTGCAATTTTGGCAGGGTGCTCTCATTGTCTCCCCCACTTTGTTCTTGCAATACTCTTCTGATATTGCATGTTTTATTATTATTCTTATTATTCATTTTTTCTTTTAAGAATGAAGTGAATAGGAATCTCTTATGTCTTAAGTTCTCCACTACACAAAATTCACTGTCTAGAACAAGCATATCATCCACCATCGCAAACTCTTGGCCACAAACTGGCGTTGGCAGAGTCGAGTGCAGCCACAGCACGGGCCAGCGATGGCAGCCTAGGAATCTCCAACTCCAATGGGAGTCCCAGTTCCTAGAAACGAGGAGCATGGATCTCGGTTTCACAACAGAAAATCTTTTCAAATTCTATTTCAAACTTAAATTATCTAAGTTAAAATTGAATATTAAATTTGTTGAGAGAGATTTGATATCTCTTTTTACGGTGAACCTAAAGCTCTTTAGGACTCCCATGTATTTCAAATTGCAGGTAAAATTACATTTAAATGTTATTTTATCCTCTGCAATTCGAAATTTCTCTAAATTATCTAAATTTAGAATATTTTTTGAAGTTGGTGGGGAATCTATCCCTATCTATACTAATCTAAAAATACCATACACTTTCAAATTCTATTTCAAACTTAAATTAACTAAGTTAAAATTGAATTTTGAATTTGTTGAGAGAGATTTGATCAAATTGCAGATAAAATTACATTTAAACGTTATTTTATCCTCTGCAATTCGAATTTTCTCCAAATTATCTAAATTTAGAATATTTCTTGAAGTTGGTAAGGAATCTATCTCTCTTTCTACTGATCTAAAAATACCATACATTTTCAAATTCTATTTCAAACTTAAATTATCTAAGTTAAAAATGAATTTTGAATTTGTTGGAAGAGATTTGATATCTCCTTTTTTGATGAATCTAAGGATCTTTAGGATTCCCATGCACTTCAAATTGCAGATAAAATTACATTTAAATGTTCTTTTATCCTCTGCAATTCGAATTTTCTCCAAATTATCTAAATTTAGAATATTTTTTGAAATTGGTGGGGAATCTATCACTATCTCTACTAATCTAAAAATATCATACATTTTCAAATTCTATTTCAAACTTAAATTATCTAAGTTAAAATTGAATTTTGAATTTGTTGAGAGAGATTTGATCAAATTGCAGATAAAATTACATTTAAACGTTATTTTATCCTCTGTAATTCGAATTTTCTCCAAATTATCTAAATTTAGAATATTTTTTGAAGTTGGTAGGGAATCTATCACTATCTTTACTGAACTAAAAATACCATACATTTTCAAATTCTATTTCAAAATTAAATTATCTAAGTTAAAATTGAATTTTGAATTTGTTGGACGAGATTTGATATCTCCTTTTTCGGTGAATCTAAGGCTCTATAAGATTCCCATGCATTTCAAATTGCAGATAAAATTACATTTAAATGTTATTTTATCCTCTGCAATTCGAATTTTTTCCAAATTATCTAAATTTAGAATATTTTTTGAAATTGGTGGGGAATCTATCACTATCTCTACCAATCTAAAAATATCATACATTTTCAAATTCTATTTTAAACTTAAATTATCTAAGTTAAAATTGAATTTTGAATTTGTTGAGAGAGATTTGATCAAATTGCAGATAAAATTACATTTAAACGTTAGTTTATCCTCTGCAATTCGAATTTTCTCCGAATTATCTAAATTTAGAATATTTTTTGAAGTTGGTAAGGAATCTATCACTATCTCTACTGATCTAAAAATACCATACATCTTCAAATTCTATTTCAAACTTAAATTATCTAAGTTAAAATTGAATTTTGAGGATTGGTTGGCTGCAACGTCAGGAACTACCAAAGGAGCAAATGGCTCATGCAAAACCAAACGTAGCCCTCCGATGGTTGCTGCTGGTGTTACCAAGAGGCCGAGAACTTCCCCCTCCACTCAAGTTAAGCCGGTGAAACCCGGAATGCCCTCTGACATACCTTCCAAACTATCTAAAGCTGGGATGAGCAGCAAAATCTCTTCGGCGGCGGTTGACGTTCAAACCCGCCGAGAGAAATGAGGATCTTTTGCTGGAACTGCCGCGGTCTTGGTTCCCCGACGGCAGTTCAAGGGTTGAGCACCATTGCTCGCAGGTTGCAACCGGATGTTATCTTTTTGTCTGAAACTCGCTTATGTCGTTACTATTATGATCGTTTAAGAATTTTATTAGATATGTATGGATGCATCCATGTTGATAGCAGCCCCACATGTTCCGGACTCATCATATTTTGGAATAATAAAATTCAATTTGATTTGCTTTCATATTCTGATCGATCCATTGATGTTGTTTTAAATTCGAATGATGAATGTTTTCGTTTTACTGGCATTTATGGCTACGCTGACACAAATATGAAGTCTAAAACATGGGATTTGATTGATTCTTTGCGTCACGCTTCACCAATGCCTTGGTTAATCGGCGGTGACCTTAATGATATTTTATCAGATTCAGAAAAACAGGGAGGCTGTCGCCGACCGCAATCGCAAATCACTAGCTTTCGCGAATGTTTATCTCGCAATAGTCTTTTTGATTGCAAGCCAGCATCGGGTTGGTTCACTTGGTCCCGCACTGGGCCTAATGTCTCAACTGTTTGTGAACGACTTGACCGTTTTGTAGCATGTAATGCATGGCTTAGTGAACATTCCACTTTCGAATGTCGTAATATTTTTTCCCCAGATTCTGACCATTATGTCATAGTCATGGATACCAAATTTGTTCCCCAGCGCAACACTACTCCTCGTGAGACCTTTGACCATTTCCGTTTTGAATCTTGTTGGGCAAATGATCCATCATGCATCACGACCGTCCAACAGGCCTGGGCGAATGCATCGGGTAACTTGCCTGAAAAATTACGTATGGTCGGTAACCAGCTGCGCGATTGGCAATCGCATCGCCGATACCAGTCACACAACCATATTGCAGAATTACAACGCAAAATCAATTCATATATGCGACGTCGTCATCTATCGCATGCGATGCTAAATGACCTGCGCGACGCAAAACTAGAGCTTCGACGTCTTCTAGACGTCTGTGAAGCCTACTGGGCACAACGATCGCGGGTCACATGGTTGTCCCAAGGGGACAAAAACACGTCTTTTTTCCACGCTAGAGCCTCTAAGCGCAGGAAAAAGAATACTATTAGTGGCCTTCACGATGGTAACCATGTATGGCATACAGCTACGCCAAGGCTCTTTCAAATAGCCTCGGATTATTTTCGGACGCTGTTTACATCGACGAACCCTAGTTCTTCGCCACGTCTGTTGGAGAAAATTTCTCCGGTCGTCACTCCATCAATGAATGCCTCTCTATTGAGACCATTCACAGAGGGTGAAGTGCTTGCCGCCTTTCAGGATATTAGTCCTCAGAAAGCTCCAGGCATCGATGGTTTTCCTAGTGGTTTTTTCCGGCAACACTGGAACGTCATTAGGCCTGAATTTATCCAGCTCTGTCTCCGTCTATTGCGTGGGGAAGCCGACATGTCGACTGTTAATCAAACAGTCATCGTGCTTATCCCGAAGGTTGCGGACCCCACCAATATGCGCCAGTTTCGACCAATTAGCTTATGCACGGTCATATACAAAACAATTGCTAAGGTTCTTGTTAACCGTCTTAAGCCTGTTCTACCTGATTGTATCAGCGATGCACAAGCAGCCTTTGTTCGTGGAAGGAACATAACCGACAACATTTTAATCGCCCATGAGCTAGTGCATACCCTCCACTCGAATAGCGCTGCCATTTACCAAGGGGCGGCGTTGAAACTAGATATGGAGAAGGCGTTCGACAAAGTCGAATGGTCATTCCTTCAGGATGTGATGTCACGTATGGGCTTTGCACCTGAATGGGTGCACCTCATACTTCGTTGTGTCTCCTCAGTCTCTTTTTCTGTTAGACTTAACGGGACCCTATCCGACGAGTTTGTGCCTGCTCGAGGCATCCGGCAGGGCGATCCCCTCTCCCCCTTCCTCTTTCTGATTTGTTCCCAAGGGTTATCAGCGGCCCTTGAATCCGAGCAACGGGAAGGGTGCCTTCTCAGTCTACAGGCCAATCGACATGGACCTAGAATTACACATCTGCTATTTGCCGATGATAGCATTGTTTTCCTTCGTAATTGCCCAGATGAGGTTGAAAGGTTGAAAGAGATTCTACGCCTATATGAATCCTCTTCAGGACAAACTGTTAATTTCGATAAGTCCACAGCTTACTGCAGTTCACGCTGTTCCGAGACCTTCATTCAGGCAGTTCGATTGACTCTCGGAGTACGCATTGTCGAGGACCCGGGTATCTATCTCGGAGTTCCCCTCATGATAGGGCGGAACCGAACGGAATGCTTAGGTTTTGTCCGTGACAAAGTCAGTTCTCGAATAACTAAATGGGACACCAACTTACTCTCATTTAGTGGACGCGAAACACTGATCAAGTCGGTCGCACAAGCCATACCTCAGTATGTTATGTCTTGTTACCTACTTCCGCAGAACATCATAGATGATATGACTAGCTCGATCCGTCGTTATTGGTGGTCTGGCCGCAGTAACAAGCGAGGTTGGCCTCTGCTATCTTGGGAGTCTATTTGTGATCCCAAGGCAGCAGGGGGAATAGGCTTTAGGAATCTACACGATTTTAACATTGCTCTCTTAGGTAAACAATTATGGAGGCTGATCCATTCGCCTGAATCCCTCCTTGCGCGTGTCCTACGTTCACGTTACTTTCCTTCTGGGAAATTGTTGGATGCTAAGCTCGATCGACGCGCGTCCTTCGCATGGCGAGGTCTTTGGCAGGCCATGCAACGATTGCAACCAGGGTTCTTTTGGCGACCCGGAATTCAGAGTCAGATCCGTATCCACCGCGACCCTTGGGGTGGTACCTCTAGTTTATCCTTCTTTGGAAATTATCAAGACGAGGAGGAACTCCCCTTACGGTGTCGTGACTTCATGATCGGCAATCAAGCGTCTTGGGATGAACCCAAAGTCCGCCAACATTTTGACTGGGATGATGCTCATGCCATACTTCGTGTGCCAATCTCCAATGAGCGGCGCGATGCATTACTTTGGGGATATCATGACACGGGGATGTATTCGGTGCGTTCCGGATATCTATTCTTACGACGTCCAATCAGACCTATCAGTCGTCCTTCTCCCCTTTGGCGAGTTATCTCCAAAGCGAACACCCTTCCGAAGATTCGGTCCTTTAGCTGGAGAGTAGGACGAGATGCTCTACCCACAGGAGACCGTCTTGCAACTGTGGGGTTAGGCACTGGCATGTGCCCTTTTTGTCCGACTATAGTAGAAACCCCACTCCATGCTCTCCGAGATTGTGTTGGAGCAGCTGAGGTTCTACAACTAGCTGGGTTTCCCCTTCCTTTACGTACTAGCACGCTCTTCCCTACTCACTTATGGTTGGAACAAGGGGCCTCGTTACTTTCTCGCTCTGAATTTAGTTTGTTCCTCACTATCCTTTGGAACATTTGGAACCGGAGGAATGACTGGGTTCACTTCAAGCGTTTGCAGCCGCCATGGCTTACTCTTATGAACTCTAAGGAACTGTTACAGGACTACGACTCGGCCAACTCTCTTCACGCCTCGACGCATCTACAGACGGAGCCAGCCCTTTCTCAACCAACATGGAGGCCGCCACCGGAAAGGAAGGTTAAAATCAATGTGGACGGTGCGTTCAACCCCGCTACAGGCGAAACAGGTTTTGGTGTTGTGGCTCGTGATGCTAGCGGCGCTATTCTTCGTGGTTGTGCTGTTCACTGCGCAGGATGCCTTGACGCCTCCACTGCGGAGCTTCGTGCCATTATCACGGGGGCTACACTTGGTAGGGATGCCGGCTGGTGCAGCATCATTATCGAGTCCGACGCTGCTTTGGTCATCAACAAAATACGTTGCCTCGGCTCGGACGCCTCTCCTTTACGGCCACATATTGATGCGGCTCGCCCTCTCTTTGTATCTATTCCAGATTTAAATTTTCTTTATGTACCACGAGTTGCTAATGTTCTAGCTCATACTATTTCCAATTGGGCCTTGCACTCTAGGTCCTCCTTGTTTTTTGGGCCGGGCTTGCCCGATGTCTTACGCTCTATTGTACCGGTTGGTTTTCAACCCCCTTGATTATATATATATATATATTTGGGCACTCTTTTCCCCTTTAGGACCCCTCTGGGCTGGGCCCAGTTAGGATTAGTGGGGTTTTTAATGAGGCCTTTTTCTCAAAAAAATTCCAACGAGTCCATTGAAAGGCCCATTTCGACCCGCTCGTCCGAAACCTCTACAAAAAGGACTGCAAAACAAGTTTTAATCAAATTTTTGGAGTTCATGTAATTAATTAGGAGCTTTTAAGCACAAATATATTTCAAAACCTCAATTTCTGTACTTTTTACTCAGTTAAAATTCCAACGGGTCCATTGAAAGGGCCATTTATACCTGCTCGTCCGAAACCTCGACAAAAAGGGCCGCAAAACAAGTTTTAATCAAATTTTAGGAGTTCAAATAATTGATTAGGAGCTTATCAACACAATTATATTGAAAAACCTCAATTTTTATACTTTTTACTCAGTTAAAATTCAACGGGCCCATTGAAAGGCCCATTTAGTCCTGCTCGTCCGAAACCTCTAAAAAAAGGACCGTAATAAAGTTTTATTCAAATATTAGGAGTTCAAATAATTGATTAGGAGCATTTCTACACAATTATATTGCAAAACCTCAATTTCTGTACTTTTTACTCAGTTAAAATTCCAACGGGTCCTTTAAAAGGCCCTTTTCGACCCGCTCGTCCGAAACCTCTACAAAAAGGACTGCAAAACAAATTATAATCAAATTTTAGGATTTCATGTAATTGATTAGAAGCTTTTCAACACAATTATATTGCAAAACCTCAATTTCTGTACTTTTTACTCAGTTAAAATTCCAACGGGTCCATTGAAAGGCCCATTTAGACATGCTCGTCCGAAACCTCGACAAAAAGGACCGTAAAACAAGTTTTAATCAAATTTTAGGAGTTCAAATAATTGATTAGGAGCTTTTCAACACAATTATACTGCAAAACCTCAAATTCTGTACTTTTTACTCAGTTAAAATTCCAACAGGTCCATTGAAAGGCCCATTTAGACCTGCTCGTCCGAAACCTCTACAAAAAGGACCGCAAAACAAGTTTTAATCAAATTTTAGGAGTTCAAATAATTTATTAGGAGCTTTTAAACACAATTATATTGCAAAACCTCAATTTTTGTACTTTTTACTCAGTTAAAATTCCAACGGGTCCATTGAAAGGCCCATTTAGACATGCTCATCCGGAACCTCTACAAAAAGTGCCCTAAAACTAGTTTTAATCAAATTTTAGGAGATCATGTAATTGATTAGGAGATTTTAAACACAATTATATTGCAAAACCTCAAATTCTGTATTTTTTACTCAGTTAAAATTCCAACGGGTCCATTGAAGGACCCATTTAGACCTGCTCGTCCGAAACCTCTACAAAAAGGACCGCAAAACAAGTTTTAATCAAAATTTAGAAGTTCAAATAATTGATTAGGAGATTTTCAACACAATTATATTGCAAAACCTAAATTTCTGTACTTTTTACTCAGTTAAAATTCCAACGGGTCCATTGAAAGGCCCATTACTACCCGCTCATCCGAAACCTCTACAAAATGACTACAAAACAAGTTTTAATCAAAATTTAGGAGTTCATGTAATTGATTATGAGCTTTTCAACACAATTATATTGCAAAACCTCAATTTATGCACTTTTTACTCAGTTAAATTTCCAACGGGTCCATTGAAAGGCTCATTTAGACCTACTGGTCCGAAACCTCGACAAAAAGGACCGCAAAATAAGTTTTAATCAAATTTTAGGAGTTCAAATAAATGATTAGGAGCTTTTAACCACAATTATACTGCAAAACTTCAATTTTTATACATTTTACTCAGTTAAAATTCCAACGGGTCCACTGAATGGCCCATTTAGACTCGCACGTCCGAAACCTCTACATAAAGGACCGCAAAACAAGTTTAGATCATATTTTAGGAGTACAAATAATTGATTAGGAGCTTTTCAACACAATTATAGTGAAAAACCTCAATTTCTGTACTTTTTACTCAGTTAAAATTCCAACGGGTCCATTAAAAGGCCCATTTAGACCTGCTCGTCCGAAACCTCGACAAAAAGGACCGCAAAACAAGTTTTAATCAAAATTTAGGAGTTCATATAATTTATTAGGAGCTTTTCAACACAATTATATTGCAAAACCTCAATTTCTGTACTTTTTTCTCAGTTAAAATCCCAACGGGTCCACTGAAAGGCCCATTTAGACCCGCCCGTCCGAAACCTCTACATAAAGGACTGCAAAACAAGTTTTGATCATATTTTAGGAGTACAAATAATTGATTAGGAGCATTTCTACACAATTATATTGCAAAACCTCAATTTCTGTACTTTTTACTCAGTTAAAATTCCAACGGGTCCATTGAAAGGCCCATTTAGACCTGCTCGTCTGAAACCTCGAAAAAAAGGACCGCAAAATAAGTTTTAATCAAATTTTAGGAGTTCAAATAATTGATTAGGAGCTTTTCAACACAATTATATTGCAAAACCTCAATTTCTGTACTTTTTACTCAATTGAAATTCCAACGGGTCCATTGAAAGGCCCTTTTAGACCTGCTCGTCTGAAACCTCTACAAAAAGGGTCGCAAAAAAAGTTTTAATCAAATTTTAGGAGATCATGTAATTGATTAGGATATTTTCAACACAATTATATTGCAAAACCTCAATTTCTGTACTTTTTACTCGATTAAAATTCCAACGGGTCCATTGAAAGGCCCATTTCGACCCGCTCGTCCGAAACCTCTACAAAAAGGATTGCAAAACAAGTTATAATCAAATTTTAGGCGTTAATGTAATTGATTAGGAGATTTTCAACACAATTATATTGCAAAACCTCAATTTCTGTACTTTTTACTCAGTTAAAATTCCAACTGGTCCATTGAAAGGCCCATTTAGACCTGCTCGTCTGAAACCTCAACAAAAAGGACCGCAAAATAAGTTTTAATCAAATTTTAGGAGTTCATGTAATTGATTAGGAGCTTTTCAACACAATTATATTGAAAAACCTCAATTTTTATACTTTTTACTCAGTTAAAATTCCAACGGGTCCATTGAAGGCCCATTTCGACCCGCTCGTCCGAAACCTCTACAAAAAGGACCGCAAAAAAGTTGTATTCAAATATTAGGAGTTCAAATAATTGATTAGGAGCTTTTCAACACAATTATATTGCAAAACCTCAATTTCTATACTTTTTATTCAGTTAAAATTCCAACGGGTCCATTGAAAGGCCCATTTCGACCTGCTCGTCCGAAACATCTACAAAAAGGACCGCAAAAAAGTTGTATTCAAATATTAGGAGTTCAAATAATTGATTGGGAGCTTTTCAACACAATTATATTGCAAAACCTCAATTTCTGTAATTTTTACTCAGTTAAAATTCCAACGGGTCCATTGAAAGGCATATTTCGACCCGCTCGTCCGAAACCTCTACAAAAAGGACTGCAAAACAAGATATAATCAAATTTTAGGAGTTCATGTAATTGATTAGGAGACACAATTATATTGTAAAACCTCAATTTCTGTACTTTATACACAGTTAAAATTCCAACTGGTCCATTGGAAGGCCCATTTAGACCTGCTCGTCCGAAACCTCGACAAAAAGGACCACAAAACAAGTTTTAATCAAATTTCAGGAATTCAAATAATTGATTAGGAGCTTTTCAAGACAATTATATTGCAAAACCTCAATTTCTGTACTTTTTACTCAGTTAAAATTCCAACGGGTCCATTGGAAGGCCCATTTAGACCTGCTCGTCCGAAACCTCGACAAAAAGGACCGCAAAACAAGTTTTAATCAAATCTTAGGAGTTCATGTAATTGATTAGGAGCTTTTCAACACAATTATATTGCAAAACCTCAATTTCTGTACTTTTTACTTAGTTAAAATTCCAACGAGTCCATTGAAAGGCCCATTTCGACCCGATCGTCCGAAACCTCTACAAAAAGGACTGCAAAACAAGTTTTAATCAAATTTTAGGACTTCATGTAATTGATTAGGAGCTTTTCAACACAATTATATTGCAAAACCTCAATTTCTGTACTTTTTACTTAGTTAAAATTCCAACGAGTCCATTGAAAGGCCCATTTCGACCTGCTCGTCCGAAACCTCTACAAAAAGGACTGCAAAACATGTTTTAATCAAATTTTTGGAGTTCATGTAATTGATTAGGAGCTTTTAAGCACAAATATATTTCAAAACCTCAATTTCTGTACTTTTTACTCAGTTAAAATTCCAACGGGTCCATTGAAAGGGCCATTTATACCTGCTCGTCCGAAACCTCGACAAAAAGGGCCGCAAAACAAGTTTTAATCAAATTTTAGGAGTTCAAATAATTGATTAGGAGCTTATCAACACAATGATATTGAAAAACCTCAATTTTTATACTTTTTACTCAGTTAAAATTCAACGGGCCCATTGAAAGGCCCATTTAGTCCTGCTTGTCCGAAACCTCTAAAAAAAGGACCGTAAAAAAGTTTTATTCAAATATTAGGAGTTCAAATAATTGATTAGGAGCATTTCTACACAATTATATTGCAAAACCTCAATTTCTGTACTTTTTACTCAGTTAAAATTCCAACGGGTCCTTTAAAAGGCCCTTTTCGACCCGCTCGTCCGAAACCTCTACAAAAAGGACTGCAAAACAAGATATAATCAAATTTTATGAGTTCATGTAATTGATTAGGAGCTTTTGAACACAATTATATTTCAACACCTCAATTTCTGTACTTTTTACTCAGTTAAAATTCCAACTGGTCCATTGTAAGGCCCATTTAGACCCGCTCCTCCGAAACCTCTACAAAAAGGACTACAAAACAAGTTATAATCAAATTTTAGGACTTCATGTAATTTATTAGGAGCTTTTCAACAAAATTATATTGCAAAACCTCAATTTCTGTACTTTTTACTCAATTAAAATTCCAACGGGTCCATTGTAAGGCCCATTTAGACCCGCTCGTCCAAAACCTCTACAAAAAAGACTACAAAATAAGTTATAATCAAATTTTAGGAGTTCATGTAATTGATTAGGAGCTTTTCAACACAATTATATTGCACAACCTCAATTTCTGTACTTTTTACTTAGTTAAAATTCCAACGGGTCCATTGAAAGGCCCACTTCGACCCGCTCGTCCGAAACCTCTACAAAAAGGACTGCAAAACAAGTTTTAATCAAATTTTAGGAGTTCATGTAATTGATTAGGAGACACAATTATATTGTAAAACCTCAATTTCTGTACTTTATACACAGTTAAAATTCCAACTGGTCCATTGGAAGGCCCATTTAGACCTGCTCGTCCGAAACCTCGACAAAAAGGACCACAAAACAAGTTTTAATCAAATTTCAGGAATTCAAATAATTGATTAGGAGCTTTTCAAGACAATTATATTGCAAAACCTCAATTTCTGTACTTTTTACTCAGTTAAAATTCCAACGGGTCCATTGGAAGGCCCATTTAGACCTGCTCGTCCGAAACCTCGACAAAAAGGATCGCAAAACAAGTTTTAATCAAATCTTAGGAGTTCATGTAATTGATTAGGAGCTTTTCAACACAATTATATTGCAAAACCTCAATTTCTATACTTTTTACTTAGTTAAAATTCCAACGAGTCCATTGAAAGGCCCATTTCGACCCGATCGTCCGAAACCTCTACAAAAAGGACTGCAAAACAAGTTTTAATCAAATTTTAGGACTTCATGTAATTGATTAGGAGCTTTTCAACACAATTATATTGCAAAACCTCAATTTCTGTACTTTTTACTTAATTAAAATTCCAACGGGTCCATTGAAAGGCCCATTTCGACCCGCTCGTCCGAAACCTCTTCAAAAAGGACCACAAAACAAGTTTAATCAAATTTCAGGAGTTCAAATAATTGATTAGGAGCTTTTCAAGACAATTATATTGCAAAACCTCAATTACTGTACTTTTTACTCAGTTAAAATTCCAACGGGTCCATTGGAAGGCCCATTTAGACCTGCTCGTCCGAAACCTCGACAAAAAGGACCGCAAAACAACTTTTAATCAAATTTTAGGAGTTCAAATAATTGATTTGGAGCTTTTCAACACAATTATATTGCAAAACCTCAATTTCTGTACTTTTTACTCAGTTAAAATTCCAACGGGTCCATTGGAAGGCCCATTTAGACCTGCTCGTCCGAAACCTCGACAAAAAGGACCGCAAAACAAGTTTTAATCAAATTTTAGGAGTTCATGTAATTGACTAGGAGCTTTTCAACACAATTATATTGCAAAACCTCAATTTTTGTACTTTTTACTTAGTTAAAATTCCAACGAGGCCATTGAAAGGCCCATTTCGACCCGCTCGTCCGAAACCTCTACAAAAAGGACTGCAAAACAAGTTTTAATCAAATTTTAGGAGTTCATGTAATTGATTAGGAGCTTTTCAACACAATTATATTGTAAAACCTCAATTTCTGTACTTTATACTCAGTTAAAATTCCAACGGGTCCATTGAAAGGCCCATTTAGACCTGCTCGTCCGAAACCTCGACAAAAAGGACCGCAAAACAAGTTTTAATCAAAATTTAGGAGTTCATATAATTTATTAGGAGCTTTTCAACACAATTATATTGCAAAACCTCAATTTCTGTACTTTTTTCTCAGTTAAAATCCCAACGGGTCCACTGAAAGGCCCATTTAGACCCGCCCGTCCGAAACCTCTACATAAAGGACTACAAAACAAGTTTTGATCATATTTTAGGAGTACAAATAATTGATTAGGAGCATTTCTACACAATTATATTGCAAAACCTCAATTTCTGTACTTTTTACTCAGTTAAAATTCCAACGGGTCCATTGAAAGGCCCATTTAGACCTGCTCGTCTGAAACCTCGAAAAAAAGGACCGCAAAATAAGTTTTAATCAAATTTTAGGAGTTCAAATAATTGATTAGGAGCTTTTCAACACAATTATATTGCAAAACCTCAATTTCTGTACTTTTTACTCAATTGAAATTCCAACGGGTCCATTGAAAGGCCCTTTTAGACCTGCTCGTCCGAAACCTCTACAAAAAGGGTCGCAAAAAAAGTTTTAATCAAATTTTAGGAGATCATGTAATTGATTAGGATATTTTCAACACAATTATATTGCAAAACCTCAATTTCTGTACTTTTTACTCGATTAAAATTCCAACGGGTCCATTGAAAGGCCCATTTCGACCCGCTCGTCCGAAACCTCTACAAAAAGGATTGCAAAACAAGTTATAATCAAATTTTAGGAGTTAATGTAATTGATTAGGAGATTTTCAACACAATTATATTGCAAAACCTCAATTTCTGTACTTTTTACTCAGTTAAAATTCCAACTGGTCCATTGAAAGGCCCATTTAGACCTGCTCGTCTGAAACCTCAACAAAAAGGACCGCAAAATAAGTTTTAATCAAATTTTAGGAGTTCATGTAATTGATTAGGAGCTTTTCAACACAATTATATTGAAAAACCTCAATTTTTATAATTTTTACTCAGTTAAAATTCCAACGGGTCCATTAAAGGCCCATTTCGACCCGCTCGTCCGAAACCTCTACAAAAAGGACCGCAAAAAAGTTGTATTCAAATATTAGGAGTTCAAATAATTGATTAGGAGCTTTTCAACACAATTATATTGCAAAACCTCAATTTCTATACTTTTTATTAAGTTAAAATTCCAACGGGTCCATTGAAAGGCCCATTTCGACCTGCTCGTCCGAAACATCTACAAAAAGGACCGCAAAAAAGTTGTATTCAAATATTAGGAGTTCAAATAATTGATTGGGAGCTTTTCAACACAATTATATTGCAAAACCTCAATTTCTGTAATTTTTACTCAGTTAAAATTCCAACGGGTCCATTGAAAGGCATATTTCGACCCGCTCGTCCGAAACCTCTACAAAAAGGACTGCAAAACAAGATATAATCAAATTTTAGGAGTTCATGTAATTGATTAGGAGCTTTTGAACACAATTATATTTCAACACCTCAATTTCTGTACTTTTTACTCAGTTAAAATTCCAACTGGTCCATTGTAAGGCCCATTTAGACCCGCTCCTCCGAAACCTCTACAAAAAGGACTACAAAACAAGTTATAATCAAATTTTAGGACTTCATGTAATTTATTAGGAGCTTTTCAACAAAATTATATTGCAAAACCTCAATTTCTGTACTTTTTACTCAATTAAAATTCCAACGGGTCCATTGTAAGGCCCATTTAGACCCGCTCGTCCAAAACCTCTACAAAAAAGACTACAAAATAAGTTATAATCAAATTTTAGGAGTTCATGTAATTGATTAGGAGCATTTCAACACAATTATATTGCACAACCTCAATTTCTGTACTTTTTACTTAGTTAAAATTCCAAGGGGTCCATTGAAAGGCCCACTTCGACCCGCTCGTCCGAAACCTCTACAAAAAGGACTGCAAAACAAGTTTTAATCAAATTTTAGGAGTTCATGTAATTGATTAGGAGACACAATTATATTGTAAAACCTCAATTTCTGTACTTTATACACAGTTAAAATTCCAACTGGTCTATTGGAAGGCCCATTTAGACCTGCTCGTCCGAAACCTCGACAAAAAGGACCACAAAACAAGTTTTAATCAAATTTCAGGAATTCAAATAATTGATTAGGAGCTTTTCAAGACAATTATATTGCAAAACCTCAATTTCTGTACTTTTTACTCAGTTAAAATTCCAACGGGTCCATTGGAAGGCCCATTTAGACCTGCTCGTCCGAAACCTCGACAAAAAGGACCGCAAAACAAGTTTTAATCAAATCTTAGGAGTTCATGTAATTGATTAGGAGCTTTTCAACACAATTATATTGCAAAACCTCAATTTCTGTACTTTTTACTTAGTTAAAATTCCAACGAGTCCATTGAAAGGCCCATTTCGACCCGATCGTCCGAAACCTCTACAAAAAGGACTGCAAAACAAGTTTTAATCAAATTTTAGGACTTCATGTAATTGATTAGGAGCTTTTCAACACAATTATATTGCAAAACCTCAATTTCTGTACTTTTTACTTAATTAAAATTCCAACGGGTCCATTGAAAGGCCCATTTCGACCCGCTCGTCCGAAACCTCTTCAAAAAGGACCACAAAACAAGTTTAATCAAATTTCAGGAGTTCAAATAATTGATTAGGAGCTTTTCAAGACAATTATATTGCAAAACCTCAATTACTGTACTTTTTACTCAGTTAAAATTCCAACGGGTCCATTGGAAGGCCCATTTAGACCTGCTCGTCCGAAACCTCGACAAAAAGGACCGCAAAACAACTTTTAATCAAATTTTAGGAGTTCAAATAATTGATTTGGAGCTTTTCAACACAATTATATTGCAAAACCTCAATTTCTGTACTTTTTACTCAGTTAAAATTCCAACGGGTCCATTGGAAGGCCCATTTAGACCTGCTCGTCCGAAACCTCGACAAAAAGGACCGCAAAACAAGTTTTAATCAAATTTTAGGAGTTCATGTAATTGACTAGGAGCTTTTCAACACAATTATATTGCAAAACCTCAATTTTTGTACTTTTTACTTAGTTAAAATTCCAACGAGGCAATTGAAAGGCCCATTTCGACCCGCTCGTCCGAAACCTCTACAAAAAGGACTGCAAAACAAGTTTTAATCAAATTTTAGGAGTTCATGTAATTGATTAGGAGCTTTTCAACACAATTATATTGTAAAACCTCAATTTATGTACTTTATACTCAGTTAAAATTCCAACGGGTCCATTGAAAGGCCCATTTAGACTTGCTCATCCGAAACCTCGACAAAAAGGACCGCAAAACAAGTTTTAATCAAATTTTAGGAGTTCAAATAATTGATTAGGAGCTTTTCAACACAATTATATTGCAAAACCTCAATTTTTGTACTTTTTACTCAGTTAAAATTCCAACGGGTCCATTGAATGGCCCATTTCGACCCGCTCGTCTGAAACCTCTACAAAAAGGACTGCAAAACAAGTTTTATTCAAATTTTAGGAGTTCATGTAATTGATTAGGAGCTTTTCAACACAATTATATTGCAAAACCTCAATTTCTGTACTTTTTACTCAGTTAAAATTCCAACGGGTCCATTGAAAGGCCCATTTAGACCTGCTCGTCCGAAACCTCGACAAAAAGGACCGCAAAACAAGTTTTAATCAAATTTTAGGAGTTCAAATAATTGATTAGGAGCTTTTCAACACAATTATATTGCAAAACCTCAATTTCTGTACTTTTTACTCAGTTAAAATTCCAACGGGTCCATTGGAAGGCCCATTTAGACCTGCTCGTACGAAACCTCGACAAAAAGGACCGCAAAACAAGTTTTAATCAAATTTTAGGAGTTCATGTAATTGATTAGGAGCTTTTCAACACAATTATATTGTAAAACCTCAATTTCTGTACTTTATACACAGTTAAAATTCCAACTGGTCCATTGGAAGGCCCATTTAGACCTGCTCGTCCGAAACCGCGACAAAAAGGACCACAAAAAAAGTTTTAATCAAATTTCAGGAGTTCAAATAATTGATTAGGAGCTTTTCAAGAAAATTATATTGCAAAACCTCAATTTCTGTACTTTTTACTCAGTTAAAATTCCAACGGGTCCATTGGAAGGCCCATTTAGACCTGCTCGTCCGAAACCTCGACAAAAAGGACCGCAAAACAACTTTTAATCAAATTTTAGGAGTTCAAATAATTGATTAGGAGCTTTTCAACACAATTATATTGCAAAACCTCAATTTCTGTACTTTTTACTCAGTTAAAATTCCAACGGGTCCATTGGAAGGCCCATTTAGACCTGCTCGTCCGAAACCTCGAGAAAAAGGACCGCAAAACAAGTTTTAATCAAACTTTAGGAGTTAATGTAATTGATTAGGAGCTTTTCAACATAATTATATTGCAAAACCTCAATTTCTGTACTTTTTACTTAGTTATAATTCCAACGAGTCCATTGAAAGGCCCATTTCGACCCGCTCGTCCGAAACCTCTACAAAAAGGACTGCAAAACAAGTTTTAATCAAATTTTTGGAGTTCATGTAAATGATTAGGAGATTTTAAGCACAAATATATTTCAAAACCTCAATTTCTGTACTTTTTACTCAGTTAAAATTCCAACGGGTCCATTGAAAGGGCCATTTATACCTGCTCGTCCGAAACCTCGACAAAAAGGGCCGCAAAACAAGTTTTAATCAAATTTTAGGAGTTCAAATAATTGATTAGGAGCTTATCAACACAATGATATTGAAAAACCTCAATTTTTATACTTTTTACTCAGTTAAAATTCAACGGGCCCATTGAAAGGCCCATTTAGTCCTGCTCGTCCAAAACCTCTAAAAAAAGGACCGTAAAAAAGTTTTATTCAAATATTAGGAGTTCAAATAATTGATTAGGAGCATTTCTACACAATTATATTGCAAAACCTCAATTTCTGTACTTTTTACTCAGTTAAAATTCCAACGGGTCCTTTAAAAGGCCCTTTTCGACCCGCTCGTCCGAAACCTCTACAAAAAGGACTGCAAAACAAATTATAATCAAATTTTAGGAGTTCATGTAATTGATTAGAAGCTTTTCAACACAATTATATTGCAAAACCTAAATTTCTGTACTTTTTACTCAGTTAAAATTCCAACGGGTCCATTGAAAGGCCCATTTAGACATGCTCGTCCGAAACCTCGACAAAAAGGACCGTAAAACAAGTTTTAATCAAATTTTAGGAGTTCAAATAATTGATTAGGAGCTTTTCAACACAATTATACTGCAAAACCTCAAATTCTGTACTTTTTACTCAGTTAAAATTCCAACAGGTCCATTGAAAGGCCCATTTAGACCTGCTTGTCCGAAACCTCTACAAAAAGGACCGCAAAACAAGTTTTAATCAAATTTTAGGAGTTCAAATAATTTATTAGGAGCTTTTCAACACAATTATATTGCAAAACCTCAATTTTTGTACTTTTTACTCAGTTAAAATTCCAACGGGTCCATTGAAAGGCCCATTTAGACATGCTCATCCGGAACCTCTACAAAAAGTGCCCTAAAACTAGTTTTAATCAAATTTTAGGAGATCATGTAATTGATTAGGAGATTTTAAACACAATTATATTGCAAAACCTCAAATTCTGTACTTTTTACTCAGTTAAAATTCCAACGGGTCCATTGAAGGACCCATTTAGACCTGCTCGTCCGAAACCTCTACAAAAAGGACCGCAAAACAAGTTTTAATCAAAATTTAGAAGTTCAAATAATTGATTAGAAGCTTTTCAACACAATTATATTGCAAAACCTAAATTTCTGTACTTTTTACTCAGTTAAAATTCCAACGGGTCCATTGAAAGGCCCATTACTACCCGCTCATCCGAAACCTCTACAAAAGGACTACAAAACAAGTTTTAATCAAAATTTAGGAGTTCATGTAATTGATTATGAGATTTTCAACACAATTATATTGCAAAACCTCAATTTGTGCACTTTTTACTCAGTTAAATTTCCAACGGGTCCATTGAAAGGCTCATTTAGACCTACTCGTCCGAAACCTCGACAAAAAGGACCGCAAAATAAGTTTTAATCAAATTTTAGGAGTTCAAATAAATGATTAGGAGCTTTTAACCACAATTATACTACAAAACTTCAATTTTTATACATTTTACTCAGTTAAAATTCCAACGGGTCCACTGAATGGCCCATTTAGACTCGCACGTCCGAAACCTCTACATAAAGGACCGCAAAACAAATTTTGATCATATTTTAGGAGTACAAATAATTGATTAGGAGCTTTTCAACACAATTATATTGAAAAACCTCAATTTCTGTACTTTTTACTCAGTTAAAATTCCAACGGGTCCATTAAAAGGACCATTTAGACCTGCTCGTCCGAAACCTCGACAAAAAGGACCGCAAAACAAGTTTTAATCAAATTTTAGGAGTTCATATAATTTATTAGGAGCTTTTAAACACAATTATATTGAAAAACCTCAATTTCTGTACTTTTTTCTTAGTTAAAATCCCAACGGGTCCACTGAAAGGCCCATTTAGACCCGCATATTGCAAGTACCAATATCTGATGTCCAACGCGATACCTTGCTATGGGGCTTTCATGATACCAATATTTATTCCGTACGCTCCGGTTACCTATTCTTACGTCAGCCCCCACGACCCCTTGAGCGTCCGAACCCTCTATGGAAGATTATTGCTAAATCCAACACACTCCCGAAAGTCCGCACCTTTGGATGGCGGGTAGGACGGGGAGCGCTACCCACAGGTGACCGACTTGCGACTATTGGATTGATTAGGAGCTTTTCAAGACAATTATATTGCAAAACCTCAATTTCTGTACTTTTTACTCAGTTAAAATTCCAACGGGTCCATTGGAAGGCCCATTTAGACCTGTTCGTCCGAAACCTCGACAAAAAGGACCGCAAAACAACTTTTAATCAAATTTTAGGAGTTCAAATAATTGATTAGGAGCTTTTCAACACAATTATATTGCAAAACCTCAATTTCTGTACTTTTTACTCAGTTAAAATTCCAACGGGTCCATTGGAAGGCCCATTTAGACCTGCTCGTCCGAAACCTCGAGAAAAAGGACCGCAAAACAAGTTTTAATCAAATTTTAGGAGTTCATGTAATTGATTAGGAGCTTTTCAACACAATTATATTGCAAAACCTCAATTTCTGTACTTTTTACTTAGTTAAAATTCCAACGAGTCCATTGAAAGGCCCATTTCGACCTGCTCGTCCGAAACCTCTACAAAAAGGACTGCAAAACAAGTTTTAATCAAATTTTTGGAGTTCATGTAATTGATTAGGAGCTTTTAAGCACAAATATATTTCAAAACCTTAATTTCTGTACTTTTTACTCAGTTAAAATTCCAACGGGTCCATTGAAAGGGCCATTTATACCTGCTCGTCCGAAACCTCGACAAAAAGGGTCGCAAAACAAGTTTTAATCAAATTTTAGGAGTTCATGTAATTGATTAGGAGCTTTTCAACAGAATTATATTGCAAAACCTCAATTTCTGTACTTTTTACTCAGTTAAAATTCCAACGGGTCCATTGAATGGCCCATTTCGACCCGCTCGTCCGAAACCTCTACAAAAAGGACTGCAAAACAAGTTTTATTCAAATTTTAGGAGTTCATGTAATTGATTAGGAGCTTTTCAACACAATTATATTGCAAAACCTCAATTTCTGTACTTTTTACTCAGTTAAAATTCCAACGGGTTCATTGAAAGGCCCATTTAGACCTGCTCGTCCGAAACCTCGACAAAAAGGACCGCAAAACAAGTTTTAATCAAATTTTAGGAGTTCATGTAATTGATTAGGAGCTTTTAACCACAATTATATTGCAAAACCTCAATTTCTGTACTTTTTACTCAGTTAAAATTCCAACGGGTCCATTGGAAGGCTCATTTAGACCTGCTCGTCCGAAACCTCGACAAAAAGGACCGCAAAACAACTTTTAATCAAATTTTAGGAGTTCAAATAATTGATTAGGAGCTTTTCAACACAATTATATTGCAAAACCTCAATTTCTATACTTTTTACTCAGTTAAAATTCCAACGGGTCCATTGGAAGGCCCATTTAGACCTGCTCGTACGAAACCTCGACAAAAAGGACCGCAAAACAAGTTTTAATCAAATTTTAGGAGTTCATGTAATTGATTAGGAGCTTTTCAACACAATTATATTGCAAAACCTCAATTTCTGTACTTTTTACTTAGTTAAAATTCCAACGAGTCCATTGAAAGGCCCATTTCGACCTGCTCGTCCGAAACCTCTACAAAAAAGACTGCAAAACATGTTTTAATCAAATTTTTGGAGTTCATGTAATTGATTAGGAGCTTTTAAGCACAAATATATTTCAAAACCTCAATTTATGTACTTTTTACTCAGTTAAAATTCCAACGGGTCCATTGAAAGGCCTATTTCGACCCGCTCGTCCGAAACTTCTACAAAAAGGACTGCAAAACAAGATATAATCAAATTTTAGGAGTTCATGTAATTGATTAGGAGCTTTTGAACACAATTATATTGCAACACCTCAATTTTTGTACTTTTTACTCAGTTAAAATTCCAACTGGTCCATTGTAAGGCCCATTTCGACCCGCTCGTCCGAAACCTCTACAAAAAGGACTGCAAAACAATTTTTAATCAAATTTTAGGAGTTCATGTAATTGATTAGGAGCTTTTCAACACAATTATATTGTAAAACCTCAATTTCTGTACTTTATACTCAGTTAAAATTCCAACGGGTCCATTGGAAGGCCCATTTAGACCTGCTCGTCCGAAACCTCGACAAAAAGGACCGCAAAACAAGTTTTAATCAAATTTTAGGAGTTCAAATAATTGATTAGGAGCTTTTCAACACAATTATATTGCAAAACCTCAATTTCTGTACTTTTTACTCAGTTAAAATTCCAACGGGTCCATTGAATGGCCCATTTCGACCCGCTCGTCCGAAACCTCTACAAAAAGGACTGCAAAACAAGTTTTATTCAAATTTTAGGAGTTCATGTAATTGATTAGGAGCTTTTCAACACAATTATATTGCAAAACCTCAATTTCTGTACTTTTTACTCAGTTAAAATTCCAACGGGTCCATTGAAAGGCCCATTTAGACCTGCTCCTCCGAAACCTCGACAAAAAGGACCGCCAAACAACTTTTAATCAAATTTTAGGAGTTCAAATAATTGATTAGGAGCTTTTCAACACAATTATATTGCAAAACCTCAATTTCTGTACTTTTTACTCAGTTAAAATTCCAACGGGTCCATTGGAAGGCCCATTTAGACCTGCTCGTCCGAAACCTCGACAAAAAGGACCGCAAAACAAGTTTTAATCAAATTTTAGGAGTTCAAATAATTGATTAGGAGCTTTTAAACACAATTATATTGCAAAACCTCATTTTTTTACTTTTTACTCAGTTACAATTCCAACGGGTCCATTGTAAGGCCCATTTAGACCCGCTCGTCCGAATACTCTACAAAAAGGACTGCAAAACAAGTTATAATCAAATTTTAGGAGTTCATGTAATTGATTAGGAGCTTTTCAACACAATTATATTGCACAACCTCAATTTCTGTACTTTTTACTCAGTTAAAATTCCGACAGGTCCATTGAAAGGCCCATTTAGACCTGCTCGTCCGAAACCTCGACAAAAAGGACCGCAAAACAAGTTTTAATCAAATTTTAGGAGTTCATGTAATTGATTAGGAGCTTTTCAACACAATTATATTGCAAAACCTCAATTTCTGTACTTTTTACTTAGTTAAAATTCCAACGGGTCCATTGAAAGGCCCATTTAGACCTGCTCGTCCGAAACCTCGACAAAAAGAACCGCAAAACAAGTTATAATCAAATATTAGGAGTTCATGTAATTGATTAGGAGCTTTTCAACACAATTATATTGCACAACCTCAATTTATGTACTTTTTACTCAGTTAAAATTCCAACGGGTCTATTGGAAGGCCCATTTAGACCTGCTCGTCCGAAACCTCGACAAAAAGGACCGCAAAACAAGTTTTAATCAAATTTTAGGAGTTCAAATAATTGATTAGGAGCTTTTCAACACAATTATATTACAAAACCTCAATTTCTGTACTTTTTACTCAGTTAAAATTCCAACGGGTCAATTGCATGGGCCATTTAGACCTGCTCGTCCGAAACCTCGACAAAAAGGACCGGAAAAAAACTTTTAATCAAATTTTAGGAGTTCAAATAATTGATTAGGAGCTTTTCAACACAATTATATTGCAAAACCTCAATTTCTGTACTTTTTACTCAGTTAAAATTCCAACGGGTCCATTGGAAGGCCTATTTAGACCTGCTCGTCCGAAACCTCGACAAAAAGGACCGCAAAACAAGTTTTAATCAAATTTTAGGAGTTCATGTAATTGATTAGGAGCTTTTCAACACAATTATATTGTAAAACCTCAATTTCTGTACTTTTTACTCAGTTAAAATTCCAACGGGTCCATTGGAAGGCCCATTTAGACCTGCTCGTCCGAAACCTCGACAAAAAAGACCGCAAAACAAGTTTTAATCAAATTTTAGGAGTTCATGTAATTGATTAGGAGCTTTTCAACACAGTTATATTGCAAAATCTCAATTTCTGTACTTTTTACTCAGTTAAAATTCCATTGGGCCCATTGAAAGGCCCATTTAGACCTGCTCGTCCGAAACCTCTACAAAAAGGACCGCAAAAAAGTTTTATTCAAATATTAGGAGTTCAAATAATTGATTAGGAGCATTTCTACACAATTATATTGCAAAACCTCAATTTTTGTACTTTTTACCCAGTTAAAATTCCAACGGGTCCATTAAAAGGCCCATTTCGACCTGGTCGTCCGAAACCTCTACAAAAAGGACCGCAAAACAAGTTATAATCAAATTTTAGGAGTTCATGTAATTGATTAGGAGCTTTTCAACACAGTTATATTGCAAAACCTCACTTTCTGTACTTTTTACTCAGTTAAAATTCCTACGGGTCCATTGAAAGGCCCATTTAGACATGCTCTTCTGAAACCTTTTGAAAAAGGACCTAAAAAAAGTTTTAATCAAATATTAGGAGTTCATGTAATTGATTAGGAGCTTTTCAACACAATTATATTGAAAAACCTCAATTTATGTACTTTTTACTCAGTTAAAATTCCAACGGGTCCATTGAAAGGCCCATTTAGACATGCTCGTCTGAAACCTCTACAAAAAGGACCGCAAAAAAGTTTTATATAATATATTAGGAGTTCAAATAATTGAATAGGAGCATTTCTACACAATTATATTGCAAAACCTCAATTTCTATACTTTTTACTCAGTTAAAATTCAAACGGGTCCATTAAAAGGCCCATTTACACCTGCACGTCCAAAACCTCTACATAAAGGACCGCAAAACAAGTTTTGATCATATTTTAGGAGTACAAATAATTTATTAGGAGCTTTTCAACACAATTATATTGCAAAACCTCAATTTTTGTACTTTTTACTCAGTTAAAATTCCAACGGGTCCATTGAAAGGCTCATTTCGACCCGCTCGTCCGAAACCTCTACAAAAAGGACTGCAAAACAAGTTTAATCAAATTTTATGAGTTCATATAATTGATTAGGAGCTTTTCAACACAATTATATTGCAAAACCTCAATTTCTGTACTTTTTACTCAGTTAAAATTCCAACGGGTCCATTGAAAGGCCCATTTAGACCTGCTCGTCTGAAATCTCTACAAAAAGGATCGCAAAAAAGTTTTATATAATATATTAGGAGTTCAAATAATTGATTAGGAGCATTTCTACACAATTATATTGCAAAACCTCAATTTCTGTACTTTTTACTCAGTTAAAATTCAAACGGGTCCATTAAAAGGCCCATTTACACCTGCACGTCCAAAACCTCTACATAAAGGACCGCAAAACAAGTTTTGATCATATTTTAGGAGTACAAATAATTTATTAGGAGCTTTTCAACACAATTATATTGCAAAACCTCAATTTTTGTACTTTTTACTCAGTTAAAATTCCAACGGGTCCATTGAAAGGCTCATTTCGACCCGCTCGTCCGAAACCTCTACAAAAAGGACTGCAAAACAAGTTTAATCAAATTTTAGGAGTTCATATAATTGATTAGGAGCTTTTCAACACAATTATATTGCAAAACCTCAATTTCTGTACTTTTTACTCAGTTAAAATTCCAACGGGTCCATTGAAAGGCCCATTTAGACATGCTCGTCTGAAACCTCTACAAAAAGAACCGCAAAACAGTTTTATATAATATATTAGGAGTTCAAATAATTGATTAGGAGCATTTCTACACAATTATATTGCAAAACCTCAATTTCTGTACTTTTTACTCAGTTAAAATTCAAACGGGTCCATTAAAAGGCCCATTTCGACCCGCTCGTCTGAAACCTCTACAAAAAGGACTGCAAAACAAGTTATAATCAAATTTTAGGAGTTCATGTAATTGATTAGGAGCTTTTCAACACAATTATATTGCAAAACCTCAATTTCTGTACTTTTTACTCAGTTAAAATTCCAACGGGTCATAAACAGGGCACATGAGTTATCCTGGTCGTCACGGCTTTGTACTCTTGCTTCTCTTGGACATTGGTACGAGAATTGCAAGTCTATTATTATCGTATTTGGCCAACCTACTGCATGGCGAGGGCTTGCATGCAAACGGAAGCAAAGATGCAACCAGTTACACCATGCAGCATCTATATTATTATATCCGGGGAATTTTATTCTCTTATGTTTATTAGTGATACTCCTCACGTGTGGATTGCTGGCAATCTGCCAGGATACATTCTGAGACCATCGTTCACTGCAGCTAAGGTTTCTCCATTCCCCTCCATGCAGACGGTAATGGCAATTTGTGTAGCGATGGTATTCCGGGCCAGGTACGTTGCTACCACGGTCTCCATGCAGGGTTACGGTGCTGTTCACTCTCATTGGAGGAGAGGTAACGCTTTGAGAATCCATTACCCCGTTCTTTGCGAGATTTTTTTGTTCCAACAAAGCAGGATAATTCAAATTTTCTTAACGGATAAGTTTCGATATATCAGGAATCCATTTCATTTTGATTTCACCTTCAATTTTACATTATCTAAATCTAAAATATTGCTTGAAATTGTTGGGACAGCTATCACTATCTCTCCAAATCTAAAAATACCATGCATTTTGAAATTATGTTTCAAACTTAAATTATCTAAGTTAAAATTGAATTTTGAATTTGTTGAGAGAGATTTGATATCTCTTTTTACGGTGAACCTAAAGCTCTTTAGGATTCCCATGCATTTCAAATTGCAGGTAAAATTACATTTAAATGCTATTTTATCCTCTGCAATTCGAATTTTCTCTAAATTATCTAAATTTAGAATATTTTTTGAAGTTGGTGGGGAATCTATCACTATCTCTACTAATCTAAAAATACCATACATTTTCAAATTCTATTTCAAACTTAAATTATCTAAGTTAAAATTGAATTTTGAATTTGTTGAGAGAGATTTGATCAAATTGCAGATAAAATTGCATTTAAACATTATTTTATCCTCTGCAATTCGAATTTTCTCCAAATTATCTAAATTTAGAATATTTTTTGAAGTTGGTAGGGAATCTATCTCTATCTCTACTAATCTAAAAATGCCATACATTTTCAAATTCTATTTCAAACTTAAATTATCTAAGTTAAAATTGAATTTTGAATTTGTTGGAATAGATTTGATATCTCATTTTTCGGTGAATCTAAGGATCTTTAGGATTCCCATGCATTTCAAATTGCAGATAAAATTACATTTAAATGCTATTTTATCCTCTGCAATTCGAATTTTCTCCAAATTTTCTAAATTTAGAATATTTTTTGAAGTTGGTGGGGAATCTATCACTATCTCTACTAATCTAAAAATACCATACATTTTCAAATTCTATTTCAAACTTAAATTATCTAAGTTAAAATTGAATTTTGAATTTGTTGAGAGAGATTTGATCAAATTGCAGATAAGAATACATTTAAACGTTATTTTATCCTCTGCAATTCGAATTTTCTCCAAATTATCTAAATTTAGAATATTTTTTGAAGTTGGTAGGGAATCTATCACTATCTCTACTGATCTAAAAATACCATACATTTTCAAACTTAAATTCTATTCCGATCGCTTTATTGATTCCATCATTACCTCTACTTCTGATTGCTTTCGTTTTACCGGAATGTATGGTTATGCTGATACGAGCATGAAATATAAAACATGGGAACTTATCGACTCCCTGCGTGACATGTCACAACTACCTTGGTTAATCGGTGGGGACCTAAACGACATATTATCCGACTCCAAAAAACAAGGTGGAAGTCGCAGGCCCCCATCCCAAATTAACAACTTTCGAGATTGCTTATCTCGTAACACACTTTTTGACTGCAAACCTTACTCGGGATGGTTTACATGGTCTCGCACGGGTCCCAATGTTACACCCGTTTGTGAACGACTCGATCATTTTCTTGCATGTAATGCTTGGTTAAATGCACACCTATCATTCCAATGCCGAAATGTCTTCTCAGCGGACTCCGATCACTACGTTATTATTATGGATACCTTTCCTTCTCCCAATAATAATCGCCAACCTCCTAATAATAACGATCATTTTCGATTCGAATCTTGTTGGGTGCAGGACCCTTCATGCATCTCGTCTGTCCATCAAGCTTGGTCAGCAGCGTCGGGCACCTTACTCGATAAGCTGGCCATCGTGGGCAGCCACCTTCGTGACTGTAAAACGTCCAAGCGTTCCCAGTCGACTCACCGCATTGCTGAACTACAACGACAAATTAACTCATACATGCGACGTAGGAACTTGACCCCTGCGATGCTAAATAATTTGCGAGATGCGAAAATGGAGCTGCGACGTCTTTTAGACGAACGCGAGGCTTACTGGGCACAACGCTCTCGTGTCACCTGGCTTTCGCTAGGAGACAGAAATACATCCTTTTTTCACGCTAAGGCCTCCAAGCGTCAGAAAAAGAATTCCATACGAGGATTGTTTGACGCCAATCGCCAATGGCAGACGACAAAACCTGAACTCCTTCGGATTGCGTCCGATTATTTCCGAGAGCTATTTGAGACATCCAATCCGGTCTCCTCTCCCCGACTGCTGGAGCAAATCCATCAGGTCGTTACTCCTGAAATGAATGATTCTTTATTACGACCTTTCTCCGAGAACGAGGTGCTTGCTGCATTTAGGGATATAGGCCCTAGGAAGGCACCGGGTATAGATGGTTTCCCTAGCAGCTTCTATAGACAATATTGGGATGTCATTGGGCCTGAGTTTGTCGAACTCTGTCTACGACTCCTTCGGGGAGAAGTGGACATGTCGACTGTTAACAAAACGGTCATAGTTTTAATCCCGAAAGTAGACGATGCTACTACTATGCGTCAATTTCGACCTATTAGCTTATGCACAGCCATCTACAAAACTGTCGCAAAAGTCCTGGTCAATCGTCTAAAACCGATCCTACCCAATTGTATCAGCGATGCCCAGGCTGCTTTTGTTAGCGGACGAAATATCACTGATAACATTTTGATCGCCCACGAGCTTGTACATACCCTTCACGCCAATCACGCTTCAATCTATCAAGGGGCGGCCGTTAAACTTGATATGGAAAAGGCTTTCGACAAAGTCGAATGGTCCTTCCTCCGTGATGTAATGACGCGTATGGGGTTCGCTCAAGAGTGGGTGCAGTTACTTATCCGCTGCGTCTCCTCTGTCTCTTTCTCGGTCCGGCTTAACAGGGCTCTCTCGGAGGAGTTCTCTCCTTCGAGAGGTATCCGACAAGGAGACCCTCTTTCGCCCTTCTTGTTCCTCATTTGCTCACAAGGGCTATCCGCAGCCCTTGAAACGGAGCAGAGAGAAGGCAGGCTACTAGGCTTGAATGCAAATCGTTGAGGGCCTCGGGTCAATCATATGCTCTTTGCGGATGACAGTATTGTGTTCTTGCGAAATTGTCCAGAGGAAGCACAACGTTTGAAAGAAATTCTACATCTATATGGATCATCCTCCGGCCAATCTGTGAACTTTTCTAAGTCTACAGCATATTGCAGTTCCTCCTGCTCCACGGATTTCTTACAGGCCCTACAACATACACTTGGAATTCGTTTGGTTGAGGACCCTGGGATTTACCTTGGGGTCCCCCTCCTGGTAGGAAAAAACCGAACGGAAAGTTTAGGATTTGTAAGAGATAAGGTAAATTCTCGCATGGCCAAATGGGACACTAATTTACTTTCCTTTAGCGGCCGCGAAATTCTGATAAAATCTATGGCCCAAGCACTGCCACAATATATTATGTCCTGTTATCTTCTACCGCAAAATATCGTGGATGATGCGACTCGCTCGATACGTAGGTATTGGTGGTCGGGTCGAAGCAACAAGAAAGGCTGGCCTTTACTCTCCTGGGATGCCCTGTGCGCGCCCAAGACAGCTGGGGGGATGGGCTTCCGGGACCTACATGATTTTAACATTGCACTTCTAGGGAAACAAATTTGGCGACTTGTTCAGTCACCTGAGTCCTTGCTTGCCAGGGTCTTGCGATCCAGATATTTTCCCTCGGGCAATATATTCGAGGCTAAATCGGATAGACGCTCTTCCTTTGCTTAGCGGGGTATTTGGCAGGCCATTCAAAGATTACAGCCTGGTTTCTTCTGGCGCCCTGGTGTTGATAGTCGATTACGTGTTCACCGTGATCACTGGGGTTGATCTAGTGGGCTTTCATTTTTCGGATCTTATCATGATAATGAGGAGATGCCTCTGAGATGTCGAGACTTTATGGTCCGCAATCAAAATGCTTGGGACGAAAGCAGGATTCATGCCTACTTTGACTTGGATGACGCTGCTAACGTCCTGAAAGTTCCAATCTCTGTTGATCACCGGGATGTCTTACTGTGGGGGTTTCCATGACACCAACATCTATACAGTCCGCTCTGGTTATCTTTTTCTGCGATGGCCTTTACGACCTCTTGCACGTCCTTGCCCACTCTGGAAGGTCATTGCTAAGTCCCCTACGCTGCCGAAAATCCGTACCTTTGGTTGGCGGGCGGGGAGGAATGCCTTGCCAACTGGTGACCGGCTCGCAGCTTTGGGTATGGGTGCAGGTGTTTGTCCTTTCTGTCCCACTATTATTGAAACTGCGGTTCATGCACTGAGGGATTGTCCCGGTGCCAATGCTGCACTACAGCTTGCAGGATTCCCCCGCGCGATCAATGACAGTACGGACCCTTCGATCGCTCACTGGTTAGAGCGAGGCGCTTTGCTTCTCTCCCGCGCCGAGTTTAGCCTGTTGCTTACGATTATTTGGAACATTTGGAACTGGAGGAATGACTGGGTCCACTCCCGACGCATGCAGCCACCATGGCTCACCCTTATGAATTCCCAGGAACTTCTTCTCGACTACGCCTCAGCCACATCCACCAGCCCTTCACCGCACACGAGGACCGACCCCGCGTTCCCCCGACCAGCTTGGAGACCACCATCGGCAGGTAGAATCAAGATCAATGTCGACGGTGCTTACAACCCGGTCACAGGTACTGTTGGTCTCGGTATTATAGCTCGCGATGCCAACGGTATTGTCTTACTCGGGCATGCCCTCTACTCTGAAGACATCCTAGACTCCTCCTCTGCGGAGCTACAGACTATTGTTTTCGGACTTCATCTTGGATTAGATGCGGGTTGGCAGAGTTTCCATCTCGAGTCGGACGCGGCCTTGATACTCAACAAGCTCCGCAATCCGGACCATGACGCTTCCATATTACGCTCGCAGATATCAGCGGCTCGAGCTTTACTTGTTACTATTCCTGATTTATACTATACTTATGTACCACGCGCTGCTAATGTTCTAGCGCATAGTGTAGCCATGTGGGCTCTACATTCTCGATGTTCTTTATCTTTTGGACCGGGATTGCCCGATGACTTACGATCTTTTGTACCGGTTGTTCATCAGCCACCTTGATTTATTTATATATATCTGGGTACTCTTTTCTCCTCTTAGGACCCTAACTGGGCTTGCCCAGTTGGGATTAGTGGGGTTTTTAATGAGGCCCTTTCCTTCAAAAAAAAATTCCAACGGGTCCTTTGAAAGGCCCATTTAGACCTGCTCGTCTGAAACCTCGACAAAAAGGACCGCAAAATAAGTTTTAATCAAATTTTAGGAGTTCAAATAATTGATTAGGAGCTTTTCAACACAATTATATTGCAAAACCTCAATTTCTGTACTTTTTACTCAGTTAAAATTCCAACGGGTCCATTGGAAGGCCCATTTAGAACTGCTCGTCCGAAACCTCGACAAAAAGGACCGCAAAACAAGTTTTAATCAAATTTTAGGAGTTCATGTAATTGATTAGGAGCTTTTCAACACAATTATATTGTAAAACCTCAATTTCTGTACTTTTTACTCAGTTAAAATTCCAACGGGTCCATTGGAAGGCCCATTTAGACCTGCTCGTCCGAAACCTCGTCAAAAAGGACCACAAAACAAGTTTTAATCAAAATTTAGGAGTTCATGTAATTGATTAGTAGCTTTTCAACACAATTATATTGTAAAACCTCAATTTCTGTACTTTTTACTCAGTTAAAATTCCAACGGGTCCATTGGAAGGCCCATTTAGACCTGCTCGTCCGAAACCTCGACAAAAAGGACCGCAAAACAAGTTTTAATCAAATTTTAGGAGTTCAAATAATTAGGAGCTTTTCAACACAATTATATTGGAAAAGCTCAATTTCTGTATTTTTTACTCAGTTAAAATTCCAACGGGTCCATTGAAAGGCCCATTTCGACCCGCTCGTCCGAAACCTCTACAAAAAGGACTGCAAAACAAGTTTTAATCAAATCTTAGGAGATCATGTAATTGATTAGGAGATTTTCAACACAATTATATTGCAAAACCTCAATTTCTGTACTTTTTACTCAGTTAAAATTCCAACGGGTCCATTGAAAGGCCCATTTAGACCTGCTCATCTGAAACCTCGACAAAAAGTACCGCAAAATAAGTTTTAATCAAATTTTAGGAGTTCAAATAATTGATTAGGAGCTTTTCAACACAATTATATTGCAAAACCTCAATTTCTGTACTTTTTACTCAGTTAAAATTCCAACGGGTCCATTGGAAGGCCCATTTAGACCTGATCCTTCGAAACCTCGACAAAAAGGACCACAAAACAAGTTTTAATCAAATTTTAGGAATTCATGTAATTGATTAGGAGATTTTCAACACAATTATATTGTAAAACCTCAATTTCTGTACTTTTTACTCAGTTAAAATTCCAACGGGTCCATTGGAAGGCCCATTTAGACCTGCTCGTCCGAAACCTCGACAAAAAGGACCGCAAAACAAGTTTTAATCAAATTCTAGGAGTTCATATAATTGATTAGGAGCTTTTCAACACAATTATACTGCAAAATCTCAATTTCTGTACTTTTTACTCAGTTAAAATTCCAACGGGTCCATTGGAAGGCCCATTTAGACCTGCTCGTCCGAAACCTCGTCAAAAAGGACCACAAAACAAGTTTTAATCAAAATTTAGGAGTTCATGTAATTGATTAGGAGCTTTTCAACACAATTATATTGCAAAACCTCAATTTCTGTACTTTTTACTCAGTTAAAATTCCAATGGGTCCACTGAAAGGCCCATTTACACCCGCACGTCCGAAACCTCTACATAAAGGACCGCAAAACAAGTTTTGATCATATTTTAGGAGTACAAATAATTGATTATGAGCTTTTCACCACTATTATATTGCAAAACCTCAATTTTTATACTTTTTACTCAGTTAAAATTCCAACGGGTCCATTGAAAGGCTCATTTCGACCCGCTCGTCCGAAACCTCTACAAAAAGGACTGCAAAACAAGTTTAATCAAATTTTAGGAGTTCATGTAATTGATTAGGAGCTTTTCAACACAATTATATTGGAAAAACTCAATTTCTGTACTTTTTACTCAGTTAAAATTCCAACGGGTCCATTGAAAGGCCCATTTAGACCTGCTCGTCCGAAACCTATACAAAAAGGACCGCAAAAAAGTTTTATTCATATATTAGGAGTTGAAATAATTGATTAGGAGCATTTCTACACAATTATATTTCAAAACCTCAATTTCTGTACTTTTTACTCAGTTAAAATTCAAACGGGTCCATTAAAAGGCCCATTTCGACCCGCTCGTCCGAAACCTCTACAAAAAGGACTGCAAAACAAGTTATAATCAAATTTTAGGAGTTCATGTAATTGATTAGGAGCTTTTCAACACAATTATATTGCAAAACCTCAATTTCTGTACTTTTTACTCAGTTAAAATTCCAACGGGTCCATTGAAAGGCCCATTTAGACCTGCTCGTCTGAAACCTCGACAAAAAGGATCACAAAATAAGTTTTAATCAAATTTTAGGAGTTATAATAATTGATTAGGAGCTTTTCAACACAATTATTTTGCAAAACCTCAATTTCTATACTTTTTACTCAGTTAAAATTCCAACGGGTCCATTGGAAGGCCCATTTAGACCTGCTCGTCCGAAACCTCGACAAAAAGGACCGCAAAACAAGTTTTAATCAAATTTTAGGAGTTCATGTAATTGATTAGGAGCTTTTCAACACAATTATATTGTAAAACCTCAATTTCTGTACTATATACACAGTTAAAATTCCAACGGGTCCATTGGAAGGCCCATTTATACTTGCTCGTCCGAAACCTCGACAAAAAGGACCGCAAAACAAGTTTTAATCAAATTTTAGGAGTTCATGTAATTGATTAGGAGTTTTTCAACACAATTATATTGCAAATCCTCAATTTCTGTACTTTTTACTTAGTTAAAATTCCAACGGGTCCATTGAAAGGCCCATTTCGACCCGCTCGTCCGAAACCTCTACAAAAAGGACTGCAAAACAAGTTTTAATCAAATTTTAGGAGTTCGTGTAATTGATTAGGAGCTTTTCAACACAATTATATTGCAAAACCTCAATTTCTGTACTTTTTACTTAGTTAAAATTCCAACGGGTCCATTGAAAGGCCCATTTCGTCCCGCTTGTTCGAAACCTCTACAAAAAGGACTGCAAAACAAGTTTAATCAAATTTTAGGAGTTCATGTAATTTATTAGGAGCTTTTCAACACAATTATATTGAAAAACCTCAATTTCTGTACTTTTTACTCAGTTAAAATTCCAACGGGTCCATTGAAAGGCCCATTTAGACATGCTCTTCTGAAACCTTTTGAAAAAAGACCTAAAAAAAAGTTTTAATCAAATATTAGGAGATCATGTAATTGATTAGGAGCTTTTCAACACAATTATATTGCAAAACCTCAATTTCTTTAATTTTTACTCAGTTAAAATTCCAACGGGTCCATTGAAAGGCCCATTTAGACCTGCTCGTCTGAAACCTCGACAAAAAGGACCGCAAAATAAGTTTTAATCAAATTTTAGGAGTTCATGTAATTGATTAGGATCTTTTCAACACAATTATATTGTAAAACCTCAATTTCTGTACTTTTTACTCAGTTAAAATTCCAACGGGTCCATTGGAAGGCCCATTTAGACCTGCTCGTCCGAAACCTCGACAAAAAGGACCGCAAAATAAGTTTTAATCAAATTTTAGGAGTTCATGTAATTGATTCGGAGCTTTTCAACACAATTATATTGCAAAACCTCAATTTCTGTACTTTTTACTCATTTAAAATTCCAACGGGTCCTTTGGAAGGCCCATTTAGACCTGCTCGTCCGAAACCTCGACAAAAAGGACAGCAAAACAGGTTTTAATCAAATTTTAGGAGTTCATGTAATTGATTAGGAGCTTTTCAACACAATTATATTGTAGAACCTCAATTTCTATACTTTTTACTCAGTTAAAATTCCAACGGGTCTATTGAAAGGCCCATTTAGACATGCTCTTCTGAAACCTTTTGAAAAAGGACCTAAAAAAACTTTTAATCATATATTAGGAGATCATGTAATTGGTTAGGAGCTTTTCAACACAATTATATTGCAAAACCTTAATTTCTGTACTTTTAACTTAGTTAAAATTCCAACGGGTCCATTGAAAGGCCCATTTCGACCTGCTCATCCGAAACCTCTATAAAAAGGACTGCAAAACAAGTTTTAATCAAATTTTAGCAGTTCATGTAATTGATTAGGAGATTTTAAACACAATTATATTTCTAAACCTCAATTTCTGTACTTTTTACTCAGTTAAAATTCCAACGGGTCCATTGAAAGGGCCATTTATACCTGCTCGTCCGAAACCTCAACAAAAAGGGCGCAAAACAAGTTTTAATCAAATTTAAGGAGTTCAAATAATTAATTAGGAGCTTTTCAACACAATTATATTGAAAAACCTCAATTTTTATAATTTTTTACTCAGTTAAAATTCCAACGGGCCCATTGTAAGGCCCATTTAGACCTGCTCATCCGAAACCTCTACAAAAAGGACCGCAAAAAAGTTTTATTCAAATATTAGGAGTTCAAATAATTGATTAGGAGCATTTCTACACAATTATATTGCAAAACCTCAATTTCTGTACTTTTTACTCAGTTAAAATTCCAACGGGTCCATTAAAAGGCCCATTTCGACCTGCTCGTCCGAAACCTCTACAAAACGGACTGCAAAACAAGTTATAATCAAATTTTAGGAGTTCATGTAATTGATTAGGAGCTTTTCAACACAATTATATTGCAAAACCTCAATTTCTGTACTTTTTACTCAGTTAAAATTCAAACGGGTCCACTAAAAGGCCCATTTACACCCGTACGTCCGAAACCTCTACATAAAGGACCGCAAAACAAGTTTTGATCATATTTTAGGAGTACAAATAATTGATTATGAGCTTTTCACCACAATTATATTGCAAAACCTCAATTTTTATACTTTTTACTCAGTTAAAATTCCAACGGGTCCATTGAAAGGCTCATTTCGACCCGCTCGTCCGAAACCTCTACAAAAAGGACTGCAAAACAAGTTTAATCAAATTTTAGGAGTTTTTCAACACAATTATATTGCAAAACCTCAATTTCTGTACTTTTTACTCAGTTAAAATTCTAACGGGTCCATTGAAAGGCCCATTTAGACCTGCTCGTCCGAAACCTCTACAAAAAGGACCGCAAAAAAGTTTTATTCAAATATTAGGAGTTCAAATAATTGATTAGGAGCATTTCTACACTATTATATTGCAAAACCTCAATTTATGTACTTTTTACTCAGCTAAAATTTAAACGGGTCCATTAAAAGGCCCATTTCGACCCGCTCGTCCGAAACCTCTACAAAAGGACTGCAAAACAAGTTATAATCAAATTTTAGGAGTTCATGTAATTGATTAGGAGCTTTTCAACACAATTATATTGCAAAACCTCAATTTCTTTACTTTTTACTTAGTTAAAATTCCAACGGGTCCACTAAAAGGCCCATTTAGACCCGCACGTCCGAAACCTCTACATAAAGGACCGCAAAACAAGTTTTGATCATATTTTAGGTGTACAAATAATTGATTATGAGCTTTTCACCACAATTATATTGCAAAACCTCAATTTTTATACTTTTTACTCAGTTAAAGTTCCAACGGGTCCATTGAAAGGCTCATTTCGACCCGCTCGTCCGAAACCTCTACAAAAGGACTACAAAACAAGTTTAATCAAATTTTAAGAGTTCATGTAATTGATTAGGAGCTTCTCAACACAATTATATTGCAAAACCTCAATTTCTGTTCTTTTTACTCAGTTAAAATTCCAACGGGTTTAAACGCGACTGGTTGGCGATACAACCTTTACAGCCTAACCTAACGATCGACGAATATAAATTCCAGTATATGCGTATTTGGGTACATATATTAAGGGTGCCCTTGGCTTTTATGGTTAGCGACACAGCGGCCAATATTACCGGTCGATCCCTGGGGGCAGGCTTAGGCACGGTTATTGGGACTGACTCTCGCAGGGACGAAGAGGGGAATATGGTTAAGTTCCTACGTGTGTGTCCTTATGGACATTGAACATCCTCTTCGGAGAGGAGTGGCCTATGTCTAAAGAGGAGACAAACCTAAAACAAAAATGATTCTCGTTTAGTACGAGAAGCTGCCGTCCTTTTGCCACGGTTGTGGTATGCTGGGCCATCTACGTTCAAGCTGCGAACCTTTTAAGGACTTGCCAGCTAATGCACTTAAATATGGAGATTGGCTTCGAGCACCTCCAGCAAAACCATCGGTTAAACCCCAACTTCGAGGCAAGGTCTGATACTTCAAACCTGGAACATCCTCCAAAACCCCAACGGCATCCACGGGTAAAACCTCACAGTTTTTCTGTTTACCTTTGGAGTCTCTTACTTTTTTTATATTACACTGTTGCCAATGTCCTTTGCACAGCTTAGATAATATTATATGTTGCATCCTTATTTGTTGGACTATGTTGATATGTTGGAACTTAGGTACTGGCCACTTCACTACAGGTCCATCCAAAGTTACAGGGACAGCATCGGGTAATGCCTCTTTGTTCCTCAATTCCTATACCGATGATATCGTTAACACGTTGCCCCTTTTCAATTATGTTGTTATTACAACTCATTGCACTGTTTTGGCTATCCTGGTACTTACAGGAACCGCCCAGGCAGCGTCCAGGCAACGTAAGGGCAAAGAAGTCTTGGACCCGACCTTGGCAGCAAACTACAACGAACCAATTCTGCCAGTGCTGGCAGAACCATCTCCAGCAATGGACGAAGCGGATGATGCTGAAGACATTCTAGATGTGGCGGCCGATGCTGTAGATGCAGCAGAGGCGGCTTTGGGAGCTGACGAAAATGAGGCGTCTGAAGAGATCCGCCGAACGGAGGAGGAGCTGCAGCCGTTAGAGGTTGCTCCACTTGACATGATTCCAGTAGACGAGGAATCTGTTGTGAATGACTCTGCTGAGGTGGATAATGCGGAAGAGGATTCCACCCCACCCGATAAGAGATTTATCCTTGTTGAGGAAGATGACTTCCCCTTACCCCCCATCGATGAAACAGCTCCAGGGGGTGAAGAAGCTATGGACCCAGACTTTGAGGCATGGCTAATCGCCAACTCCAGCAAACCCAATAAGGAAACAAAGCGAAGCCCTCCACTTATTACAGGCGGCATTTCCAAGAGGCTGCGCACCTCTAGAAAGCACAATTCACCCAAAGCAAATGACAAAGGTTCCAAACTTCCAAAAGCTGGGATGAGCAGCAAAAACTCTTCAGCGGTGGTTGACGGTCAACCCCGCCGAGAGAAATGAGGATCCTATGTTGGAACTGTCGGGGATTGGGCATGTCCTCAGCAGTTCATGAATTGCGTTCGATTGTTTTACGTTTAAATCCGGATATTGTTTTTTTGTCTGAAACTAGATTACCTTCTGCTAGGATTATTAGCTTTAAAACTCTCTTAAATATGGATTTTTGTTTTGCTGTGGATAGCAGCTCATTTTGCTCGGGCCTAGGCCTCTATTGGAATAAAAACGTTGATCTTAGTTTGCTCTCGTCCTCCGAGAGATACATCGATGCTATTTTAAATTGTGATAATGATTGTTTTTGATTTACTGGATTGTATGGCTTTGCGGCAACCAATTTGAAATCACGAACGTGGGATCTCATTGACTCATTACGATCCAAATCTACCCTACCATGGCTCATCGAGGGGGACCTTAACGACATTCTTGATGACTCGGAAAAACAGGGAGGGAGTCGGAGACCTCGCACACAAATCACCAATTTTAGGGATTGTCTCTCTCGTAACGATTTGTTTGATTGCAAGCCCATAAATGGTTGGTTTACTTGGAGCAAAACGGGACCCAACGTTAACCCGGTTTGTGAACGGTTAGACCGTTTTGTAGCATGCTCCATGTAGATTCAACACCATCCGCAGTCTTCCACCTCCCATGCTTTTTCAGCGGCGTCGGACCATAGTGTCATATTTATGGACACTTCCTTCAGCAATGAGTACCAACACAACCGACGGATTGCTCCGGATCACTTCCGGTTCGAGACATGTTGCGCATCCGACCCTAGTTGCATGCATTTATGTCAGAAGACGTGGGTTGCATGCTCTGGGACGTTTGTTGACAAAATTGCCACCCTCGGCAACAAACTTTAGGATTGGCAAATAACACACTGTCAACGTTCCGCGAAACGGATTGCGGTTTTGCAACGCCGTGTTAACCAATACCTACGAAGGTGTAGACTTTCCAATAAAGACATGGCAGCACTCCATAATGCTAAATCGGAGCTGCGACGTCTTCTGGAGGCTAAGGAAGCTTACTGGGCTCAGCGTTCTCGTGTTTCCTGGCTATCCAATGGAGACAAGAATACGACGTACTTCCACGCTAGGGCCTCCCGACGACGGAGGAAAAACACGATACGTGGCCTCTTTGCGGATGACGGCACATGGCAAGTTTCAAATCCAGCACTCTTACACATTGTGTCCTCCTATTTCCAGAACATGTTCACCTCTTCGAACTGTGCCTTCTCCCCGGCCCTTCTCGAACAGGTGTAACCCACCATCACCTCGGACATGAATTTGACCCTACTAAAACCCTATACCGAGGATGAGGTCTTAGCTGCCTTTCGTGATATCCATCCGAGTAAGGCTCCGGGTATTGACGGTTTCCCAAGTAGCTTTTATCGCCACCACTGGGACCTGTTAGGCCCGAAATTCATTGCTCTATGCCTTGATCTTCTTAGAGGAAAGGCGGACATGGCCACGGTAAATCGGTCTGTTATTGTTCTCATCCTCAAAATTACGGAACCAACTCTAATGAAACAATTCAGACCTATCAGCCTTTGTACAATTATTTATAAGACAGTTTTCAAGGTATTGGTTAACCGCCTCAAGACTGTCTACCATGCTGCATTAGTGACTCTCAAGCTGCATTCCTCTGTGGGCGGAATATTACTAATAATATCCTTATAGCTCAGGAATTAGTTCACAATCTTCACTCGAACGGGTCCGCCAACGCTCAAGGCGCTGCAGTCAAACTTGACATGGAAAAGGCATTTGATCGGGTCGAATGGCCGTTCCTACGTGACATTATGTTACGCATGGGATTTGCTCTAGATTGGGTGAATCTTATAATGCGTTGTGTATCTTCGGTATCGTTCTCGGTAAGGGTCAATGGCTCTCTATCTACAGAGTTTCTTCCCTCGCGGGGTATCCGACAGGGTGATCCACTGTCCCCTTTTCTTTTCCTAATTTGTTCCCAAGGACTCTCGGCTGCATTAGAAACTGAGCAACAAGAGGGCCGACTATTGGGCCTCAATGCGTGCCGATATGGGCCTCAAGTTACCCACCTCCTTTTCGCGGACGATAGTATCGTCTTCATACGTAACAACTCTGAGGAAGTCGAGCGCCTTAAGGATGTGCTCTCACTTTATGCCATGGCTTCGGGGCAAATTGTTAACTTTGATAAATCTACGGCTTTCTGCAGCCTGAAGTGCTCCCCTGCTTTCCTTGATACAATGAGATCAACACTAAGAGTACGACTAGTCGATGATCCGAGCATTTACCTGGGAGTACCACTTTTGATTAAACGTAACAGAACGACTTCACTAGGATTCATACGGGAGAAAGTGCACTCCCGAATGAGCAAATGGGACAGTAGCTTTCTCTCATACAGTGGAAGAGAGGTCCTCATCAAATCGGTGGCACAGGCGATGCCTCAATACATCATGTCGTGCTACTTACTGCCTCAGAACATAATAGATGATATTACTTCTTCCATCCGCCGGTACTGGTGGTCTGGGCACAGTAACAAACGGGGATGGCCCCTTCTCTCTTGGGATTCCCTCTACGCCTCTAAAGCTGCAGGGGGTTGGGACTTAGGGATCTGGCCTTCAACGTCGCTCTATTAGGGAAACAAATATGACACCTTATCTCTAACCCTGACTCACTCTTATCTCGCGTGCTCCGCGCAAAATATTACCCCTCAGGTAATCTGTTGCATGCCAAGGCGGACAAACGTGCCTCCTTTGCATGGAAGGGGATTAATCACGCTATACAGCTTCTCGGCCCAGGTTACTTTTGGCGGCCAGGGCTTAGGAGCAATATCCGTATCCTTGGAGATAGTTGGGGCGGTGATTCCCCCATTACGCTCTTCGGGGATTATGTGGACAATGAGGAGCTACCAGCCCGTTGCTGTGACTTTATGTCCCGCAACTCTAATTGCTGGGATGAAGGAAAACTACGCCATTTCTTTGATTGGGATGATGTAGACCGTATCCTGAGGGTACCCATTGCACGTGAACAAAGGGACGATTTGATCTGGAGTCGTCATGATTCCGGAACTTATTCGGTCCGCTCCGGTTACTTCTTTCTTCATGCGCCACCGAGGCCTTTAGATAGGCCCTCGACTCTTTGGAGGGTAATCGCCAAAGCACCAACCTTGCCTAAGGTCCGTTCCTTCGGGTGGCAGGCGGGTCGTGATGCCTTACCAACCGGGGACCGTCTACGCGCTATTAATCTCTCTGATGGTAGCTGCCCCTTTTGTCCCGCTGTTGTGGAAACGACTATACATGCACTTCGCGATTGCATCGGGGCCAATGCAATTCTTCGGTTGGTGGTTCTTCCTCCTCCTATCCATGCTAGCACTTCCACCTCCATGGCATCGTGGCTAGCCGAAGGTGCCCGGAGACTAAATGGAACTAGCTTCGCTTTACTGTTGACCACGCTCTGGAATACTTGGAATCGTCGGAAAGAATGGGTGCATTCCCAACGCCTTCAACCGACGTGGCTTATAGTGATGAACGCACAGGGTCTGCTTCAAGACTATGCCCGCGCCAACCTCCTCCCGGATCACAACTCTACAACAGACGACCCTGCCGATGCCCCGTCCCGATGGAGACCACTGACGCCTACAGAGATCAAGATTAACGTGGATGGCGCCTTTCACCCAGGAACCGAATCTGTCGCTATCGGTGTTGTTGCCCGAAACGCACAAGTAGTTATCCTTGGTGGTTGTGCTGTCCATGAAGCGGGCTGTCGTGATGCTGTCACGGTGGAACTTCACGCTGTTCTTGCCGGGGCCATGCTAGCCAAAGACAAAGGATGGACTGCGGTGCACATCGAATCCGATTCAGCCCACATAGTCAACAAATTGACCCGATCTACGGCCGACGCTTCTCTTTTGGGCCCCCAGATTTTGGAGGCCAAGGACCTCCTTCATGATTCTTCTTTTAGAGTTTCTTTCGTTCCTAGATCGGCCAATGTGATGGCCCATAAGTTAGCCTCTTGGGCTTTGCATTGTTCTTATACTTTATATTTTGACTATATCATACCTGATTGTATCCAAACAGATGTACTGACTGATTTATAGTCTTTTGAATCTAATATATACCAGGGTACTCTTTTCCTCGTAGGACCATCCTTTGCCTCAGCACAGGGTGATTAGTGGAGTTTTTAATGATGCCTTTTCTTTCAAAAAATTCCAACGAGTCCATTGAAAGGCCTATTTAGACCTGCTCGTCCGAAACCTCGACAAAAAGGACCGCAAAACAAGTTTTAATCGAATTTTAGGAGTTCAAATAATTGATTAGGAGCTTTTCAACACAATTATATTGCAAAACATCAATTTTTGTACTTTTTACTCAGTTAAAATTCCAATGGGTCCATTGGAAGGCCCATTTAGACCTGCTCGTCCGAAACCTCGACAAAAAGGACCGCAAAACAAGTTTTAATCAAATTTTAGGAGTTCATGTAATTGATTAGGATCTTTTCAACACAATAATATTGCAAAACCTCAATTTCTGTACTTTTTACTCAGTTAAAATTCCAACGAGTCCATTGAAAGGCCCATTTCGACCCGCTCATCTGAAACCTCTACAAAAAGGACTGCAAAACAAGATATAATCAAATTTTAGGAGTTCATGTAATTCATTAGGAGCTTTTGAACACAATTATATTGCAAAACCTCAATTTCTATACTTTTTACTCAATTAAAATTCCAACGGGTCCATTGGAAGGCCCATTTAGACCTGCTCGTCCGAAACCTCGACAAAAAGGACCGCAAAACAAGTTTTAATCAAATTTTAGGAGTTCAAATAATTGATTAGGAGCTTCTCAACACAATTATATTGGAAAACCTCAATTTCTGTACTTTTTACTCAATTAAAATTCCAACGGGTCCATTAAAAGGCCCATTTCGACCCGCTCGTCTGAAACCTCTACAAAAAGGACTGCAAAACAAGTTATAATCAAATTTTAGGAGTTCATGTAATTGATTAGGAGCTTTTCAACACAATTATATTGCAAAACCTCAATTTATGTACTTTTTCTCAGTTAAAATTCCAACGGGTCCACTGAAAGGCCCATTTAGACCCGCACGTCCGAAACCTCTACATAAAGGACCACAAAACAAGTTTTGATCATATTTTAGGAGTACAAATAATTGATTATGAGCTTTTCACCACAATTATATTGCAAAACCTCAATTTTTATACTTTTTACTCAGTTAAAATTCCAACGGGTCCATTGAAAAGCTCATTTCGACCCGCTCGTCCGAAACCTCTACAAAAAGGACTGCAAAACAAGTTTAATCAAATTTTAGGAGTTCATGTAATTGATTAGGAGCTTTTCAACACAATTATATTGCAAAACCTCAATTTCTGTACTTTTTACTCAGTTAAAATTCCAACGGGCCCATTGAAAGGCCCATTTAGACCTGCTCGTCCGAAACCTCGACAAAAAGGACCGCAAAACAAGTTTTATTCAAATTTTAGGAGTTCAAATAATTGATTAGGAGCTTTTCAACACAATTATATTGAAAAACCTCAATTTCTGTACTTTTTACTCAGTTAAAATTCCAACGGGTTCATTGGAAGGCCCATTTAGACCTGCTCGTTCGAAACCTCGACAAAAAGGACCGCAAAATAAGTTTTAATCAAATTTTAGGAGTTCATGTAATTGATTAGGATCTTTTCAACACAATAATATTGCAAAACCACTATTTCTGTACTTTTTACTCAGTTAAAATTCTAACGGGTCCATTGAAAGGCCCATTTCGACCCGCTCATCCGAAACCTCCACAAAAAGGACTGCAAAACAAAATTTTAATCAAATTTTAGGAGTTCATGTAATTGATTAGGAGCTTTTCAACACATTTATATTGCAAAACCTCAATTTCTGTACTTTTTACTCAGTTAAAATTCCAACGGGTCCAGTAAAAGGCACATTTAGACCTGCTCGTCTGAAACCTCATCAAAAGGACCGCAAAACGAGTTTTAATCAAATTTTAGGAGTACAAATAATTGATTAGGAGCTTTTCAACACAATTATATTGTAAAACCTCAATTTCTATACTTTTTACTCAGTTAAAATTCCAATGGGTCCATTGGAAGGCCCATTTAGACCTGCTCGTCCGAAACCTCGACAAAAAGGACCGCAAAACAAGTTTTAATCAAATTTTAGGAGTTCATGTAATTGATTAGGAGCTTTTCAACACAATTATATTGCAAAACCTCAATTTCTGTACTTTTTACTTAGTAAAATTCCAACGGGTCCAATGAAAGGCCCATTTAGACCTGCTCGTCCGAAACCTCGACAAAAAGGACCGCAAAACAAGTTTTAATCAAATTTTAGGAGTTCAAATAATTGATTAGGAGCTTTTCAACACAATTATATTGCAAAACCTCAATTTCTGTACTTTTTACTCAGTTAAAATTCTAACTGGTTTATACGAGATAAAACCTTATCCTTAGGGTTTATACGAGATAAAGTTCATGAAAGATTGGCCAAATGGGACAAACAACTCCTTTCCTTCAGTGGTAGGGAAATCTTCATTAAAGTTGTGTTACAATCTTTACCCCAATATGTTATGTCATGTTATTTATTACCCCAAAATATTATTGATGATATGACATTAGCCATTCGACGTTACTGGTGGTCTGGCAAAACTAATAAGAAAGGTTGGCACATGCTCCCTTAGGAACAGGTGTGCTTGCCTAAATCAGCAGGAGGTATGGGATTTAGGGATCTCAATAACTTTAACATTGCGCTTCTTGGAAAACAATTATGGCGCCTTATCTGCGAACCAGATTCCCTTCTTGGTCAAATTTATAAATCCAAATATTTTCCTTCAGGCAACATTCTTAATGCATCACGGCCTTCTCGTGGATCTTTTGCCTGGCAAGGTCTTTATCATGCTATGCAACACCTTTTTGGAGGTTTCCTCTAATGACCTGGTATTAACAGTAACATACGTATCCATCAAGACAACTGGGGAGGCTCCTCGCCTATTCACCTTTCTGGGGAATATGAGATTTCAGATGAAGTCCACATTCGTTGTCGCGACTTTATGATTCGGAACCAAGCAGCTTGGGACCCCTCTAAAGTCCACGCGTACTTTACAGCGGCCGATGCCGACTCAGTTTTATCAATTCCTATTATTAATGATACTCGTGACTCCATCCTATGGAGGCCTAATGATTCTGGTATTTATTCTGTTAGATCTGGCTATCTCTTTTTGCAACGCCCCCCAGAACCTAGAATTCGGCCTCCTCGGATTTGGAAGTTTCTTTCTAAACTCAAGGTCTTACCTAAAGTCAAAACTTTTGGCTGGCGCTTAGGATCTGAGGCTCTACCTGTCGGGGTTCGCCTACAGGCTTTTGCACCAGACTCAGGTCCCTGCCCCGTTTGTCAATCTGGTACGGAATCGATTCTCCATGCTCTCCGTGATTGCTCTGGTTCATCGGAGGCCCTTCGTTTGATTGGCCTCCCTATCTCTCTAATCAACAGTACTACTTCCACCGGCTTTCAATGGCTTGAGGAAGGTGCTGGCCTCCTTTCCTCTGACCTCTTCGGGCTTTTCTTGACTACTCTATGGAACATTTGGAACAGGCGCAACGATTGGATCCATAACCGACATCTTCAACCCCCGTGGTTAATTGCTATCAATTCCATCAGTCTTCATCGTGACTACTCTGATGCTGTTTCTTCATCTACCTCTCCTACTCCTTTGACGGTCTCTCCTTCTCGTTGGAAACATCCCCCTCGGGGTCACATTAAGGTTAATGTGGATGGGGCTTTTGACCCCTCCACACGTGCAGCGGTGGTTGGTGTTGTAGTACGTGATGAAACAGGGTTGGTTGTCGGCGGTCTGGCTTACCCTTTAGGCAGCTGCTCTGATGCTATTGCGTCCGAAGGGAAAGGTCTTCTTGCTGGTATTACTTTCGCTCAATCCCAAGGATGGAGCCACTTGATTTTCGAGACAGACTGTGCTTCTCTCGCGAATAGGATCAACTCTCTGGGCCCAGATCTTTCTTCTATGGGTCCAATGATTCTGCAAGCTCATGCAACTTTGGATTGTTTTTCTTTTGCTCAAGTTCAATTTGTTTGCCGCGAGGCTAATGTTGTTGCGCATACTTTGGCTACCCATGCCCTTAGGACCATGACTTCTATGTCTTTTGGGACCATGTATCCTGATTGTATTCACAATGTTGTACTTTGCGAGGTTTCACCTCGTTCTTTATAAATAAATTTTGGGTACTCTTTTCCCCTTTTAGGGTTTCCCCAGGTCTTGTACCTAGGGATATTAGTAGGGGTTATTAACGTGGCCTGCTTTCTTCAAAAAAAAATTCCAACGGGTCTATTGAAAGGCCAATTTCGAACTGCTCATCTGAAACCTCGACAAAAAGGACCGCAAAACAAGTTTTAATCAAATTTTAGGAGTCCATGTAATTGATTAGGAGCTTTTAAACACAATTATATTTCAAAACCTCAATTTATGTACTTTTTACTCAGTTAAAATTCCAACGGGTCCATTGAAAGGCCCATTTATACCTGCTCGTCCGAAACCTCGACAAAAAGGGCCGCAAAACAAGTTTTAATCAAATTTTAGGAGTTCAAATAATTGATTAGGAGCTTTTCAACACAATAATATTGAAAAACCTTAATTTTTAAACTTTTTACTCAGTTAAGATTCCAACGGGCCCATTTAGACCTGCTCGTCCAAAACCTCTACAAAAAGGACCGTAAAAAAGTTTTATTCAAATATTAGGAGTTCAAATAATTGATTAGGAGCATTTCTACACAATTATATTGCAAAACCTCAATTTCTATACTTTTTACTCAGTTAAAATTCCAACGGGTCCATTAAAAGGCCCATTTCGACCCGCTCGTCCGAAACCTCTACAAAAAGAACCACAAAAAAAGTTTTAATCAAATTTTAGGAGTTCATGTAATTGATTAGGAGCTTTTCAACACAATTATATTACAAAACCGCAATTTCTGTACGTTTTACTCAGTTAAAATTCCAACGGGTCCACTCAAAGGCCCATTTAGACCCGCACGTCCGAAACCTCTACAAAAAGGACCGCAAAACAAGTTTTGATCAAATTTTAGGAGTACAAATAATTGATTATGAGCTTTTCACCACAATTATATTGCAAAACCTCATTTTTTATACTTTTTACTCAGTTAAAATTCCAACGGGTCCATTGAAAGGCTCATTTCGACCCGCTCGTCTGAAACCTCTACAAAAGGACTGCAAAACAAGTTTAATCAAATTTTAGGAGTTCATGTAATTGATTAGGAGCATTTCAACACAATTATATTGCAAAACCTCAATTTCTGTACTTTTTACTCAGTTAAAATTCCAACGGGTCCATTGTAAGGCCCATTTAGACCCGCTCGTCCGAAACCTCTACAAAAAGGACTACAAAACAAGTTATATTCAAATATTAGGAGTTTCAAATAATTAATTAGGAGCTTTTCAACACAATTATATTGCAAAACCTCAATTTCTGTACTTTTTACTCAGTTAAAATTTCAACGGGTCCATTGTAAGGCCCATTTAGACCCGCTCGTCCGAAACCTCTACAAAAAGGACTACAAAACAAGTTATATTCAAATTTTAGGAGTTCAAATAATTGATTAGGAGCTTTTCAACACAATTATATTGCAAAAACTAAATTTCTGTACTTTTTACTCAGTTAAAATTCCAACGGGTCCATTGTAAGGCCCATTTAGACCCGCTCGTCCGAAACCTCTACAAAAAGGACTACAAACAAGTTATATTCAAATATTATGAGTTTCAAATAATTTATTAGGAGCTTTTCAACACAATTATATTGCAAAACCACAATTTCTGTAGTTTTTACTCAGTTAAAATTCCAACGGGTCCATTGAAAGGCCCATTTCGACCTGCTCCTACGAAACCTCTACAAAAGGACTGCAAAACAAGTTTTAATCAAATTTTAGGAGTTCATGTAATTGATTAGGAGCTTTTCAACACAATTATATTGCAAAACCTCAATTTCTGTACTTTTTACTCAGTTAAAATTCCAACGGGTCCATTGGAAGGCCCATTTAGACCTGCTCGTCCGAAACCTCGACAAAAAGGACCGCAAAAAAGGTTTTAATCAAATTTTAGGAGTTCAAATAATTGATTAGGAGCTTTTCAACACAATTATATTGCAAAACCTCAATTTTTGTACTTTTTACTCAGTTAAAATTCCAACGGGTCCATTGAAAGGCCCATTTCGACCTTCTCGTCCGAAACCTCTACAAAAATGACTGCAAAACAAGTTTCAATCAAATTTTAGGAGTTCATGTAATTGATTAGGAGCTTTTAAACATTATTATATTTCAAAACCTCAATTTCTGTACTTTTTACTCAGTTAAAATTCCAACGGGTCCATTGAAAGGGCCATTTATAGCTGCTCGTCCGAAACCTCGACAAAAAGGGTCGCAAAACAAGTTTTAATCAAATTTTAGGAGTTCAAATAATTGATTAGGAGCTTTTCAACACAACAATATTGAAAAACCTCAATTTTTATACTTTTTACTCAGTTAAAATTCTAACGGGCCCATTGAAAGGCCCATTTAGACCTGCTCATCTGAAACCTCTACAAAAAGGACCGCAAAAAAGTTTTAATCAAATATTAGGAGTTCAAATAATTGATTAGGAGCATTTCTACACAATTATATTGCAAAACCTCAATTTCTGTACTTTTTAATCAGTTAAAATTTCAACGGGTCCATTAAAAGGCCCATTTCGACCCGCTCGTCTGAAACCTCTACAAAAAGGACTGCAAAACAAGTTATAATCAAATTTTAGGAGTTCATGTAATTGATTACGAGCTTTTCAACACAATTATATTGCAAAACCTCAATTTCTGTACTTTTTTCTCAGTTAAAATTCCAACGGGTCCACTGAAAGGCCCATTTAGACCCGCACGTCCGAAACCTCTACATAAAGGACCGCAAAACAAGTTTTGATCATATTTTAGGAGTACAAATAAATGATTATGAGCATTTCACCACAATTATATTGCAAAACCTTAATTTTTATACTTTTTACTTAATTAAAATTCCAACGGGTCCATTGAAAGGCTCATTTCGACCCGCTCGTCCGAAACCTCTACAAAAGGACTGCAAAACAAGTTTAATCAATTTTAGGAGTTCATGTAATTGATTAGGAGCTTTTCAACACAATTATATTGCAAAACCTAAATTTCTGTACTTTTTACTCAGTTAAAATTCCAACGGGTCCATTGAAAGGCCCATTTAGACCTGCTCGTCCGAAACCTCGACAAAAAGGACCGCAAAACAAGTTTTATTCAAATTTTAGGAGTTCAAATAATTGATTAGGAGCTTTTCAACACAATTATATTGAAAAATCTCAATTTCTGTTCTTTTTACTTAGTTAAAATTCCAACAGGTCCATTGGAAGGCCCATTTAGACCTGCTCGTCCGAAACCTCGACAAAAAGGACCGCAAAACAAGTTTTAATCAAATTTTAAGAGTTCATGAAATTGATTAGGATCTTTTCAACACAATAATATTGCAAAACCACTATTTGTGTACTTTTTACTCAGTTAAAATTCCAACGGGTCCATTGAAAGGCCTATTTCGACCCGCTCGTCTGAAACCTCCACAAAAAGGACTGCAAAACAAGTTTTAATCAAATTTTAGGAGTTCATGTAATTTATTAGGAGCTTTTCAACACAATTATATTGCAAAACCTCAATTTCTGTACTTTTTACTCAGTTAAAATTCCAACGGGTCCATTGGAAGGCCCATTTAGACCTGCTCGTCCGAAACCTCGACAAAAAGGACCGCAAAACGAATTTTAATCAAATTTTAGGAGTAGAAATAATTGATTAGGAGCTTTTGAACACAATTATATTGCAAAACCTCAATTTCTATACTTTTTACTCAGTTAAAATTCCAACGGGTCCATTGGAAGGCCCATTAAGACTTGCTCGTCCGAAACCTCGACAAAAAGGACCGCAAAACAAGTTTTATTCAAATTTTAGGAGTTCATGTAATTCATTAGGAGCTTTTCAACACAATTATATTGCAAACCTCAATTTCTGTACTTTTTACTTAGTTAAAATTCCAACGGGTCCATTGAAAGGCCCATTTAGACCTGCTCGTCCGAAACCTCGACAAAAAGGACCGCAAAACAAGTTTTAATCAAATTTTAGGAGTTCAAATAATTGATTAGGAGCTTTTCAACACAATTATATTGCAAAACCTCAATTTCTGTACTTTTTACTCAGTTAAAATTCCAACTGGTTTATACGAGATAAGACCTTATCCTTAGGGTTTATACTAGATAAAGTTCATTAAAGATTGGCCAAATAGGACAAACAACTCCTTTCCTTCAGTGGTAGGGAAATCTTCATTAAAGCTGTGTTACAATCTTTACCCCAATATGTTATGTCATGTTATTTATTACCCCAAAATATTATTGATGATATGACATTAGCCATTCGATGTTACTGGTGGTCTGGCAAAACTAATAAGAAAGGTTGGCACATGCTCCCTTGGGAACAGGTGTGCTTGCCTAAATCAGCAGGAGGTATGGGATTTAGGGATCTCAATAACTTTAACATTGCGCTTCTTGGAAAACAATTATGGCGCCTTATCTGCAAACCAGATTCCCTTCTGGGTCAAATTTATAAATCCAAATATTTTCCTTCAGGCAACATTCTTAATGCATCACGGCCTTCTCGTGGATCTTTTTCCTGGCAAGGTCTTTATCATGCTATGCAACACCTTTTTGGAGGTTTCCTCTAATGACCTGGTATTAACAGTAACATACGTATCCATCAAGACAACTGGGGAGGCTCCTCGCCTATTCACCTTTCTGGGGAATATGAGATTTCGGATGAAGTCCACATTCGTTGTCGCGACTTTATGATTCGGAACCAAGCAGCTTGGGACCCTTCTAAAGTCCATGCATACTTTACAACGGCCGATGTCGACTCAGTTTTATCAATTCCTATTATTAATGATACTCGTGACTCCATCCTATGGAGGCCTAATGATTCTGGTATTTATTCTGTTAGATATGGCTATCTCTTTTTGCAACGCCCCCAGAACCTAGAATTCGGCCTCCTCGGATTTGGAAGTTTCTTTCTAAACTCAAGGTCTTACCTAAAGTCAAAACTTTTGGCTGGCGCTTAGGATCTGAGGCTCTACCTGTCGGGGTTCGCCTACAGGCTTTTGCACCAGACTCAGGTCCCTGCCCCGGTTGTCAATCTGGTACGAAATCAATTCTCCATGCTCTCCGTGATTGCTCTGGTTCATCAGAGGCCCTTCGTTTGAATGGCCTCCCTATCTCTCTAATCAACAGTACTACTTCCACCCGCTTTCAATGGCTTGAGGAAGGTGCTGGCCTCCTTTCCTCTGACCTCTTCGGGCTTTTCTTGACTACTCTATGGAACATTTGGAACAGGCGCAACGATTGGATCCATAACCGACATCTTCAACCCCCGTGGTTAATTGCTATCAATTCCATCAGTCTTCATCGTGACTACTCTGATGTTGTTTCTTCATCTACCTCTCCTACTCCTTTGACGGTCTCTCCTTCTCGTTGGAAACATCCCCCTCAGGGTCACATTAAGGTTAATGTGGATGGGGCTTTTGACCCCTCCACATGTGCAGCGGCGGTTGGTGTTGTAGTACGTGATGAAACAGGGTTGGTTGTCGGCGGTCTGGCTTACCCTTTAGGCAGCTGCTCTGATGCTATTGCGTCCGAAGGGAAAGGTCTTCTTGCTGGTATTACTTTCACTCAATCCCAAGGATGGAGCCACTTGATTTTCGAGACAGACTGTGCTTCTCTCGCGAATAGGATCAACTCTCTGGGCCCAGATCTTTCTTCTATGGGTCCAATGATTCTGCAAGCTCATGCAGCTTTGGATTGTTTTTCTTTTGCTCATGTTCAATTTGTTTGCCGCGAGGCTAATGTTGTTGCGCATACTTTGGCTACCCATGCCCTTAGGACCATGACTTCTATGTCTTTTGGGACCATGTATGCTGATTGTATTCACAATGTTGTACTTTGCGAGGTTTCACCTCGTTCTTTATAAATAAATTTTGGGTACTCTTTTCCCTTTTAGGGTTTCTCCAGGTCTTGTACCTGGGGATATTAGTAGGGGTTATTAACGAGGCCCGCTTTCTTTAAAAAAAATTCCAACGGGTCCATTGAAAGGCCAATTTCGACTTGCTCATCTGAAACCTCGACAAAAAGGACCGCAAAACAAGTTTTAATCAAATTTTAGGAGTCCATGTAATTGAATAGGAGCTTTTAAACACAATTATATTTCAAAACCTCAATTTCTGTACTTTTTACTCAGTTAAAATTCCAACGGGTCCATTGAAAGGCACATTTATATTTGCTCGTCCGAAATCTCGACAAAAAGGGCCGCAAAACAAGTTTTAATCAAATTTTAGGAGTTCAAATAATTGATTAGGAGCTTTTCAACACAATTATATTGAAAAACCTCAATTTTTAAACTTTTTACTCAGTTAAAATTCCAACGGGCCCATTGAAAGGCCCATTTAGACCTGCTCGTCCAAAACCTCTACAAAAAGGACCGCAAAAAAGTTTTATTCAAATATTAGGAGTTCAAATAATTGATTAGGAGCATTTCTACACAATTATATTGCAAAACCTCAATTTTTGTACTTTTTACTCAGTTAAAATTCCAACGGGTCCATTAAAAGGCCCATTTCGACCCGCTCGTCCGAAACCTCTACAAAAAGAACCACAAAAAAAGTTTTAATCAAATTTTAGGAGTTCATGTAATTGATTAGGAGCTTTTCAACACAATTATATTACAAAACCTCAATTTCTGTACTTTTTACTTAGTTAAAATTCCAACGGGTCCACTCAAAGGCCCATTTAGACCCGCACGTCCGAAACCTCTACAAAAAGGACCGCAAAACAAGTTTTGATCAAATTTTAGGAGTACAAATAATTGATTATGAGCTTTTCACCACAATTATATTGCAAAACCTCAATTTTTATACTTTTTACTCAGTTAAAATTCCAACGGGTCCATTGAAAGGCTCATTTCGACCCGCTCGTCCGAAACCTCTACAAAAGGACTGCAAAACAAGTTTAATCAAATTTTAGGAGTTCATGTAATTGATTAGGAGCATTTCAACACAATTATATTGCAAAACCTCAATTTCTGTACTTTTTACTCAGTTAAAATTCCAACGGGTCCATTGTAAGGCCCATTTAGACCCGCTCGTCCGAAACCTCTACAAAAAGGACTACAAAACAAGTTATATTCAAATATTAGGAGTTTCAAATAATTAATTAGGAGCTTTTCAACACAATTATATTGCAAAACCTCAATTTCTGTACTTTTTACTCAGTTAAAATTCCAACGGGTCCATTGTAAGGCCCATTTAGACCCGCTCCTCCGAAACCTCTACAAAAAGGACTACAAAACAAGTTTTAATCAAATTTTAGGAGTTCAAATAATTGATTAGGAGCTTTTCAACACAATTATATTGCAAAACCTCAATTTCTATACTTTTTACTTAGTTAAAATTCCAACGGGTCCATTGGATGGCCCATTTAGACCTGCTCGTCCGAAACCTCGACAAAAAGGACCGCAAAACAAGTTTTAATCAAATTTTAGGGGTTCATGTAATTGATTAGGAGTTTTTCAACACAATTATTTTGAAAAACCTCAATTTCTGTACTTTTTACTCAGTTAAAATTCCAACGGGTCCATTGAAAGGCCCATTTAGACCTGCTCGTCCGAAACCTCGACAAAAAGGAATGCAAAACAAGTTTTAATCAAATTTCAGGAGTTCATGTAATTGATTAGGAGCTTTTCAACACAATTATATTGCAAAACCTCAATTTCTATACTTTTTATTCAATTAAAATTCTAATGGATCCATTGGAAGGCCCATTTAGACCTGCTCGTTCGAAACCTCGAAAAAAGGACCGTAAAACAAGTTTTAATCAAATTTTAGGAGTTCATGTAATAGATTAGGAGCTTTTCAACACAATTATATTGCAAAACCTCAATTTCTATACTTTTTACTTAGTTAAAATTCCAACGGGTCCATTGAAAGGCCCGTTTAGACCTGCTCGTCCGAAACCTCGACAAAAAATACCGCAAAACAAGTTTTAATCAAATTTTAGGAGTTCAAATAATTGATTAGGAGCTTTTCAACACAATTATATTGCAAAACCTCAATTTCTGTACTTTTTACTCAGTTAAAATTCCAACGGGTCCATTGAAAGGCCCATTTCGACCTACTCATCCGAAACCTCTACAAAAAGGACTGCAAAACAAGTTTTAATCAAATTTTAGGAGTTCATGTAATTGATTAGGAGCTTTTAAACACAATTATATTTCAAAACCTCAATTTCTGTACTTTTTACTCGGTTAAAATTCCAACGGGTCCATTGAAAGGCCCATTTAGACCTGCTCGTCCGAAACCTCTACAAAAAGGGTCACAAAACAAGTTTTAATCTAATTATAGGAGATCATGTAATTGATTAGGAGATTTTCAACACAATAATATTGCAAAACTTTAATTTCTGTACTTTTTACTCAGTTAAAATTCCAACGGGTCCATTGGAAGGCCCATTTAGACCTGCTCGTCCGAAACCTCGACAAAAAGGACCGCAAAAAGGTTTTAATCAAATTTTAGGAGTTCATGTAATTGATTAGGATTTTTTCAACACTATTATATTGCAAAACCTCAATTTATGTACTTTTTACTCAGTTAAAATTCCAACGGGCCCATTGAAAGGCCCATTTGGACCTGCTCGTCCGAAACCTCGACAAAAAGGACCGCAAAACAAGTTTTAATCAAATTTTAGGAGTTCAAATAATTGATTAGGAGCTTTTCAACACAATTATATTGCAAAACCTCAATTTCTGTACTTTTTAATCAGTTAAAATTCCAACGGGTCCATTGAAAGGCCCATTTCGACCTTCTCATCCGAAACCTCTACAAAAATGACTGCAAAACAAGTTTTAATCAAATTTTAGGAGTTCATGTAATTGATTAGGAGCTTTTAAACATAATTATATTTCAAAACCTCAATTTCTGTACTTTTTACTCAGTTTAAATTCCAACGGGTCCATTGAAAAGGCCATTTATACCTGCTCGTCCGAAACCTCGACAAAAAGGGTCGCAAAACAAGTTTTAATCAAATTTTAGGAGTTCAAATAATTGATTAGGAGCTTTTCAACACAACTATATTGAAAAACCTCAATTTTTATACTTTTTACTCAGTTAAAATTCCAACGGGCCCATTGAAAGGCCCATTTAGACTTGCTCGTCTGAAACCTCTACAAAAAGGACCGCTAAAAAGTTTTATTCAAATAGTAGAAGTTCAAATAATTGATTAGGAGCATTTCTACACAATTATATTGCAAAACCTCAATTTCTGTACTTTTTACTCAGTTAAAATTCCAACGGGTCCATTAAAAGGCCTATTTCGACTCGCTCGTCTGAAATCTTTACAAAAAGGACTGCAAAACAAGTTATAATCAAATTTTAGGAGTTCATGTAATTGATTAGGAGCTTTTCAACACAATTATATTGCAAAACCTCAATTTATGTACTTTTTACTCAGTTAAAATTCCAACAGGTCCATTGAAAGGCCCATTTGGACCTGCTCGTCCGAAACCTCGACAAAAAGGACCGCAATAAGTTTTATTCAAATTTTATTAGTTCAAATAATTGATTAGGAGCTTTTCAACACAATTATATTGAAAAACCTCAATTTCTGTACTTTTTACTCAGTTAAAATTCCAACGGGTCCATTGGAAGGCCCATTTAGACCTGCTCGTCTGAAACCTCGACAAAAAGGATCGCAAAACAAGTTTTAATCAAATTTTAGGAGTTCATGTAATTGATCAGGATCTTTTCAACACAATAATATTGCAAAACCACTATTTGTGTACTTTTTACTCAGTTAAAATTCCAACGGGTCCATTGAAAGGCCCATTTCGACCCGCTCGTCCGAAACCTCCACAAAAAGGACTGCAAATCAAGTTTTAATCAAATTTTAGGAGTTCATGTAATTGATTAGGAGCTTTTCAACACAATTATATTGCAAAACCTCAATTTCTGTACTTTTTACTCAGTTACAATTCCAACGGGTCCACTAAAAGGCACATTTAGACCTGCTCGTCCGAAAACTCGACAAAAAGGACCACAAAACGAGTTTTAATCAAATTTTAGGAGTAGAAATAATTGATTAGGAGCTTTTCAACACAATTATATTGCAAAACCTCAATTTCTATACTTTTTACTTAGTTAAAATTCCAACGGGTCCATTGGAAGCCCATTTAGACCTGCTCGTCTGAAACCTCGACAAAAAGGACCGCAAAGTAAGTTTTAATCAAATTTTAGGAGTTCAAATAATTGATTAGGAGCTTTTCCACACAATTATATTGCAAAACCTCAATTTCTGTACTTTTTACTCAGTTAAAATTCCAACTGGTTTATACGAGATAAGACCTTATCCTTAGGGTTTATACTAGATAAAGTCATTAAAGATTGGCCAAATGGGACAAACAACTCCTTTCCTTAAGTGGTAGGGAAATCTTCATTAAAGCTGTGTTACAATCTTTACCCCAATATGTTATGTCATGTTATTTATTACCCCAAAATATTATTGATGATATGACATTAGCCATTCGACGTTACTGGTGGTCTGGCAAAACTAATAAGAAAGGTTGGCACATGCTCCCTTGGGAACAGGTGTGCTTGCCTAAATCAGCAGGTGGTATGGGATTTAGGGATCTCAATAACTTTAACATTGCGCTTCTTGGAAAACAATTATGGTGCCTTATCTGCGAACCAGATTCCCTTCTGGGTCAAATTTATAAATCCAAATATTTTCCTTCAGGCAACATTCTTAATGCATCACGGGCTTCTCGTGGATCTTTTTCCTGGCAAGGTCTTTATCATGCTATGCAACACCTTTTTGGAGGTTTCCTCTAATGACCTGGTAATAACAGTAACATACGTATCCATCAAGACAACTGGGGAGGCTCCTCGCCTATTCACCTTTCTGGGGAATATGAGATTTCGGATGAAGTCCACATTCGTTGTCGCGACTTTATGATTCGGAACCAAGCAGCTTGGGACCCTTCTAAAGTTCATGCGTATTTTACAACGGCCTATACCGACTCAGTTTTATCAATTCCTATTATTAATGATACTCGTGACTCCATCCTATGGAGGCCTAATGATTTTGGTATTTATTCTGTTAGATCTGGCTATCTCTTTTTGCAACGCCCCCCCAGAACCTAGAATTCGGCCTCCTCGGATTTGGAAGTTTCTTTCTAAACTCCCGTGGTTAATTGCTGTCAATTCTATCAGTCTTCATCGTGACTACTTTGATGTTGTTTCTTCATCTACCTCTCCTACTGCTTTGACGGTCTCTCCTTCTCATTGGAAACATCCCCCTCGGGGTCACATTAAGGTTAATGTGGATGGGGCTTTTGACCCCTCCACACGTGCAGCGGCGGTTGGTGTTGTAGTACGTGATGAAACAGGGTTGGTTGTCGGCGGTCTGGCTTACCCTTTAGGCAGCTGCTCTGATGCTATTGCGTCTGAAGGGAAAGGTCTTCTTGATGGTATTACTTTCGCTCAATCCCAAGGATGGAGCCACTTGATTTTCGAGACAGACTGTGCTTCTCTCGCGAATAGGATCAACTCTCTGGACCCAAATCTTTCTTCTATGGGTCCAATGATTTTGCAAGCTCATGCAGCTTTGGATTGTTTTTCTTTTGCTCATGTTCAATTTGTTTGCCGCGAGGCTAATGTTGTTGCGCATAATTTGGCTACCCATGCCCTTAGGACCATGACTTCTATGTCTTTTGGGACCATGTATCCTAATTGTATTCACAATGTTGTACTTTGCGAGGTTTCACCTCGTTCTTTATAAATAAATTTTGGGTACTCTTTTCCCCTTTTAGGGTTTCTCCAGGTCTTGTACCTGGGGATATTAGTAGGGGTTATTAACGAGGCCCGCTTTCTTCAAAAAAAAATTCCAACGGGTCCATTGAAAGGCCAATTTCGACCTGCTCATCCGAAACATCGACAAAAAGGACCGTAAAACAAGTTTTAATCAAATTTTAGGAGTCCATGTAATTGATTAGGAGCTTTTAAACACAATTATATTTCAAAACCTCAATTTCTGTACTTTTTACTCAGTTAAAATTCCAACGGGTCCATTGAAAGGCCCATTTATACCTGCTCGTCCGAAACCTCGACAAAAAGGGTTGCAAAACAAGTTTTAATCAAATTTTAGGAGTTCAAATAATTGATTAGGAGCTTTTCAACACAATTATATTGAAAAACCTCAATTTTTAAACTTTTTACTCAGTTAAAATTCCAACGGGCCCATTGAAAGGCCCATTTAGACCTTCTCGTCCGAAACCTCTACAAAAAGGATCGCAAAAAAGTTTTATTCAAATATTAGGAGTTCAAATAATTGATTAGGAGCATTTCTACACAATTATATTGCAAAACCTCAATTTCTGTACTTTTTACTCAGTTAAAATTCCAACGGGTCCATTAAAAGGCCCATTTCGACCCGCTCGTCCGAAACCTCCACAAAAAGAACCACAAAAAAAGTTTTAATCAAATTTTAGGAGTTCATGTAATTGATTAGGAGCTTTTCAACACAATTATATTACAAAACCTCAATTTCTGTACTTTTTACTCAGTTAAAATTCCAACGGGTCCACTCAAAGGCCCATTTAGACCCGCACGTCCGAAACCTCTACATAAAGGACCGCAAAACAAGTTTTGATCATATTTTAGGAGTACAAATAATTGATTATGAGCTTTTCACCACAATTATATTGCAAAACCTCAATTTTTATACTTTTTACTCGGTTAAAATTCCAACGGGTCCATTGAAAGGCTCATTTCGACCCGCTCGTCCGAAACCTCTACAAAAAGGACTGCAAAACAAGTTTAATCAAATTTTAGGAGTTCATGTAATTGATTAGGAGAATTTCAACACAATTATATTGCAAAACCTCAATTTCTGTACTTTTTACTCAGTTAAAATTCCAACGGGTCCATTGTAAGGCCCATTTAGACCCACTCGTCTGAAACCTCTACAAAAAGGACTACAAAACAAGTTATATTCAAATATTAGGAGTTTCAAATAATTGATTAGGAGCTTTTCAACACAATTATATTGCAAAACCTCAATTTCTGTACTTTTTACTCAGTTAAAATTCCAACGGGTCCATTGTAAGGCCCATTTAGACCCGCTCGTCCGAAACCTCTACAAAAAGGACTACAAAACAAGTTATATTCAAATTTTAGGAGTTCAAATAATTGATTAGGAGCTTTTCAACACAATTATATTGCAAAAACTCAATTTCTGTACTTTTTACTCAGTTAAAATTTCAACGGGTCCATTGGAAGGACCATTTAGACCTACTCGTCCGAAACCTCGACAAAAAGGACCTCAAAACAAGTTTTAATCAAATTTTAGGAGTTCAAATAATTGATTAGGAGATTTTCAACACAATTATATTGCTAAACCTCAATTTCTGTACTTTTTACTCAGTTAAAATTCCAACGGGTCAATTGGAAGGCCCATTTATACCTGTTCGTCCGAAACCTCGACAAAAAGGACCGCAAAAAAAGTTTTAATCAAATTTTAGGAGTTCGTGTAATTGATTAGGAGATTTTCAACACAATTATATTGCAAAACCTCAATTTCTGTACTTTTTACTCAGTTAAAATTCCAACGGGTCCACTGGAAGGACCATTTAGACCTGCTCGTCCGAAACCTCGACAAAAAGGACCTCAAAACAAGTTTTAATCAAATTTTAGGAGTTCAAATAATTGATTAGGAGATTTTCAACACAATTATATTGCTAAACCTCAATTTCTGTACTTTTTACTCAGTTAAAATTCCAACGGGTCAATTGGAAGGCCTATTTAGACCTGTTCGTCCGAAACCTCGACAAAAAGGACCGCAAAACAAGTTTTAATCAAATTTTAGGAGTTCTTGTAATTTATTAGGATCTTTTCAACACAATAATATTGCAAAACCTCAATTTCTGTTCTTTTTACTCAGTTATAATTCCAACGGGTCCATTGAAAGGCCCATTTCGACCCGCTTGTCAGAAACCTCTACAAAAAGGACTACAAAACAAGTTTTAATCAAATTTTAGGAGTTCATTTAATTGATTAGGATCTTTTCAATACAATTATATTGCAAAACCTCAATTTCTGTACTTTTTACTCAGTAAAAATTCCAACGGGTCCATTGTAAGGCCAATTTAGACCCGCTCGTCCGAAACCTCTACAAAAAGGACTACAAAACAAGTTATAATCAAATTTTAGGAGTTCATGTAATTGATTAGGAGCTTTTCAACACAATTATATTGCAAAACCTCAATTTCTGTACTTTTTACTCAGTTAAAATTCCAACGGGTCCATTGGATGGCCCATTTAGACCTGCTCGTCCGAAACCTCGACAAAAAGGACCGCAAAACAAGTTTTAATCAAATTTTAGGAGTTCATGTAATTGATTAGGAGCTTTTCAACACAATTATATTGAAAAACCTCAATTTCTGTACTTTTTACTCAGTTAAAATTCCAACGGGTCCATTGAAAGGCCCATTTAGACATGCTCGTCTGAAACCTCGACAAAAAGGACCGCAAAACAAGTTTTAATCAAATTTCAGGAGTTCAAGTAATTGATTAGGAGCTTTTCAACACAATTATATTGCAAAACCTCAATTTCTATCCTTTTTACTCAGTTAAAATTCCAACGGGTCCATTGGAAGGCCCATTTAGACCTGCTCATCCGAAACCTCGACAAAAAGGACCGCAAAACAAGTTTTAATCAAATTTTAGGAGTTCATGTAATTGATTAGGAGCTTTTCAACACAATTAAATTGCAAAACCTCAATTTCTATACTTTTTACTTAGTTAAAATTCCAACGGGTGCATTGAAAGGCCCGTTTAGACCTGCTCATCCGAAACCTCGACAAAAAGGACCGCAAAACAAGTTTTAATCAAATTTTAGGAGTTCAAATAATTGATTAGGAGCTTTTCAACACAATTATATTGCAAAACCTCAATTTCTGTAGTTTTTACTCAGTTAAAATTCCAACGGGTCCATTGAAAGGCCCATTTCGACCTACTCATCCGAAACCTCTACAAAAAGGACTGCAAAACAAGTTTTAATCAAATTTTAGGGGTTCATGTAATTGATTAGGAGCTTTTAAACACAATTATATTTCAAAACCTCAATTTCTGTACTTTTTACTCAGTTAAAATTCTAACGGGTCCATTGAAAGGGCCATTTATACCTGCTCGTCCGAAACCTCGATAAAGAGGGCCGCAAAACAAGTTTTAATCAAATTTTAGGAGTTCAAATAATTGATTAGGAGCTTTTCAAAACAATTATATTGAAAAACCTCAATTTTTATACTTTTTACTCAGTTAAAATTCCAACGAGCCCATTAAAAGGCCCATTTAGACCTGCTCGTCCGAAACCTCTACAAAAAGGACTGCAAAAAAGTTTTATTCAAATATTAGGAGTTCAAATAATTGATTAGGAGCATTTCTACACAATTATATTGCAAAACCTCAATTTCTGTACTTTTTACTCAGTTAAAATTCCAACGAGTCCATTAAAAGGCCCATTTCGACACGCTCGTCCGAAACCTCTACAAAAAGGACTGCAAAACAAGTTGTAATCAAATTTTAGGAGTTCATGTAATTTATTAGGAGCTTTTCAACACAATTATATTGCAAAACCTCAATTTCTGTACTTTTTACTCAGTTAAAATTCAAACGGGTCCACTGAAAGACCCATTTAGAACCGCACGTCCGAAACCTCTACATAAAGGACCGTAAAACATGTTTTGATCATATTTTAGGAGTACAAATAATTGATTATGAGCTTTTCACCACAATTATATTGCAAAAACTCAATTTTTATACTTTTTACTCAGTTAAAATTCCAACGGGTCCAATGAAGGCTCATTTCGACCCGCTCGTCCGAAACCTCTACAAAAAGGACCGCAAAACAAGTTTCATCAAATTTTAGGAGTTCATGAAATTGATTAGGATCTTTTCAACACAATTATATTGCAAAACCTCAATTTCTGTACTTTTTACTCAGTTAAAATTCCAACGGGTCCATTGAAAGGCCCATTTAGACCTGCTCGTCCGAAACCTCGACAAAAAGGACCGCAAAAGAAGTTTTAATCAAATTTTAGGAGTTCAAATAATTGATTAGGAGCTTTTCAACACAATTATATTGAAAAACTCAATTTCTGTACTTTTTACTCAGTTAAAATTCCAACGGGTCCATTGGAAGGCCCATTTAGACCTGCTCGTCCGAAACCTCGACAAAAAGGACTGCAAAACAAGTTTTAATCAAATTTTAGGAGTTCATGTAATTGATTAGGATCTGTTCAACACAATAATTTTGCAAAACCTCAATTTCTGTACTTTTTACTCAGTTAAAATTCCAACGGGTCCATTGAAAGGCCCATTTAGACTTGCTCGTCCGAAACCTCGACAAAAAGGACCGCAAAACAAGTTTTAATCAAATTTTAGGAGATCATGTAATTGATTAGGAGATTTTCAAGACAATTATATTGCAAAACCTCAATTTCTGTAGTTTTTACTCAGTTAAAATTCCAACGGGTCCATTGAAAGGCCCATTTCGACTCGCTCGTCCGAAACCTCTATAAAAAGGACTGCAAAACAAGTTTTAATCAAATTTTATGATATCATGTAATTGATTAGGATATTTTCAACACAATTATATTGCAAAACCTCAATTTCTTTACTTTTTACTTAGTTAAAATTCCAACAAGTCTATTGAAAGGCCCATTTAGACCTGCTCGTCCGAAACCTCTACAAAAGGACTGCAAAACAAGTTTTATTAAAATTTTAGGAGTTCAAAAATTGATTAGGAGCTTTTCAACACAATTATATTGCAAAACCTCAATTTCTGTACTTTTTAATTAGTTAAAATTCCAACAGCTCCATTGAAAGACCCATTTAGACCTGCTCGTCCGAAATCTCTACAAAAAGGACCGCAAAACAAGTTTTAATCAAATTTTAGGAGTTCATGTAAATGAATAGGAGATTTTCAACACACATATATTTCAAAACCTCAATTTATGTACTTTTTACTTAGTTAAAATTCCAACGGGTCCATTGAAAGGCCCATTTAAACCTGCTTGTCCGAAACCTCAACAAAAAGGGCCACAAAACATGTTTTAATCAAATTTTAGGAGTTCAAATAATTGATTAGGAGATTTTCAATACAATTATAGTGCAAAACCTCTATTTCTGTACTTTTTACTCAGTTAAAATTCCAACGGGTCCATTGAAAGGCCAGTTTCGACCCGCTCGTCCGAATCCTCTACAAAAGGACTGCAAAACAAGTTTTAATCAAATTTTAGGAGTTCAAATAATTAATTAGGAGCTTTTCAACACAATTATATTGCAAAACCTAAATTTATGTACTTTTTACTCAGTTGAAATTCCAACGGGTCCATTGAAAGGCCCATTTAGACCCGCTCGTCCGAAACCTCGACAAAAAGAAACGCAAAACATGTTTTAATCAAATTTTAGGAGTTCAAATAATTGATTAGGAGATTTTCAATACAATTATATTGCAAAACCTCAATTTCTGTACTTTTTACTCAATTAAAATTCCAACGGGTCCTTTGAAAGGCCGATTTAGACCTGCACGTCCGAAGCCTCTACAAAAAGGACCGCAAAAAAGATTTATTCAAATTTTAGGAGTTCAAATAATTGATTAGGAGATTTTCAACACAATTATATTGTAAAACCTCAATTTTTATACTTTTTACTCAGTTAAAATTCCAACGGTTCCATTTAAAGGCCCATTTAGACCTCCTCGTCCGAAACCTCTACAAAAGGGTCGCAAAACAAGTTTTAATCAAATTTTAGGAGATCATGTAATTGATTAGGAGATTTTCAACACAATTGTATTGCAAAACCTCAATTTATGTACTTTTTAATCAGTTAAAATTCCAACGGGTCCAATGAAAGGCCCATTTCGACCCGCTCGTCCGAAACCTCTACAAAAGGGCTGCAAAACAAGTTTTAATCAAATTTTAGGAATTAAAGTAATTGATTAGGAGCTTTTCAACACAATTATATTGCAAAACCTCAATTTCTGTACTTTTTACTCAGTTAAAATTCCAACGGGTCCATTGAAAGGCCCATTTCGACCCGCTCGTCCGAAACCTCTACAAAAAGGACTGTAAAACAAGTTTTAATCAAATCTTAGAAGTTCATGTAATTGATTAGGAGCTTTTCAACACAATTATATTGCAAAACTTCAATTTTTGTACTTTTTACTCAGTTAAAATTCCTACGGGTCCATTGGAAGGCTCATTTAGACATGCTCATCCGAAACCTCGACAAAAAGGACCGCAAAACAAGTTTTAATCAAATTTTTGGAGTTCAAATAATTGATTAGGAACTTTTCAACACAATTATATTGCAAAACCTCAATTTAGTACTTTTTACTCAGTTAAAATTCCAACGGGTCCATTGAAAGGCCAATTTCGACCCACTGGTCTGAAACCTCTACAAAAGGACTGCAAAACAAGTTTTAATCAAATTTTAGGAGTTCATGTAATTGATTAGGAGCTTTTCAACACAATTATATTGCAAAACTTCCATTTTTATACATTTTACTCAGTTAAAATTCCAATGGGTCCATTGAAAGGCCCATTTAGACATGCTCGTCCGAAACCTCCACAAAAAGGGCCACAAAACAAGTTTTAATTAAATTTTAGGAGATCATGTAATTGATTAGGAGATTTTCAACATAATTATATTGCAAAACCTCAATTTCTGTACTTTTTACTCAGTTTAAATTCTAACGGGTCCATAGAAAGGCCCATTTAGACCTGCTCGTCCGAAACCTCTACAAGAAGGACCGCAAAACAAATTTTAATCAAATTTTAGGAGTTCATGTAAATGAATAGGAGATTTTCAACACACATATATTTCAAAACCTCAATTTATGTACTTTTTACTTAGTTAAAATTTCAACGGGTCAATTGAAAGGCCCATTTAAACCTGCTTGTCCGAAACCTCAACAAAAAGGGCCACAAAACATGTTTTAATCAAATTTTAGGAGTTCAAATAATTGATTAGGAGATTTTCAATACAATTATAGTGCAAAACCTCTATTTCTGTACTTTTTACTCAGTTAAAATTCCAACGGGTCCATTGAAAGGCCAGTTTCGACCCGCTCGTCCGAATCCTCTACAAAAGGACTGCAAAACAAGTTTTAATCAAATTTTAGGAGTTCAAATAATTAATTAGGAGCTTTTCAACACAATTATATTGCAAAACCTAAATTTATGTACTTTTTACTCAGTTGAAATTCCAACGGGTCCATTGAAAGGCCCATTTAGACCCGCTCGTCCGAAACCTCGACAAAAAGAAACGCAAAACATGTTTTAATCAAATTTTAGGAGTTCAAATAATTGATTAGGAGATTTTCAATACAATTATAGTGCAAAACCTCTATTTCTGTACTTTTTACTCAGTTAAAATTCCAACGGGTCCATTGAAAGGCCAGTTTCGACCTGCTCGTCCGAATCCTCTACAAAAAGACTGCAAAACAGGTTTTAATCAAATTTTAGGAGTTCAAATAATTGATTAGGAGATTTTCAATACAATTATAGTGCAAAACCTCTATTTCTGTACTTTTTACTCAGTTAAAATTCCAACGGGTCCATTGAAAGGCCAGTTTGGACCCGCTCATCCGAATCCTCTACAAAAGGACTGAAAAACAAGTTTTAATCAAATTTTAGGAGTTCATGTAATTGATTAGGAGCTTTTCGACACAATTATATTGCAAAACCTCAATTTCTGTACTTTTTACTCAGTTAAAATTCCAACGCGTCCATTGAAAGGCCCATTTAGACCTGCTCGTCCGAAACCTCGACAAAAAGGACCGCAAAACAAGTTTTATTCAAATTTTAGGAGTTCAAATAATTGATTAGGAGCTTTTCTAAACAATTATATTGAAAAACCTCAATTTATGTACTTTTACTCAATTAAAATTCCAACGCGTCCATTGAAAGGCCCATTTAAACCTGCTCGTCCGAAACCTCGACAAAAAGGACCGCAAAACAAGTTTTAATCAAATTTTAGGAGTTCAAATAATTGATTAGGAGCTTTTCAACACAATAATATTGCAAAACCTCAATTTCTGTACTTTTTACTTAGTTAAAATTCCAACGGGTCCATTGAAAGGCCCATTTAGACCTGCTCGTCCGAAACCTAGACAAAAAGGACCGCAAAACAAGTTTTAATCAAATTTTAGGAGTTCAAATAATTGATTAGTACCTTTTCAACACAATAATATTGCAAAACCTCAATTTCTGTACTTTTTACTTAGTTAAAATTCCAACGGGTCCATTGAAATGCCCATTTAGACCTGCTCGTCCGAAACCTCTACAAAAGGGTCGCAAAACAAGTTTTAATCAAATTTTAGGAGATCATGTAATTGATTAGGATCTTTTCAACACAATTATATTGCAAAACCTCAATTTAGTACATTTTCCTCAGTTAAAATTCCAATGCGTCCATTGAAAGGCCAATTTCGACCCACTTGTCCAAAACCTCTACAAAAGGACTAGAAAACAAGTTTGAATCAAATTTTAGGAGTTCATGTAATTGATTAGGAGCTTTTCAACACAATTATATTGCAAAACTTCAATTTTTATACATTTTACTCAGTTAAAATTCCAACGGGTCCATTGAAAGGCCCATTTAGACCTGCTGGTCCTAAACCTCTTCATAAAGGACCGCAAAACAAGTTTTGATCATATTTTAGGAGTACAAATAAATTATTAGGAGCTTTTCAACACAATTATATTGCAAAACCTCAATTTTTATTCTTTTTACTAAGTTAAAATTCCAACGGGTCCATTGAAAGGCTCATTTAGACATGCTCGTCCGAAAACTCTACAAAAAGGGCCACAAAACAAGTTTTAATTTAATTTTAGGAGATCATGTAATTGATTAGGAGATTTTCAACACAATTATATTGCAAAACCTCAATTTATGTACTTTTTACTCGATTAATATTCCAACGGGTCCATTGAAAGGCCCATTTAGACCTGCTTGTCCGAAACCTCGACAAAAAGGGTCGCAAAACAAGTGTTAATCTAATTATAGGAGTTCAAATAATTGACTAGGAGCTTTTCAACACAGTTATATTTCAAAACCTCAATTTCTATACTTTTTACTCAGTTAAAATTTCAACGGGTCCATTGAAAGGCCCATTTAGACCTGCTCGTCCGAAACCTCTACAAAAAAGGTCGCAAAACAAGTTTTAATCAAATTTTAGGAGATCATGTAATTGATTAGGAGCTTTTCAACATAATTATATTGCAAAACCTCAATTTCTGTACTTTTTACTCAGTTAAAATTCTAATGGGTCCATAGAAAGGCCCATTTAGACTGCTCGTCCGAAACCTCTACAAAAAGGACCGCAAAACAGGTTTTAATCAAATTTTAGGAGTTCATGTAATTGAATAGGAGATTTTCAACACACTTATATTGCAAAACCTCAATTTCTGTACTTTTTACTTAGTTAAAATTCCAACGGGTCCATTGAAAGGCCCATTTAAACCTGCTCGTCTGAAACCTCGACAAAAAGGGCCGCAAAACAAGTTTTAATCAAATTTTAGGAGTTCAAATAATTAATTAAGAGCTTTTCAACACAATTATATTGCAAAACCTCAATTTCTGTACTTTTTACTCATTTGAAATTCCAACGGGTCCATTGAAAGGCCCATTTAGACCCGCTCGTCCGAAACCTCGACAAAAAGGATCGCAAAACATGTTTTAATCAAATTTTAGGAGTTCAAATAATTGATTAGGAGATTTTCAACACAATTATAGTGCAAAACCTCTATTTCTGTACTTTTTACTCAGTTAAAATTCCAACGGGTCCATTGAAAGGCAAGTTTCGACCCGCTCGTCCGAATCCTCTACAAAAGGACTACAAAACAAGTTATAATCAAATTTTAGGAGTTCATGTAATTGATTAGGAGCTTTTCCACACAATTATATTGCAAAACCTCAATTTCTATACTTTTTACTCAGTTAAAATCCCAACGCGTCCATTGAAAGGCCCATTTAGACCTGCTCGTCCGAAACCTCGACAAAAAGGACTGCAAAACAAGTTTTATTCAAATTTTAGGAGTTCAAATAATTGATTAGGAGCTTTTCAACACAATTATATTGAAAAACCTCAATTTCTGTACTTATTACTCAATTAAAATTCCAACGCGTCCATTGAAAGGCCCATTTAGACATGTTTGTCTTAAACCTCGACAAAAAGGACCGCAAAACAAGTTTTAATCAAATTTTAGGAGTTCAAATAATTGATTAGGAGCTTTTCAACACAATTATATTGCAAAACCTTAATTTATGTACTTTTTACTCAGTTAAAATTCCAACGCGTCCATTGAAAGGCCTATTTAGACCTGCTCGTCCGAAACCTCGACAAAAAGGACCGCAAAACAAGTTTTAATCAAATTTAGGATTTCAAATAATTGATTAGTAGCTTTTCAACACAATAATATTGCAAAACCTCAATTTCTGTACTTTTTACTCTGTTAAAATTCCAACGGGTCCATTGAAAGGCCCATTTAGATATACTCGTCTGAAACCTATACTTTTTACTTAGTAAAAATTCCAACGGATCCATTGAAAGGCCCATTTAGACCTGCTCGTCCGAAACCTCGACAAAAAGGTCCACAAAACAAATTTTGATAAAAATTTAGGAGTTCATGTAATTGATTAGTAGCTTTTCAACACAATTATATTGCAAAACCTCAATTTCTGTACTTTTTACTCAGATGAAATTCCAACGGGTCCATTGAAAGGCCCATTTAGACTTGCTCGTCCGAAAACTCCACAAAAAGGGTCGCAAAACAAGTTTTAAACAAATTTTAGGAGATCATGTAATTGATTAGGAGCTTTTCAACACAATTATATTGCAAAACCTCAATTTCTGTAATTTTTACTCGGTTAAAATTCCAACGCGTCCATTGAAAGGCCCATTTAGACCTGCTCGTCCGAAACCTCGACAAAAAGGACCGCAAAACAAGTTTTAATCAAATTTTAGGAGTTCAAATAATTGATTAGTAGCTTTTCAACACAATAATATTGTAAAAGCTCAATTTTTTTACTTTTTACTCAGTTAAAATTCCAATGGGTCCCCTTGGGACCCGGGTTCGAGCACCAGTAATACATGTTGTGTGTGCCGTCTTTGAAAAGATTAAGAAAGTTGAACAGATGCTTCCCTTGCATCACACCAGCATATTCAAAAAAAATTCCAATGGGTCCATTGAAAGGCCGATTTAGACATACTCGTCAAAAACCTATACAAAAAGGGCCGCAATACAAGATTTAATGAAATTTTAGGAGATCATGTAATTGATTAGGAGATTTTCAACACAATTATATTGCAAAACCTCAATTTCTGTACTTTTTACTCAGTAAAAATTCCAACGGGTCCATTGAAAGGCCCATTTAGACATGCTCGTCCGAAACCTATACAAAAGGGCCGCAAAACATGTTTTAATGAAATTTTAGGAGATCATGTAATTCATTAGGAGATTTTCAACACAATTATATTGCAAAACCTCAATTTATGTACTTTTTACTCTGTTAAAATTCCAACAGGTCCATTTAAAGGCCCATTTAGACCTGCACGTCCGAAACCTCTACAAAAAGGACCGCAAAAAAAGTTTTAATCAAATTTTAGGAGTTCAAATAATTGATTAGGAGCTTTTCAACTAAATTATATTGCAAAACCTCAATTTCTGTACTTTTTACTGAGTTAAAATTCTAACGAGTCCATTGAAAGGCCCATTTAGACATGCTCGTCCGAAACCTCTACAAAAAGGACCGCAAAACAAGTTTTAATCAAATTTTAGGAGTTCAAATAATTGATTAAGAGATTTTCAACACAATTATATTGAAAAACCTCAATTTATGTACTTTTTACTTAGTTAAAATTCCAACGGGTCCATTAAAAGGCCCATTTAGACCTGCTCGTCCGAAACCTCTACAAAAAGGGCCGCAAAACAAGTTTTAATCAAATTCTAGGAGATCATGTAATTGATTAGGAGCTTTTCAACACAATTATATTGAAAAACCTCAATTTCTGTACTTTTTACTCAGTTGAAATTCCAACGGGTTCATTGAAAGGCCCATATAGACCTGCTCGTCCAAAACCTCGACAAAAAGGGTCGCAAAACAAGTTTTATTCAAATTTTAGGAGTTCAAATAATTGATTAGTAGCTTTTCAACACAATTATATTGCAAAACCTCAATTTCTGTGCTTTTAACTCAGTTGAAATTCCAACGGGTACATTGAAAGGCCCATTTAGACTTTCTCGTCCAAAACCTCGACAAAAAGGGTCGCAAAACAAGTTATAATCAAATTTTAGGAGTTCAAATAATTGACTAGGAGCTTTTCAACACAGTTATCTTGCAAAACCTCAATTTCTGTACTTTTTACTCTGTTAAAATTCCAATGCGTCCATTGAAAGGCCCATTTAGACCTGCTCGTCCAAAACCTCTACAAAAGGACCGCAAAACAATTTTAATCAAATTTTAGTAGTTTAAATAATTGATTAGGAGCTTTTCAACACAATTATATTGCAAAATCTCAATTTTTATACAATTTACTCAGTTAAAATTCCAGCGGGTCCATTGAAAGGCCCATTTAGACCTGCTCGTCCGAAACCTCGACAAAGAGCACCGCAAAACAAGTTTTGATTATATTTTAGGAGTTCAAATAATTGATTAGTAGCTTTTCAACACATTTATATTGCAAAACCTCAATTTTTATACTTTTTACTCAGTTAAAAATCCAACGGGTCCACTGAAAGGCACATTTAGATATGCTCATCCAAAACCTATACAAAAAGGGCCGCAAAACAAGTTTTAATTAAATTTTAGGAGATCATGTAATTGATTAGGAGATTTTCAACACAATTATATTACAAAACCTCAATTTCTGTACTTTTTACTCAGTTAAAATTCCAACGGGTCCATTGAAGGCCCATTTAGACCTGCTAGTCCGAAACCTCGACAAAAAGGACCACAAAAAAAGTTTTGATCATATTTTAGGAGTTCAATTAATTGATTAGTAGCTTTTCAACACAATTATATCACAAAACCTCAATTTTTATACTTTTTACTCAGTTAAAATTCCAACGGGTCCATGAAAGGCCCATTTAGACCTGCTCGTCCGAAACCTCTACAAAAAGGACCGCAAAACAGGTTTAATCAAATTTTAGGAGTTCATGAAATTGACTAGGATATTTTCAACACACTTATATTGCAAAACCTCAATTTCTGTACTTTTTACGTAGTTAAAATTCCAACGTATCCATTGAAAGGCCCATTTAAACTTGCTCGTCCGAAACCTCGACAAAAGGACCACAAAACAGATTTTAATCAAATTTTAGGAGTTCAAATTATTGATTAGGAGCTTTTCAACACAATTATATTGCAAAACCTCAATTTCTGTTATTTTTACTCAGTTAGAATTCCAACGGGTCCTTTGAAAGGCCCATTTAGACCTGCTAGTCCGAAACCTCGACAAAAAGGACCGCAAAACAAGTTTTAATCAAATTTTAGGAGTTCAAATAATTGATTAGTAGCTTTTCAACACAATAATATTGCAAAACCTCAATTTATGTACTTTTTACTCAGTTAAAATTCCAACAGGTCCATTGAATGGCCCATTTAGACATGCTCGTCCGAAACCTATACAAAAAGGGCCGCAAAACAAGTTTTAATGAAATTTTAGAAGATCATGTAATTGATTAGGAGATTTTCAACACACTTATATTGCAAAACCTCAATTTCTTTACTTTTTACTTAGTTAAAATTCCAACGGGTCCATTGAAAGGCCAATTTAAACCTGCTCGTCCGCAACCTCGACAAATAGGACCGCAAACAACTTTTTACTTAGTTAAATTTCAGTGATTTTTACTCAGTTGAAATTCCAACGGGTATATTGAAAGGCCCATTTAGACATGCTCGTCCGAAACCTCTACAAAAAGGGTCGCAAAACAAGTTTTAATCGAATTTTCGGAGATCATGTAATTGATTAGGAGATTTTCAACCAATTATATTGCAAAACCTCAATTTCTGTACTTTTTACTAAGTTGAAATTCTAACGGGTACATTGAAAGGCCCATTTAGACTTGCTCGTCCGAAACCTCGACAAAAAGGGTGCAAAAGAACTTCTAATCAAATTTTAGGAGTTCAAATAATTGATTAGTAGCTTTTCAACACAATTATATTGCAAAACCTCAATTTCTGTGCTTTTTACTCAGTTGAAATTCCAACGGGTACATTGAAAGGCCCATTTAGACCTGCTCGTCCGAAACCTCTACAAAAAGGGTCGCAAAACATGTTTTAATCAAATTTAAGGAGATCAAGTAATTGATTAGGAGATTTTCAACACAATTTTATTGCAAAACCTCAATTTCTGTAATTTTTACTGAGTTAAAATTCCAACGGGTCCATTGAAAGGCCCATTTTGACCTACTGGTCCGAAACCTCGACAAAAAGGACCGCAAAACAAGTTTTAATCAAACTTTAGGAGTTCATTCAATTGACTAGAAGCTTTTCAACACAGTTATATTGCAGAACCTCAATTTCTATACTTTTTACTCAGTTAAAATTCCAATGGGTCCATTGAAAGGCCCATTTTGACCCACTCGTCCGAAACCTCGACAAAAAGGACCGCAAAACATGTTTTAATGAAATTTTAGGAGATCATGTAATTGATTAGGACTTTTCATCACAATTAAATTGCAAAACCTCAATTTATGTACATTTTACTGAGTTAAATTTCCTACGGGTCCATTGAAAGGCCCATTTCGACCCGCTCGTCCGAAACCTCTACAAAAAAGGACTAAAAAAGGAGTTTTAATCAAATTTTAGGAGTTCAAATAATTGATTAGTAGCTTTTCAACACAATTAGATTGCAAAACCTCAATTTATGTACTTTTTACTCAGTTAAAGTTCCAACGGGTCCATTGAAAGGCCCATTTAGACCTGCTCGTCCGAAACCTCTACAAAAAGGACCGCAAAACAAGTTTTAATCAAATTGTAGGAGCTCAAATAATTGATTAGGAGATTTTCAACACAATTATATTGCAAAACCTAAATTTATGTACTTTTTACTCAGTTAAAATTGCAACCGGTCCACTGAAAGGCCCATTTAGACCTGCTCGTCCGAAACCTCGACAAAAAGGGCCATAGAACAAGTTTTAATCAAATTTTAGGAGATCCTGTAATTGATTAGTAGCTTTTCAACATATCTATATTGCAAAACCTCAATTTCTGTGCTTTTTACTTAGTTGAAAATCCAACGGGTACATTGAAAGGCCCATTTAGACCTGCTCGTCTGAAACCTCTACAAAAGGGTCGCAAAACAAGTTTTAATCAAATTTTAGGAGATCATGTAATTGATTAGGAGCTTTTCGACACAATTATATTGCAAAACCTCAATTTTGTACTTTTTACTGAGTTAAAATTCCAATGGGTCCATTGAAAGGCCCATTTAGACCTACCCGTCCGAAACCTCTACAAAATGGACCGCAAAACAAGTTTTAATCAAATTTTAGGAGTTCATTCAATTGACTAGGAGCTTTTCAACACAATTATATCACAAAACCTCAATTTTTATACTTTTTACTCAGTTAAAATTCAAACGGGTCCATGAAAGGCCCATTTAGACCTGCACGTCCGAAACCTCTACAAAAAGGACCGCAAAACAGGTTTAATCAAATTTTATGAGTTCATGAAATTGACTAGGATATTTTCAACACACTTATATTGCAAAACCTCAATTTCTGTACTTTTTACATAGTTAAAATTCCAACGGATCCATTGAAAGGCCCATTTAAACTTGCTCGTCCGAAACCTCAACAAAAGGACCACAAAACAGATTTTAATCAAATTTTAGGAGTTCAAATTATTGATTAGGAGCTTTTCAACACAATTATATTGCAAAACCTCAATTTCTGTTATTTTTACTCAGTTAAAATTCCAACGGGTCCATTGAAAGGCCCATTTAGACCCGCTCATCCGAAACCTCGACAAAAAGGACCGCAAAACATGTTTTAATCAAATTTTAGGAGTTCAAATAATTGATTAGGAGATTTTCAACGCAATTATAGTGCAAAACCTCAATTTCTGTACTTTTTACTCAGTTAAAATTCCAACGGGTCCATTTATAGGCCCATTAAGACACGCTCGTCCGAAACCTCGACAAAAAGGACCGCAAAAAAATTTTAATCAAAATTTAGGAGTTCATTCAATTGACTAGGAGCTTTTCAACACAATTATATTGCAAAACCTCAATTTATATACTTTTTACTCAGTTAAAATTTCAACGGGTCCATTGAAAGGCCCATTTAGACCCGCTCGTCCGAAACCTCTACAAAAAGAACCGCAAAACAAGTTTTGATCATATTATAGTAGTTCATGAAATTGATTAGTAGCTTTTCAACACAATTATATTGCAAAACCTCAATTTCTGTACTTTTTACTCAATTGAAATTCCAACGGGTCCATTGAAAGGCCCATTTAGACCTGCTCGTCCGAAACCTCTACAAAAAGGGTCGAAAAACAAGTTTTAATCAAATTTTAGGAGATCATGTAATTGATTAGGAGATTTTCTACACAATTATATTGCAGAACCTCAATTTATGTACTTTTTACTCGATTAAAATTCCAACGGGCCCATTGAAAGGCCCATTTAGACCTGCTCGTCCGAAACCTCGACAAAAAGGGTCGCAAAACAAGTGTTAATCTAATTATAGGAGTTCAAATAATTGACTAGGAGCTTTTCAACACAGTTATATTGCAAAACCTCAATTTCTATACTTTTTACTCAGTTGAAATTCCAACGGGTCCATTGAAAGGCCCATTTAGGCATGCTCGTCCGAAACCTCTACAAAAAGAGTCGCAAAACAAGTTTTAATCAAATTTTAGGAGATCATGTAATTGATTAGGAGCTTTTCAACACAATTATATTGCAAAACCTCAATTTATGTACTTTTTACTCAGTTAAACTTCCAACGCGTCCATTGAAAGGCCAATTTCGACCCGCTCGTCCGAAACCTCTACAAAAGGACTGCAAAACAAGTTTTAATCAAATTTTAGGAGTTCATGTAATTGATTAGGAGCTTTTCAACACAATTATATTGCAAAACTTCAATTTTTATACATTTTACTCAGTTAAAATTCCAACGGGTCCATTGAAAGGCCCATTTAGACCTGCTCGTCTGATAGCTCTACATAAACGACCGCAAAACAAGTTTTGATGATATTTTAGGAGTACAAATAAATGATTAGGAGCTTTTCAACACAATTATATTGCAAAACCTCAATTTTTATACTTTTTACTCAGTTAAAATTACAACGGGTCCATTGAAAGGCCCATTTAGACATGCTCGTCTGAAACCTCTACAAGAATGGCCCCAAAACAAGTTTTAGTTAAATTTTTAGGATATCGTGTAATTGATTAGGAGATTTTCAACACAATTATATTGCAAAACCTCAATTTCTGTACTTTTTACTCAGTTGAAATTCTAACGGGTCCATTGAAAGGCCCATTTAGACCTGCTCGTCCGAAACCTCTACAAAAAGGACCGCAAAACAGGTTTTAATCAAATATTAGGAGTTCATGTAATTGACTAGGAGCTTTTCAACACACTTATCTTGCAAAACCTCAATTTCTGTACTTTTTACTCTGTTAAAATTCCAACGGGTCCATTGAAAGGCCCATTTAAAACTGCTCGTCCAAAACCTCGACAAAAAGGACCACAAAACATGTTTTATCAAATTTTAGGAGTTCAAATAATTGATTAGGAGCTTTTCAACACAATTATATTGCAAAACCTCAATTTCTGTACTTTTTACTCAGTTAAAATTCCAGCGGGTCCATTGAAAGACCCATTTAGACCTGCTCGTCCGAAACCTCGACAAAGAGCACCGCAAAACAAGTTTTAATTATATTTTAGGAGTTCAAATAATTGATTTGTAGCTTTTCAACACAATTATATTGCAAAACCTCAATTTTTATACTTTTTACTCAGTTAAAATTACAACGGGTCCATTGAAAGGCCCATTTAGACATGCTCGTCCGAAACCTCTACAAAAATGGCCCCAAAACAAGTTTTAGTTAAATTTTTAGGATATCATGTAATTGATTAGGAGATTTTCAACACAATTATATTGCAAAACCTCAATTTATGTACTTTTTACTCAGTTAAAATTCTAACGGGTCCATTGAAAGGCCCATTTAGACCTGCTCGTCCGAAACCTCTACAAAAAGGACCACAAAACAGGTTTTAATCAAATATTAGGAGTTCATGTAATTGACTAGGAGATTTTCAACACACTTATATTGCAAAACCTCAATTTCTGTACTTTTTACTTAGTTAAAATTCCAACGGGTCCATTGAAAGGCCCATTTAAAACTGCTCGTCCGAAACCTCGACAAAAAGGACCACAAAACATGTTTTATCAAATTTTAGGAGTTCAAATAATTGATTAGGAGCTTTTCAACACAATTATATTTCAAAACCTCAATTTCTGTACTTTTTACTTAGTTAAAATTCCAGCGGGTCCATTGAAAGGCCCATTTAGACCTGCTAGTCCGAAACCTCGACAAAAAGGACCGCAAAAAAAGTTTTGATCATATTTTAGGAGTTCAAATAATTGATTAGTAGCTTTTCAACACAATTATATCACAAAACCTCAATTTTTATACTTTTTACTCAGTTAAAATTCAAACGGGTCCATGAAAGGCCCATTTAAACTTGCTCGTCCGAAACCTCAACAAAAGGACCACAAAACAGATTTTAATCAAATTTTAGGAGTTCAAATTATTGATTAGGAGCTTTTCAACACAATTATATTGCAAAACCTCAATTTCTGTTATTTTTACTCAGTTAGAATTCCAACGGGTCCTTTGAAAGGCCCATTTAGACTTGCTAGTCCGAAACCTCGACAAAAAGGACCGCAAAACAAGTTTAAATCAAATTTTAGGAGTTCAAATAATTGATTAGTAGCTTTTCAACACAATAATATTGCAAAACCTCAATTTATGTACTTTTTACTCAGTTAAAATTCCAACAGGTCCATTGAATGGCCCATTTAGACATGCTCGTCCGAAACCTATACAAAAAGGGAAGCAAAACAAGTTTTAATGAAATTTTAGAAGATCATGTAATTGATTAGGAGATTTTCAACACACTTATATTGCAAAACCTCAATTTCTTTACTTTTTACTTAGTTAAAATTCCAACGGGTCCATTGAAAGGCCAATTTAAACCTTCTCGTCCGCAACCTCGACAAATAGGACCGCAAACAACTTTTTACTTAGTTAAATTTCAGTGATTTTTACTCAGTTGAAATTCCAACGGGTATATTGAAAGGCCCATTTAGACCTGCTCGTTTGAAACCTCTACAAAAAGGGTCGCAAAACAAGTTTTAATCAAATTTTCAGAGATCATGTAATTGATTAGGAGATTTTCAACCAATTATAATGCAAAACCTCAATTTATGTACTTTTTACTAAGTTGATATTTTAACGGGTACATTGAAAGGCCCATTTAGACTTGCTCGTCCGAAACCTCGACAAAAAGGGTGCAAAACAACTTCTAATCAAATTTTAGGAGTTCAAATAATTGATTAGTAGCTTTTCAACACAATTATATTGCAAAACCTCAATTTCTGTGCTTTTTACTCAGTTGAAATTCCAACGGGTACATTGAAAGGCCCATTTAGACCTGCTCGTCCGAAACCTCTACAAAAATGGTCGCAAAACATGTTTTAATCAAATTTTAGGAGATCAAGTAATTGATTAGGAGATTTTCAACACAATTTTATTGCAAAACCTCAATTTCTGTAATTTTTACTAAGTTAAAATTCCAACGGGTCCATTGAAAGGCCCATTTTGACCTGCTCGTCCGAAACCTCGACAAAAAGGACCGCAAAACAAGTTTTAATCAAATTTTAGGAGTTCATTCAATTGACTAGGAGCTTTTCAACACAGTTATATTGCAGAACCTCAATTTCTATACTTTTTACTCAGTTAAAATTCCAACGGGTCCATTGAAAGACCCATTTTGACCCACTCGTCCGAAACCTCGACAAAAAGGACCGCAAAACATGTTTTAATGAAATTTTAGGAGAACATGTAATTTATTAGGACTTTTCATCACAATTAAATTGCAAAACCTCATTTTCTGTACATTTTACTGAGTTAAATTTCCTACGGGTCCATTGAAAGGCCCATTTCGACCCGCTCGTCCGAAACCTCTACAAAAAGGACTAAAAAAGGAGTTTTAATCAAATTTTAGGAGTTCAAATAATTGATTAGTAGCTTTTCAACACAATTAGATAGCAAAACCTCAATTTCTGTACTTTTTACTCAGTTGAAATACGAACGGGTCCATTGAAAGGCCCATTTCGACCCGCTCGTCCGAAACCTCGACAAAAAGGACCGCAAAAGAAGTTTTAATCAAATTTTAGGAGTTCAAATAATTTATTAGTAGGTTTTCAACACAATTATATTGCAAAACCTCAATTTATGTACTTTTTACTCAGTTAAAGTTCCAACGGGTCCATTGAAAGGCCCATTTAGACATGCTCGTCCGAAACCTCTACAAAAAGGACCGCAAAACATGTTTTAATCAAATTGTAGGAGCTCAAATAATTGATTAGGAGATTTTCAACACAATTATATTGCAAAACCTAAATTTATGTACTTTTTACTCAGTTAAAATTGCAACCGGTCCACTGAAAGGCCCATTTAGACCTGCTCGTCCGAAACCTCGACAAAAAGGGCCATAGAACAAGTTTTAATCAAATTTTAGGAGATCATGTAATTGATTAGTAGCTTTTCAACATATCTATATTGCAAAACCTCAATTTCTGTGCTTTTTACTCAGTTGAAAATCCAACGGGTACATTGAAAGGCCCATTTAGACCTGCTCGTCTAAAACCTCTACAAAAGGGTCGCAAAACAAGTTTTAATCAAATTTTAGGAGATCATGTAATTGATTAGGAGCTTTTCGACACAATTATATTGCAAAACCTCAATTTTGTACTTTTTACTGAGTTAAAATTCCAACGGGTCCATTGAAAGGCCCATTTAGACCTACCCGTCCGAAACCTTTACAAAATGGACCGCAAAACAAGTTTTAATCAAATTTTAGGAGTTCATTCAATTGACTAGGAGCTTTTCAACACAGTTATATTGCAAAACCTCAATTTCTGTATTTTTTACTCAGTTAAAATTTCAACGGGTCCATTGAAAGGCCCATTTAGACCTGCTCGTCCGAAACGTCGACAAAAAGGGCTGCAAAACATGTTTTAATCAAATTTTAGGAGTTCAAATAATTGATTAGGAGCTTTTCAACACAATTATATTGCAAAACCTCAATTTGTGTACTTTTTACTCAGTTAAAATTCCAACGGGTCCATTGAAAGGCCCATTTAGACCCGCTCATCCGAAACCTCGACAAAAAGGACCGCAAAACATGTTTTAATCAAATTTTAGGAGTTCAAATAATTGATTAGGAGATTTTCAACACAATTATAGTGCAAAACCTCAATTTCTGTACTTTTTACTCAGTTAAAATTCCAACGGGTCCATTGATAGGCCCATTAAGACCCGCTCGTCCGAAACCTCGACAAAAAGGACCGCAAAAAAAATTTTAATCTAAATTTAGGAGTTCATTCAATTGACTAGGAACTTTTCAACACAATTGTATTGCAAAACCTCAATTTATATACTTTTTACTCAGTTAAAATTTCAACGGGTCCATTGAAAGGCCCATTTAGACCTGCTCGTCCGAAACCTCTACAAAAAGAACCGCAAAACAAGTTTTGATCATATTTTAGGAGTTCATGAAATTGATTAGTAGCTTTTCAACACAATTATATTGCAAAACCTCAATTTCTGTACTTTTTACTCAATTGAAATTCCAACGGGTCCATTGAAAGGCCCATTTAGACCTGCTCGTCCGAAACCTCTACAAAAAGGGTCGCAAAACAAGTTTTAATCAAATTTTAGGAGATCATGTAATTGATTAGGAGATTTTCAACACAATTATATTGCAAAACCTCAATTTATGTACTTTTTACTCGATTAATATTCCAACGGGTCCATTGAAAGGCCCATTTAGACCTGCTCGTCCGAAACCTCGACAAAAAGGGCCATAGAACAAGTTTTAATCAAATTTTAGGAGATCATGTAATTGATTAGTAGCTTTTCAACATATCTATATTGCAAAACCTCAATTTCTGTGCTTTTTACTCAGTTGAAAATCCAACGGGTACATTGAAAGGCCCATTTAGACCTGCTCGTCTAAAACCTCTACAAAAGGGTCGCAAAACAAGTTTTAATCAAATTTTAGGAGATCATGTAATTGATTAGGAGCTTTTCGACACAATTATATTGCAAAACCTCAATTTTGTACTTTTTACTGAGTTAAAATTCCAACGGGTCCATTGAAAGGCCCATTTAGACCTACCCGTCCGAAACCTTTACAAAATGGACCGCAAAACAAGTTTTAATCAAATTTTAGGAGTTCATTCAATTGACTAGGAGCTTTTCAACACAGTTATATTGCAAAACCTCAATTTCTGTATTTTTTACTCAGTTAAAATTTCAACGGGTCCATTGAAAGGCCCATTTAGACCTGCTCGTCCGAAACGTCGACAAAAAGGGCTGCAAAACATGTTTTAATCAAATTTTAGGAGTTCAAATAATTGATTAGGAGCTTTTCAACACAATTATATTGCAAAACCTCAATTTGTGTACTTTTTACTCAGTTAAAATTCCAACGGGTCCATTGAAAGGCCCATTTAGACCCGCTCGTCCGAAACCTCGACAAAAAGGACCGCAAAACATGTTTTAATCAAATTTTAGGAGTTCAAATAATTGATTAGGAGATTTTCAACACAATTATAGTGCAAAACCTCAATTTCTGTACTTTTTACTCAGTTAAAATTCCAACGGGTCCATTGATAGGCCCATTAAGACCCGCTCGTCCGAAACCTCGACAAAAAGGACCGCAAAAAAAATTTTAATCTAAATTTAGGAGTTCATTCAATTGACTAGGAACTTTTCAACACAATTGTATTGCAAAACCTCAATTTATATACTTTTTACTCAGTTAAAATTTCAACGGGTCCATTGAAAGGCCCATTTAGACCTGCTCGTCCGAAACCTCTACAAAAAGAACCGCAAAACAAGTTTTGATCATATTTTAGGAGTTCATGAAATTGATTAGTAGCTTTTCAACACAATTATATTGCAAAACCTCAATTTCTGTACTTTTTACTCAATTGAAATTCCAACGGGTCCATTGAAAGGCCCATTTAGACCTGCTCGTCCGAAACCTCTACAAAAAGGGTCGCAAAACAAGTTTTAATCAAATTTTAGGAGATCATGTAATTGATTAGGAGATTTTCAACACAATTATATTGCAAAACCTCAATTTATGTACTTTTTACTCGATTAATATTCCAACGGGTCCATTGAAAGGCCCATTTAGACCTGCTCGTCCGAAACCTCGACAAAAAGGGTCACAAAACAAGTGTTAATCTAATTATAGGAGTTCAAATAATTGACTAGGAGCTTTTCAACACATTTATATTGCAAAACCTCAATTTCTATACTTTTTACTCAGTTAAAATTTCAACGGGTCCATTGAAAGGCCCATTTAGACCTGCTAGTCCGAAACCTCTACAAAAAGAACCGCAAAACAAGTTTTGATCATATTTTAGGAGTTCATGAAATTGATTAGTAGCTTTTCAACACAATTATATTGCAAAACCTCAATTTCTGTACTTTTTACTCAATTGAAATTCCAACGGGTCCATTGAAAGGCCCATTTAGACCTGCTCGTCCGAAACCTCTACAAAAAGGGTCGCAAAACAAGTTTTAATCAAATTTTAGGAGATCATGTAATTGATTAGGAGATTTTCAACACAATTATATTGCAAAACCTCAATTTATGTACTTTTTACTCGATTAATATTCCAACGGGTCCATTGAAAGGCCCATTTAGACCTGCTTGTCCGAAACCTCGACAAAAAGGGTCGCAAAACAAGTGTTAATCTAATTATAGGAGTTCAAATAATTGACTAGGAGCTTTTCAACACAGTTATATTGCAAAACCTCAATTTCTATACTTTTTACTCAGTTAAAATTTCAACGGGTCCATTGAAAGGCCCATTTAGACCTGCTCGTCCGAAACCTCTACAAAAAGGGTCGCAAAACAAGTTTTAATCAAATTTTAGGAGATCATGTAATTGATTAGGAGATTTTCAACACAATTATACTGCAAAACCTCAATTTCTGTACTTTTTACTCAATTGAAATTCCAACGGGTCCATTGATAGGCCCATTAAGACCCGCTCGTCCGAAACCTCGACAAAAAGGACCGCAAAAAAATTTTAATCAAAATTTAGGAGTTCATTCAATTGACTAGGAACTTTTCAACACAATTATATTGCAAAACCTCAATTTATATACTTTTTACTCAGTTAAAATTTCAACGGGTCCATTGAAAGGCCCATTTAGACCTGCTCGTCCGAAACCTCTACAAAAAGAACCGCAAAACAAGTTTTGATCATATTTTAGGAGTTCATGAAATTGATTAGTAGCTTTTCAACACAATTATATTGCAAAACCTCAATTTCTGTACTTTTTACTCAATTGAAATTCCAACGGGTCCATTGAAAGGCCCATTTAGACCTGCTCGTCCGAAACCTCTACAAAAAGGGTCGCAAAACAAGTTTTAATCAAATTTTAGGAGATCATGTAATTGATTAGGAGATTTTCAACACAATTATATTGCAAAACCTCAATTTATGTACTTTTTACTCGATTAATATTCCAACGGGTCCATTGAAAGGCCCATTTAGACCTGCTCGTCCGAAACCTCGACAAAAAGGGTCACAAAACAAGTGTTAATCTAATTATAGGAGTTCAAATAATTGACTAGGAGCTTTTCAACACATTTATATTGCAAAACCTCAATTTCTATACTTTTTACTCAGTTAAAATTTCAACGGGTCCATTGAAAGGCCCATTTAGACCTGCTAGTCCGAAACCTCTACAAAAAGAACCGCAAAACAAGTTTTGATCATATTTTAGGAGTTCATGAAATTGATTAGTAGCTTTTCAACACAATTATATTGCAAAACCTCAATTTCTGTACTTTTTACTCAATTGAAATTCCAACGGGTCCATTGAAAGGCCCATTTAGACCTGCTCGTCCGAAACCTCTACAAAAAGGGTCGCAAAACAAGTTTTAATCAAATTTTAGGAGATCATGTAATTGATTAGGAGATTTTAAACACAATTATATTGCAAAACCTCAATTTATGTACTTTTTACTCGATTAATATTCCAACGGGTCCATTGAAAGGCCCATTTAGACCTGCTTGTCCGAAACCTCGACAAAAAGGGTCGCAAAACAAGTGTTAATCTAATTATAGGAGTTCAAATAATTGACTAGGAGCTTTTCAACACAGTTATATTGCAAAACCTCAATTTCTATACTTTTTACTCAGTTAAAATTTCAACGGGTCCATTGAAAGGCCCATTTAGACCTGCTCGTCCGAAACCTCTACAAAAAGGGTCGCAAAACAAGTTTTAATCAAATTTTAGGAGATCATGTAATTGATTAGGAGATTTTCAACACAATTATATTGCAAAACCTCAATTTCTGTACTTTTTACTCAATTGAAATTCCAACGGGTCCATTGATAGGCCCATTAAGACCCGCTCGTCCGAAACATCGACAAAAAGGACCGCAAAAAAATTTTAATCAAAATTTAGGAGTTCATTCAATTGACTAGGAACTTTTCAACACAATTATATTGCAAAACCTCAATTTATATACTTTTTACTCAGTTAAAATTTCAACGGGTCCATTGAAAGGCCCATTTAGACATGCTCGTCCGAAACCTCTACAAAAAGAACCGCAAAACAAGTTTTGATCATATTTTAGGAGTTCATGAAATTGATTAGTAGCTTTTCAACACAATTATATTGCAAAACCTCAATTTCTGTACTTTTTACTCAATTGAAATTCCAACGGGTCCATTGAAAGGCCCATTTAGACCTGCTCGTCCGAAACCTCTACAAAAAGGGTCGCAAAACAAGTTTTAATCAAATTTTAGGAGATCATGTAATTGATTAGGAGATTTTCAACACAATTATATTGCAAAACCTCAATTTATGTACTTTTTACTCGATTAATATTCCAACGGGTCCATTGAAAGGCCCATTTAGACCTGCTCGTCCGAAACCTCGACAAAAAGGGTCACAAAACAAGTGTTAATCTAATTATAGGAGTTCAAATAATTGACTAGGAGCTTTTCAACACAGTTATATTGCAAAACCTCAATTTCTATACTTTTTACTCAGTTAAAATTTCAACGGGTCCATTGAAAGGCCCATTTAGACCTGCTCGTCCGAAACCTCTACAAAAAGGGTCGCAAAACAAGTTTTAATCAAATTTTAGGAGATCATGTAATTGATTAGGAGATTTTCAACACAATTATATTGCAAAACCTCAATTTCTGTACTTTTTACTCAATTGAAATTCCAACGGGTCCATTGATAGGCCCATTAAGACCCGCTCGTCCGAAACATCGACAAAAAGGACCGCAAAAAAATTTTAATCAAAATTTAGGAGTTCATTCAATTGACTAGGAACTTTTCAACACAATTATATTGCAAAACCTCAATTTATATACTTTTTACTCAGTTAAAATTTCAACGGGTCCATTGAAAGGCCCATTTAGACATGCTCGTCCGAAACCTCTACAAAAAGAACCGCAAAACAAGTTTTGATCATATTTTAGGAGTTCATGAAATTGATTAGTAGCTTTTCAACACAATTATATTGCAAAACCTCAATTTCTGTACTTTTTACTCAATTGAAATTCCAACGGGTCCATTGAAAGGCCCATTTAGACCTGCTCGTCCGAAACCTCTACAAAAAGGGTCGCAAAACAAGTTTTAATCAAATTTTAGGAGATCATGTAAATGATTAGGAGATTTTCAACACAATTATATTGCAAAACCTCAATTTATGTACTTTTTACTCGATTAATATTCCAACGGGTCCATTGAAAGGCCCATTTAGACCTGCTCGTCCGAAACCTCGACAAAAAGGGTCACAAAACAAGTGTTAATCTAATTATAGGAGTTCAAATAATTGACTAGGAGCTTTTCAACACAGTTATATTGCAAAACCTCAATTTCTATACTTTTTACTCAGTTAAAATTTCAACGGGTCCATTGAAAGGCCCATTTAGACCTGCTCGTCCGAAACCTCTACAAAAAGAACCGCAAAACAAGTTTTGATCATATTTTAGGAGTTCATGAAATTGATTAGTAGCTTTTCAACATAATTATATTGCAAAACCTCTATTTCTGTACTTTTTACTCAATTGAAATTCCAACAAGTCCATTGAAAGGCCCATTTAGACCTGCTCGTCCGAAACCTCTACAAAAAGGGTCGCAAAACAAGTTTTAATCAAATTTTACGAGATCATGTAATTGATTAGGAGATTTTCAACACAATTATATTGCAAAACCTCAATTTATGTACTTTTTACTCGATTAATATTCCAACGGGTCCATTGAAAGGCCCATTTAGACCTGCTCGTCCGAAACCTCGACAAAAAGGGTCGCAAAACAAGTGTTAATCTAATTATAGGAGTTCAAATAATTGACTAGGAGCTTTTCAACACAGTTATATTGTAAAACCTCAATTTCTATACTTTTTACTCAGTTGAAATTCCAACGGGTCCATTGAAAGGCCCATTTAGGCATGCTCGTCCGAAACCTCTACAAAAAGAGTCGCAAAACAAGTTTTAATCAAATTTTAGGAGATCATGTAATTGATTAGGAGCTTTTCAACACAATTAAATTGCAAAACCTCAATTTATGTACTTTTTACTCAGTTAAACTTCCAACGCGTCCATTGAAAGGCCAATTTCGACCCGCTCGTCCGAAACCTCTACAAAAGGACTGCAAAACAAGTTTTAATCAAATTTTAGGAGTTCATGTAATTGATTAGGAGCTTTTCAACACAATTATATTGCAAAACTTCAATTTTTATACATTTTACTCAGTTAAAATTCCAACGGGTCCATTGAAAGGCCCATTTAGATCTACTCGTCCGATAGCTCTACATAAAGGACCGCAAAACAAGTTTTGATCATATTTTAGGAGTATAAATAAATGATTAGGAGCTTTTCAACACAATTATATTGCAAAACCTCAATTTTTATACTTTTTACTCAGTTAAAATTACAACGGGTCCATTGAAAGGACCATTTAGACATGCTCGTCCGAAACCTCTACAAAAATGGCCCCAAAATAAGTTTTAATTAAATTTTTAGGATATCATGTAATTGATTAGGAGATTTTCAACACAATTATATTGCAAAACCTCAATTTCTGTACTTTTTACTCAGTTAAAATTCTAACGGGTCCATTGAAAGGCCCATTTAGACCTGCTCGTCCGAAACCTCTACAAAAAGGACCGCAAAACAGGTTTTAATCAAATATTAGGAGTTCATGTAATTGACTAGGAGATTTTCAACACACTTATATTGCAAAACCTCAATTTCTGTACTTTTTACTTAGTTAAAATTCCAACGGGTCCATTGAAAGGCCCATTTAAACCTGCTCGTCCGAAACCTCGACAAAAAGGATCGCAAAACAAGTTTTAATCAAATTTTAGGAGATCATGTAATTGATTAGGAGCTTTTCCACACAATTATATTGCAAAACCTCAATTTCTGTACTTTTTACTTAGTTAAAATTCCAGCGGGTCCATTGAAAGCCCTATTTAGACCTGCTAGTCCGAAACCTCGACAAAAAGGTCTGCAAAACAAGTTTAATCAAATTTTAGGAGTTCAAATAATTGATTAGGATCTTTTCAACACAATTATATTGCAAAACCTCAATTTCTGTACTTTTTACTCAGTTGAAATTCAAATGCATCCATTGAAAGCCCCATTTTGACCTACTCGTCTGAAACCTCGACAAAAAAGGTCCGCAAAACAGGTTTTAATCAAATTTAAGGAGTTCAAATAATTGATTAGTAGCTTTTCAACACAATAATACTGCAAAACCTCAATTTCTGTACTTTTTACTCAGTTAAAATTCCAGCAGGTCCAATGAAAGGCCCATTTAGACATGCTCGTCCGAAACCTATACAAAAAGGGCCGCAAAACAAGTTTTAATGAAATTTTAGAAGATCATGTAATTGATTATGAGATTTTTAACACAATTATATTGCAAAACCTCAATTTCTGTACTTTTTACTCAGTTAAATTTCCAAGGGTCCATTGAAAGGCCCATTTAGACTTGCTCATCCGAAACCTCGACAAAAAGGACCGCAAAACAGGTTTTAATCAAATTTTAGGAGTTCAAATAATTGATTAGTAGCTTTTCAACACAATTATATTGCAAAACATCAATTTCTGTACTTTTTACTCAGTTGAAATTCCAACGGGTCCATTGAAAGGCCCATTTAGACCTGCTCGTTCGAAACCTCTACAAAAAGGGTCGCAAAACAAGTTTTAATCTAATTTTAGGAGATCATGTAATTGATTAGGAGATTTTCAACACAATAATATTGAAAAACCTCAATTTTTGTACTTTTTACTCAATTAAAATTCCAACGGGTCTATTAAAAGGCCCATTTAGACCTACTCGTCCGAAACCTCTACAAAAAGGACCGCAAAACAAGTTTTAATCAAATTTTAGGAGTTCATTCAATTGACTAGGAGCTTTTCAACACAATTATATTGCAAAACCTCAATTTCTGTACTTTTTACTCAGTTAAAATTCCATCAGGTCCATTGAAAGGCCCATTTAGACCTGCTCGTCCGAAACCTCGACAAAAAGGACCGCAAAACATGTTTTAATCAAATTTTAGGAGTTCAAATTATTGATTAGGAGCTTTTCAACACAATTATAGTGCAAAACCTCAATTTATGTACTTTTTACTAAGTTAAAATTCCAACGGGTCCATTGAAAGGCCAATTTCGACCCGCTCGTCCGTATCTTCTCCAAAAGGACTGCACAACAGGTTTTAATCAAATTTTAGGAGTTCATGTAATTGATTAGGAGCTTTTCGACACAATTGTATTGCAAAACCTCAATTTTTGTACTTCTTACTCAGTTAAAATTCCAACGCGTCCATTGAAAGGCCCATTTAGACCTGCTCGTCTGAAACCTCGACAAAAAGGACCGCAAAACAAGTTTTAATCAATTCTTAGGAGTTCAAATAATTGATTAGGAGATTTTCAACACAATTATATTGCAAAACCTCAATTTCTGTTCTTTTTACTCAGTTAAAATTCCAACGCGTCCATTGAAAGGCTAATATTGACCCGCTCATCCGAAACCTCTACAAAAGGACTGCAAAATAAGTTTTAATCAAATTTTGGGAGTTCATGTAATTGATTAGGAGATTTCAACACAATTATATTGCAAAACCTCAATTTCTGTTCTTTTTACTCAGTTAAAATTCCAACTGGTCCATTGAAAGGTCCATTTAGACCTGCTCGTTCGAACCTCTACAAACAAGGCCGCAAAACAAGTTTTAATCAAATTTTAGATCATGTAATTGATTAGTAGCTTTTCAACACAACTATATTGCAAAACCTCAATTTCTGTACTTTTTACTTAGTTAAAATTCCAACAGGTCCATTGAAAGGCCCATTTAGACATGCTCGTCCGAAACCTATACAAAAAGGGTCGCAAAACAAGTTTTAATGAAATTTTAATCAAATTGTAGGAGTTCAAATAATTGATTAGTAGCTTTTCAACACAATTATATTGCAAAACCTCAATTGCTGTACTTTTTACTCGGTTGAAATACGAACAAGTCCATTGAAAGACCCATTTCCACCCGCTCGTCCGAAACCTCGACAAAAAGGACCGCAAAACAAGTTTTAATCAAATTTTAGGAGTTCAAATAATTTATTAGTAGGTTTTCAACACAACTATATTGCAAAACCTCAATTTATGTCCTTTTTACTCAGTTAAAATTCCAACGGGTCCATTGAAAGGCCCATTTAGACCTGCTCATTCGAAACCTCTACAAAAAAGGCCGCAAAACAAGTTTTAATCAAATTTTAGGAGATCATGTAATTGATTAGTAGCTTTTCAACACAACTAAATTGCAAAACCTTAATTTCTGTACTTTTTACTCAGTTAAAATTCCAACAGGGCCATTGAAAGTCCCATTTAGACATGCTCGTCCGAAACTTATACAAAAAGGGTCGCAAAACAAGTTTTAATGAAATTTTAATCAAATTTTAGGAGTTCAAATAATTGATTAGTAGCTTTTCAACACAATTATATTGCAAAACCTAAATTGCTGTACTTTTTACTCAGTTGAAATACGAACAGGTCAATTGAAAGGCCCATTTCCACCCGCTCGTCTGAAACCTCGACAAAAAGGATCGCAAAACATGTTTTAATCAAATTTTAGGAGTTCAAATAATTGATTAGGAGCTTTTCAACACAGTTATATTGCAAAACCTCAATTTCTGTAGTTTTTACTCAGTTAAAATTCCAACGGGTCCATTGAAAGGCCCATTTAGACCAGCTCGTCCGAAACCTCGACAAAAATGACCGCAAAAAAAATTTAATCAAAATTTAGGAGTTCATTCAATTGACTAGGAGCTTTTCAACACAATTATATTGCGAAACCTCATTTTATGTACTTTTTATTCAGTTAAAATTCCAACGGGTCCATTGAAAGGCCCATTTAAACCTGTTCGTCCGAAACCTCTACAAAAAGGACCGCAAAACAAGTTTTAATCATATTTTAGGAGTTCAAATAATTGATTAGGAAATTTTCAACACAATTATATTGCAAAACCTCAATTTATGTACTTTTTACTCATTTAAAATTCCAATTGTTCCATTGAAAGGCCCATTTAGACCTGCTCGCCCGAAACTTCTACAAAAAGGGTCGCAAAACAAGTTTTAATCAAACTTTAGGTGATCATGTTATTGATTAGTAGCTTTTCAACACAACTATATTGCAAAACCTCAATTTCTGTACTTTTTACTCAGTTGAAATTCCAACGGGTCCATTAAAAGGCCCATTTAGACTTGCTCGTCCGAAACCTCGACCAAAAGGGTTGCAAAACAAGTGTTAATCAAATTTTAGGAGTTCAAATAATTGACTAGGAGCTTTTCAACACAGTTATATTGCAAAACCTCAATTTCTATACTTTTTACTCAGTTTAAATTCCAACGGGTCCATTGAAAGGCCCATTTCGACTCGCTCGTCCGAAACCTCTACAAAAAGGACAGCAAAATAAGTTTTAATCAAATTTTAGGAGTTTATGTAATTGATTAAGATCTTTTCAACACAATTGTATTGCAAAACCTCAATTTCTGTACTTTTTACTCGGTTAAAATTCCAACTAGTCCATTGAAAGGCCCATTAAGACCTGCTCGTCGGAAACCTCTACAAAAAAGGCCGCAAAACAAGTTTTAATCAAATTTTAGGAGATCATGTAATTGATTAGGATATTTTCAACACAATTATATTGCAAAACCTCAATTTCTGTACTTTTTACTCAGTTAAAATTCCAACGGGTCCTTTGGAAGGCCCATTTCGACCCGTTCGTTTGAAACCTCTACTACAGGACCGCAAAACAAGTTTTAATTAAATTTTAGGAGTTCAAATAATTGATTAGGAGCTTTTCAACACAAGTATATTGCAAAACCTCAATTTCTGTACTTTTTATTCAGTTAAAATTCCAACGGGTCCATTGAAAGGCCCATTTAGACCTGCTCGTCCGAAACCTCTACAAAAAGTACCGCAAAACAAGTTTTAATCAAATTTTAGGAGTTCAAATAATTGATTAGGAGATTTTCAACACAATTATATTGCAAAACCTCAATTTATGTACTTTTTATTCAGTTAAAATTCTAACGGGTCCATTGAAAGGTCCATTTAGACCTGCTCGTCCGAAACCTCTACAAAAAAGGCCGCAAAACAAGTTTTAATCAAATTTTAGGAGATCATGTAATTGATTAGTAGCTTTTCAACACAATTATATTGCAAAACCTAAATTTCTGTACTTTTTACTCAGTTGAAATTCCAACGGGTCCATTGAAAGGCCCATTTCGACCTGCTCGTCCGAAACCTCGACAAAAAGGGTCCCAAAGCAAGTTTTAATCAAATTTTAGGAGTTCAAATAATTGATTAGTAGCTTTTCAACACAATTATATTGCAAAACCTCAATTTTTGTACTTTTTACTCAGTTGAAATTCCAACGGGTACATTGAAAGGCCCATTTAGACCTGCTCGTCCGAAACCTCTAAAAAAAGGGTCGCAAAACAAGTTTTAATCAAATTTTAGGAGATCATGTAATTGATTAGGAGATTTTCAATACAATTATATTGCAAAACCTCATTTTCTGTACTTTTTACTGAGTTAAAATTCCAACGGGTCCATTGAAAGGCCCATTTAGACCTGCTCGTCCGAAACCTCTATAAAATGGACTGCAAAACAAGTTTTAATCAAATTTTAGGAGTTCATTCAATTGACTAGGAGCTTTTCAACACAATTATATTGCGAAACCTCAATTTCTGTACTTTTTTACTCAGTTAAAATTCCAACGGGTCCATTGAAAGTCCCATTTAGACATGCTCATCCAAAACCTCTACAAAAAGGACCGCAAAACAAGTTTTAATCAAATTTTAGGAGTTCAAATAATTGATTAGGTGTTTTCAACACAATTATATTGCAAACCTCAATTTCTTTACTTTTTACTCAGTTAAAATTCCAACAGGTCCATTGAAAGGCTCATTTCGACCCGTTCGTCCGAAACCTCTACAAAAGGACTACAAAACAAGTTTTAATCTAATTTTAGGAGTTCATGTAATTGATTAAGAGCTTTTCAACACAATTATATTGCAAAACCTCAATTTCTGTACTTTTTACTCAGTTAAAATTCCAACGGGTCCATTGAAAGGCCCATTTAGACCTGCTAGTCCGAAACCTCGACAAAAAGGACCGCAAAACAAGTTTTAATCAAATTTTAGGAGTTCAAATAATTGATTAGGAGATTTTCAACACAATTATATTGCAAAACCTTAATTTCTGTACTTTTCACTCGGTTAAAATTCCAACGGGTCCATTGAAAGGCCCATTTAAACCTGCTCGTCCGAAACCTCTATAAAAAGGACCACAAAAAAGTTTTATTCAAAATTTAGGAGTTCAAATAATTGATTAGGAGCTTTTCAACACAATTATATTGCAAAACCTCAATTTTATAGTTTTTACTCAGTTAAAATTCCAACGGGCCCATTGAAAGACCCATTTAGACCTGCTCGTCCAAAACCTCTACAAAAAGAACCGCAAAAAAGTTTTATTCAAATATTAGGAGTTCAAATAATTGATTAGGAGCTTTTCAACACAATTATATTACAAAACCTCAATTTATGTACTTTTTACTCAGTTAAAATTCCAACGAGTCCATTGAAAGACCCATTTCGACCCGCTCGTCCGAAACTTGTAATGCCCCGGGTTTAGGGATCGAGTGTTACTCAGGTAAATCGGGTTCGAGTTGTGGGTTTGTTTTAAAATTTAATTAAGCTTTGGTTTTAATTAAAAGGGTTTGGATTCATTAAGGGCAAACTAGTAATTTTAAAATAAAAGGAAATAAGATAAGAGAAAAGTGGATTTTTTAAAATGCTATCCATCTTCTTCTTCCTCACAATTTCACGTTAAACCCTCCCCTTAACCCCTAAACACTATTTCATCAAATTTCTTGTTCAATTCAAGGGCTCTCTTCAAGGTAAGCACATTTTTTTAATTCTCCTCATTATTTCCAACATTTCCATAGCTTTAGTTTTCATAGAAATCCTCTTTCAAAGTTTTTGAGGTTTTCAAGTTTTGAAGTGAAAGTATGAAACTTTAATGGATTTTCGTTTTGTTTTTGACATGTAGAGTTAAGCTATGAGTTATCCTAACCTTAAGATACATTATATCTCAATTTGGTTGGCTTTTATTAAGAATCCCGAAATTGGGTTTTGGGGGTATTTTAAAAGTGTCAAAATTTGTGTTTTTGGTGTGGTTTTGTGGAAGGGAGTTGGGCTGGTACTATAGCGATGCTAGAAGGGTGTTTTGAAGGTGTTTGGAGGTGTTTTGGGCATTGGATTTGGTAGTTTTCTGCTGGGTTATTAGGGAGTACGAAAATGAAGAAGTTTTGTTTAGTTCATGGGTTGGAAATGCGGTAAATGGGTCTTGGAATTGTATCTTGATTGTGACAGTGGTTTTGGGGCTGAATGATTTAGTAAATTGTTGTTTTTTATTGGCTAGAATCAATGGAAACCATCGAAGAGGCTTCGAGCACGATTCCGGGGAATTCGGAGACTTGAGATCGGTGTTCGGTTTCCGTTTGGGTTGCATCGGTGAGTGAAAATGTCTTGAACTTGTTTTGATTACAAAGAGGGTTTCTTGGGGGTTTGGGTGGAGCCTTGAGGGCTAACCTAAACCCAAGTGTAAGTTTACTAATCCTACCTTGATGATTAAGTGATGATGTATGAGTAATTGTTGTGATATCATATGTTTTATGGATTGCTTTTATATCCGTTGTTGTTGTGTAGTCATTATTGGTGTCGAGCCTCACATGGTGGTTGTGTAACTACGGTGATTAGTGGTCCCACCGGTAGTGACTAGTAGTAGAGTAAGGTGATGTGTGGTCCCATCGGAAAACTACTAGTCGAACGATGATGTGTGGTCCCACCGTGTGTTTGGTTGTGCATGTGCAAACCATGTAGTTGTGTTGTGTTGCTTTCGTGCATTCAAATGGTTTATTTATCACTTACGAAATGTGTTTTGAAAACTGCATGATTGATGATGTTTTTAGAGCTTCGCTCACTAAGCTATCAAGCTTACGCTCTCCTTTTTTCAACATCCTGATCGTTAGAGTTCGGAAGGAAAGTGGGCAAGGGAGGAGCTTTTTGGAGTTCTCGAGTAGCTCAAGTATAATTTAAGTAATTGTAATAATGCCTAGACATTAGGGGTATTAGACTTGTATGTAGTTGGAGTTCACACTCCTTTGTTGGCTTTTGATGTCCTAGCATGTTTGGTTTGTTGATGCCATGTGGTTGTATGAGCATTGTTAGACTCATATAGGTTGGTTTGTTGTTAAGGCCTTGTCATGGATTTGTAAACCATGTATGTTGTTGCCTTTATGCTTGTGTTCAAAGGCTTATGACCTTGATCCATGAATGCTTATGTTTGTTTTAAAAGCATGTGAAACCTTGCCATGAAATGCCTATTTGTGTGTTTACTGCCTTTGAGGGAATTGGTGAAGTCATGTATGTTTTTATGCATGTTTCCTACCTAAATGCCTATCTTGAGAGGAATGCCATGTTTGTTCGGTTAAGTAGCCTCGCATGCTTAGTCTTGGATGCTAAATGATGTATGAATGTTGGTGTGTTGCTAGACGAGTCGTAAAATGCATCTAGAGTTGAGTCTTAGGTTGTCCTTCAGCTAATTTGAGTCTTGCAGTGCAGGGCGTATCGGTACGCCCAAGGGCCGTATCGATACGGTCCTACACTTTGGGGCTCAGATTAAGCCTAGCATACCGGTACACGGGGGTGTATCGATACGCCAAAAGCTCTCTGGAAATCTGAGATATTGACGAGATTTTGGTGTATCGGTACGGGTCTAGGGTGTATCGGTACGGTCTTATATCGTTGACTGTGAGAAGTTGACCGTTGAGGGCGTATCGGTACGGTCAATCCAGTGTACCGATACGGTCTCCCTAGGTTGACTCTAGGTTGTTGACCAAGTCAAGGCGTATCGATACGGTCTCCTAGCGTATCGATACGGCCTGTTGAAAAGGCTAAAATGGACTGTTGAATTACTTGTTTTGAATGCTTTGCATTGCTTCATTGTCTTTCTGCTGTCGTATCTCACATAGGATGTATGAATGCCTTTAGACAAGATAATGTTTAAAAGGAATTTTCTAGGGTTGCTAACCGAAGGGGAGCTTTAACGAGTTTCACTTCGGTTTTCCCCGTGTAACCTACTCGGACCGGTCAGTCGTCCAGACCAGGACGAGGGGGTTACATTTGGTGGTATCAGAGCCTGAGGTTTTCGAGACCTCTTGTTACATACTGATGTGTAACATTTTCTATGCTATATTATTTTTATTATTGTGTTTACTATGAATATAGTATGTTTGGTGTGTTTTGAATAAGTTTGATATGCCTTATAATGTTTTTATAATTGTTTAAGTGTTATTGAATAAGTTTACAAAACTTTGATAGAAGTTTCATTGTTTTGTGACAGGTACGTAGGAGGACACTAGCTCAAGTGAGCATATGCAGCTCAACTCCAGCTCAAGTGAGTGTGTGCAGCTCATCTCCAGCTCACCAGAGTGTATGCAGCTCGGACCCAGCTCAAGAGAGTGTAACCAGCTCACTTTCAGCTCATTACACTTTCAGCTAGTTCGTTTCAGCTCAGCTCATTTTCTGTCAGCCCAACTTAGATTCAGTAGCTCAACTACAGCTGACACGTCCAGTAGCAGCTGAACAAGTGTCCAACAAGGGTGTGGCAGCCAGTGCAACAGGTGTGAACCGAATTGTCGTTGTCTCAACTATGTGTGTGATTGTGCGAGCCCTTGTTTTCACCATGGAACAACAAGCTGAACCATTGTTTCCACATTTACACATGTGGGTCAATGGCCATTTGATTTTCAAACACGACATATTTTATATATATGGCCGTTTGCTTTGAATTTCAAATTTCAAACAAACATGCACATTTTGCATGTGCCATTATCACATTGCCGCTCCACTTTGAAAGTTTTTGTTTGTGGCTTTGAAATTCAAAAGCCATGCATGCACATTTATCATGTGGCCTTATCCACATTACAACCACCAAATTTCAAATACACGGCCAGAAAGGTGCAGCCGCCCATTGGAGGTTTATATTTGTAAATTTAGTTTTTTTAAAGGCTTAATTAACAGCCAGAAATTTCATTCGGTAGTTTCCCTCTTGTCCCTATATATGTACACTGAATTTCACCATGTAAAAGGTTAGACAATTTATGAATAAAATTTTGTGAGATTATTCTCTCAATTTCGGTTTTTCAACGAGCTTTCTTTGGCATTTCAGACGTTTGTTGTGTCAAATTTACTTGATACTTCAGGTTCCTAGATCGCTATCTAGTGGGTCCAAGTCCTCCGACGTGAGGCATATTCGATTCGGGTTTGCATTGTATATTGTGCAGGTTCTTTCGAGCTTTCCGTCTTTGACGTTAGACAGATTCGATTCGGGTTTGCTCAGTAGATTGTGTAGGTTCTTTCGAGTTTACCGTTACTGAATTTCCACTGAATTTCCAGCAATGTTTCTATCATTTTCCGGACACCGAAACAGCCGTGAACGCATCTTGAAGCATTCGTCGTCTTCGTCGTCCAAATCTGTCCAGAAATTCCTACACCCTTTTCTTTGTTTCTTTTTATTTTCTTTTTATATTTTCTTGTTATTTTGATCCTAAAACAATGTCCATTTTTGTTTTTATTGCAGAGATATGCTTGCTACTATCCTAGATCCGTTACAGACAAGAAACATTGTTTCTCAAGCAACGTACCCCTTTTATCATATGGTATCAGAGCTTAGTCATATTTTAGCACTTTCTGCACTACCATACACCAAAAACATACAAAAGTCAAAAACAAAAAAGAGGAAAATTTGAAGAAAAAAATTATAGAAAAAGTCAACGTTGACCAAAAAAATTCAAAGTAAACTCGAAATAAAAAAATAAAAAAAAATTAAATTCAAAGATTGTGTTTCTTTTCATACATATGTGCTATTTGTTTGTGAAAATGATGAAGGATGCTCAAATTTTCCATGGAATGCTTCAAAATCACCCGAAATGATGTGTTCTTGTTTGTTCGGTGATAGGATCGTTGTAAGCATTTCTTTTGTAGTAAGTTGTTTCCTTTCCTTCATTTTATCAGCCTTCATTTATTTTGTTTCATCACCAATTTTCAGTCTTCTTATTTTTTTCTTTTTCAGCCTTTTTTATTTCACCTAACAGCCCCTATTTTGTCCTCTAACCATTTGTTTGTTTACCTATTATATTATCTTGTAAGTTTGACACAGTTAACAAGTCTGAAAGATCGAGTTAGTTCCTTAAAGAACTAATTGCGAGAGATCGAGTGGAAAAGGCAATTGAGCGTGTGAGAACAGAAGGGGGGGGACAAAAGAGCCATTCAAGTATTCTCCCGAGTGAAACACGAGCGTTTGAGTGCAATTGTTGAGCGATCTTTCCTGGGAGCGATCTGCGAGATTTTGTTGAGTGTGCAGTGAGGTCAATTTTTTTATTTTTATCACTAATATATATATATATATATTGTGTTTTTTTGTTTGTAGTTTTGGTTTTTCAACATGGCAGGTTCTGATGATAATTCAGGTGAACAACAACCACCGAATCTCCAGATGCAAGCCTTAGAGCGCATGATACAACGAGTGATTGCTAATGCATTGCAACCTATACATTCTCAATTGGATAGATTAGATGGGGGTGGTTTCCATTTTGTCCATAAAGAGATAAATGATGACAATGTGCAGACATTGACTACCGGTGAAGCACTTGTTGACAAGAGAAGTCTGAATGATCAGCCAGCACAAGATGAATCGCAACGGAACAATCTCTTCCATACGAGATGCAACGTGAACGACAAGGTATGTATTGTGATTATTGATAGTGGTAGTTGTGCTAACGTTGCTAGTACTCTCATGGTTGACAAGTTAGGACTGAAGACGACATCGCATCCCAATCCGTACAAGTTACAATGGTTGAATGATGGTATTGAAATCAAAGTTACCGAACAAGTTGTTATACCATTTTTCATTGGAAAATACAAGGATGAGGTAACTCGTGATGTTTGTTCTATGGATACTTGTCATTTGTTGTTAGGAAGACCGTGACAGTATGATAAGAGAGTTTTGCACGATTGTTACACCAATCGATACTCTTTTACTCATGAGGGCAAAAGGTAACTTTGGCACCTATGACTCCAAGTGAAGTATATGAAGACGAAGTTCGTTTGAAAGCGAGTACTGCAACTTGGAAGGCCAACAAAGAGAAGAATGAATGTGAAAAGAAGAAAGCAAATCCACAAGTATTATCTGATTCGACATTTTCTTCTATTTCTTCTTCTAACTTGCAGGTTAATAAGGTGCTGCCATGTGAAGTTCCCAAGGTTGCTACTGTTGGCATCTCTAGTGCATCTATGTTCTTTCTAGAAATTCAGCAACCTTCTTTACCACGTTTTGGCGTTCCTTTCCATTGTACTATTGATTTTTCATTTTTATATGTTGATTTCTTTGGTTGTACATTGGATTGTGAACAACCTTGTGTTGTGATTCGGGATAATCGTCGAGATTCTTGTTGTTCTTTGGAGTTGCCTTTGTATGTCATTGTTTGTAGGATTACGAATGTGCAACGAGCATTGTCCAACTTTATGTTGTGCATTACTCAGAAAGGTGCAAGAAAGAAGGCATTTCCATTTGTGTTCTTTATAAAAGAACTTGATTCGAGAGGATGGCACATATGCCGAGCATGAAAGATGAGGAAGTTCCCTGCAATGCGAAAGTCGAAATTGTTCCCTTTTGTAATGAGGGTCGATTTGGGGACAAATCGCATTAAAGTAGGGGGATGATGTGAGCACATTTATGCCACCCAACGATGCAGCTTCAAACTTTCAGGGAAGTTTGTTTTTTTCTTTTGTTACATACTGATGTGTAACATTTTCTATGCTATATTATTTTTATTAGTGTGTTTACTAGGAATATAGTATGTTTGGTGTGTTTTGAATAAGTTTGACATGCCTTAGAATGTTTTTATACTTGTTTAAGTGTTATTGAATAAGTTTACAAAACTTTGATAGAAGTTTCATTGTTTTGTGACAGTTACGTAGGAGGACACGTCTAGTAGCAGCTGAACAAGTGTCCATCAAGGGTGTGGCAGCCAGTGCAACAGGTGTGAACCGAATTGTCATTGTCTCGAGTATGTGTGTGATTGTGCGAGCCCTTGTTTTCATCATGGAACAACAAGCCGAACCATTGTTTCCACATTTACACATGTGCGTCAATGGCCATTTGGTTTTCAAACATGACATATTTTATATATATGGTCGTTTGCTTTGAATTTCAAATTTCAAACAAACATGCACATTTTGCATGTGCCATTATCACATTGCCGCTCCACTTTGAAAGTTTTTGTTTGTGGCTTTGAAATTCAAAAGCCATGCATGCACATTTATCACGTGGCCTTATCCACATTACAACCACCAAATTTCAAATACACGTCCAGAAAGGTGCAGCCGCCCATTGGAGGTTTATATTTGTAATTTTAGTTTTTTTAAAGGCTTAATTAACAGCCAGAATTTTCATTCGGTAGTTTCCCTCTTGTCCCTATATATGTACACCGAATTTCACCATGTAAAAGGTTAGACCGTTTATGAATAAAATTTTGTGAGATTATTCTCTCAATTTCGGTTTTTCACCGAACTTTCTTTGGCATTTTAGACGTTTTTTGTTGTGTCAAATTTACTTGATACTTCGGGTTCCTAGATCGCTATCTAGTGGGTCCAAGTCCTCCGACGTGAAGCATATTCGATTTGGGTTTGCATAGTATATTGTGCAGGTTCTTTCGAGCTTTTCGTCTTTGACGTTAGATAGATTCGATTCAGGTTTGCTCAGTAGATTGTGCAGGCTCTTTCAAGTTTAACGTTACCAAATTTCCGTTGAATTTCTAGCAACGTTTCTGTCATTTTTCGGACACTGAAACAGCCGTGAACGCATCTTGAAGCATTCGTCTTCTCCGTCGTCCAAATCTGCCAGAAATTCCCACACCCTTTTTCTTTGTTTCTTTTTATTTTCTTTTTATATTTTCTTGTTATTTTGATCCTAAAACAATGTCCATTTTTGTTTTTATTGCAGAGATATGCTTGCTACTATCCTAGATCCGTTACAGACAAGGAACGTTGTTTCTCAAGCAACGTACCCCTTTTATCAAAGAGTGTGAAGATGATCTCCCTCACAAGAACTCGTCGAACTTATGTTGAAGAAGACTTCTAAGGCACAAGTAATCAACACTTGCAAAAACAAACTCACTAAATATTTCATTAACCAAAGAAAATATGAATAATCTGAATTACAATGGTGGAGGTTTCATCCTTTTATAAGTGAAGGATAGCCAAAGTAATTTAACTTCTTCTAAAACAAGGAATCCCTAAATTAATTAAAAAATAAAAGAAAAACAACCTTTAAACTCCTTGTGCTTAGGCTGCAAGTGATAAGCTGATAAGTGGAAGTGATAAGCTGATAAGAGCTGCTTGGGAGAAGAGTGTATGGTTCCTAAAGTATATAAAACCCTAAAAACATAATTTAAATGTTAATAATTAAGTTGGGCTAAGTCTAATTTGTCCAAAAGTTTTATATAATAGCTTTCAAGATGCGTTGAAAAGGTAACTGAATGATGGTCAATTTGTTAGAAGACAACTCTGCCCAGAAATTCCCAGATCCCATCGAAAAATTCGTCGCAAGTTGGCTGACTTTCCAGACTTCACAAACAGATTCAGCTTCTTGTCCAATATGCATTGCTTCAGCCCTCCCATGCTTGTATCAATGGCTCTTGGAATAAAATCAATCTGATGTTCAATGCCACAAAGAGGGGGCAAACCCTTTGGTGTTTCATCCGAAAACACATCCTCAAATTCCTACAAAAGAGATGAAATTGAAGCAGACAAATCACTTGGAATCTCAACCAATAAACAACTATCTTTAAACAACAAAATAAACAAAGAATGCTAAGAGGAAAGACATTTCCTGATTTCCTTGCTGCTTGCGTACACATTCATCTTCTTTTTCCCTCGAGCTTCTTCGATATTCTTTCGCTATCTCACTTGGTCTTCTTGCACTTGACTCAGAATCAAAGGTGCCAAGGTGATCTTCTTACCTGCATGCATAAAAGAATACTTGTCCGTAAAGCCATCATGCATCGCCCTTTTGTCATACTGCCATGGGCGTCCCAAAAGTAAATGGCTTGCATTCATTGAGACAACATCGCAAAGTACTTCATCCTTGTACTTTCCTAAGGAGCATATACCCTAACTTGGATGAGGCCTTGAGGGTGGTAAAAGGACTTAGACTGAGAAACAATGGATGTTTAACAATCTAAAGTATCAAGATGGAAATAAAAGGGAGACGCCACAAATCAATAAAGATTTGATAAGTCAAGAAGTTCTAAAAAGAACAAGGATGAGAGAAAACCTCACAAAGTAATTTTTATAATTTGAATTGTGTGTTTACAAATGAAAATGCATTACATATTTATAGTAAATGAAAGGGGTGGTCGAAATGGTGTGTAGGGGAGAGGGAATGATTCGGCAGCTTTGGTGTCTCCCTCCTTTGGCCGAATTGGTGTGATAAGGGCTTGAATATGTGTTGATAACCTATCAAGCACTATTCGACAGCCTTGCACCTTTCCAAATTGGCGCCAAGGTGTGTAGAGGTGCCTAGGTTCCCTCCTTTGCTATTCGGCTAGGTAGGTGCCCTTCCATCACTTAGCTAGGTAGCTAGTGTCACTAGCTGGACCACTGAAGGAGCTGTTAGTAGTCAGAGGAGCTGGAGATGAGCTGGACGAGCTAGGCTTGAGCTGACTTGAGCTGAGCTAGCTAGCTAACTTAGCTAGCTAAAGGTGAGTAGCTGATTTGAGCTGAGCTAGCTAGCTGACTTAGCTAGCTAAAGGTGAGTAGCTGATTTGAGCTGATCCGAGCTTCCTTTAGCTGAATGAGCTAGTCTTGAAGTGCCTTTAAGTTGTCCTCTAGCTACTGGAGTGTTTTGGAGCTGAAACGAATCCTCCTTTGCTCAGAAATCACCCTTTTGCTATTTGAGCTCTTTGAATATGTTTTGAGCTGAGTGAGTTGGTCCTTTAGTATCCTTGAGCTCTTTTAAGATTTCATAAGTGTCCTCGAACCATTTGGCAGCTTGTAGAGTCTTGAAACCGCCGAACAACGTTTTGAGCTGATTTTGACATTTTGAGCTGTAACCGAGCTGTAGCACACTCCCTTGAGCTGTGTTAATATAACCTATGAAGAAAACAATGAATTATATAAGTAATGTCTCCTTTAAATAGTATAGGGACTATAATGCATAAGTATAAAGTAAAGTTTTAAATGATGCAAACTATAATCTAAAGATGCAAACATTTGCTTAAGTAAAGATGTGGTTTTAAACTTAAGTATGGGTATCACATATATAACATGCTAAGGTCATGAAAATAAAGTATGTAAAACATATACAGAGTATGATGTGATAACATGAATCTAAATAACCAGAAATGAGTGTAGAAAAAGTAAGTAATATGAGAGAAGTAAAGAAAACTCATGTGTCTTTCATGTTTAAAACACAACATGAAAGTGTGCAAAACTTGCTGGTGAACGTGCACACATCATCCCCTCCTTCTTTTGAGCGATTTGTCCTCAAATCGAAGGTTGCTGGTTTAGGACCATCTCTTCTATGAATGATAGAACATTGGTGTGCTTACTTTCCAAGTTTCTTCTTAGTTTTCTGCAAAGAAAAAGAAAAAGAAACATGTGCTTGATTGGGGTTAGAATAAACTGATTTGATCATAGGGCGTGTCAAAAGACATTCCCTAATCATTTCAATATTGCCGCTCATTTGGTCATCCTTGGCTTTGAGTTTTGCTTGAGCCTTTTCATGCTTCCATGCCTCCACACTTTGTTTCATCAGATTCTGATCATGCTGCACTTGTTTAGGAGTCATTTGCGTGAGAACAATCTTCTTTCCTCCATGCTTGAATATGAACCGACTTGAGTAGCAATCATGCATGGTTCTTCGATCATATTGACATGGCCTCCCGAGTAGTATATGGCTAGCGTGAATGGGTACAACATCACACAAAACTTCATCTTTGTAAGAACCAATGGAGAAAGGAATAAGAACCTGTTTGGTAACCTTTAACTCTCCTGAATCGTTCAGCCACTGAAGCTTGTATGGTGCTGGATGTTTGAGGGTTTTAAGGCCCAATTTGTCTACCATAAGTGTCCTGGCCACATTTGTGCAACTTCCCCCGTCGATGATCAGAAAACAAACTTTATCTTGAACATGGCACCGGGTGTGGAAGATATTTTCTCTTTGTTCTTGTTCTGCTACCATTTGAGCATTTAGGAGTCTCTTGACCACCATTAATTTGCCATCCACGGCAGGGGTGATCCTCTTCTTCAGATTCTAATTCTTCTTCTTGGATTTTTTCTTCTTGATCTGATGCAATTTCCCCATTGTCCATTAGAAGCATAGTATTCTTGTTAGGACATTGACTAGCAATATGGCCATGTCCTAAGCACTTGAAGCATTTGATTTCTCTGGACCGGGTATGTGGTTTTGATTGCTTCCCTCGAGCATTCTCTACAACAACCTTACTCTTGGAAGATTCGGCTAGTTCCTTGGCCTGAAAAGGAGTGGCCTTCTTTGGTGCATTAGAAGTCCATTTTGGTGCAGAGGTGATGACGCTCCTAGAGGAAGTCCTCCTACGTTGCTGCCTTTCAATTTTAATGGCCATGTGCACCATTTCTTCAATTTCAATGTAGTGTTGTAATTCCACCACATTAGCAATGTCTAGATTAAGCCCTGCTAGAAACCTAGCCATGGTAGCCTCTCGATCTTCCTCCACACTTGCACAGATCATGGCAACTTCCATTTCTTTATAATAATCCTCCACGCTTCTGTTGCCTTGTTTGAGGTTCTGCAACTTATAATAGAGATCACGGTGATAATGGTTAGGTACAAATCTTTTTCACATTATACCTTTCATTTGTGTCCAAGTGCTGATTGGTCTTTCACCGTTTCTTCTCCTAGAACTCTTCAACTGATCCCACCATATCAAAGCATAATCAATGAATTCCATGGCTGCCAATCGAACCTTTTTCTGTTCAGAATAGTTGTGACATTCAAAAATGTGTTCGACCTTGCTTTCCCATTCTAAATAAGCTTTTGGATCCGTTTTGCCTTGAAAAGGAGGTATGTTAACCCGAATGCTTCCCAAATTGTCATCAACCTGGCCTCGATCTCTTGCATGACTTCTGATGGATACGACATCCTCTGCATCACTTTCTTCAACAATCTCATGCTTAAAGATATTTCTAGGCTGGTTTTGCCTCTCATGTCCCCTATTGCTTCGGTTATCTCCTTGGGAACCTTCAAGCCGATCCATCCTCTCATGAATAGGCTCTAATTCTACACGTAGAAGCCTTCTCATCTCCTAAATTAGTGCTTGAGTCTGGAGGTTTTGAGTAGGGTGTTCTTCTTCATTGTCACTTGCATGCTGAGACATTTTAAATTGAAAATATGAATGGAATTTAGGACCTCACCAGTTTATACACACAAAATCCTCACGTTCACTCCAAGGAAAGTAAGATGTCGCTCAATTCACTCGTGTTTGCACTCTAGGACTTATTTGGCTTTTACATGTCCTCTTCTGCTCTCACAAACTCTCTGTGCCTTTTTCCACTCAAATTCTCTCAAAACGAGTTCTTAAGAGAACTAACTCGAACCTGTCAAAACTTTTATTGATAATATGGCGTTTGGGCTGCAAAACAATGGTTAGGGTTGGAAATAGAAAGAAAGAGTTTAAAATGAAAAGGAAAAAGTTTAGGGACTGAAATGTAAGAAAAAGGTAAAAATAAGGATACAAATGAAAGAAATGAAGAAAACAGAACGTTACCACAAAACTTGACTTACAAACTGGTCATGAGCAATCAAACTTGAGGAACTTCTCAGAGTTGGTTGCTTGGACGTTTGTACTTCAATCTTCACCCTTTTGAAATTCTGATTTTCTTTTCTTTTTTTTGATCTACTTCAGATTCCTTGTGTTTGGAACAATCTGAATTTTCTCTTTTTTTTTGTTTTTTTATTATCAGAATTGAAATAAGAAGATATAAGGCTTACTTGATTCTTCCTTTTTGCTCTGATAGCACATGATACGCTCCAACTCTTCAATTGATGTTGTAGAGAGAAGCTTTGATTGCCCGGACCTTTGAATGCAAGCAAGCCTTGTATCACGGATGTTTTCTTGTGAAAATATGTTGAAATGGATGAAAGGAGATAGGTTGCAGAAGGATGGTAGTGTTTGTATGTCAAAAGGGTGTAAGGAAAGGAAGATAGATAAGTAGGAAGATGGTTTCGGATGGTGTATGGAAGATGGTGAAGAGAAAGGATGTTGGTAGTATTCAAAGGCTCAAAAAGATGAACATATGCTAAGGAGCATATACCCTAACTTGGATGAGGCCTTGAGGGTGGTAAAAGGACTTAGACTGAGAAACAATGGATGTTTAACAATCTAAAGTATCAAGATGGAAAGAAAAAGGGAGACGCCACAAATCAATAAAGATTTGATTAGTCAAGAAGTTCTAAAAAGAACAAGGATGAGAGAAAACCTCACAAAGTAATTTTTATAATCTGAATTGTGTGTTTACAAATGAAAATGCATTACATATTTATAGTAAATGAAAGGGGGTGGCCGAAATGGTGTGTAGGGGAGAGGGAATGATTCGGCAGCCTTGGTGTCTCCCTCCTTTGGCCGAATTGGTGTGATAAGGGCTTGAATAGGTGTTGATAACCTATCAAGCACTATTCGGCAGCCTTGCACCTTTCCAAATTGGCGCCAAGGTGTGTAGAGGTGCCTAGGTTCCCTCCTTTGCTATTCGGCTAGGTAGGTGCCCTTCCATCACTTAGCTAGGTAGCTAGTGTCACTAGCTGGACCACTGAAGGAGCTGGTAGTAGTCAGAAGAGCTAGAGATGAGCTGGACGAGCTAGGCTTGAGCTGACTTGAGCTGAGCTAGCTAGCTAAATGTGAGTAGCTGATTTGAGCTGATCCGAGCTTTCTTTAGCTGAGTGAGCTAGTCTTGAAGTGCCTTTAAGTTGTCCTCTAGTTACTAGAGTATTTTGGAGCTAAAACGAATCCTCCTTTGCTCAGAAATCACTCTTTTGCTATTTGAGCTCTTTGAAGCTGTTTTGAGCTGAGTGAGCTGGTCCTTTAGTATCCTTGAGCTCTTTTAAGACTTCATAAGTGTCCTCGAACCATTTGGCAGCTTGTAGAGTTGAAACGGCCAAACAACGTTTTGAGCTGATTTTGACATTTTGAGCTGGAACCGAGCTGTAGCACACTCCCTTGAGCTGTGTTAATATAACCTATGAAGAAAACAATGAATTATATAAGTAATGTCTCCTTTAAATAGTATAGGGACTATAATACATAAGTATAAAGTAAAGTTTTAAATGATGCAAACTATAATCTAAAGATGCAAACATTTGCTTAAGTAAAGATGTGGTTTTAAACTTAAGTATGGGTATCGCATATAACATGCTAAGGTCATGAAAATAAAGTATGCAAAACATATACAGAGTATGATGTGATAACATGAATCTAAATAACCAGAAATGAGTGTAGAAAAAGTAAGTAATATGAGAGAAGTAAAGAAAACTCCTGTGTCTTTCATGTTTAAAACACAACATGAAAGTGTGCAAAACTTGCTGGTGAACGTGCACACATCAAGGCATCTTGTATGAAAGATGTTGATGTGAGAACATCCATGCATGCAAAGGAGGCTGATCCGGAGGTCTTGCCAATAGGACCTATCACTCATTCTAAGGCAAAGAAATTCAGGGAAGTTCTTTCCCTCACTTGTGCTAAAGTTTCTGAATCTTTTGATAGTGATTGTGCCTTAGAAAATAGGCTTTATAATGTGTTTCAAGCTGATATGTGACATATCTATGCTTATACTATGTATCTAAGTGTGTTTACTATGTATCTATTATGTTTGGTGTGTTTTATAATGTATTGGACACGACTTATAACGTTTTTGTATTTGTTTGTGTGTTGTTTAATAAGATTACAAAGCTTTGATAAGTGTTATATTGTTTTGTAACATGTACATGAAAGGACAGCAGTTCAAGAGAGTTATATTCAGCTCGGAGGAAGCTCAAGTGAGTGTATGCAGCTCATCACCAGCTCAAGAGAGTGTATGCAGCTCAGCTCCAGCTCAGGAGAGTGTAACCAGCTCACCTTCAACTCAAGATAGCTGGAAGCCTTTGATCCCAGCTCACCTCATCTCACTTCACTTGTAGCTAGCTCATTCTAGCTCAGCTCAGTTCCAGTCAGCTCCACTAGCTCAACTTCAGCTGACAAGTCTAGAAGTAGCTGAACAGTGTCCTACATGTCGGGGAGTGTACCAGTGCACATGTGGCAGCCTAGGTGGCATCTAGTCATGTGAAGCATCCATATGGCAGCTTGGATGATGTGTGTGCATGTGTGGCCGAATCAAACAGCCCCTGCCTTCTCATTGTGCAACAAACTTAATGGATAAGACCAAGAAGTTTTACGTTTGAATTTCAAACATTTATCACATGTTAAATGTGATTCATGTGGCGCCTAAAGGTTCAAATGAGTGGCTGATTTTTGTAGCCGCCCAAAGGAGGTTTTCATTAGTTACAAATTTAAAGTTGAATTTTAAATTGTAATTTAATTTCAACCGCATGTTATGGCCGGCCACCCCTCCCTCTTCTCCTATAAATATATGTTCCAAACAATGTAAAAGGGTTAATTTTTTGAATGAAAAATTTATTTGTGAGTTTTCTCTCAAATTCGGTTCTTTTTAAAGACCGTGCAAGCTATGTTTCAGCTCCAAAACACTCATATGGTTCAAGGGCAGCTCAAAGACACTAAAGAACCAACTCACTTAGCTAGATGAAGCTCTGTTTAGCTCAAAACATCACTCAACTTTAGTTAGCTAGCTCAGCTCGAACCAGCTCAACCTCAGCACAATCAGCTCATCTCAGCTTACCCTACAACTACCAGCTCAAGAGTGTGGACACCCCAAGGGTCACCTACCAGCTGAAACACCATGGAAGCTTCCATGCACCCATTCGACCAAGGGAGGGAAAGCTTGGCGCCATTCCCATGCTTGGCGCCATCGTAGAGAGACACCAAGGGGCCGAATCATTTATTATAACTTATCAAGGCCTATTCATGCACTTATCAAGCCTTTTCGGCCATTGTGAAGGGGTACAAGCCCTAGCCGAAACATTCCTTGCCTTTGTACATGCCTATTCGGCCACCTCCTTCCCCTACTATAAATATGTAAGCCATTTTGGCATTTGGACACACACTTTGACCAATACAAATTATATTTTGTGAGTTTATCTCTCATTCTTGTTCTTTTAAGAACTTCTTTGACTTATCAAATCATTTTATTGATTTGTGGCGTCTCTTATTCCATCTTTTGATACTTTAGCTTGTTGAATATTTATTATTCATCAATCTAAGTCCTTCCTACCACCCTCAAAGCCTTATTCAAGTTCGGGTTTATGCTTCTTAGCATAAATTCATCTTTTTGAGACTTTGAATACTATCCTTCTTATTTCTTTAATCCTCTTTTGTTTCACTATCCGAAACCATCACCTTTCACTTTCCATCTTCATTCCCTTCATCCATTTTACCTTACAAACACTACCATCCTTCCGTCACCTATCTTCTTTCATCCATTTCAACATATTCCCACAAGAAGATGATCGTGCAACAAGGCTTACTTGCATTCTAAGGTCCGGGCAATCAAAGCTTCTCTCAACAATGCCAATTAGAGAGTTGGAGTGTATCATGTGGTAATCAGAGCAAAGGAAGAATCAAGTAAGCCCTATATTTTTGTCATTTCTTATTTCTGATTTAAAAAAGAGAGCAAAAAAACAAAAAGAAAAGAAAAAGAAATTCATATTGTTCCTTACTACAAATACAAGGAATCTGAATTAGATAAAAAAAAATAAGAGGAAAGAAATCAGAATTTCAAAAGGGTGAAGATTGAAGTACAAACGTCCAAGCAACCAACTCGGAGAAGTTACTCAAGTTTGATTGCTTGCGACCAGTTTGTAAGTCAAGTTTTGTGGTAATGATTCTGTTTTCTTCATTTCTTTCTTTCAATTTATCTTTTCTTACATTTTAGTCCCTAAACTTTTCTTTCTTCTTCTAAACTCCTTCGTTCTTTCAATTTCCCAAACTTAACCCTTGTTTTGCAGCCCAAACGTCATAATATCATAAAATATTTGACAGGTTTTAGTTAGTTCTGTCAAAAACTTGATTTGTGAGATTCGAGTGGTAAAAGGCAAGAGAGTAGTGAGCACAAAAGTCAAGAAGTTCTAAAAAGAACAAGGATGAGAGAAAACTTCACAAAGTAATTTTTATAATCTGAATTGTGTGTTTACAAATGAAAATGCATTACATATTTATAGTAAATGAAAGGGGGTGGCCGAAATGGTGTGTAGGGGAGAGGGAATGATTCGGCAGCCTTGGTGTCTCCCTCCTTTGGCCGAATTGGTGTGATAAGGGCTTGAATAGGTGTTGATAACCTATCAAGCACTATTCGGCAGCCTTGCACCTTTCCAAATTGGCGCCAAGGTGTGTAGAGGTGCCTAGGTTCCCTCCTTTGCTATTCGGCTAGGTAGGTGCCCTTCCATCACTTAGCTAGGTAGCTAGTGTCACTAGCTGGACCACTGAAGGAGCTGGTAGTAGTCAGAAGAGCTAGAGATGAGCTGGACGAGCTAGGCTTGAGCTGACTTGAGCTGAGCTAGCTAGCTAAATGTGAGTAGCTGATTTGAGCTGATCCGAGCTTTCTTTAGCTGAGTGAGCTAGTCTTGAAGTGCGTTTAAGTTGTCCTCTAGTTACTAGAGTATTTTGGAGCTAAAACGAATCCTCCTTTGCTCAAAAATCACTCTTTTGCTATTTGAGCTCTTTGAAGCTGTTTTGAGCTGAGTGAGCTGGTCCTTTAGTATCCTTGAGCTCTTTTAAGACTTCATAAGTGTCCTCGAACCATTTGGCAGCTTGTAGAGTTGAAACGGCCAAACAACGTTTTGAGCTGATTTTGACATTTTGAGCTGGAACCGAGCTGTAGCACACTCCCTTGAGCTGTGTTAATATAACCTATGAAGAAAACAATGAATTATATAAGTAATGTCTCCTTTAAATAGTATAGGGACTATAATGCATAAGTATAAAGTAAAGTTTTAAATGATGCAAACTATAATCTAAAGATGCAAACATTTGCTTAAGTAAAGATGTGGTTTTAAACTTAAGTATGGGTATCGCATATAACATGCTAAGGTCATGAAAATAAAGTATGCAAAACATATACAGAGTATGATGTGATAACATGAATCTAAATAACCAAAAATGAGTGTAGAAAAAGTAAGTAATATGAGAGAAGTAAAGAAAACTCCTGTGTCTTTCATGTTTAAAACACAACATGAAAGTGTGCAAAACTTGCTGGTGAACGTGCACACATCAAGGCATCTTGTATGAAAGATGTTGATGTGAGAACATCCATGCATGCAAAGGAGGCTGATCCGGAGGTCTTGCCAATAGGACCTATCACTCATTCTAAGGCAAAGAAATTCAGGGAAGTTCTTTCCCTCACTTGTGCTAAAGTTTCTGAATCTTTTGATAGTGATTGTGCCTTAGAAAATAGGCTTTATAATGTGTTTCAAGCTGATATGTGACATATCTATGCTTATACTATGTATCTAAGTGTGTTTACTATGTATCTATTATGTTTGGTGTGTTTTATAATGTATTTGACATGACTTATAACGTTTTTGTATTTGTTTGTGTGTTGTTTAATAAGATTACAAAGCTTTGATAAGTGTTATATTGTTTTGTAACATGTACATGAAAGGACAGCAGTTCAGGAGAGTTATATTCAGCTCGGAGGAAGCTCAAGTGAGTGTATGCAGCTCATCACCAGCTCAAGAGAGTGTATGCAGCTCAGCTCCAGCTCAGGAGAGTGTAACCAGCTCACCTTCAACTCAAGATAGCTGGAAGCCTTTGATCCCAGCTCACCTCATCTCACTTCACTTGTAGCTAGCTCATTCTAGCTCAGCTCAGTTCCAGTCAGCTCAACTTCAGCTCCACTAGCTCAACTTCAGCTGACAAGTCTAGAAGTAGCTGAACAGTGTCCTACATGTCGGGGAGTGTACCAGTGCACATGTGGCAGCCTAGGTGGCATCTAGTCATGTGAAGCATCCATATGGCAGCTTGGATGATGTGTGTGCATGTGTGGCCGAATCAAACAGCCCCTACCTTCTCATTGTGCAACAAACTTAATGGATAAGACCAAGAAGTTTTACGTTTGAATTTCAAACATTTATCACATGTTAAATGTGATTCATGTGGCGCCTAAAGGTTCAAATGAGTGGCTGATTTTTGTAGCCGCCCAAAGGAGGTTTTCATTAGTTACAAATTTAAAGTTGAATTTTAAATTGTAATTTAATTTCAACCGCATGTTATGGCCGGCCACCCCTCCCTCTTCTCCTATAAATATATGTTCCAAACAATGTAAAAGGGTTAATTTTTTGAATGAAAAATTTATTTGTGAGTTTTCTCTCAAATTCGGTTCTTTTTAAAGACCGTGCAAGCTATGTTTCAGCTCCAAAACACTCATATGGTTCAAGGGCAGCTCAAAGACACTAAAGAACCAACTCACTTAGCTAGATGAAGCTCTGTTTAGCTCAAAACATCACTCAACTTTAGCTAGCTAGCTCAGCTCGAACCAGCTCAACCTCAGCACAATCAGCTCATCTCAGCTTACCCTACAACTACCATCTCGAGAGTGTGGACACCCCAAGGGTCACCTACCAGCTGAAACACCATGGAAGCTTCCATGCACCCATTCGACCAAGGGAGGGAAAGCTTGGCGCCATTCCCATGCTTGGCGCCATCGTAGAGAGACACCAAGGGGCCGAATCATTTCTTATAACTTATCAAGGCCTATTCATGCACTTATCAAGCCTTTTCGGCCATTGTGAAGGGGTACAAGCCCTAGCCGAAACATTCCTTGCCTTTGTACATGCCTATTCGGCCACCTCCTTCCCCTACTATAAATATGTAAGCTATTTTGGCATTTGGACACACACTTTGACCAATACAAATTATATTTTGTGAGTTTATCTCTCATTCTTGTTCTTTTAAGAACTTCTTTGACTTATCAAATCATTTTATTGATTTGTGGCGTCTCTTATTCCATCTTTTTATACTTTAGGTTGTTGAATATTTATTATTCATCAATCTAAGTCCTTCCTACCACCCTCAAAGCCTTATTCAAGTTCAGGTTTATGCTTCTTAGCATAAATTCATCTTTTTGAGACTTTGAATACTATCCTTCTTATTTCTTTAATCCTCTTTTGTTTCACTATCCGAAACCATCACCTTTCACCTTCCATCTTCATTCCCTTCATCCATTTTACCTTACAAACACTACCATCCTTCCGCCACCTATCTTCTTTCATCCATTTCAACATATTCCCACAAGAAGATGATCGTGCAACAAGGCTTACTTGCATTCTAAGGTCCGGGCAATCAAAGCTTCTCTCAACAATGCCAATTAGAGAGTTGGAGTGTATCATGTGGTAATCAGAGCAAAGGAAGAATCAAGTAAGCCCTATATTTTTGTCATTTCTTATTTCTGATTTAAAAAAGAGAGCAAAAAAACAAAAAGAAAAGAAAAAGAAATTCAGATTGTTCCTTACTACAAATACAAGGAATCTGAATTAGATAAAAAAAATAAGAGGAAAGAAATCAGAATTTCAAAAGGGTGAAGATTGAAGTACAAACGTCCAAGCAACCAACTCGGACAAGTTCCTCAAGTTTGATTGCTTGCGACCAGTTTGTAAGTCAAGTTTTGTGGTAATGATTCTGTTTTCTTCATTTCTTTCTTTCAATTTATCTTTTCTTACATTTTAGTCCCTAAACTTTTCTTTCTTCTTCTAAACTCCTTCATTCTTTCAATTTCCCAAACTTAACCCTTGTTTTGCAGCCCAAACGTCATAATATCATAAAATATTTGACAGGTTTTAGTTAGTTCTGTCAAAAACTTGATTTGTGAGATTCGAGAGGTAAAAGGCAAGAGAGTAGTGAGCACAGAAGGGGAGTTAAAAGCTAGAATTCCCATAGTGTAAACACGAGTGAAATTGAGTGACATCTTCTCTTTTCTTTGGAGTGACCGTGAGGTTTTTGTGTATGTGTGTTTGGTGAGGTCCTTTTATACATTTCTTTCATCTTTCTTTTACTAACCATGTCACGGGATTCCTTCAACAATCCATCAACCCAAGACGTGCCGGATGATCTACAATGTTCAAACATCTTTCAGACACATTGCCATGTTCAAGGAAAAGTGTGCTACATTGTCATAGATGGTGGAAGTTGTACAAATATTGCCAACACTTTGATGGTCAAGAAACTTGGTTTGACAACAACGAAGCATCCAAGTCCATAAAAGATTCAGTGGTTTAATGATGATGATGAGATCGAAATCACCGAGCAAGTTATCATTCCATTTTCCATTGGATGATACAAGTATGAAGCAATTTGTGATGTGACACCCATGCATACCAGCCATCTACTTCTTGGACGACCGTGGCAATATGATAGACAAGCAATTCATGATGGATTCGCCAACCGATATTCCTTTTCTTTTCAAGGCAAAAAGATTATGATGTGAGCACGTTTATGCCACCCAACGATGCAGCTTCAAACTTTCAGGGAGTTTACTTTTTCACTTGTTACATACTGATGTGTAACACTTTTTATGCTATATTATTTATATTAGTGTGTTTACTATGCATATAGTATGTTTGGTGTGTTTTAACTTAGTTTGATATTACTTATGGTGTGTTTACGACTTGTATTATTGTTTCCATTATGTTTATATTGCTTTGATGGAAGTTTGTTGCCTTTTGACGTAGGTACGTAGGAGGACACTCACTCGAGTGAGCATATGCAGCTCAACTCCAGCTCAAGTGAGCATATGCAGCTCAGCTCCAGCTCAAGTGAGCATATGCAGCTCAACTCCAACTCAAGTGAATGTGTGCAGCTCATCTCCAGCTCACCAGAGTATATGCAGCTCAGTCCCAGCTCAGGAGAGTGTAACCAGCTCACTTTTAGCTAGTTCGTTTCAGCTCAGCTCGATTTCTGTCAGCTCAACTTCAGCTCCACTAGCTCAACTACAGCTGACAAGTCCCGTAGCAGCTGAACAAGTGTCCTACAAGAGTGTGGCAGCCAGTACAACAAATGTGAGCCGAATTGACAGTACCATATGTTCGTGTGAGCATGTACCGTGCATATCCCACATCAATTGATTGGTGTAGCTAGGTGCAGCCGAGAGGCTTCCTTGTTCATTCATCACATGTGCGGGCAAATGGAATTACATATGTGTGACATTTGACTTCAACATTTGACCATGCGCGGCATTTTTTTTCATTTCCAGTGTGGAATTCCATTTAAAGAGCACATGGGTTTATTACCTTTGATGGAAGCACATGCAAAATGGCCTTTATTTTCACTCTCACACGTCTTGCAAGTGGGGTTTGAAAATTGCTTCAGCACATAATTACATGTGCAGCAATCTGTATGAGAACAAATGCAGAATTCTTTGAAATTCAAAGATGACGCGTGATTGCATGTGATTTAATTCACATTGCCGCCCACATGCCATACACGGCCAGAAATGGATAAGCATATACGGCTTTGTGGGTTTGAAATTCAAACCATGCACATTTTACATGTGCTTAAAATATTTGGCGCACCAAACTGAAATCACGTCTGAAAAGCACATGCCGCCCTTAGTTAGTTTTCCACTTTGAATTTAATTTTAAAATGGCCGAAAGACAGCCAAAAATTGAATTGGGCAACCCCCTCCCTTGTATTATATATTGTAGCCGGACATATTTATAAAATGTTGGATAAATTTATGAATAAAATTTTTGTGAGATTATTCTCTCAATTTCGGTTTTTCACCGAACTTTCTTTGGCATTTTAGACGTTGTTTGTTGTGTCAAAATTTTACTTGATACTTCGTGTTCCTAGATTGCTATCTACTGGGTCCAAGTCCTATTGACGTGGAGCAGATTCGATTCGGGTTTGCATAGTAGATTATGTAGGTTCTTTCGAGCTTTTCGTCACCAAATTTCAGCTGAATTTCCAGCAACATTTCTGTCATATTTCAGACACCGAAACAGCCATGAACGCCCTTTGAAGCATTCGTCTTCTTCGTCATCCAAATCTGTCCAGAAATTCCTACACCCTTTTTCTATGCTTCTTTTTATGTTCTTTTTATTTTTCTTGTTATTTTGATCCTAAAACAATGTACATATTTGTTTTTATTGTTGAGATATGCTTGCTACTATTCTAGATCCGTTACAGACAAGGAACGTTGTTTCGACAAACAATGCCCTTATCAGCTCAAAAGAAGGAGGGGATGTTGTATGCACGTTTCTACTCACATTCACTATGCTTTGATCTTGTTTATCAAGCATGAAAGAAGAGGGAGTTCTTCCTTACTTCATTATCTATTTACTTATTTATGCATTATATAATATGCTTGGATTATCATATGTTATCATTCATTTGTATATCATATGATATTCATGCATTACATAAACCACATCTTTACTTAGTATTTCAGCTCATTTCCAGCTCAATTATATCATAGGTAGTCAGCTATATATATTTAATCATATTCACTTATATTTTTATGTGTTTTCTTTGCCGAACATGATAAACACAGCTCAAGGGACTAGTGGCTAGCTCCATTTCAGCTCAAAGACTTTCTTTGAGCTCAAAATAGCTCATTGATGATTCGAGACCGTGCAAGCTATGTTTCAGCTTCAAAACACTTCTATGGTTCAAGGGCAGTTCAAGGACACTAAAGGACCAGCTCACTTAGCTAGAGAAAGCTCCGTTTGGCTCAAAACATCACTCAACTTTAGCTAGCTAAATCAGCTAGCTAGGTCAGCTCGAACCAGATCAACCTCAGCTCAATCAGCTCATCTCAGCTCACCCTACAACTACCAATTCGAGAGTGTGGACACCCCAAGGGTCACCTACCAACCGAAATACCATGGAAGCTTCCATGCACCCATTCGGCCAAGGGAGGGAAAGCTTGGCGCCATCGTGGAGAGACACCAAGGGGCCGAATCATTGCTTATAACTTATCAAGGCCTATTCATGCACTTATCAAGCCTTTTCGGCCATTGTGAAGCGGTACAAGCTCTAGCCGTAACATTCCTTGCCTTTGTACATGCCTGTTCGGCCACTCCCTTCCCCTACTATAAATATGTAAGCCATTTTGGCATTGGGACACACACTTTGATCAATACAAATTTTATTTTGTAAGTTTATCTATCTTTCTTGTTCTTTTAAGAACTTCTTTGACTTATCAAATCATTTTATTGATTTGTGGTGTCTCCTATTCCATCTTTTGATACTCTTGGTTGTTGAATATTTATTATTCACCAGTCTAAGTCCTTCCTACCACCCTCAAAGCCTTATTCAAGTTCGGGTTTATGCTTCTTAGCATAAGTTCATCTTTTTGAGACTTTGAATACTATCCATCTTATTTCTTTCATCCTCCTTTCTTTCACTATTCGAAACAATCACCTTTCACCTTTCACCTTCCATCTTCATTTCCTTCATCCCTTTTCCCTTACAAACACTACCATCCTTCTGCCACCTATCTTCTTTCATCCATTTCAACATATTCCCACATGAAGACGAACGTGCAACAAGGCTTACTTGCATTCTAAGGTCCGAGCAATCAAAGCTTCTCTCAACAATGCCAATTGGAGAGTTAGAGCATATCAGTTTTAGTGTGCACGTGTTTTCTATTATGTTGTTTATGGTTTATTTTAGTAGCACTAGAGTTTGTTGAATCATATAACATATATTTATTATATTTAGCATGCATCATATTATCTTGTTTCGTTTCTTGTATCTACCGATGTTATGCAAGGACAATGAATAGACACGTCACTAGGGTGATTCAGAGAATTGTTACTATTGGAGAGGTGCTTGCTTGAGATGCTTGCTTGAGGTGCTTTCTTACATTCACATGGAAATTGACATGCTTGCTTACATTCACGATGGACGACAATTCCAGAGAGGTTCTTGCTTGAGGTGCTTGCTTACATTCACATGGAAAATGACATGTTTGCTTACATTCCCAATGGTGGGCAACCTTAGAGAGGTGCTTGCTTACATCCACTTGCGAATTGACATGCTTGCTTCTGATACATACACTTGCGAATTGACTTGCTTGCTTCTGATTACATTGGGTGACAAAGGCACACATTTTAATGTTTTTAATTTTTAATTTATTATCCTTTCACACCTCCCTAGGAATGATGGCTGGTCACTTCAGTTTGTAAAGCCTATAAATAGAGGTTGGTTTTTTCAACTGTAAGACACAACTTTGATTAATAAAATTTGAGAGTTTATCTCTTTTGTTCTTTTGAGAACTTTATCGATCCTTCAAGTTATGCTTATTGAATTAAAATTTAATATCTTTGATTTCTAGTTCTACATAACTAGAGGGTCAATATCCTTATTTCGTTTAGAGACTGTTTTAGGGTTTGGGCCAAACTTTTTAGTGTTTGTTCAATTCTCATGTCCTAAACTACATTCCATCTTCCACCATCCAATTCTACCACCACCATCAAACACACCATCACCCTTTTAAACCATCTGAAACTGTTGCAAGTCTTACAACACAAAGTTACTTCATTTACGATTGGGCAAATCAAGCCTCTTAGTAAATTCCAAGACGAGATTGCATCAGATGGTAATCAGAGCTTAGGCTAAATCAAGTAAGCCTTTGTGTTTTGTTGTTAAAAAACAAAGAGAAAAGAAAGGAATTTTTGTGAAAAAAGAAAGAAAGAAAAAAGATATAAAAAGGAAAAAAAATCGACAGCAAGGTTCGAGATATTTTTTTCCTTATTTTAGATCGTTAGTTGTTTGTTTCAATATTCTAACTTTGACCATAAGCCTTTTCATCTAAGCCTACCTTATACACCATTTCTTTCCAAACCTTAACATCTATTTTGCAGTCGAGAGATTGAGTACATTAGAGGGTAAAAGCCGAAGAGAGCGAGTGAATTATTATTTTTTTGCTATTTTTCTTTCTTTTGGAGTGAACATGGAGCCATGAATGCTTATAAGAATATAGGGGAGTCTAATGAAAGACAAATAAGAGGAATCTCGAGGCTACAGTTTTAAGCACTGGTTCAAGAATTGGGACAACTTATGGACCAGAAACTCAAGTCAATACATGAGTGGATTGATGGCCTTAAAGAGAGATCCATGGGAGCCACACCCGTTCTAGATCAGGGTAACCCAGGACAAGGCGTCCAAGAAGGGGAGATTGAGCAGATTGTGGATGACAACGAACAGCCCATTGTTGTGCAAAATCAACGCCCACATCGGAGGAATCAAGAAAGGATTGATGATAACCTTGCAAATATAAAGATGAACATTCTACCATTTCAAGGGAAAACAGATCCGGAGGCTTATCTTGAGTGGGAGCAAATGATCGAACACATCTTCGATTGTCACAATTACTCCGAGCAAAAGAAGGTAGAAATAGAATCCATTGAATTCACTAATTTTGCAATAGTTTGGTGGAACCAGTTAACCATGAACAGAAAAAGAAATAGAGAACGTTCGGTGTCCAGGTGGGAGGAAATGAAAAGCATAATGAGAAAGAGGCTTATACAAGCTTACTATCATCGAGAATTAATGCGGAAACTCCAGAACTTCAAACAAGGTAACATGAGTGTGGAAAATTATTTTAAAGAGATGGAGATGGCAATGATACGAGCAAATGTGGAGGAAGATGCTGAATCTACTATGGCAAGGTTCATTTCAGGTCTAAATCAAGACATAGCCGATACCGTGGATTTGTAATACTATGTGGACTTAGAAGAACTAGTTCACTTGGCTATGAAGGTGGAACAACAATTTAAACGTAAAGGTACGTTCTGAAACAATCCTTCTACTTCTAAGTGGAGTCAGAATTCTAAATTGGGACAGATTACTCCCAAAGTGCCATACAAGCCAAATCAGTTTAAAGAAAACGTTGGGACATCAAAACCCAACAAGACTGTTGATGTGAACAAAGGAAAGCCATAAGCTACATCAAATTGATCCAAGGATATTGATACATGCACGGGAGGGCTAAAGCAATGCATATTGGACAAGAAGCTGAATCTGTTTATGAAGTCTGGAATGTCAGCCAACTTGCGACGACTTTTCGGATGGGATCCTGGCATTTCTGGGCAGAGTTGTCTTCTAAAAATTTGACCGGCATTCAGTTACCTTTCCAACGCATCAATCGGACATCAGGAACTCAAGATACGCCCATTTTATTGAAGGCTGCGCATGCAGAAAACTGGATACGGGATTTTGTAAAATTCAGCCCAAAAGCTATTATATAAGGCTTTTGGACGAATTAGACTTAGCCCAACTTAATTATTAACATTTAAATTATGTTTTTAGGACTTTGGCCATTCGTTCAATTTTTGTGAAGAAAGGCAAACTGAACCAAGGCGAACCGCACACACTTTGGCCATCCAAAAATTCAGAATACCTTCTTTTCAAGGAAGGTATGATCCTGATGGTTATTGTGATTGGGAAAATAGGGTTGATTTCCTGTTTGGTTGTTACGGATATCCCGAGGAAGATCAAGCTTCATTAGTGGCCCTAAAGTTCGAGGAATATGCAGTACTATGGTGGCGTTTATTACAACGAGATAAGCGTCTCAATGGTGAAGCCAAAATAAGAACATGGGCTGAACTTAAAAAGGTCATGAGAGAGCGATTCGTTCCCAAACATTACCAACGACAAAAATCCAAGACTTGTCATAAGAAATACTCCTCTTTTGATAAAGGTACATCTCAACCTTCATCTTTTCACAGCCCTACTAATGCACTATTCAACTTTAGTAGTACGGCGCCGAAGGAAGAAGAATCATCGCTAGTCCAACAGGATAATGAACAACCATCGATGAGTCATGTCGAAGAAATTTGTTATCCTCGAGAACATGCGGAAGATGTCACTACTGAGACTTTAACCTTACCCTATAATGAGCAAATACTTTTGGAAGATGACGTTTCGGAAGAAGAAACATTTGAACCCATAAATCAAGACAATCTTTCATGCTTAGTAGTGAGTTCTCTTGATTCATCAACAACCTCCCAAGAAAGTAAGTGTGATTCTAACCCTTTATTTGATTATCGTCCTATCATTATGTTAGAAACACTTCATCCTCTACAGAAATTGTATTTCGATAATATTATCTGTGAGAGGAATTGGGTATGTGAGTTATCTTATTTGAAAAAGACAGAGAGTGAAGAGGTCGAGAGCAATAAAAGTCAAATTAATGGCCCAATTTAGGTGAGTGAAAAGAACCATGAGGTAAAAGTCGAACAATGTCCAAATGAAAAAGGCGAGAAAAAGATAAAGAGAGATTTTTTAGACCTAACCATAACATCATTGTTTCGAGTGGCTTTGAGTACTTTTTTCAAGATTTTGTAGAACCATTGAGAGGAGCTCAATCGGATCACTCCACCTATGACAAATATTCCTTTTTGATTGCCATTGTTAAACGTCCTTCTTTTGCTGTTTCTGATTCGAGGATGAATCCTTTTGAGGAGGGGGGAATGATACATGCACGGGAGGGCTAAAGCAATGCATATTGGACAAGAAGCTGAATCTGTTTATGAAGTTTGGAAAGTCAGCCAACTTGCGACGACTTTTCGGATGGGATCCTTGCATTTCTGGGCAGAGTTGTCTTCTAACAATTTGACCGGCATTCAGTTACCTTTCCAATGCATCTTGAAACGCATCAATCGGACATCGGGAACTCAAGATACATCCATTTTACTGAAGATTGCGTATGCAGAAAACTGGATACGGGATTATTACGAGATTTTGTAAAATTCAGCCCAAAGGCTATTATATAAAGCTTTTGGACGAATTAGACTTAGCCCAACTTAATTATTAATATTTAAATTATATTTTTAGGGTTTTATATACTTTAGGAACCAGCCACCTTCTCCCAAGCAACTCTTATCAGCTTATCACTTGCACTTATTAGCTTATCATTTGCAGCCCAAGCACAAGGAGTTTAAAGGCTGATTTTATTTTATTTTTTAAATTAAATTAGGATTTCCTTGTTTTAGTAGAAGTTAGATTACTTTGGCTATCCTTCACCTATAAAAGGATGAAGCCTCCGCCATTGTAATTCAGATTATTCATATTTTCTTTGGTTAATGAAATATTTAGTGAGTTTGTTTTTGCAAGTGTTGATTACTTGTGCCTTAGAAGTCTTCTTCAACATAAGTTTGATGAGTTCTTGTGAGGGAGATCATCTTCACACTCTTGCTTGCCTAGGTAACTGCGTCTAGGAGGGTGGGTTAGAGCCGCTTGAGGTTGCTTGCTTGGTTAATTGCGATCAAGAGGGTGCCGAGGACAATTTATCCATCTATCTTCCATCTACATCGTCATCGCCTATATTCAGCAATCTTTTCACTGATCCAACATTCTCCATCAACATTCGCGCCAATATCCTTATCAGCTTCCGCAAGCTCAACGTTCGCGTATACAGGGTTGCGTTCGTATCATATATTCAATGCTTCTAATGTCTTAGAAGGGAACATATAGCTAGTCAATGCCCAAATAGGCATACTATGGTGATGTGAGCACATCAATTCAGAACAAACAAGCTGATCCGAAGGTCTTACCAACAGGACCCATCACTCGTTCTAAGGCAAAGAAATTCAGGGAAGCCCTTTTCCTTACTTGTGCTAACATTCCAGAATCATTTGATACTGTTCATGCCTTAGAATATAGAGTTTATAATGTGTTACATACTGATATGTGAATACTTAGTATATATATACTTATAGTTGTGTTTACATATGTATACATATTGTTCAGTACGTTTACATTATGTTTTAAGTATGCTTATGTGTTTAAATAAGACTACAAGGCTGTTTATGTGTGTTTGCTTTGTTTTCATGTAGGTACATAGGAGGACATTAGCTCAGGAGTGTGTAGCTAGCTCAACTCTAGCTCAAGTGAGTGTAGGCAGCTCAATTCCAGCTCACCAGAGTGTATGCCGCTCATCTTCAGTTCAAGAGAGTGTAACCAGCTCATCTCTAGCTCAAGGCAGCTCAGTTCAGCTCCTGACACTTTCAGTTAACTCATTTCAGCTCAACTTTAGCTCCACTAGCTCAACTTCAGCTAACAAGTCCAGAAGTAGCTGAAAAGCGTCTTGCATATCGGGGAGTGTGCTAGTGCACATATGGTAGCCTAGGTGGCATCCGGTCATCTCCAGCACCCACGTGGCAGCTTGACATATGTGTGTGAATGTGCAGCCGAATCAGCGCGTTTTCTCCTTCATTATGCGCCATTTGCAAGAAAGGATAAGCCCAAGTGGTTATGTTTGAATTTCAAACATAAAAATCACATGTTAAATGTGATTTTCATGTGTTTTGGGCGCCTAAACTTGTGGCTGCCAATTGAGTCCGCCCAAAAGGAGTTATTTTCACTCAAATTCAATTTTTAAACTCCTTTTAATATCAACCACACAACTTAAACGAATTTGGCAGCCCTTGTACCTATATATGTGTTTAAACAATGTAATTTGGTTAGACAATTTTTATGAAACAAAATTATTGTGAGTTTTTCTCTCAATTTCAGTTCTTCATTGAACTTCTTTGGCATTTTCAGACTTTGTTTGATTGTGTCATCCTCCTTGATACTTCGGGTTCCTAGATCGCTATCTAGAGGGTCCAAGTCCGTTGGCGAAGAACGTATTCAATTCGGGTCCGCTCAGTATATTGTTCGGGTTCTTTCGAGTTCAACGTCTTGTTAATTTCCAGCAACTTCAACACCATTTTCTGCCATTTTAGTCGTTCATTTGCTGCCATGAAAGTCCTTTGAAGCATTCATCAACATTTGAATTCCGAAACTGCCAGAAAATTCCTTCCTCTCATTTCTTTTTTTTCCTTGTTCTTGTTTTAACATCATTCTAACATCCATAACATTGTGTTTATTGCAGAAACATGCTTGCTACAATCCTAGATCCGTTACAAACAAAGGACTGTTGTTTCTGAAGCAACGTACCCTTTATCATATGGTAATCAGAGCTTTGGTCGGATTATAGCACTTGCTGCACTACAAGAAATAAAAAAATATAATACAAAAGTAAAAAAAATTCGAAATTCTGAAAAAAAGTCAACGTTTGACCAAAAAAGTCAAAGTACAAAAAAAATCGAAAAAAAATTCAAAAAAATCAGATTCGACAAATTAGTGTTGTTTACATCTTATACTGTTGTTTGGATAAAAAAATGATGAAAAATGTCTTTGTTTACCGTGGAATGCTTCAAAATCACCCGAAACAACCTGTTCTTGTTTGTTCGGTGATAGGGTTGTGGTAAGCATTTCTTTTGCAGTAAGTACTTTGTTTTTCCTTTCTTTCACTTCATTTTAAGCTTTAATTCCAGCCATGTTCTTATTTTGTTTCCAGCCTTTGTTTTTGTTCAATTAAACAGCCCCTAAACTCCGTTTAACCTTTGTTCTATCATTTGTGCATTTATATCTTGGAGTTGAAAAGGCATTTGAGCGTTGTGAGAACAGAAGGGGAGACAAAAAAGCCATTCAAGAGCATTCTCCCGAGTGAAACACGAGCGCTGAGTGTTATCTTTTGAGTGCACTGTTCTTTTTGAGTGATCCGTGAGAATTTGATTGTGTGTGCAGTGAGGGACTTTAATTTTCATTTTTACTAACCTATTGTTTTATTTTCTTGTGTTTTGTGTTATAATGACAGGAAGTGATGATCGTAGTCCCGGTGGAGGTAATCCACCAGATTTGCAAATGCAGGCTCTTACTAGAACTTTGCAACAATTGTTAGATCGAGCATTGGAGCCTATTCAGTCTCGTTTGGATAGAATAGATGGGGGTGGTTCCCAATCTGTCCAAAATGAGAATAATGATGAGAATGACGTCGAACATTCACCTAGAGTGAACCATCGTGCAAGACAAGTTATTGATGACAATTTGACTAACATTAAGGTTGCTATCCCTTCTTTTCAGGGACGAACAGATCCGGATGCATATCTTGCTTGGGAAAGCAAGGTTGAACATGTGTTCGAGTGTTACAATTATTCCAAACAAAAGAAGGTCCGTTTGGCTGCGATGGAATTCACTGATTATGCCTTGATATGGTGGGATCAGTTGCTGATCAGTCGGAGACATGCCGACGAGGGTCCCGTGGCTTCATGGACTGAAATGAAGCGTATCATGATTAAGAGGTTTGTTCCTTCCCATTATCATCGTGATTTGTTTCAGAAATTGCAAACTTTGAAACAGGGGAATCGGAGTGTTGAAGATTACTACAAGGAGATGGAGATGGCCATGATGCGAGCTAACATCGTCGAGGATCGTGAGGCGACGATGGCACGTTTCCTTGCAGGTTTGAATTCTAAAATTTCTAATGTTGTTAAATTACAGCATTATGTTGAGTTGGATGACATGGTGCACATGGCAATTAAAGTTGAAAGACAACAACGAAGGAAGTCTTCAAACCGAGGTAATACTCCTTTTAAGTCATTTTCAAATAATTTAAATGCCCCTAACAATTTCAGGAAACAAGCACCACCACCACCACCACCACTTCAGAGTCGAGATAAAGCCGAATCTAGCAAACTGAAGGCACCTACTACTGAGGGTAGGCGTGACAAGCAGGTGGTGTCACAGGAGCGTTCGAGAGACATCCTGTGCTTCAAGTGTTTAGGACGAGGACACATTGCCAGTCAGTGCCCCAACCGGAGGACCATGTTGATGTTAGAGAATGGCGAGATCGAGTCCGAGTTTGAGGAAGACACCCAGGACCCCCCTATGGAGGTTGCAGATGATGATGACGAGGAGGTGCAGTTGTTTGCCACCGGAGAAGTACTTGTTTTCAAGAGAAGTCTGCAGACACAACCGATCCAGAACGAGCAGCAGCGAGAGAACATCTTTCACACGAGATGTCTTGTGGATAATAAGGTATGTGTTGTAATTATCGATGGTGGTAGTTGCACTAATGTTGCTAGTACTGTGATGGTTGAAAAGCTAGGTTTACCGACAATGAAGCATCCCAATCCTTACAAGCTTCAGTGGCTGAATGACGGTGGAGAGATTCGAGTGACCAAGCAGGTTTTGGTGCCATTTGCCATTGGGAAGTACAAGGACGAAGTACTTTGTGACGTAGTTGCAATGGATGCGAGTCATTTGCTGTTGGGTCGTCCGTGGCAGTTTGATAAAAAGACGACTCATGATGGTTTCACGAACAAGTATTCTTTTATGCATGCAGGTAAAAAGATAACTTTGGCTCCTTTGACACCGAGTCAAGTTCAGGAGGATCAAGTGAGATTGCGAAAGAATGTTGAAGAAGTTCGTGGGAAAAAGAAGATGAACGTGTATGCAAGCAGCAAAGAAATCAGGAAATGTCTTTCCTCTCAGCAGTTTGTTTATATTTTATTATTTAAGGATTATTGTTTACTGTCTGAGTTTCCGAGTGATTTGCCTGCTTCTGTGTCATCTCTTTTGCAGGAATTTAAGGATGTGTTTCCGGATGAAACACCGAAAGGATTGCCACCCCTTCGTGGCATTGAGCACCAGAATGATTTCATTCTAGGTGCTACTATTCCGAACCGGCCAGCTTATCGAACCAACCCCGAAGAGACGAAAGAACTTCAAAGATAGATTACAGAGTTGATGGACAAGGGTTACATTCGAGAGAGCTTGAGTCCGTGTGCTGTTCCAGTACTGTTGGTGCCGAAGAAAGATGGTTCTTGGAGGATGTGCGCAGATTGTCGAGCTGTGAATCAGATCACAATTAAGTATCGGCATCCCATTCCAAGACTTGATGATATGTTGGACGAGCTTTGCGGAGCCGTCATCTTCTCCAAAATTGACTTAAGGAGTGGCTATCATCAGATTCACATGCGAGAAGGCGATGAGTGGAAGACAGCCTTCAAAACGAAGCTAGGTTTGTACGAATGGTTAGTAATGCCTTTTGGGTTAACTAATGCACCTAGTACTTTCATGCGTTTGATGAATCATGTTCTACGACCTTTCATTGGTAGGTTTTGTGTTGTTTACTTCGATGACATTTTGATTTACATTAAAACTTTACCATATCATGCAGAGCATTTGAAAGCTGTTTTGCAGGTTTTACGAGAAGAACGTTTGTTTGGTAACCTAGAGAAGTGTGTGTTTTGCACTAACAAACTTACATTTCTTGGTTACATTGTTAGTGAACAGGGTGTGGAAGTCGATCCTGAGAAAATCCGAGCAATTCAGGAATGGCCACGACCGACATCGATTACTCAGGTCAGATCTTTTCATGGTTTAGTGAGTTTTTACCGTCGGTTTGTCCCTAACTTCAGTTCTATTACCGCCCCTTTAACCGGGATCATTAAGAAGAATTCGAGCTTCTTGTGGGGTAAAGAACAGGAAGATGCGTTTTTTAAAATTAAGGATTGTTTGACTAGAGCACCAGTGTTAGCCTTGCCTAATTTTGATAAAACTTTTGAGATTGAATGTGATGCATCTGGCATAGGTATAGGCGCTGTTTTAATGCAGGAAAAGAGACCTATAGCATACTTTAGTGAGAAACTAAGTGGAGCTACATTGAATTATCCTATTTATGACAAAGAGATGTATGCATTGATTAGGTCTTTATAGACTTGGCAGCATTACTTGTTGCCTAAGGAGTTTGTCATTCACACCGATCATGAGGCTTTGAGATACATAACGAGTCAGCATAAATTGAACAAAAGACATGCAAAATGGATTGAATTTTTAGAGTCTTTTCCTTATGTCATTCGTTACAAGAAAGGGAAAGAAAATGTTGTTGCTGATGCGTTATCACGTAGGTATGCCCTGTTGAGTTATTTAGATTCACATTTGATTGGGTTTGCATATATTAGAGAGTTGTATTCTGATGATCCTGATTTTCGTGATAAGTATGTTGCTTGTGAAAAAGGTGCAGATGGAAAATTTTACAGGCATGATGGTTATCTTTTCAAAGAAAACAGGATATGCATTCCACAAGGTTCGATGCGTGACATTCTGATATGCGAGGCACATGAAGGTGGTTTGATGGGTCACTTTGGAGTCACCAAGACATTACATACCTTGAAGGAGCATCTGTTTTGGCCCAAGATGCGTCGCGATGTTGAAAGGTATTGTGATCGTTGTGTGACTTGCAAGAAAGCAAAGTTGAAGGTTTCACCACACGGTATGTACTTACCTTTACCTATTCCTGAATCCCCTTGGACTGACATTTCTATGGATTTTGTTTTGGGATTGCCTCGAACTAGGACTGGTAGAGATAGTGTGTTTTTTGTGGTTGATAGATTCTCTAAGATGGCACATTTCATTGCATGCCATAAGACTGATGATGCTGTTAATGTGGCTAACTTGTTCTTTAGAGAGATTGTTCGTTTACATGGTATTCCTAGGTCGATTGTTTCTGACAGGGATGTAAAGTTTTTGAGTCACTTCTGGAGGACTCTTTGGAACAAACTAGGTACGGAACTTATGTTTTCTACTACTTGCCATCCCCAAACTGATGGACAAACTGAGGTTGTTAATCGTGTTTTATCTACTTTACTTCGTTCCATCATTAAAAAGAACATTAGGACTTGGGAGGATTGTTTGCCACATCTTGAATTTACATATAATCATGCCATTCATTCTGCTACTAAGATGTCACCATTTGAGGTTGTTTATGGTTTTAACCCCATTACGCCTCTAGATTTGTTACCTCTGCCACAGGAACAAGTGATGAACAGGGACGGTCAAGCGAAAGCAAAATATGTCAAGAAGTTGCATCAGCAAGTGAAGGAGAATCTTGAGTGAAGGACTCAGCAATATGAAAAGCAAGCAAACAAGGGAAGAAAGCGAGTCACCTTCGAAGTTGGAGACTGGGTTTGGGTTCATTTCCGAAAGGAAAGATTTCCAGCCCAAAGGCGGTCCAAGCTGTTACCGCGCGGAGATGGTCCTTTCCAGGTGTTGGCGAAAGTGAACGACAATGCCTACAAGATATACTTACCGGGAGATTATAATGTGAGTGCCACTTTTAATGTTTGTGACTTAACCCCTTTTGATGACTCTACAGATTTGAGGTCAAATCCTATTCAAGAAGGGGGGATGATGTGAGCACATCAATTCAGAACAAACAAGCTGATCCGGAAGTCTTACCAACAGGACCCATCACTCGTTCTAAGGCAAAGAAATTCAGGGAAGCCCTTTTCCTTACTTGTGCTAACATTCCAGAATCATTTGATACTGTTCATGCCTTAGAATATAGAGTTTATAATGTGTTACATACTGATATGTGACATACTTAGTATATATATACTTATAGTTGTGTTTACATATGTATACATATTGTTCAGTACGTTTACATTATGTTTTAAGTATGCTTATGTGTTTAAATAAGACTACAAGGCTGTTTATGTGTGTTTGCTTTGTTTTCATGTAGGTACTTAGGAGGACATTAGCTCAGGAGTGTGTAGCTAGCTCAACTCTAGCTCAAGTGAGTGTAGGCAGCTCAATTCCAGCTCACCAGAGTGTATGCAGCTCATCTTCAGTTCAGGAGAGTGTAACCAGCTCATCCCCAGCTCTAGGCAGCTCAGTTCAGCTCTTGGCACTTTCAATTAACTCATTTCAGCTCAACTTTAGCTCCACTAGCTCAACTTCAGCTAACAAGTTCAGAAGTAGCTGAAAAGCGTCTTGCATAGCGGGGAGTGTGCTAGTGCACATGTGGTAGCTTAGGTGGCATCCGGTCATCTCCAGCACCCACGTGGCAGCTTGACATATGTGTGTGAATGTGCAGCCGAATCAGCCCGTTTTCTCCTTCATTATGTGCCATTTGCAAGAAAGGATAAGCCCGAGTGGTTATGTTTGAATTTCAAACATAAAAATCACATGTTAAATGTGATTTTCATGTGTTTTGGGCGCCTAAACTTGTGGCTGCCAATTGAGTCCGCCCAAAAGGAGTTATTTTCACTCAAATTCAATTTTTAAACTCCTTTTAATATCAGCCACACAACTTAAACGAATTTGGCAGCCCTTGTACCTATATATGTGTGTTTAAACAATGTAATTTGGTTAGACAATTTTTATGAAACAAAATTATTGTGAGTTTTTCTCTCAATTTCAGTTCTTCATTGAACTTCTTTGGCATTTTCAGACTTTGTTTGATTGTGTCATCCTCCTTGATACTTCGGGTTCCTAGATCGCTATCTAGAGGGTCCAAGTCCGTTGACGAAGAACGTATTCGATTCGGGTCCGCTCAGTATATTGTTCGGGTTCTTTCGAGTTCAACGTCTTGTTAATTTCCAGAAACTTCAACACCATTTTCTGCCATTTTAGTCGTTCATTTGCTGCCATGAAAGTCCTTTGAAGCATTCATCAACATTTGAATTCCGAAACTGACAGAAAATTCCTTCCTCTCATTTCTTTTTTTCCTTGTTCTTGTTGTTTTAACATCATTCTAACATCCATAACATTGTGTTTATTGCAGAAACATGCTTGCTACAATCCTAGATCCGTTACAAACAAAGGACCGTTGTTTCTGAAGCAACGTACCCTTTATCATATGGTGATTCGAGGAAGTGTCGAGATAGAATCCAAATCAGAAAAGGAAGAAGTTGATGCCATAAGTGAAGATGATGAAGACATAGACCATCCCGTTGAAGGAGAAGTGCTCGTTGTGAAGAGGAGTCTAAATACACAAATTGCACAAGGCGACCAACAATGAGAGAATATCTTTCATACACGCTGCCATATCAATAGAAAGGTATGTTTTGTGATCATTTATGGAGGAAGTTTTACTAATGTTGCTAGCATGTTAATGGTGGACAGACTTGGATTGGTGGCAACAAAACACCCACACCCGTACAAGCTTCAATGGCTTAATTATGGTGGGGAATTGAAGGTGACCAACAGGTACTCGTACCATTTTCCATTAGTAGATACAAGGACAAGGTCCTATGTGATGTTGTATCCATGCACGCCAGCCACTTACATTTGGGGAGGCCTTGGCAGTTCGATTAAAGAGTGAATCATGATGGATATAGCAATCGATACTCATTCACTTTTGAAGGAAGGAAGCACACGCTAACCCTTTTATCACCACAACAAGTACAAGATGATCAATTACACTTGAAAAAAGAGTTTCCAAGGATTAAAAGAAAAAGAAACTGAAAATGAGAGGAAAAATGAGCGAGAGAAAAATAGTAAGTATTAGTAAAAGTGGGAAGGGAAAGAGTGAAATTGAAAGAGGGGGGAGAAGCTTAAAATGAGCGTATATGCTAGGGGTAGTGAAATTAGAAAATGTGTTTTTGGCAAGGCAAACACTTCTTGTGCTCTTTTACAAGGAGAATTTTCTGAACACTAACGAACTCGATGCAACATTGCCTTCTTCTATTGTTTCTCTTTTGCAGGATTTTGAAGATGTTTTGCCCGACGAGATTCCAGGAGGTTTACCACCTATCCGTGGCATAGAGCATCAAATTGAATTTGTGCCTAGTTGATACGAGGATGCTTGTCGAAACGGACTTCCTTCGATCGTAACGGATCTAGAATTGCGGTAAGCCCGTTCCTTCAAAGAAAACATAACAAAAACTAGAATTCAAAGACATATTTAAGTATTGGAAATGAACAAAGAAAAGAAAGAAGAAAGGAAAAGAAAGCTTCGAATTATGAAAGTTTCTGAGGTTGAAGATGTACTTCAGGTGTGCATCAATGGCAACAACTTCAAGCATTCAACAATGACAGAAACTTCATGAAAACGAACAAAATCCAAGGAAGAACTCGAACAATATACTGAACGAACCCGAACCTTATAACGATCTTGTTCAAATGGACCCGAACCCTTCGATTATACAACAACCGAGAACCCAAAGTATCAAAAGGATTGTCACAACAAACTAAGTCTGAAATGTCAAAAGAAAGTTCTAAAAAGAATCGAATTGGAGAGAACTCTCACGAAGTAAGTTTTCATTCAAAGTGTGTAACACTTGTTCATACAAATTCAACAAATATATAGCCAACATGAAGGGAGAAGGCGCCCAAACTTGTGGCTGAAATTTGAAGTACAAAATGCTTTAAATTTCAAACTAAATTCGCCAGAAACTACCCCAAAAATGGCGCCCAAATGTATGGCTGATATTTGAACGAATTAAACACATGTTTAATGTGTTAGATTCATTTGAATTTCAATTGAAATTAGCCAAAAACTTCCGCACATGTGCTTTGTGCACACATGCTCAAATCTGCTCGCACATGCACATGCACATGCCAAGGCTACCACATGCCGTGCACATACATGGAGGAAGGGTAGGGCGGCTATATGCAAGGCACATGCCTCTCGGACACTCTCACATACGTAGGACAGGTTTCAGCTGCTTCTGGACTCGTCAGCTGGAGTTTAGCTAGTGGAGCTGAAGTTGAGCTGAACGAAGCTGAAGTGAGCTGAATTCAGCTAACTGAGAGTGTAGTGAGCTGAGTTGAGCTGAGATGAGCTGCATACACTCCTTTGAGCTACAACTGAGCTAAGATTAAGTCCTTAAGCTATTGTCCTTCAATATACCTACAAGGAAACAATTCAAACGCATATAAAAAGCTTTTTCAAACTTAATGTAAACTTATAATAAGCTGAAATAACAATACAAGCTTATTCTAAATTACACAACAAGCTGGCATAACTTAGTAAACATATTTATAAACTAGATAAGTTATTGAAAACATATCAAACGGGCAACAAAGCTTGTGCAAACTTATTTATAAACAACATATACTTAGCAAACCAAACCCAAAACACACAATACGTAGTATATATAATGCAAACATCTATAAATACTAAGTATAACTACAAGGGGTTATGCATCAGTACGTAACACATTATAAACTCTATTTTCTAAGGCACAGACATTATCAAACAATTCTAAAGCTTTAGCACAAGTGAGAGAAAGAACTTCCCTGAATTGTTTTGCCTTAGAGCGAGTGATGGGTCCTGTTGGAAGGACTTCTGGATCAGCATCCTTTGTTGGCATATATGTGCTCACATCATCCCCCTTCTTGAAAAGGATTTGTCCTCAAATCTGTAGAATCATCATAAGGGGATAAACCAGAAACATTAAATGTAGCACTTACATTGTATTCACCTGGTAAGTCTAGCTTGTAGGCATTGTCATTCACTTTTTCCAACACCTGAAAAGGACCATCTCCTATCGGTAACAGCTCTGAACGCCGTTGGGCTGGAAAATGTTCCTTTCAAAAGTGAACCCAAACCCAATCACCAACTTCAAAGGTAACTCGCTTTCTATCCTTGTTTGCTTGCATTTCGTACTCCTGAGTCCTTCGTTCTAGGTTCTCCTTAACCCGTTGATGCAACTTCTTCACATATTTTGCTTTAGTTGTACCGTCCATGATCATCACCTGTTCATGTGGTAAAGGCAACATATCTAGAGGAGTGATAGGATTAAATCCATAAACAACCTCAAATGGTGACATTTTAGTAGCAGAATGAACAACATGATTATAGGCAAACTCAACATGTGGCAAACAATCTTCCCAAGTCTTAATGTTCTTTTTAATGATGGAGCGAAGTAAAGTAGATAAAACTCTATTAACAACCTCAGTTTGTCCATCAATTTGGGGATGACATGCAGTAGAAAACATAAGTTTCGTACCTAATTTGCACCAAAGAGTCCTCCAGAAATGACTCAAAAACTTTACATCCCTTTCAGAAACAATTGACCTAGGTATACCATGCAAACATACAATATCTCTAAAGAATAAGTTAGCCACATTAACAACATCATCAGTCTTATGGCAAGCAATAAAATGTGTCATCTTCGAGAACCTGTCAACCACTACAAATATATTGTCTCTACTTGTCCTAGTTCTAGGCAGTCCCAAAACAAAATCCATAGAAATATCAATCCAAGGGGAATTAGGAATAGGTAAAGGTAAGTACATACCATGTGGTGAAACCTTCAATTTTGCTTTCTTACATGTCACACAACGGTCACAGTACCTTTCAACATCTCTGCGCATCTTAGGCCAAAACAAATGCTCCTTCAATGTCTGTAACGTTTTGGTGACTCCAAAGTGACCCATTAATCCACCTTCATGTGCTTTACGGATCAGAATGTCACGCATAGAACCTTGTGGAATGCATATCCTATTTTCTTTAAAAAGATAGCCATCATGCCTATAAAACTTGCCATATGCACCCTTTTCACAAGAACTAAACTTATCTCTAAAACCAGGATCATCAACATACAACTCATGAATATATGCAAATCCAATCAAGTGAGAATCAAGGTAATTTAAAAGCACATATCTGCATGATAAAGCATCAGCAACGACATTTTGATAGAGTAGCGCAATTATGGATTTGGAAGCCTTCAATCAAGTTGTTGCAAGAACTAGGGGCTCTAGACTCAATCAAGAAGATTAGGAGCAGATCTGGAAATTCAAGAGAAAAGAGAAAGGCTTTTCTTAAAAAATTCAGATCCAAGACTGAAAAATCAAAGAATCGAAGGTAAGAAGGAAGATTAGGGGATAAATAATAAGTATTAAAACAAAAAGATTAAAATAAGGATAGTGATGTGAGCACGTTTATGCCACCCAACTATGTAACTTCAAACTTTTAGGGAAGTTTGCTTTTTCACTTCTTACATACTGATGTGTAACATTTTTATGATATCTTATTTATATTAGTGTGTTTACTATGTATATAGTATGTTTGGTGTATTTTGAATAAGTTTGATATAACTTATGCTGTGTTTATATTTATTTGTGTGTTAACAAATAAGTGTGCACTTGTCTACAACTTGTATTATTGTTTCCATTAAGTTTACAATACTTTGATGGAAGTTTGTTTCCTTTTGACGTAGGTACGTGGGAGGACACTAGCTCAAGTGAGCATATGTAGCTCAACTCCAGCTCAAGTGAGTGTATGCAGCTCTGTCCCAGCTCAGGAGAGTGTAACCAGCTCACTTTCAGCTCATCACACTTACAGCTAGTTCGTTTCAGCTCAGCTCATTTCATGTCATCTCAATTTTAGCTCAACTTCAGCTAATAAGTCCAGAAGTAGCTGAATTGCGTCCTACAAGTCGGGGAGTGTACCAGTGCACGCGTGGCAGCCTAGGTGGAATCCGAGCATGTGACCAACGTCTATTTGCATGTACCATGCAAGAATCGGCCTAAGGAAACACATGTGCCGCCAAGTATACGTGACCAGCTTTTCTTGAGAAAGGGGTGCAGCATTTCCTTTGAAATTAAAATATATATATATATAACACAACAACAAAGGAAGCAGCCGTGCGCCACTTTTAATTCCCCTCCATGCACAACACGTGGAAATTCATTTGCTTTCACAAATAAAATCACATGCAGCCGCTCCACTTTGAAAATTACATGCAACCGAGATATGCTTTTATTCACATGTACATGCAGAATTCAATTTCAAGCAAAAAAATGAAGCACATGCGCACCATTTCGGTTTTGTGGCTTTGAAATTCAAAGCCATGCATATATTATCACGTGTTTTATCCACACAAGCAGCCGGCCATTCTAGTTTGAGCGGCAGAAGGGATAAGAAGAAGTGGTTCACTTTGAAATTCAAAATAGTTGCACATTAAACATGTGCTCTTTCAAGTTGGCGCACATCATTTGAAATTACATGGCTGAAATGCATTTCCGCAAAGAAGAGAAGTTTTTATTTCAAATTCAAAATTGTTTCTTTAATTTTCAGCCATACATTTAATTTCGGCAGCCCCTCTCTTGTATGCTATACATATGTAATCTGAATTCATTTGTAAGGGTAGATAGTTTATGAATAAATTTTTTTGTGAGATTATTCTCTCAATTTCGGTTTTTCACCGAACTTTCTTTGGCATTTCAGACGTTGTTTGTTGTGTCAAAATTTTACTTGATACTTCGGGTTCCTAGATCGCTATCTAGTGGGTCCAAGTCCTTTGACGTTAGACAGATTCAATTCGGGTTTGCTCAGTAGATTGTGCAGGTTCTTTCGAGTTTAACGTTGCCGAATTTCCGCTAAATTTCCAGCAACATTTCTGCCATTTTTGGGGCACCGAAACAGCCATGAACTCCCTTTGAAGGATTCGTCTTCTTCGTCGTCCAAATACGTCCAGAAATTTCTACACCTTTTTTCTTTGTTTCTTTTTATTTTTCTTGTTATTTTGATCCTAAAACAATGTCCATATTTGTTTTTATTGCAGAGATATGCTTGCTACTATCCTAGATCCATTACAGACAAGGAACATTGTTAAACTAATCTGGAAATTCAGTTTTGTTTATGGATGATGGAGATGGCGTGAAGTTGAAGATGGAGATGGCTTGATGGTTTTGTCCTCAGCTTCCTCTTAGACGAAATTACCTAAGCAAGCAACCTCAAGCGACTCTAACCCACCCTCATAGACGCAATTACCTAGGAAAGCAGAAGTGTGAAGATGATCTCCCTCACAAGAACTCGTCGAACTTATGTTGAAGAAGACTTCTAAGGCACAAGTAATCAGCACTTGCAAAAACAAACTCACTAAATATTTCATTAGTCAAACTGTTAGAAGACAACTCTGCCTAGAAATTCCCGGATCCCATCCAAAATGTCGTCTCAAGTTGGCTGACTTTCCAGACTTCACAAACAGATTCAGCTTCTTGTCCAATATGCATTGTTGTAGCCCTCCCATGCATATTCCCCCTCTCCTCAAAGGGATTCATCCTCGAATCAGAAAAAGTAAAAGAAGGATGTTTAACAATGGCAATCGAAAAGGAATCTTTGTCATAGGTGGAGTGATCCAATTGAGCTCCTCTCAATGGTTCAACAAAATCCTGGAAAAAAAATTCAAAGCAACTCGAAACAATGAAGTTATGGTTAGGTCGAAAATAATCTCTCTTTATCTTTTTCTCGCCTTTTTCATTTGGACATTGTTCGACTTTTACCTCATGTTTCTTTTCTCTCACCAAAATTGGGCCATTAATTTGACTTTTATTGCTCTCCGCCTCTTGACTCTCGGTCTTTTTCAAATAAGATAACTCACATACCCAATTCCTCTCACAAAAAATATCATCGAAATACAATTTCTGAAGAGGATGAAGTGTTTCTAACATAATGATAGGATGAAAATCAAATAAAGGGTTAGAATCACACTTACTTTCTTGGGAGGTTGTTGGTGAATCAAGAGAACTCACTACTAAGCATGAAAGATTGTCTTGATTTATGGGTTCAAGTGTTTCTCCTTTCAAAACATCATCTTCTAAAAGTATTTGCTCATTATTGGGTAAGGTTAAACTCTCAGTAGTGACATCTTCCGCATGTTCTCGAGGATAATAAATTTCTTCGTCATCTTGTTTTCCTTGGTCTTTTCCGACATGACTCACCGATGGTTGTTCATTATCCTGTTGAACTAGCGATGATTCTTCTTCCTTCAGCGTCGTACTACTAGAGTCGAATAGTGCATTAGTAGGGCTGTGAAAAGATGAAGGTTGAGATGTACCTTTATCAAAAGAGGAGCATTTCTTATGACAAGTCTTGGATTCTAGTCGTGGGTAATGTTTGGGAACGAATCGCTCTCTCATGACCTTTTTAAGTTCAGCCCATGTTCTTATTTTGGCTTCACCATTGAGACGCCTATCTCGTTGTAATAAGCGTGATGTGAGCACATCCATTCAGAACTCTCCAACGGATCCGGAAGTCTTACCAACATGACCTATCACCCGCTCTAAGGCTAAGAAGTTCAGGGAAGCCCTTTTCTTTACTTGTGCTAACATTCCTGATTCCTTTGATCATGTTCATGCCTTAGAACATAGGTTGTATAACATGCTGCATTCAGATATGTGACATGTTTAGGTATATGTACTTATTAGGTATATTAATAGGTATATATATTAGTTTGGTGTGTTTAACATATGTTTTAGTGTGTTTATTTATCTTATTGTATGAATAAGTTGCTGTCTAAGTATGTTTGCTATGTTGTGCATTAGGGACCATGGAAAACAATAGCTTAAGGACGTGTACTCAGCTCGGTTGAAGCTCAAGCTAGCGCATGCAGCTCCTATTCAGCTCAGAAGAGTGTAGCTTAGCTCAACTCAGCTCATCACACTGTGAGCTAGCTCGTTTCAGCTCATGTCAGCTCCGTTCAGCTCAACTCCAGCTCCACCAGCTCAACTCTAGCTGACAAGTCCAGAACCAGCTGAATGATACCCTACATGTGGGAGAGTGTCCTACAGGTGTGTGTGGCAGCAAGGGACGTGTGTGCATGGCCCATGCACAATGCCATGCATGATTCGGCCTAGTAAGGCCCTAGAGCAGCGTGCCCAGCCCTTGTGTGCGCAGCAGCAGCCCAGCAGGTGGCCTTGTGTGCGCACCCCATGCAGCCCAGCGTGCCCAGCCCTTGTGTGCGCAGCAGCAGCCCAGCAGGTAGCCTTGTGTGCGCACCCCATGCAGCCCAGCGTGCCCAGCCAAGTGTGCAGCCCCTTCTCTTGTGTGGATAAGCACAAGGTTGGTTGTGCCTTTGAATTTCAAACTCAAAGCACAATTAACATGTGCCTAAAAGGGTTTTGGCTCCCAAAATTCAAACGCAAGGCTCATATTCATTTCTGCCAACTTGGGTAGTTTTTGTTCAAAATTTAAACTTTATTTTTCTTTTAATTTAATTTGTACCACACATTTCCATTTCGTCCAACCACCCTCCTACACTATAAATGTAAGCCAAATTCCCTTTGTACAAGGTTAGACCTTTTATGCAATCAAATATAATTGTGAGATTTCTCTCAAACTCAGTTCTTTTTAGAACTATCTCCTTGATACTTCGGGTTCTCAATTGTTAGATAATTGAAGGGTCCAAGTGCTTATTCGAGCAAATTCAAGATAAGTCAACAGATTGTTCGAGTTCTTCCTTGGAGTTTATTTATTTTTCGACTACGAAGAACGGCTTCGATTCGGGTTTGCATAACAGATTATGCAAGTTCTTTCAAGTTCATCGTGTCAAGACCAAGAATGTTGCTGCCATTGTTGAAAGCTTGAAGACATCATCTTCAACCTTCCACCTAGTCCCTAAATTAATTTCGGCAACTTCTTCTTTTCTCATTTCCGATTTTTCTTTCTTCTTTTCTTAATTTAAACATCTAAAAACAAAACAATGTTTGTTTCTGTTGCAGAGAATTACTTGCTATCATCCTAGATCCGTGAATGAACGAGGAACGTTGTTTTCTTTAACAACATCCTTGTATCATATGGTAATCAGAGCTTAGGTCGGATTATAGCATTTTCTGCATTTACAAGAAGTCAAAATATACAAAGTCAAAAAAAAAGAAAATTCGAAATTCTGAAAAAAAAAGTCAAAGTCAAAGTTTGAACAGAAAGTCAAAAGTCAAAAAAAATTCGAAAAAATACAAAAAAATTCAGTGTCGAATATTTGTGGTATTTTGTGTTTTATATGCTGTTTGGACGTGAAATGATGAGAAATGTGCTTATCTTACCTTGAAATGCCTTGAAATCACCCGAAATCAACTTTCTTGTTTATTCCGGAGATAGGATGGTGGTAAGCATTTCTACTGCGTAAGTTGCTAATTTCTTGTCCTTTTAGCATCCTTTCTTTCATTTCTTTTTGTTTATCATCTTTTCAGCCCCAAATTCTCAACTTTCATCTTTTTTCTTTTTTTCTCCTAACCCTTATCTTTTTCTAATAACATTTCACCCGTCACTTGTTGTTTTCTTTCAATTTGACAACATTTGCAGAATCTGAACATCGGAATCAGTTTCTTTAAAGAACTAAGTACGAGAGATTGAGGGAAAAGGCAAACAGAGCGTGTGAGAATAGAAGGGGAGACAAAAAGAGCCATTCAAGTATTCTCCCGAGTGAAACACGAGTGCTGAGTGATTCCTCTTTTCTTGAGTGCATATTCTTTGGAGTGACTAGTGAGGATCTTGCTGTGTGATTGGTGAGGACTACTTTTTTTTTCTTTTTTTTTCTACTAACCTTAATCAGTTTGTTTGTTTTTGTTTGTTTGTGTTCTTTGTTGTGAAAGATGACAGGTTCTGATGATACACCACCACCGGACTTGCAAATGCAAGCCTTGGAAAGAATGATGCAAAGGATAGTGACTAATGCCTTAGAACCATTGCAGTCCCGAATGGACAGAATTGATGGAGGTTCCAATTCTGCCCATGATGAAGTCAACGAAAATGAAGTCAACCAGTCCCCGAGGATTAACCTTAGACGTGATGAGCAAATGGATGATAATATGACTAACATCAAAGTTGCTATACCTTCTTTTCAGGGACGAACAGATCCGGATGCATATCTTGCTTGGGAAAGCAAGGTTGAACATGTGTTCGAGTGTTACAATTATTCTGAACATAAGAAGGTTCGTCTAGCAGCCATGGAGTTTGTCGATTATGCATTGATATGGTGGGACCAGTTGTTGATTAGTCGGAGACGTGCCGGCGAAGGTCCAGTGGCTTCATGGAACGAAATGAAGCGTATCATGCGTAGGAGGTTTGTTCCTTCCCATTATCATCGTGATTTGTTTCAAAAATTGCAAACTTTGAAACAGGGAACTCGGAGCGTGGAAGACTACTACAAGGAAATGGAGATGACCATGATGTGAGCCAACATCGTTGAAGATAGAGAAGCGACCATGGCACGATTCCTTGCAGGTTTGAACTTTGAAATTGCTAATGTCGTTGAATTGCAGCATTATGTCGAGTTGGATGACATGGTGCATATGGCGATAAAGATAGAGTGACAACAGCGAAGAAAGTCTTCAAACCGAGGTACTACTCCATTTAAGTCTTTCTCTAACCCTTTGTATACTCCTAATGCTTCCAGGAAGCAAGCACGACAACAACCACTTCGGATTCATGAGCAAGGCGAACCCAGCAAGCCAAAGACCCCCGTTGCTGAAAATGGGCGTGGCAAACAGCAAGTGGTGACGCAAGAGCGAGCACGAGATATCCAGTGTTTCAAGTGCCTTGGAAGAGGACATGTTGCTAGTCAATGTCCTAACCGGAGGGTTATGTTGATGCGAGATGATGGTGAGATTGAGTCAGATTCCGAGGAGGAAGTGCTTGATGTCCCTACTAAAGAGGAAGATGAGACTGACCTAGAGGTTCCTGAATCTGGTAAGGTAATGGAACTTTTGGTTATTAAAAGAAGTCTAAATGTGCAACAGGTACCGGATGATCTACAGCGTGAGAATATCTTTCACACACGATGCAAGGTGCAAGACAAGGTATGTGTTGTGATTATTGATAGCGGTAGTTGTACTAATGTTGCCAGTTCAGTGATGGTTGACAGGTTAGGTCTAAAAACGACAAAGCATCCTCATCCATATAAGTTACAATGGTTGAATGATAGTGGCGAGCTTAAAGTGACCAGACAGGATATTGTACCATTTTCAATTGGAAACTACAAGGACGAGGTCCTTTGTGATGTTGTGATGATGGATGCTACTCACCTTCTTTTGGGACGCCCTTGGCAGTATGACAAGAAGGTAATACATGATGGTTATACAAATCGTTACTCTTTTATGTATGCAGGTAAGATCACTTTGGCTCCTTTGACACCGAGTCAAGTGTTTGAAGATTAGGCAAGCTTGAAAAAGAGTAAAGAGACTGCAAAAGAGAAGAAGAAGATGTCCGTGTATGCGAGCAGTAGCGAAATCAGGAAATGTCTTTCCTCTCAACAATCTGTTCTTATTTTGATGTTTAAAGATTATTGTTTATTGACAGATTTTCCTACTGATCTATCGTCACCGATTTTGACACTTTTACAGGAGTTTGAGGACGTGTTTCCAGCTGAAACACCGAAGGGATTGCCACCTCTTCGTGGCATTGAGCACCAGATTGATTTCATTCCATGTGCTACTATTCCGAACCGGCCAGCTTATCAAACCGACCCTGAAGAGACAAAAGAGCTTCAACGCCAAGTTACTGAGTTGATGGACAAGGGTTACATTCAAGAGAGCTTGAGTCCGTGTGCTGTTCCGGTGCTATTGGTGCCGAAGAAAGATGGATCTTGGAGGGTGTGCGTAGATTGTAGAGCTGTGAATCAGATTACAATTAAGTATCGTTGATAGAGTAGCGCAAACTTGGATTTGGAAGCCTTCAATCAAGTTGTTGCAAGAACTAGGGGCTCTAGACTCAATCAAGAATATTAGGAGCAGATCTGAAAATTCAAGAGAAAAGAGAAGGGCTTTTCTTGAAAAATTTAGATTCAAGGCTGGAAAATCAAAGAAACAAAGATAAGAAGGAAGATTAGTAGATGAATAATAAGAATATAACAAAAAGATTAAAAAAAGATGAAGATAAGGATAGGTAAAACAAATCTGAAATTTCCAGCTTTGTTTATGGAATTGAGAGATGGTGTGAAGATTGAAGATGAAGATGGCTTGCGATTTGTTGTTGTTGTTTTGTCCTTGGCACCCTCTTAGACGCAATTATCTAAGCAAGCAACCTCAAGCGGCTCTAACCCACCCTCCTAGACGCAATTACCTAGGCAAGCAAGAGTGTGAAGATGATCTCCCTCACAAGAACTCGTCGAACTTATGTTGAAGAAGACTTCTAAGGCACAAGTAAGCAGCACTTGCAAAAACGAACTCACTAAATATTTCATTAATCAAAGAAAACCTCAATAATCTGAATTACAATGGTGGAGGCTTCATCCTTTTATAGGTGAAGGATAGCCAAAGTAATCTAACTTCTACTAAAACAAGGAAACCCTAATTTAATTAAAAAAAATAAAAGAAAAGCAACCTTTAAACTCCTTGTGCTTGGGCTGCAAGTGATAAGCTGATAAGTGCAAGTGATAAGTTGATAAGAGTTGCTTGGGAGAAGGGTGGCTGGTTCCTAAAGTATATAAAACCCTAAAAACATAATTTAAATGTTAATAATTAAGTTGGGCTAAGTCTAATTCGTCCAAAAGTCTTATATAATAGCTTTTGGGCTGAATTTTACAAAATCCCGTAATAATCCCGTATCCAATTTTCTGCATGCGTAGTCTTCAGTAAAATGAACGTATTTTGAGTTCCCAATGTCCGATTGATGCGTTTCAAGATGCGTTGGAAAGGTAACTGAATGCCAGTCGAATTGTTAGAAGACTATTCTGCCCAGAAATGCCAGGATCCCATCCGAAATGTTGTCTCAAGTTGGCTGACTTTCCAGACTTCACAAACAGATTCAACTTCTTGTCCAATATGCATTGCTTTAGCCCTCCCATGCATGTATCATTCCCCCTCTCCTCAAAAGGATTCGTCCTCGAATCAAAAACAGTAAAAGAAGGACGTTTAACAATGGCAATCGAAACGAAATCTTTGTCATAGGTGGAGTGATCCAATTGAGCTCCTCTTAATGGTTCAACAAAATCTTGAAAAAAGAACTCAAAGCCACTCGAAACAATGATGTTATGGTTAGGTCGAAAAAAATCTCTCATTATATTTTTCTCGCCTTTTTCATTTGGACATTGTTCGACTTTTACCTCATGTTTCTTTTCACTCACCAAAATTGGGCCATTAATTTGACTTTTATTGCTCTCGGCCTCTTGACTCTCGGTCTTTTTCAAATAAGATAACTCACATACCCAATTCCTCTCACAAAAAATATCATCGAAATACAATTTCTGTAGAGGATGAAGTGTTTCTAACAGAATGATAGGACGAGAATTAAATAAAGGGTTAGAATCAGGCTTACTTTCTTGGGAGGTTGTTGATGAATTAAGAGAACTCATTACTAAGCATGAAAGATTGTCTTGATTTATGGGTTCAAATCTTTCTTCTTCCGAAACGTCATCTTCTGAAAGTATTTGCTCATTATTGGGTATGGTTAAACTCTCCGTAGTGACATCTTCCCCATGTTCTCGAGGATAACAAATTTCTTCGACATCTTGCTTTCCTTGGTCTTCTTTGACATGACTCACCGATGGTTGTTCATTATCCTTTTGGAATAGCGATGATTCTTCTTCCTTCGGCGCCGTACTACTAGAGTCGAATAGTGCATTAGTATGGTTGTGAAAAGATGAAGGTTGAGATGTACCTTTATCACAAGAGGAGTATTTCTTATGACAAGTCTTGGATTCTTGTCGTTGATAATGTTTGGGAACGAATCGCTCTCGCATGACCTTTTTAAGTTCAGCCCATGTTCTTATTTTGGCTTCACCATTGAGACGCCTATCTCGTTGTAATAAACGCCACCATAGTACTGCATATTCCTCGAACTTTAGGGCCACTAATGAAGCTTGATCTTCCTCGGGATATCTGTAACAACCAAACAGGAAATCAACCCTATTTTCCCAATCACAATAACCATCCGGATCATATCTTCCTTGAAAAGAAGGTATTCTGAATTTTGGGATGGCCAAAGTGTGTGTGGTTCGCCTTGGTTCAGTTCGCCTTTCTTCACAAAAATTGAACGAATGCCTCGGATTGGTCAATGAAGGCTTTCTTCGATAAGTAGAACCCAAAGTATCATGTTGTTTTGCACGAGTCTTGTCTATGTGAAACATCCTGGAACACTCAAATTTACAAAGGTGAAAAACAAAAGAAAGAAAAGTAGAAGTCTCACTAAACACTCCAAGAAAGAAATACTTAGCGAGGCAAGTAAGCCGATCTTGTACTCTTTAAAGACCTTCCTGCCACAAGTCAACAAGTTATAATAGGAGTTTAATCCTAACAATGAGTCCTATTTGTACTAGGAGTCCAATGAGAGGTGTGACACCAATTGAATTCTAGTTGCAAGGAGAAAGAAAGGTATGCAACTTTTAATTCCCTACTAACACAAGAAGCAAAAAAGTGTTAGATAATGTATAGAAGACAATAAAAAGGTAAAACAAATGAAAACAAATAGTTAAGAATGAAAGAAGATCAGAAAACCCGAAAAAACCCTGAAATATGAAGCAACTTGATCCACTTTGTTCGAGGTGTTCCCGATGTCAAAAAATTCTGAAATTTTATGTGGCGACTCCTCCAATGGTGTAGATCTGATCTGGAAATTTTCAGCTCAAAATTCGTTCGTTTGAATTTTGCGAATTTTCCCCTTTTATTCGAATTTTTCACCCAAAACGCCAAAATTCTTGCCAAGAATCGTCCCAAATCTGATACCAAATGATAGAGTAGCGCAAACTTGGATTTGGAAGCCTTCAATCAAGTTGTTGCAAGAACTAGGGGCTCTAGACTCAATCAAGAATATTAGGAGCAGATCTGAAAATTCAAGAGAAAAGAGAAGGGCTTTTCTTGAAAAATTTAGATTCAAGGCTGGAAAATCAAAGAAACAAAGATAAGAAGGAAGATTAGTAGATGAATAATAAGAATATAACAAAAAGATTAAAAAAAGATGAAGATAAGGATAGGTAAAACAAATCTGAAATTTCCAGCTTTGTTTATGGAATTATGAGAGATGGTGTGAAGATTGAAGATGAAGATGGCTTGCGATTTGTTGTTGTTGTTTTGTCCTTGGCACCCTCTTAGACGCAATTATCTAAGCAAGCAACCTCAAGCGGCTCTAACCCACCCTCCTAGACGCAATTACCTAGGCAAGCAAGAGTGTGAAGATGATCTCCCTCACAAGAACTCGTCGAACTTATGTTGAAGAAGACTTCTAAGGCACAAGTAAGCAGCACTTGCAAAAACGAACTCACTAAATATTTCATTAATCAAAGAAAACCTCAATAATCTGAATTTTACAAAATCCCATTCCGAGACTTGATGACATGTTGGACGAGCTTTGCGGAGCCGTCATCTTCTCCAAAATTGACTTAAGGAGCGGCTATCATCAGATTCGCATGCGAGAAGGCGATGAGTGGAAAACAACCTTCAAGACAAAGCTAGGTTTGTACGAATGGTTAGTAATGCCTTTTGGTTTAACTAATGCACCTAGTACTTTTATGCGTTTGATGAATCATGTTCTGTGACCTTTCATTGGAAGATTCTGTGTTGTATACTTTGATGATATCTTGATTTATAGCAAGTCTTTACAGGATCATGTGGAACATTTGCGAGCTGTTTTGCAGGTTTTGCGAGAAGAGAGATTATTTGGTAACATGGAGAAGTGTGTATTTTGTACTGACAAACTCACATTTCTTGGTTACATTGTTAGTTCTCAGGGAGTTGAAGTTGATCCTGAGAAGATAAAGGCAATTCAGGAATGGCCACGACCGACATCGATTACTCAGGTTAGATCGTTTCATGGTTTAGCGAGTTTTTATCGACGGTTTGTTCCTAACTTTAGTTCCATTACCGCCCCCTTAACTGATATTATTAAGAAGAATTCTAGCTTCTTTTGGGGTAAGGAACAAGAAGATGCCTTTTTGAGAATTAAAGACTCTTTAACTCAAGCACCTGTTTTAGCATTACCTGATTTTGATAAAATGTTTGAGATTGAATGTGATGCTTCCGGAATTGGTATTGGTGCTGTTTTGATGCAGGAAAAGAGGCTCGTTGCTTACTTTAGCGAGAAATTGAGTGGTGCTACATTGAACTATCCGGTTTATGATAAAGAGATGTATGCACTGATTCGGGCATTGGAGACATGGCAGCATTATTTGTTGCCTAAGGAGTTTGTGATCCACACCGACCACGAGGCTTTACGTTACATCACAGGTCAGCATAAATTGAATAAACGACATGCTAAGTGGGTTGAATTCTTAGAATCTTTTCCTTATGTCATTCGTTACAAGAAAGGGAAAGAAAATGTCGTTGCTGATGCATTATCACGTAGGTATGCACTTTTGAATTATCTTGATTCACATCTGATTGGTTTTGCATATATTCGTGATTTATACCATGATGATCCTGATTTTAGAGATAAGTTTAATGCTTGTTCGAAAGGTGCAGATGGAAAGTTTTACAGGCATGATGACTTTCTTTTCAAAGAAAACAGGATATGCATTCCACAGGGTTCCATACGTGATATTCTGATTCGTGAGGCTCATGAAGGTGGATTGATGGGTCATTTTGGTGTCACTAAGACGTTGCACACATTGAAGGAGCATATGTTTTGGCCAAAGATGCACAGGGACGTTGAAAGGTACTGTGAACGTTGTGTGACATGTAAGAAAGCAAAATCGAAGGTTTCACCACACGGTATGTACTTACCTTTACCTATTCCTGAATCCCCTTGGACTGACATTTCTATGGATTTTGTTTTGGGATTGCCTCGAACTAGGACTGGTAGAGATAGCGTATTTGTTGTGGTTGATAGGTTCTCTAAGATGGCACATTTCATTGCATGCCATAAGAATGATGATGTTGTTAATGTGGCTAACTTATTTTTCAGAGAAATTGTGCGATTACATGGTATTCCTAGGTCTATTGTTTCTGACAGGGATGTAAAGTTTTTGAGTCACTTCTGGAGGACTCTTTGGAGCAAAATAGGTACGAAACTCATGTTTTCTACTACTTGCCATCCCCAAACTGATGCACAAACTGAAGTTGTTAATAGGGTACTATCTACTTTACTTCGTTCCGTCATAAAAAAAGAATATTAAGACTTGGGAAGATTGTTTGCCACATGTTGAATTCACTTATAATCATGATGTTCATTCTGCTACGAAAATGTCACCATTTGAGGTTGTTTATGGTTTTAATCCTATTACGCCTCTAGATTTGTTGCCTTTGCCACAGGAACAGGTGACTAGCAAGGATGGTAAAGCGAGAGCAGATTATGTTAAGCGTTTACATCAGCAGGTTAAGGAGAACTTAGAACGAAGGACTAAGCAGTATGAAAAGCAAGCAAACAAAGGAAGAAAGTGAGTCACCTTCGAGGTTGGTGATTGGGTTTGGGTTCATTTCCGAAAAGAACGTTTTCCAGCCCAACGGCGGTCAAAGCTGTTACCGCGAGGAGATGGTCCTTTCCAGGTGTTGGAGAAAGTGAACGACAATGCCTACAAGATAGACTTACCGGGAGATTATAATGTAAGTGCCCCTTTTAATGTTTGTGACTTAACCCCTTTTGATGACTCTGCAGATTTGAGGTCAAATCCTTTTCAAGAAGGGGGGATGATGTGAGCACATCCATTCAGAACTCTCCAACGGATCCGGAAGTCTTACCAACATGACCTATCACCCGCTCTAAGGCTAAGAAGTTCAGGGAAGCCCTTTTTTTTACTTGTGCTAACATTCCTGATTCCTTTGATCATGTTCATGCCTTAGAACATAGGTTGTATAACGTGTTGCATTCAGATATGTGACATGTTTAGGTATATGTACTTATTAGGTATATTAATAGGTATATATATTAGTTTGGTGTGTTTAACATATGTTTTAGTGTGTTTATTTATCTTATTGTATGAATAAGTTGCTGCCTAAGTATGTTTGCTATGTTGTGCATTAGGGACCATGGAAAACAATAGCTTAAGGACGTGTACTCAGCTCGGTTGAAGCTCAAGCTAGCGTATGCAGCTCCTATTCAGCTCAGAAGAGTGTAGCTTAGCTCAACTCATCTCATCACACTGTGAGCTAGCTCGTTTCAGCTCATGTCAGCTCCGTTCAGCTCAACTCCAGCTCCACCAGCTCAACTCTAGCTGACAAGTCCAGAACCAGATGAATGATACCCTACATGTGGGAGAGTGTCCTACAAGTGTGTGTGGCAGCAAGGGACGTGTGTGCATGGCCCATGCACAATGCCATGCATGATTCGGCCTAGTAAGGCCCTAGAGCAGCGTGCCCAGCCCTTGTGTGCGCAGCAGCAGCCCAGCAGGTGGCCTTGTGTGCGCACCCCATGCAGCCCAGCGTGCCCAACCAAGTGTGCAGCCCCGTCTCTTGTGTGGATAAGCACAAGGTTGGTTGTGCCTTTGAATTTCAAACTCAAAGCACAATTAACATGTGCCTAAAAGGATTTTGGCTCCCAAAATTCAAACGCAAGGCTCATATTCATTTCTGCCAACTTGGGTAGTTTTTGTTCAAAATTTACTTTATTTTTTTTAATTTAATTTGTACCACACATTTCCATTTCGTCCAACCACCCTCCTACACTATAAATGTAAGCCAAATTCCCTTTGTACAAGGTTAGACCTTTTATGCAATCAAATATAATTGTGAGATTTCTCTCAAACTCAGTTCTTTTTAGAACTATCTCCTTGATACTTCGGGTTCTCAATTGTTAGATAATTGAAGGGTCCAAGTGCTTATTCGAGCAAATTCAAGATAAGGTTTGGGTTCGTTCAACAGATTGTTCGAGTTCTTCCTTGGAGTTTGTTCATTTTTCGACTACGAAGAACGGCTTCGATTCGGGTTTGCATAACAGATTATGCAAGTTCTTTCGAGTTCATCGTGTCAAGACCAAGAATGTTGCTGCCATTGTTGAAAGCTTGAAGACATCATCTTTCAACCTTCCACCTAGTCCCTAAATTAATTTCGGCAACTTCTTCTTTTCTCATTTCTGATTTTTCTTTCTTTTTTTCTTAATTTAAACATCTATAAACAAAACAATGTTTGTTTCTATTGCAGAGAATTACTTGCTATCATCCTAGATCCGTGAATGAACGAGGAACGTTGTTTTCTTCAACAACATCCTTGTATCAAAGCGCCACCATAGTACTGCATATTCCTCGAACTTTACAGCCACTAATGGAGCTTGATCTTCCTCGAGATATACGTAACAATCAAACAGGAAATCAACCCTAATTTCCCAATCACAATAACCATCAGGATCATACCTTCCTTGAAAAGAAGGTATTTTGAATTTTGGGATTGCCAAAGTGTGTGCGGTTAGCCTTGGTTCAGTTCGCCTTTCATCACAAAAATTGAACGAATGCCTCGGTTTGGTCAAGGAAGGCTTTCCTCGATAAGTAGAACTCAAAGTACATGTTGTTTTGCACGAGGCTTGTCTCTGTGAAACATCTTGGAACACTCAAATTTACAAAGGTGGAAAACAAAAGAAAGAAAACTAGGAACCTCACTAAACACTCCAAGAAAGAAATACTTAGCGAGGCAAGTAAGTCGATCTTGTACTCTTTAAAGACCTTCCTGCCACAAGTCAACAGGTTATAATCGGAGTTTATTCCTAACAATGAGTCTTATTTGTACTAGGAGTCTAATGAAAGGTATGACACAAATTGAATTCTAGCTGTAAGGAGAAAGAAATGTATGCAACTTTTAATTTCCTACTAACACAAGAATCAAGAAAGTGTTAGATAATGTATAGAAGAAAATAAAAAGGTAAAACAAATGAAAACAAGTAGTTAAGAATGAAAGAAGATCAGAAAACCCAAAAAAACCATGAAATATGCAGCAACTTGATCCACTTTGTTCGAGGTGTTCCTAAAGTCAAAAAATTCTGAAATGTTTTGTGGTGACTCCTACAATAGTTTAGATCTGATCTGGAAATTTTCAGCTCAAATTTCGTTTGTTTGATTTTTGCGAATTTTCCCCTTTTATTCGACTTTTTCACCAAAAACGCCAAAATTCTTGCCAAGAATCGTCCCAAATCTAATACCAAATGATAGAGTAGTGCAATTATGGATTTGGAAGTCTTCAATCAAGTTGTTGCAAGAACTAGGGGCTCTAGACTCAATCAAGAAGATTAGGAGCAGATCTGAAAATTCAAGATAAAAAAGAATGGCTTTTCTTGAAAATTTCAGATCCAAGACTGAAAACTCAAAGAATCGAAGGTAAGAAGAAAGATTAGGGGATAAATAATAAGTATTAAAACAAAAAGATTAAAAGGAGGATAGATAAAACAAATCTGGAAATTCGGTTTTGTTTATGGATGATGGAGATGGCGTGAAGTTGAAGATGGAGATGGCTTGATGGATTTGTGATGGTTTTGTCCTCGGCACCCTCTTAGACCCAATTACCTAACCAAGCAACCTCAAGCAGCTCTAACCCACCCTCCAAGACCTAATTACCTAGGCAAGTAGGAGTGCGAAGATGATCTCGCTCACAAGAACTCATCGAACTTATGTTGAAGAAGACTTCTAAGGCACAAGTAATCAGCACTTCCAAAAACAAACTCACTAAATATTTCATTAATCATAGAAAATCTGAATAATCTACTTTACAATGATGGAGGCTTCATCCTTTTATAGGTGAAGGATAGCCAAAGTAATTTAACTTCTACTAAAACTAGGAAACCCTAATTTAATTAAAAAATAAAAATTAAAACAGCCTTTAAACTCCTTGTGCTTGGGCTGCAAGTGATAAGCTGATAAGAGCTGCTTGGGAGAAGGGTGGCTGGTTCCTAAAGTATATAAAACCCTAAAAACATAATTTAAACATTAATAATTAAGTTGGGCTAAGTCTAATTCGTCCAAAAGCTTTATATAATAGCTTTTGGGCTGAATTTTACAAAATCCCGTATCCAGTTTTCTGCATGCGCATTCTTCAGTAAAATGGGTGAATCTTAAGTTCCCGATGTTCGATTGATGTGTTTCAAGTTGCGTTGGAAAGGTAACTGAATGGCAGTCAATTTGTTAGAAGACAACTCTGCCTAGAAATGCCCGGATCCCATCCGAAATGTCGTCTCAAGTTGGCTAACTTTCAAGACTTCACAAATAGATTCAGTTTCTTGTCCAATATGCATTGCTTTAGCCCTCCCATGCTTGTATCACGTTGTCTTTACACTTTTTGTAACGAATAACATAAGGAAAAGACTCAAGAAATTCAACCCACTTAGCATGTCGTTTATTCAGTTTATGCTGACCTGTAAAGTGTCACAAAGCCTCATGATCAGTATGAATCACGAACTCCTTAGGCAACAAATAATGCTGCCAAGTCTCCAATGCCCAAATCAGTGCATACATCTCTTTGTCGTAGACTAGATAGTTCGACGTTGCTCCACTAAGTTTCTCACTAAAATATGCAACGAGCCTCTTTTCCTATGACAAAACAGCACCTATACCCACTTTAGAAGCATCACATTCAATTTCAAACATTTTATCAAAATCAGGTAATGCTAAAACAGGCGCTTTTGTCAAACAGTCTTTAATTTTCAGAAAGGCGTCCTCTTGTTCTTTACCCCATGAGAAGACTGAATTCTTCTTTATAATCTTGGTTAAGGGAGCGGTAATAGAACTAAAATGGGGAACAAACCGACGGTAGAAACTAGTTAAACCATGAAACGGTCTAACCTGACTAATCGATGTCGGTCGTGGCCATTCTTGAATCGCCTTAATCTTCTCAGGATCGACCTCTACTCCCTGTGCACTTACATAAAATCCAAGAAAGGTAACTTTATCAGTACAAAACACACATTTCTTCAGATTACCATACAACCTTTCTTGTCTCAATGTACCAAGAACATTTCTCAAATGTTCCTCATGCTCCTGCAAAGATCAACTATATATGGATATCATCAAAGTAAACAACACAAAATTTACCAATGTAAGGTTACAACACATGATTCATCAGCCTCATAAAAGTACTTGGTGCATTTGTTAAACCAAAAAGCATTACTAACCATTCATATAAACCAAGTTTCGTTTTGAAGGTCGTCTTCCACTCGTCACCTTCTCGCATGCGAATCTGATGATATCCACTCTTTAAGTCTATCTTAGAGAAGATACACACACCACATAACTCGTCCAGCATGTCATCGAGGCGAGGAATGGGATGTCGGTATTTGATGGTGATTTGATTCACTGCTCGACAATCAACACACATCCTCCAAGAACCGTTTTTCTTTGGCACTAATAGCACTGGTACAACACACAGACTCAAACTTTCTTGAATGTACCCCTTTTCCATCAATTTAGTTATATGCCTTTGAAGTTCTTTCATTTCTTCAGGGTTACTTTGATAAGCTGGTCGATTAGGAATAGTAGCTCCTAGAATGAAATCGATTTGATGTTCTATACCTCGAAGAGGAGGTAAATCGCTTGGTGTTTCTTCAGGAAAAACATCCTCGAATTCCTGCAAAAGAGATGAAATCGTAGCAGGCAAATCAGTAGGCAAATCTGTCAACAAACAATTTTATTTAAGCAGTAATAGAATCACAATTTGTTAAGAGGAAAGACATTTCCTGATTTCTTTGCTACTTTTATACACGTCCATCTTCTTCTTTCCTTTGGCTTCTTCGACATTCTTTCTCAAACGAACCTGATCTTCTTGCACTAGCTTTGGTGTCAAAGGTGTTAAGGCAATCTTATTGCATGCATGCATAAAAGAATATCTATTTGTAATACCATCATGTAATGTACCTTTATCGTACTGCCATGGACGTCCCAAAAGTAAGTGACATGCATCCATTGAAACAACATCGCAAAGGACTTCATCCTTGTACTTCCCAATGGTAAATGGTACCAAAACATGCTTAGTGACTCGTACCTCTCCCTCGCGGTAGTACAACTACCACCATCAATAATGACAACACATACCTTATCGTTGACAAGACATCTTGTATGAAAGATGTTCTCTCTTTGTTGGTTGTCTTGTGTAGGTTTGCCATTCAAACTTCTCTTGATGACAAGTGCCTCTCCTGTCATGAATGTCTGTAAATCTTCATCACAATCATCCTTAACATCCACTGGTAAAGGATCACGTTCTTCGTCTTCAAAGTCAGACTCAATCTCTCCATTCTCACGCATCAACATGGTTCTCCTATTAGGACATTGCTCGCAACATGCTCTCTGCCAAGGCACTTGAAGCATTGGATGTCCCTTGTTCGTTCCTGCATCACCACTTGCTTATTGCGCCCATTATCAGTAATGGGTGGCTTTGGTTTACTCGATTCTGCCTTCCCTTTAATCTGAAGCGGTGCTTGCGGTGCTTGCTTCCTGGAAGTGTTAGAAGTATATGATGGATGAGAAAAGACTTAAAAGGTATATTACCTCGGTTAGAAGACTTTCTACATTGTTGTCGCTCAATCTTTATCGCCATGTGCACCATGTCATCCACCTCGACATAATGCTGCAACTCAACAATGTTAGCAATTTCAGCATTCAAACCTGCAAGAAAATGTGCCATGGTTGCTTCTCGATCTTCCTTGATGTTTGCACACATCATGGCCATCTCTATCTCCTTAAAGTAATCTTCAACACTTCGATTACCCTTTCAAACCTTGTAATTTCTTATATAAATCACGATGGTAATGAGATGGAACAAACCATTTTCACATTATTCGTTTCATTTCGTCCCATGTAGTCACTGGACCTTCATCTGTACGTCTCCGGCTAAGCAGTAACTGATCCCACCATATAAAGACATAGTCGACAAACTCCATTGCTGCTAAACAAACCTTCTTTTGTTCTGAGTAATTGTAACACTCGAAAATGTGTTCAACTTTGCTTTCCCAAGCTAAGTACGCATCAGGATCTGTACGTCCCTGAAAAGAAGGGATAGCAACCTTTATGTTAGTCAAATTGTCGTCTACATGTTGCACACGTCGTTGCCTAGGAGTATGCTATCTCGGTGGCTGATCGACTTCATTATCGTTTAGTCCTTCATGGGTAGAATTGGATCATCCATCAATTTTATCCATTCTAGACTGTAATGGCTCCAATGCAATAGTCACCACTCATTGCATCATGCGTTCCAAGGCTTGCATCTGGAGATTCGGTGGCTACTGTCCACCCGAATTATCATCAGAACCTGTCATTTTAAAAAACAAAACAAACAGCAAACAATAATAAAATTAAGTGAGTAAAATCGACCTCACTACACACAACAAAAGCCTCACAATGACGCTCTAAGGGAAAGGAAAGATTTTCACTCAAAGACACTCGTGTTTCACTCGAGATAATACTTTAAATGGCTCTTTTTGTCTATCCTTCTGTTCTCACACCACACAATTGCCTTTTCCCACTCAATCCCTCGTAATCAGTTCTTTATTGAACTAAATTTGATCTTTTAGAACCTGTTTAATTGTGTCGGCTTTAAGAAAACAATGGTAACACAAGGAAGAAAACAAAGGCTGGAAATCAAACAAAAAGCTGAAAATTAAAAGAAAAGATGAAAAATAGAGAAAATACGAAGAAAAGATCAACAACTGCTGCAAAGAAAGGCTTACAACAACTCTATCACATAACAATCAAAGAAAGTGTCGTTTTGGGTGATTTCAAGCATCTCATTGTTGCAGAACACAAGGGATTGCATTTTCTTCAACGTTTACACAAATCAAACACATTGCTTGCATATTTTGTCCTTTTTGAATATTCTAATTTTTTTTCGAACTTTGACTTTTGAAAAGTCAAAATTTGACATTGACTTGCTGGCATTTCGAATTTGATTTTTTTTTTGAATTTTCGTTTTTTTGTTTTCTCTTTTTTTGTGTTTTTGAGTTTTGCAGAAACTAATGAATTCAACCTAGGCTTTGATCCCAGCTCACCTCAGCTCACTTCACTTGTAGCTAGCTCCTTCTAGCTCAACTCAGTTCCAGTCAGCTCAACTTCAGATGATAAGTCCAGAAGTAGCTGAAAAGTGTCCTACATGTCGGGGAGTGTACCAGTGCACATGTGGCAGCCTAGGTGGCATCCAGTCATACGAAGCATCCACGTGGAAGCTTGACACATGTGTGTGCATGTGTGGCCGAACCAAACAGCCCCCTCTCTCCTATTGTGCGGAAAATTGCAAGATAAGGGCAAGAAGTTATTTGTTTGAATTTCAAACAAAAATGCACATGTTAAATGTGCAAAGCATGCTGCCAATGTTCAAATTGCATGGCTCTCATGCAATGCCGCCCAAAAGAGGTTTTAGTTGGTTGAATTTTTTAGTTTGAATTTTTAATTTGTAATTCAAATTCAAACACACAAGTGGCCGGCCTCCCTCCCTCTTTTCTTTTATATATATGTACAAAAACAATGCAAGAAATGTTAGACTTTTTGAATAAAAAATTTATTTGTGAGTTTTTTCTCAAATTTGGTTCTTTTTAGAACTTCTTTGACATTTCAGACTTAGTTTTGTTGTGTCAAATTTCCTTGATACTCCGGGTTCCTAGATTGCTATCTAGAGGGTCCAAGTCCGTTGACGTTGAACGTATTCGATTCGGGTTTGCATAACAGATTGTGCGAGTTCTTCGTTGTTCAAGTTTCCAGCAAGTTTTTGCCATTTTGAGCACTTAAGATGGCCATGGATGAACGTTGAAGCATTCATCTTCCTCCTCCTTCAAATATGCCCAAAAATTCCAGCAACTTTCTCACTTATTTCCTTTTGTTTTCTTTCTTCATTTCGTGTCATTTCAAAGTCTAAATCAACCTTCTTGTTTTGTTTCACTTGTAGGGAAATGCTTACTTCAATCCTAGATCCGTATCACTCAAGGAATGTTGTTTCGACAAGCAACGCCCTTATCATATGGTATCAGAGCGAGGTTGGATTTTAGCATGTTCTGTATTCAAAAAATCAAGAAAACAAGACAAAACGACAAAAAAATGAGTTCGAAAATTACAGAAGTCAAAGTCAAAGTTCAGAAAAACAAAATATAGATTCGAAATTTTCAAAAGAAAGTGAAAACGAAAGTGTGCTGGTTCGTTGAAATGATGAAGGATGCTCAAGTTATGCCATGAAATGCTTGGAAATCCACCGAAACAAACTTATTCTTGTTTGTTCGGTGATAGGATCGTCGTAAGCATTTCTTTTGCAGTAAGTTGTTGAATTTTCTGTTGCATTGTCATCCTAATTCCTTCATTTCACGCGTTTTTAATTTTCCAGCCTTGTTATTTCATTTTCCAGCCCTAACTTTGTTTTGACCGTTTGTTTCTTTGACCTTATTACTTTCTTTGAAAGTTGACACAGTTAACAAGTCTGAAAGATCGAGTTAGTTCCTTAAAGAACTGATTGCGAGAGATCGAGTGGAAAAAGGCAATTGTGCGTGGTGAGAACAGAAGGGGGACAAAAAGAGCCATTCAAGTTTTCTCCCGAGTGAAACACGAGTGTTGAGTGCAATTGTTGAGTGATTTTCTTTGGAGCGATTTGCGAGACTTTGTTATGTGTGCAGTGAGGTCCATTTCTTTATTTTTCACTAACCTATATATATTGTGTTGTTTTGTTTGTTGTTTTTGTTATTTAAAATGAGAGGTTCTGATGATAATTCGGGTGGACAGCAACCACTGAATCTCCAGATGCAAGCCTTGGAACGTATGATGCAATGAGTGGTGACTACTGCATTGGAGCCATTACAGTCTAGAATGGATAGAATTGATGGAGGATCCAATTATGCCCATGAAGGACTAAATGACAACGAAGTCAATCAGTTACCGAGACATCATACTCTTAGGCAAGGACTAAACCACTGTGTGATGTACCAGTGCTGTTGGTACTAAAGAAATACGGAACTTGGAGGATGTGTGTTGATTGTCGAGTAGTGAACCAGATTACAATCAAGTAACGACATCCCATTCCTCGACTCGATGACATGCTGGACGAGTTATGCGGAGCGACTATCTTCTCCGAAATTGATTTGAAGAGTGGATATCATCAGATTCGCATGAGAGAAGGCGACGAGTGGAAGTCAGCCTTCAAGAGGAAGCTAGGTTTGTATGAATGGTTAGTGATGCCTTTTTGTTTAACTAATGCACCTAGTACTTTTATGTGTTTGATGAATCATGTTCTGCTATCTTTTATTGGCAAGTTTTGTGTTGTGTATTTTGATGATATTTTGATCTATAGCAAGACTTTGCAGGATCATGTAGAACATTTGAGAACTGTTTTGCAGACTTTGCGAGAAGAGAGATTGTTTGGTAACATGGAGAAATGTGTGTTTTGTACCGACAAACTTACATTTCTTGGTTACATTGTTAGTTCTCAGGGAGTTGAAGTCGATCTTGAGAAGATTAAGGCGATTCAGGAATGGCCACGACCGACATCGATTAGTCAGGTTAGATTGTTTCATGGTTTAGCTAGTTTCTACCGTCGATTTGTTCCTAATTTTAGTTCTATTACCGCCCCCTTAACCGGGATTGTAAAGAAGAATTTAGTCTTCTCATGGGGTATAGAACAAGAGGACACCTTTCTGAAAATAAAAGATTGTTTGACAAAAGCGCCTATTTTAGCATTACCTAATTTTGATAACATGTTTGAAGTTGAATGTGATGCTTCTGGAGTTGGTATAGGTGTTGTTTTGTCATAGGAAAAGAGGACTGTTGCACATTTCAGTGAGAAACTTAGTGGAGCAACATTGTTGTCTATGACAAGGAGATGTATGCACTGATTTGGGCATTGGAGACTTGGCAGCATTATTTGTTGCCTAAGGAGTTTGTGATTCACACTGATCATGAGGTTTTACGCTACATTACAAGTCAGCATAAATTGAATAAACGACATGCTAAATGGGTTGAATTTCTTGAGTATTTTCCTTATATCATTCGTTACAAAAAGGGTAAAGGCAATGTCGTTGCTGATGCTTTATCACGTAGATATGCACTTTTAAATTACCTTGATTCTCATTTGATTGGATTTGCATATATTCGTGAGTTATACACTGATTATTGTAATTTTATAGATAAGTTTAATGCTTGTGAAAAAGGTGCAGATGGAAAGTTTTACAGGCATGATGGCTATCTTTTCAAAGAAAATAGGATATGCATTCCACAAGGATCTATGCGTGATATTCTGATCTGTGAAGTACATGAAGGTGGACTAATGGGTCACTTTGGAGTCACCAAGACGTTGCAGACATTGAAGGAGCATCTATTTTGGCCTAAGATGCGCAGGGATGTTGAAAGGCACTGTGAACGTTGTGTGACTTGTAGGAAAGCAAAATCGAAGGTTTCCCCACATGGTATGTACTTACCGTTACCTATTCCTGATTCCTCTTGGACTGATATTTTGATGGATTTTGTTTTGGGACTGCCTAGAACTAGGACAGGTAGAGATAGTATATTTGTTGTGGTTGATAGGTTCTCGAAGATGGCACATTTTATTGCATGCCATAAGACTGATCATGCTGTGAATGTGGCTAACTTGTTCTTTAGAGATGTTGTCCGTTTGCATGGTATTCCTTGGTCAATTATTTCTGACAGGGATGTAAAGTTTTTGAGTCATGATGTGTGCATGTTTCTACTCACATTCACTATGCTTTCATCTTGTTTATCAAGCATGAAAGAAGAGGGAGTTCTTCCTTACTTCATTATCTATTTACTTATTTATGCATTATATAACATGCTTGGATTATCATATGTTATCATTCATTTGTATATCATATGATATTCATGCATTACATAAACCACATCTTTGCTATTAAGTTGCATATTATACCTCATACTTAGTTTGCATTACTAAACAGTCCCTATACTATTTACATATGCTCTAATATTATCATACTTATTATTTTTGGTGTTTTCATTGTAGGATACAATAACTACAGTTCAAGGGAGTAATGGTCAGCTCGGTTTCATCTTAAAGCATCAGAATGAGCTCAAAACAGTGTTTGAATGATTTAAGGCTCTACTAGCATCCCATCAGCTCAAAAACACTCATGAGGCATAAGGAGAGCTCAATCACACTAGGAAACCAGCTCTACCAGCTAGGAGTAGCTCCAAATAGCTCAAAGGGCTAAAGGATGGATTCTGAGTGAAGAATGATTCGTTTCAGCTCCAAAACACTCTAGTAGCTAGAGGACCACTCAAGGACACTTAAGGACCAGCTCACCTAGCTAAAGGCAGCTCCAATCATCTCAAATCAGCTCTTAACATTTAGCTAGCTATGTCAGCTCAAGTCAGCTCAAGCTCAGCTCGTCCAGCTCAACATTAGCTCCACTAACTACTACCAGCTCCTTCAGTCGGCCAGCTAGTGACACTAGCTACCTAGCTAAGTGTGTGGAGGGACACCACCCAAGCCGAATGGTTATGAACCTTCCTAAGGCCCCTTTCATTTTGGCGCCATCCTTGAAGCATCACCATCAGCCGAATAGTTGTGCATAACTTATCAGCACCTATTCACCACTTATCACACCCATTCGGCCACCAAGAGAAGGCACAAGCCTAGCTGAATAATTCCCTCCCTTGTACAAGCCCTTTTGGGAACCCCTCTCCTACAACTATAAATAGGAGTTTATTTGGCATTTTGTAAACACACTTTGATCAATACAAATTATATTTTGTGAGTTTATCTCGCATTCTTGTTCTTTTAAGAACTTCTTTGACTTATCAAGTCATTTTATTGATTTGTGGCGTCTCCTATTCCATCTTTTGATACTTTCGGTTGTTGAATATTTATTATTCTTCAGTCTAAGTCCTTTTACCACCCTCAAAGCCTTATTCAAGTTTGGGTTTATGCTTCTTAGCATAAGTTCATCCTTTTGAGACTTTGAATACTATCCATCTTATTCCTTTCATCTTCCTTTCTTTCACTATCCGAAACCATCACCTTTCACATTCCATCTTCACTTCCTTCAACCCTTTTAACATACAAACACTACCATCCTTCCGCCACCTATCTCCTTTCATCCATTTCAATATATTTCCACAAGAAGACGATCATGCAACAAGGCTTACTTGCATTCTAAGGTCCGGGCAATCAAAGATTCTCTCAATAATGCCATTTCAACATGTTGAACTTGCTTATAATCATGTTGTACATTATGCTACTAATATGTCACCGTTTGAGGTTTTTTATGGATTTAATCCTATCACTCCTCTAGATATGTTTCCTTTACCATAGGAATAGGTGATGAACAGGGTCAAAGCAAAGCAGAATATGTGAAGAAATTGCATCAACATGTTAAGGAGAACCTAGAACGAAGGACTCACCAGTATGTAAAGCAAACAAACAATGGAAGGAAGCGAGTCACCTTCGATGTTGATGATTGGGTTTGGGTTCACTTCTGAAAGGAACAATTTCCAACCCAAAGACGGACTAAGTTGTTACCACGAGGAGATGGTTCTTTCCAGGTGTTGGAGAAAGTGAATGACAACGCCTACAAGTTGGACTTACCGGGTGAATACAATGTAAGTGCCACATTTAATGTTTCTGATTTAACCCCTTATGACGATTCTGCAAATTTGAGGACAAATCCTTTTCAAGAAGGGGGGATGATGTGAGCACATCCATGCCAGCAAAGGAGGCTGATCCAGAGGTCTTGTCCATAGGATCTGTTACTCGTTCTATGGCAAAGAAATTCACCGAAGTTCTTTCCCTCACTTGTGCTAAAGTTTCTGAATCTTTTGATAGTGATTGTGCCTTAGAAAATAGGCTTTATAATGTGTTTCGTGCTGATATGTGACATATCTATGATTATACTATGTATCTAAGTGTGTTTACTATGTATATATTATGTTTGGTGTGTTTTGGATTTGTTTGATATGACTTATAATGTTTTTGTATTTGTTTGTGTGTTGTTGAATAAGATTACAAAGCTTTGATAAGTGTTTCATTGTTTTGTGACATGTACATGGGAGGACAATAGCTCAAGAGAGTTATATTCAACTCGGAGGAAGCTCAAGTGTGTGTATGCAGCTCATCACCAGCTCAAGAGAGTGTATGCAGCTCAACTCCAGCTTAAGATAGCTGGAAGGCTTTGATCCCAGCTCACCTCAACTCACTTTACTTGTAGCTAGCTCATTCTAGCTAAGCTCAGTTCCAGTCAGCTCAACTTCAGCTGACAAGTCCAGAAGTAGCTGACAAGTGTCCTACATGTCGGGGAGTCTACCAGTGCACATGTGGCAGCCTAGGTGGCATCCAGTCATACGAAGCATCCACGTGGCAGCTTGACATATGTGTGTGCATGTGTGGCCGAACCAAACAGCTCCTTCTCTCCTTTTGTGCGGCAAATTGCAAGATAAGGACAAGAAGTTATTTGTTTGAATTTCAAACAAAAATGCACATGGTAAATGTGCAAAGCATGTTGCCAATGTTCAAATTACATGGCTCTCATGCAATGCCGCCCAAAAGAGGTTTTAGTTGGTTGAATTTTTGAGTTTGAGTTTTTAATTTGTAATTCAAATTCAACCACACAAGTGGCCGGCCCCCCTCCCTCTTTTCTTCTATATATATGTACAAAAACAATGAAAGAAAGGTTAGACTTTTTGAATGAAAATTTTATTTTTGAGTTTTCTCTCAAATTCGGTTCTTTTTAGAACTTCTTTGACATTTCAGACTTAGTTTTGTTGTGTCAAATTTCCTTGATACTTTGGGTTCCTAGATTGCTATCTAGAGGGTCCAAGTCTGTTGACGTTGAACGTATTCGATTCGGGTTTGCATAACAAATTGTGTGAATTCTTTGTTGTTCAAGTTTCCAGCAAATTTCCAGAAAGTTTCTACCATTTTTGAGCACTCAAGACGGCCATGGATGAATGTTGAAGCATTCATCTTCCTCCTTCTTCAAATATGCCCAAAAATTCCAGCAACTTTCTCCCTCATTTCCTTTTGTTTCTTTTCTTCATTTTGTGTCATTTCAGAGTCTAAATCAGCCTTCTTGTTTTGTTTCACTTGCAGGGAAATACTTGCTTCAATCTTAGATCCGTATCACTCAAGGAACGTTGTTTCGACAAGCAACGCCCTTATCAAGAATGAACCCGAACCTTATAATGATCTTGTTCACACGGACCCGGACCCTTCGACTATACAACAACCAAGAACCCAAAGTATCAAAAGGATTGACACATCAAACTAAGTCTGAAATGTCAAAAGAAAGTTCTAAAAAGAACTGAAATGGAGAGAACTCTCACAAAGTAATTTTTCATTCAAAGTGTGCAACCCTTGTTCATACAAATTCAACAAATATATAGCCAACATGAAGGGAGAGGGCGCCCAAACTTGTGGCTGAAATTTGAAGTACAAAATGCTTTAAATTTCAAACTAAATCTGCCAAAAACTACCCCCCCAAATGGCACCCAAATGTATGGCTGATATTTGAACGAATTAAACACATGTTTAATGTGTTAGATTCGTTTGAATTTCAATTGAAATCAGCCAAAAACTTCCGCACATGTACTTTGTGCACACATGCTCAAATCTACCCGCACATGCACATGCACATGCACATGCCAAGGCTACCACATGACGTGCACATGCATGGAGGAAGAGTAGGACACCCATATGCAAGGCACATGCCTCTCGGACACTCTCCCACACGTAGGACATGTTTCAGCTGCTTCTGGACTCGTCAGCTAGAGTTGAGCTAGTGGAGCTGAAGTGAACTGAATTCAGCTAACTGAGAGTGTAGTGAGCTGAGTTGAGCTGAGATGAGCTGCATACACTCCTTTGAGCTGCAACCGAGCTAAGATTAAGTCCTTAAGCTGTTGTCCTTCAATGTACCTACAAGGAAACAAATCAAACACATATAAAAGCTTTGCAAACTTAATGTAAACTTATAATAAGCTGAAATAACAATCCAAGCTTATTCTAAATTACACAACAAGCTGGCATAATTTAATAAACATATTTATAAACTAGATAAGTTATTGAAAACATATCAAACGGGCAACAAAGCTTGTGTAAACTTATTTATAAACAACATATACTTAGCAAACCAAACCCAAAACACACAATACGTAGTATATACAATGAAAACATCTATAAATACTAAGTATAAATACAAGGGGTTACACATCAGTACGTAACACATTATAAACTCTATTTTCTAAGGCACAAACATTATCAAACGATTCTGAAACTTTAGCACAAGTGAGAGAAAGAACTTCCATGAATTGTTTTGCCTTAGAGCAAGTGGTGGGTCCTGTTGGAAGGACTTCCGGATCAGCATCCTTTGTTGGCATAGATGTGCTCAAATCATTGTTGCAACATTACCCAATCGACCAGCATATAGGAGTAACCCTGAGGAAACAAAAGAAATACAACGACAAGTAAAAGAATTGATGGAGAAAGGCTATATTCGAGAGAGATTAAGCCCGTGTGTAATTCATGTACTGTTGGTACCCAAGAAAGATGGGTCATGGTGCATGTGTGTGGATTGTCGTGCAATCAATCAGATCACAATCAAATATCGACATCCTATACCACACCTAGATGATTTGTTGGATGATTTGAGTGTTTCTAGTGTGTTTTGAAAGATCAATCTTAAAAGCGGATATGATAAGGGTGTTGCTTGTAGAGACAACGTTCCTTGAGTGAAACAGATCTAGGATTGAAGCCCTTAAGCTGCTACCCTTTTATTATACCTATATGAAAACAAAAGAAACACATTCAGAGCATTGTAAACTTATTGAAAACATTCAAGTAAACTATAAAACAATGCAACCTTATTGTTTAAACACACAACAAGCTGACATAGCTTAACACACAACATTATAAGCTGACAAACTAATCTAAAAACACACTTATCAAAATATATACATAGCAAACACTTATAAAACTCGTAATATAAGTAAAGAAATGTTACACATCAGTATGTAACAAGTGAAAGAGCAAACTTCCCTGAAAGTTTGAAGTTGCACCGTTGGGTGGCATAAACGTGCTCACATCATCCCCCCTCTTTAATGCTATTTGTCCCCAAATCGACGATCAGGACAAAAGGGAACAACTTCGATTACCGTTTGGCGGGGAACTTCTTTAACCTCCGTGCTTGGCACAAATGCCAGCCACCTGGCACAAATTCTTTTGCAAAGAACACAAATGTTGAAGGTGCAAGATGTGCCTTCATTTTTGCACCCTTCCGAATAATGCACAGCATAGATGCAAACAAACCTCGATGCACATTCTTGATCCTGCAAACACGTATACACAAATACAACTCCAAAGAACAATGCAAATCTCGACTATCATCCAGAATCACAAACGTAGATCCACAAATCCAAGTACAACCAAAGAACTCATAATCCAAAGATGAAAAATCAATAGCATTATGGAAAGGAATGTCAAACCGTGTTAAAGGAGGTTGTTGAATTTCTAAAAAGAACATAAATGTGCTAGTCATACCAACGTTTGCAACCTTTGGTACTTCATATGGCATCACTTTATCAATTTGCAAATTAGAAGAAGTAGAAGAAAATGTAGAATAAGATAATACCTTTGAATCCTCTTTCTCCTTTTCACATTCATTCCCCACTTTGCTTGCCTTCCAAGCTGCAATACTCGCTTTCAAACGAATTTGGTCTTCATATACTTCACTTGGAGTCAAACGTGTCAAAATTACCTTTTTGCTCTCATGAGTAAAAGAGTATCGATTGGTGTAACAACCATGCAAAACTCTCTTATCATACTGCCACGATCTTCCTAACAACAAATGACTTGCATCCATTGAGAAAACATCGCAAAGTACTTCATCCTTGTACTTTCCAATGACAAACGACACTAGAACCTGCTTAGTCACTTTGATCTCTCCTCCGTCATTCAACCACTACAACTTGTACTGATTGGGATGCTTTGTCGTCTTCAATCCAAACTTTTCAACCATAACAGAACTAGCAACATTAGTGTAACTACCACCATCGATAATTACAACACATACCTTATCATTTATGAGACATCTTGTATGGAAGATGTTCTCTCGCTGCTATTTATCCTGGATTGGTTGCGTTTTCAAACTTCTCTTGACAACAAGTGCTTCACTGGTAGCAAATGTCTGCACGTTGTCATCATCTTCTTCAATGTCCACTGTAGGGGGCTCTTGCTCATCTTCCTCAAACTCAGACTCGATCTCGCCAATCTCTAACAACATCACGATCCTTCGATTTAGGCACTGACTGGCAATGTGTCCTCGTCCTAAGCACTTGAAACACAGAATGTCTCTCGAACGTTCTTGTGTCACCACCTGCTTAAATCGCCTATTTTTAGTAATAGGTGTCTTTAGCTTGCTTGGTTCTGCTTTCTCGCGTATCTGAAGTGGTGCTTGTGGTGCTTGTTTCCTTAAATTGTTAGGAGCATTCAATGGATTTGAAAATAATCTAAATGGAGTATTACCTCGATTTGAAGATTTTCTACGTTGTTGTCTTTCAACTTTTATAGCCATATGCACCATGTTATCCAACTTGACTTAATGCTGCAACTCAATAACGTTAGCAATTTTAGGGTTCAAACTTGCAAGAAAACGTGTCATGGTTGCTTCTCGATCTTCCTCGATGTTTGCACGCATCATGGCCATCTCCATCTCCTTGAAATAGTATTCAACACTCTGATTACCCTATTTCAAACTTTGTAATTTCTGATATAAATCACGATAGTAATGAGATGGAACAAACCGTTTTCGCATTATTCGTATCATTTCGTCCCATGTAGTCACTGGACCTTCACATGTACGTCTCCGGCTAAGCAGTAACTGATCCCAACATATCAGGGCATAGTCGACAAATTTCGTTGCTGCTAAACAAACCTTCTTTTGTTTTGAGTAGTTTTAACACTTGAAAACGTGTTCAACTTTGCTTTCCCAAGCTAAGTATGCATCAGGATCTGTATGTCCCTAAAAAGAAGGAATAGCAACCTTAATGTTAGTCAAATTGTCATCTACCTGTTGCACACGTCCTTGTCTAGGAGTATGATGTCTCGGTGACTGTTCGACTTCATTTTCGTTTATTCCTTTATGGACAGAATTGGATCCTCCATCAATTCTATCCATTCTAGACTGTAATGGCTCCAATGCATTGGCCACCACAAGTTGCATCATGCGTTCCAACGCTTGCATCTAAAGATCTGGTGGCTGTTGTAATCCCAAATTTTCTTCAGAACTTGCCATTTTAAATAAAAAAACAACAAACAAAACAACACAATATATATATGTTAGTGAAAATAAAGAAATGGACATCACTGCACACACAACAAATTCTCACAGATCACTCCAAGGAAACATCACTCCACAATTGTACTCAACACTCGTGTTTCACTCGGGAGAATACTTGAATGGCTCTTTTTGTCTCCCCTTCTGTTCTCACCACGCACAATTGTCGTTTTCCACTCGATCTCTCGCAATCAGTTCTTTAAAGAAACTAATTTCGATCTTTCAGAATCTGTTTACTGTGTCAACTTACAAGGAACAACAAAGGATAAAGAAACAAAGGGTTAAAACGAAAATAGGGGCTGAAAATTGAAAGATAAAGGCTGGAAAATTAAAACACGTGAAATGAAGGAATTAGGATGACAATGCAACAGAAAATTCAACCACTTACTGCAAAAGAAATGCTTACGATGATCCTATCACCGAACAAACAAGAATAAGTTGTTTCGGTTGATTTCCAAGCATTTCATGGCATAACTCGAGCATCCTTCATCATTGCAACGAACCAGCACACTATTATATTTTTTCACTTTCTTTTGTAATTTTCAAAACTGAATTTTTTATTTCTAATTTAGAAAGTCAAATTTTGACTTTTGGTCTTTGACTTTGACTTTTTCATTTTTGGATTTCTTTTTTTTTTGTTTTCTTGATTTTTTGAATGCATAACATGTTAAAATCCAACCGAGGCTCTGATTACCATATGATAAGGGTGTTTCTTGTTGAAACAACATTCCTTGAGTGAAACGGATCTAGGATTGAAGCAAGCATTTCCCTACAAGTGAAACAAACAAAAAAAGGCTGATTTAGGCTATGAAATGACACGAAAAGAAGAGAAGAAAACAAAAAGAAACAAGGGGGAAAGTTGCTGGAAATTCCGGAAATTTGAAGAGGTTGAAGATGAGTGCCTCGAATGTTCAACAATGGCAACAACTTGAAGAAGAAAATTCAAACAAAAACTCCAAGGAAGAACTCGAACAATAGACTGAGCGAACCCGAACCTTATACTGATTTTTGTTCAACACGTACTTGGACCCATTGATTATATCGAATCAAGAACCCAAAGTATCCAAAATATTGACACAACAAACGAATCTGAAATGTCAATGAAAGTTCAATAAAGAACCGAATTTGAGAGAAATTCTCACAAATAAAATTTTCATTCAAAGTGTCTAACCTTCTTACGTTGTTTTAAGCACATATATAGGAAAATAAAGGGTATAGCCGAATTCAATGTGTGGCTGAAAATTAAAAGAGAAAAAATTAAAATTTAAACATAATAACTCCTTTTGGGTGGCATTGCATGAGAACCATGCATTTTGAACACTTAGGTGCCACACTTATCACATTTAACATGTGATTTTTGTTTGAAATTCAAACAAATAACCTCTCCTTCTTATCTTCACTTTGCCGCACATTTAAGAGAGATAGGGGTTGTTTTCGGCCACACATGCACACACATGTGTCAAGGCTGCCATGTGTGTGCTTCACATGCTTGGAAGAAACCTAAGCTGCCACATGTGCATGGTACACTTCCCGACACGTAGGACACCTTTCAGCTACTTCTGGACTTGTCAGCTGAAGTTGAGCTGGTGGAGCTAGAGTTGAGCTGAAACGAGCTAGCTGAGAGTGTTAGGAGCTGAATTGAGCTGGGAGCTAAGCCACTGAGCTTAGGTGAGCTGCGTACACTCCTTTGAGCTTCATCCGAGCTAAGATTAAGCCCTTAAGCTGCTGCCCTTTTATTGTACCTATATAAAAACAAAAGAAACACATTCAGAGCATTGCAAACTTATTGAAAACATTCAAGTAAGCTATAAAATAATGCAACCTTAGTGTTTAAACACACAACAAACTGACATAGCTTAACACACAACATTATAAGCTAGAAAACTAATCTAAAAACACAGTTATCGTAATATATACATAGCAAACACTTATAAAACTCGTAATATAAGTAAAGAAATGTTACACATTTGTAACAAGTGAAAGAGCAAACTTCCCTGGAAGTTTGAAGTTGCACCGTTGGGTAGCATAAACGTGCTCACATCATCCCCCTTCTTTAATGTGATTTATCCCCAAATCGACGATCAGGACAAAAGGGAACAACTTCGATTTCCGTTTGGCGGGGAACTTCTTTAACCTCCATGCTTGGCAAAATGCCAGCCATCTAGCACAAATTCTTTTGCAAAGAACATTAATGCTGAAGGTGCAAGATGTGCCTTCATTTTTGCACCCTTCCGAATAATGCACAACATAGATGCAGACAAAGCTCACTACACATTCTTTATCCTGCAAACGTTTATACACAAATACAACTCCAAAGAACAATGCAAATCTCGACTATCAACCAGAATCACAAACGTAGATCCACAAATCCAAGTACAACCAAAGAACTCATAATCCAAAGATGAAAAATCAATAGCACTATGGAAAGGAATGTCAAACCGTGTTAAATGGGGTTGCTGAATTTCTAAAAAGAACATAAATGCGCTAGTCATACCAACGTTTGCAACCTTTGGGACTTCATATGGCATCACTTTATCAATTTGCAAATTAGAAGAAGAAGTAGAAGAAAATGTAGAATCAGATAATACCTTTGAATTCGCTTTCTCTTTTTCACATTCATTCTCCTTTTTGCTTGCCTTCCAAGCTGCAATACTCGCTTTCAAACGAATTTGATCTTCATATACTTCACTTGGAGTCAAAGGTGCCAAAATTATCTTTTTGCCTTCATGAGTAAAAGAGTATCGATTGGTGTAACAATCATGCAAAACTCTCTTATCATACTGCCACGGTCTTCCTAACAACAAATGACTTACATCCATTGAGACAACATCGCAAAGTACTTCATCCTTGTACTTTCCAATGACAAACGTCACTAGAACCTACTTAGTCACTTTGATCTCTCCTCCGTCATTCAGCCACTACAACTTGTACGGATTGGGATGCTTTGTCGTCTTCAATCCAAACTTTTCAACCATAACAGAACTAGCAACATTAGTGCAACTACCACCATCGATAATTACAACACATACCTTATCATTTATGAGACATCTTGTATGGAAGATGTTCTCTCGCTGCTGTTCATCCTGGATCGGTTGCGTGTTCAAACTTCTCTTGACAACAAGTGCTTCACCGGTAGCAAATGTCTGCATGTTGTCATCATCTTCTTCAATGTCCACTGTAGGGGGCTCCTGCTCGTCTTCCTCAGACTTAGACTCGATCTCGCCACTCTCTAACAACATCATGGTCCTTCGATTTGGGCACTGACTGGCAACGTGTCCTCGTCCTAAGCACTTGAAACACAAAATGTCTCTCGAACGTTCTCGTGTCACAACCTACTTATCACGCCTATTTTCTGTAATAGGAGTCTTTAGCTTGCTTGGTTCTGCTTTCTCGCGTATCTGAAGTGGTGCTTGTGGTGCTTGTTTCCTTAAATTGTTAGGACTATTCAATGGATTTGAAAATGATTTAAATGGAGTATTACCTCGATTTGAAGACTTTCTATGTTGTTGTCTTTCAACTTTTATCGCCATATGCACCATGTCATCCAACTCGATATAATGCTGCAACTCAACAATGTTAGCGATTTTAGGGTTCAAACCAGCAAGAAAACGTGCCACGGTTGCTTCTCGATCTTCCTCGATGTTTGCACGCATCATGGTCATCTCTATCTCCTTAAGATAGTCCCAGTTTCAAACTTTGTAATTTCTAATATAAATCACGATGATAATGAGATGGAACAAACCGTTTTCGCATTATTCGTTTCATTTCGTCCCATGTAATCACTAGACCTTCACATGTACGTCTCCGGCTAAGTAGTAACTGATCCCACCATATCAGGGCATAGTCGACAAACTCCATTGCTGCTAAACGAACCTTCTTTTGTTCTGAATAGTTGTAACACTCGAAAACATATTCAACTTCACTTTCTCAAGCTAAGTGCGAATCAGGATCTGTATGTCCCTGAAAAGAAGGAATAGCAACCTTAATGTTAGTTAAATTTTCATCTACGTGTTGCACGCGTCCTTGTCTAGGAGTATGATGTCTCGGTGACTGTTCGAATTCATTGTCGTTTATTCCTTCAGGGACAGAATTGGATCCTCCATCAATTCTATCCATTCTAGACTGTAATGTCTCCAATGCATTAGCCACCACTCGTTGCATCATGCGTTCCAAGGCTTGCATCTGAAGATCTGGTGGCTGTTGTCCACCCAAATTATCATCAAAACCTACCATTTTAAATCACAAAAACAACAAACAAAGCAACACAATATATGTATATATATGTTAGTGAAAAATAAAGAAATGGACCTCACCGCACACACAACAAATTCTCACAGATCACTCCAAGGAAAGATCACTCCACAATAGCACTCAACACTCGTGTTTCACTCGGGAGAATACTTGAATGGCTCTTTTTGTCTCCCCTTATGTTCTCACCACGCACAATTGCCTTTTTCCACTCGATCTCTCGCAATCAGTTCTTTAAAGGAACTAATTTCGATCATTCAGAATCTGTTTACTGTGTCAACTTACAAGGAACAACAAAGGATAAAGAAATAAAGGTGATGTGAGCACATCTTTGCTACCAAAGGACTCTGACCCGGAGGTTCTTCCAACAAGACCCATCACACACTCTACGGCTAAACAATTCAAGGAAGCTCTATCCCTAACTTGTTCTAACATTCCAGATTCATTAGATCATGTTTATGCCTTAGATAATAGGACTTTTAATGTGTTGCATGCTGATATGTGACATATTTATGTTATACTATTTTTTAGGTGTGTTTAACTATGTATATAATATGTTAAGTGTGTTTTGAATAAGTTTGATATAACTTATGAAGTGTTTATATTTATTTCCGAGTTAATGAATAAGACCACAAGTGTTTACAACTTGTTTTAGTGTTTCCATTAAGTTTATATTACTTTGATGGAAGTTTGTTATGTTTTGGCATTGGTACGTAGGAGGAAACTAGCTCAAGTGAGCATATGCAGCTCAACTCCAGCTCAAGTGAGCATATACAGCTCAACTCCAGCTCAAGTGAGCATATGCAATTCAACTCCAGCTCACCAGAGTATATGTAGCTCGGTCCCAGCTCAGGAGTGTAACCAGCTCACTTTCAACTCAACACACTTTCAGCTAGTTCGTTTCAGCTCAGATCATTTCTAGTCAACTCAGCTTTAGCTCCACTAGCTCAACTACAGCTGACAAGTCCAATAGCAGCCGAACAAGTGTCCTGTGTTCGTGTGAGCATGTACCGTGGATAAATAGGAGGGCGTTGCATGTTCCATGCAAATCGGCTAAGAGATAGTGCAAGGTGCAGCCGAGAAATTGTTTTTTTTTTCATCCATGCACGTGCAGCAAGCATTGCAGCAAATGGGATTTAAATTTCAATATATATATATATAATAAACAATCATGTGCGGCAACTTGAATCTCCAAAACACAGTAGCAGAATGAATTTGGCCATTCTCCACATGATTTCCCCATGTGCAGAATTCCTTACATGTGGTGCAGAAGAATGGGATAAGATCAATTGATTCTGCCATTTGATTTCAAACCAGCACATTTAACATGTGCCTTATCCCTTAGGCACCCAAAGTTGAATACACGGCTGAAGTATTATACTGCCCATTTGAGTAGTTTTTTTAATTCAAATTTAACTTTCAAATGGCTAATTAACAGCCACATATTTGAATTCGGCAACCCCCCATTGTATCTATATATTTGGCTGAAATTCACTTGTACATGGTTAGACAATTTGCAATAAAATTTTCATTTGAGAGTATTTCTCTTCTTTGGTTCTTTTTAGAACTTTTATGATACTCAAACTTGTTTAATTGTCAACTTGATACTACGGGTTCCTAGATCGCTATCTAGTGGGTCCAAGTCCTTTAACGTTAGACAGATTCGATTCGAGTTTGCTCAATAGATTGTGCAGGTTCTTTCGAGTTTAACGTTGTCATCTTCATTCCAGCAACAAAATACTCCACTGTTGAATACTCAAGTTGCTGCCATGGATGTTTCTTGAAGCATTCATCTTCTCTGTTCGAATTTCCTTCCAAAAACGGCCAAAACATCTCCTTTTCTTTAATTTTCGTGATACGGACACAACCCCGTATACACAAACGTTGAGCTTGCGGAAGCGGATACGTATAATGACGCGAATGTTGGATCGGTGAAAAGATGGCTGAAGATAGGCGATGACGATGGAGATGGAAGATAAATGGATAAATTGTCCTCGGCACCCTCTTGATCGCAATTAACCAAGCAAGCAACCTCAAGCGGCTCTAACCCACCCTCCTAGACGCAGTTACCTAGGCAAGCAGGAGTGTGAAGATCAACAACAAATTCTGACGAACTTGAAGAATCACTTCTAAAATAAAGAACACAAGTTATACTTCTTGCAAGTCTGAACTCAAAAGAGAACTTTATTTAATCATTCAAATCTTAAATTACAATGTGGTTGAAGCCTCCTTATATAAGCCTTGAAGAAGTTCTAATCCTAGTAAACTTAGGAAATTAAGTACAATAAATAAATGCTGAAATCTAATCTCCTAATTACATAAGTAACTTATAATAATAAATAAATATTAAAAATAAAATCCTAATTAAATAAATCTGATCCTAATAGATATTGCAGAATCCTATATTGATTTAAATTACAAATAATCAAATAAATTCTTGAAAATTCGTAATTATCCAAAAATCTCGTATTAATCCCGTATAGGAATTTCTGCATGCGCTGTCTTTGCTAAAATAGACGTATCTTGTGTTCCAGATGTCCGATTGATGCGTTTCAAGATCCGTTGGAATGCTAATTGACAGCCGGACAAGTTTCAAGAAGACATGTCGACCCATAAATGCCTGGATCCCATCCAAAAAGGGGTCGCAAGTTGACTGACGTTTCTGACTTGCAAAACAGTTTTAACTTCTTTTCCAAGATGATTAGTTTCACCCCTCCCATGCATGTATCATTCCCCCATTCCTCAAAAAGATTCGCCCTCGAATCTAAACCGGTCAATGGAAGAAGTTCATCAAAGTACCAGGAAAGAGAAGATGTCTTGAAGAATCCTTGTGCACAGTCTCTTTTTGCAATGTAATTTACAATTTCCTTCTCATTGAGATCATCACTATTGTTCTTTTGGTTGCAAAGTGACTCATTCTCATCTTCAAAATTGTTATCAATGCTAGAAGAGAAATAAGCATAAATAGAATTTTGAAAACAATCAATGGTACCTTTTGATTGTAGCGTACCTTCGTCGGTGTTTGTCGTTTGATGGTCATCTTGAATCAGAATAGTAGATTTGTCACTAGAAACAAACACGCTACTTACAATTTCTTCTTCATCAATAGGCAAGGTTAAACACTCGATGGTATCGCCTTCCTCATGTTCTTTAGGAGAACAAATTTCTCCATCATGCTTTGAATCACATATTTCAATATCATTAGAAGACATGAATTCAGACAACATATCTCTCAAAATTTTTTCTTGAAAATAAGACTTATCTGGACAATCATACCCTGAATGATCTAGTCGACAACAATAATGATATCGAGTCCCCAAAAGAGTAAAATTCAATACGTTGCTCAATGACATCCTCAAGAACGACCTAAATTTGATACCAAATGATACGGACACAGCCCCGTATACGCGAACGTTGATCTTGCGGAAGCGGATACGGATATTGACGCGAATGTTGGATCGGTGAAAAGATGGCTGAAGATAGGCGATGATTCTTCTTCCTTCGGCGCTGTACTACTAGAGTCGAATAGTGCATTAGTAGGGTTGTGAAAAGATGAAGGTTGAGATGTACCTTTATCAAAAGAGGAGTATTTCTTATGACAAGTCTTGGATTCTTGTCATTGGTAATGTTTGGGAACGAATCACTCTCTCATGGCCTTTTTAAGTTCAGCCCATGTTCTTATTTTGGCTTCACCATTGAGACGCCTATCTCGTTGTAATAAACGCCACCATAGTACTGCATATTCCTCGAACTTTAGGGCCACTAATGAAGCTTGATCTTCCTCGGGATATCCGTAACAACCACACAGGAAATCAACCCTATTTTCCCAATCACAATAACCATCATGATCATACCTTCCTTGAAAAGAAGGTATTCTGAATTTTGGGATGGCCAAAGTGTGTGCGGTTCGCCTTGGTTCAGTTCGCCTTTCTTCACAAAAATTGAACGAATGCCTCGACTTGGTCAATGAAGGCTTTCCTCGATAAGTAGAACCCAAAGTATCATGTTGCTTTGCACGAGGCTTGTCTCTGCGAAACATCCTAAAATACTCAAATTTACAAAGGTGAAAATAAAATAAAGAAAACTAGGAATCTCACTAAACACTCCAAGAAAGAAATACTTAGCGAGGCAAGTAAGTTGATCTTGTGCTCTTTAAAGACCTTCCTGTCACAAGTTCAAAAAAGATATAACCAGAGTTCAATCCTAACAATGAATCCTAAAGGCTTTAATAATCCAAATAAAAGTTTGACACCAATTGAATTAGTTGCAAGGAGAAATAAAAGTATGCAACTTTTAATTTCCTACTAACACAAGAAGCAAGAAAGTGTTAGATAATGTATAGAAGACAATAAAAAGGTAAAAAAAATGAAAAACAAGTTGTTAAGAATGAAAGAAGATCAGAAAACCCGAAAAAAACCCTGAAATTTGCAGCAACTTGATCCACTTTGTTCGAGATGTTCCCAAAGTCAAAAAATTCTGAAATTTTTTGTGGTGACTCCTACAATAGTGTAGATCTGATCTGAAAATTTTCAGCTCAAAATTCGTTCGTTTGATTTTTGCGAATTTTCCCCTTTTATTCGAATTTCCACCCAAAACGCCAAAATTCTTTCCAAGAATCGTCCCAAATCTGATACCAAATGATAGAGTACGCAATTGTGGATTTGGAAGCCTTCAATCAAGTTGTTGTAAGAACTAGGGGCTCTAGACTCAATCAAGAAGATTAGGAGCAGATCTAAAAATTCAAGAGAAAAGAGAAGGGCTTTTCTTGAAAAATTCAGATTCAAGCTTGGAAAATTAAAGAAACGAAGATAAGAAAAAAGATTAAGGATTAAATAATAAGAATTAAAAAAAAGATTGAAAAAGATTGAAAGAGAAGTAGATAAAAAAAATCTGAAAATTCAGCTTTTTTATGGCTATGGAGATGGCATGAAGTTGAAGATGGAGATGGCTTGATGGATTTGTGATGGTTTTGTCCTCGGCACCCTCTTAGACGCAATTACCTAAGCAAGCAACCTCAAGAGGCTCTAACCCACCCTCCTAGACGTGATTACCTAGGCAAGCAGGAGTGTGAAGATCAACAACAAATTCTGACGAACTTGAAGAATCGCTTCTAAAATAAAGAACACAAGTTATACTTCTTGCAAGTCTGAACTCAAAAGAAAACTTTATTTAATCATTCAAATCTTAAATTACAATGTGGTTGAAGCCTCCTTATATAAGCCTTGAAGAAGTTATAATCCTAGTAAACTTAGGAAATTAAATACAATAAATAAATGCTGAAATCTAATCTCCTAATTACATAAGTAACTTATAATAATAAATAAATATTAAAAATAAAAATCCTAATTAAATAAATCTGATCCTAATAGATATTGCAGAATCCTATATTGATTTAAATTACAAATAATCAAATAAATTCTTGAAAATTCGTAATTATCCAAAAATCTCGTATTAATCCCGTATAGGAATTTCTGCATGCGCTGTCTTCGCTAAAATAGACGTATCTTGAGTTCTAGATGTCCGATTGAGGCGTTTCAAGATCCGTTGGAAAGCTAATTGACAGCCGGACAAGTTTCAAGAAGACATGTCGACCCATAAATGCCTGGATCCCATCCAAAAAGGGGACGCAAGTTTACTGACGTTTTTGACTTGCAAAATAGTTTTAACTTCTTTTCCAAGATGATTAGTTTCACCCCTCTCATGCATGTATCATTGAGGGTGGTAAAAGGACTTAGACTGAGAAACAATGGGTGTTTAACAATCTAAAGTATCAAGATGGAAAGAAAAGGGAGACGCCACAAATCAATAAAGATTTGATAAGTTAAGAAGTTCTAAAAAGAACAAGGATGAGAGAAAACCTCACAAAGTAATTTTTATAATCTGAATTGTGTATTTACAAATGAAAATGCATTACATATTTATAGTAAATGGAAGGGGATGGCCGAAATGGTGTGTAGGGGAGAGGGAATGATTCGGCAGCCTTGGTGTCTCCCTCCTTTGGCCGAATTGGTGTGGTAAGGGCTTGAATAGGCGTTGATAACCTATCAAGCACTATTCGGCAGCCTTGCACCTTTCCAAATTGGCGCCAAGGTGTGTAGAGGTGCCTAGGTTCCCTCCTTTGCTATTCGGCTAGGTAGGTGCCCTTCCATCACTTATCTAGGTAGCTAGTGTCACTAACTGGACCACTGAAGGAGCTGGTAGTAGTCAGAGGAGCTGGACGAGCTAGGCTTGAGCTGACTTGAGTTGAGCTAGCTAGCTGACTTAACTAGCTAAAGGTGAGTAGCTGATTTGAGCTGATCTGAGCTTTCTTTAGCTGAGTGAGCTAGTCTTGAAGTGCCTTTAAGTTGTCCTCTAGCTACTGGAGTGTTTTGGAGCTGAAATGAATCCTCCTTTGCACAGAAATCACTCTTTTGCTATTTGAGCTCTTTGAAGCTGTTTTGAGCTGAGTGAGCTGGTCCTTTAGTATCCTTGAGCTCTTTTAAGACTTCATAAGTGTCCTCGAACCATTTGGCAGCTTTTAGAGTCTTGAAACGACCAAACAATGTTTTGAGCTGATTTTGACACTTTGAGCTGGAACCGAGCTGTAGCACACTCCCTTGAGCTGTGTTAATATAACCTATGAAGAAAACAATGAATTATATAAGTAATGTCTTCTTTAAATAGTATAGGGACTATAATGCATAAGTATAAAGTAAAATTTTAAATGATGCAAACTATAATCTAAAGATGCAAACATTTGCTTAAGTAAAGATGTGGTTTTAAGCTTAAGTATGTGTATCACATATAACATGCTAAGGTCATGAAAATAAAGTATGCAAAACATATACAGAGTATGATGTGATAACATGAATCTAAATAACCAGAAATGAGTGTAGAAAAAGTAAGTAATATGAGAGAAGTAAAGAAAACTCATGTGTCTTTCATGTTTAAAACACAACATGAAAGTGTGCAAAACTTGCTGGTTTAGGACCTTCTCTTCTATGAATGATAGTAGAACCTTGGTGTGCTTCCTTTCCAAGTTTCTTCTTAGTTTTCTGCAAAGAAAAAGAAAAAGAAACATGTGCTTGATTGGGATTAGAATAAACTGATTTGATCATAGGGCGTGTCAAAAGACATTCCCTAATCATTTCAATATTGCCGCTCATTTGGTCATCCTTGGCTTTGAGTTTTGCTTGAGCCTTTTCTTGCTTCCATGCCTCCACACTTTGTTTCATCAAATCCTGATCATGCTGCACTTGTTTAGGAGTCATTGGCATGAGAACAATCTTCTTTCCTCCATGCTTGAATATGAACCGATTTGAGTAGCAATCATGCATGGTTCTTCGATCATATTGCCATGGCCTCCCGAGTAGTATATGGCTAGCGTGCATGGGTACAACATCACACAGAACTTCATCTTTGTAAGAATCAATGGAGAAAGGAATAAGAACCTGTTTGGTAACCTTTAACTCTCCCGAATCGTTCAGCCACTGAAGCTTGTATGGTGCTGGATGTTTGAGGGTTTTAAGGCCCAATTTGTCTACCATAAGTGTGCTGGCCACATTTGTGCAACTTCCCCCGTCGATGATCAGAAAACAAACTTTATCTTGAACATGGCACCGGGTGTGGAAGATGTTTTCTCTTTGTTCTTCTTCTACTGCCATTTGAGCATTTAGGAGTCTCTTGACCACCATTAATTTGCCATCCACGGCAGGGGTGATCTCCTCTTCTTCAGATTCTAATTCTTCTTCTTGGATTTCTTCTTCTTGATCTGATGCAATTTCCCCATTGTCCATTAGAAGCATAGTATTCTTGTTAGGACATTGACTAGCAATATGGCCATGTCCTAAGCACTTGAAGCATTTGATTTCTCTGGACCGGGTATGTGGTTCTGATTGCTTCCCTCAAGCATTCTCTACAACAGCCTTACTCTTGGAAGATTCGGCTGGTTCCTTGGCCTGAAAAGGAGTGGCCTTCTTTGGTGCATTAGGAGTCCATTTTGGTGCAGAGGTGATGACGCTCCTAGAGGAAGTCCTCATACGTTGCTGCCTTTCAATTTTAACGGCCATGTGTACCATTTCTTCAATTTCAATGTAGTGTTGTAATTCCACCACATTAGCAATGTCTGGATTAAGCCCTGCTAGAAACCTGGCCATGGTAGCCTCTCGATCTTCCTCCACACTTGCACGGATCATGGCAACTTCCATTTGTTTATAATAATCCTCCACGCTTCTGTTGCCTTGTTTAAGGTTCTGCAACTTATAATAGAGATCACGGTGATAATGGTTAGGTACAAATCTTTTTCTCATTATACCTTTCATTTGTGTCCAAGTGCTGATTGGTCTTTCACCGTTTCTTCTCCTAGAACTCTTCAATTGATCCAACCATATCAAAGCATAATCAGTGAATTCCATGGCGTCCAATCGAACCTTCTTCTGTTCAGAATAGTTGTGACATTCGAAAATGTGTTCGACCTTGCTTTCCCATTTTAAATAAGCTTCTGGATCCGTTTTGCCTTGAAAAGGAGGTATGTTAACCCAAATGCTTCCCAAATTGTCATCAACCTGGCCTCGATCTCTTGCATGACTTCTGATGGATACGACATCCTCTGCATCACTTTCTTCAACAATCTCATGCTGAAAGATATTTCTAGGCCGGTTTTGCCTCTCATGTCCCCTATTGCTTCAGTTATCTCCTTGGGAACCTTGAAGCCGACATCTTGCTTTCCTTGGTCTTCTTCGACATGACTCACCGATGGTTGTTCATTATCCTTTTGGAATAGCGATGATTCTTCTTCCTTCGGCGCCATACTACTAGAGTCGAATAGTGCATTAGCAGGGTTGTGAAAAGATGAAGGTTGAGATGTACCTTTATCAAAAGAGGAGTATTTCTTATGACAAGTCTTGGATTCTTGTCGTTGGTAATGTTTGGGAACGAATCGCTCTCTCATGACCTTTTTAAGTTCAGCCCATGTTCTTATTTTGGCTTCACCATTGAGACGCTTATCTCGTTGTAATAAACGCCACCATAGTACTGCATATTCCTCGAACTTTAGGGCCACTAAAGAAGCTTGATCTTCCTCGGGACTTTTCTAGTATGCGGCCGCCTAATATACGGCTAAGAAACGGTGTTACCGGAAACATTATAAGATATATAATGTATTCGGTAAAGCACTACCGGATATGTTGATATGAAATGATGTATCCGGTAAAAAAACATGAAAAAAAATGAAAAAAAATGGTAACCGGCAAATTTAAGTTATCGGTCAAAGATAACAAAATCGGTAAAATTACCTATTTTGTTGATCCGAATATCAATATATTCGGTAAAATTACCTATTTTGTTATTAAAGTTTAAGTTGATAGGGCCTTCGAAAGTATCCATACTTTTTAAAAAGTATCCATACTTTTTTTAAAAATATAACAAAATCGATAAAATTACCTATTTTATTGATCCAAATATCAATATATTCGGTAGCGCTTTACCTATTTTGTTATTAAAGTTTAAGCTGATGGGGCCTTCGAAAGTATCCATACTTTTTTAAAAAAGTATAGTATAAAAAAATAGGTAAAATTTTACTTATTTTATTGATAAGAGTATCAACATATTCGGTAGTATTAAAGTATCGATACTTTTTGTTGAACCTATTTTAAAAGTATCGATACTTTCGAGCCACATTGCAACCGGTTACATTGCTTTTTGAAAAAGTATGGATACTTTTAAAAAAGTATGGATACTTTCGAAGTATCAACAAAATAGGTAATTTTACCGAATATGTTGATACTCTTATCAACAAAATAGGTAATTTTACCGAATATATTGATACTCTTATCAATAAAATAGGTAATTTTACCGAATATCTTATGTTTACCGGTCACCTTTCTAACCGGTTACGTCGTATATTAGCCGTATATTAACCGCCTTACCGCAGAACTACCCTCTTCCTCGGGATATCCGTAACAACCAAATAGGAAATCAACCCTATTTTCCCAATCACAATAACCATCAGGATCATACCTTCCTTGAAAAGAAGGTATTTTGAATTTTGGGATGGCCAAAGTGTGTGCGGTTCGCCTTGGTTCAGTTCGCCTTTCTTCACAAAAATTGAACGAATGCCTCGGTTTGGTCAAGGAAGGCTTTCCTCGATAAGTAGAACCCAAAGTATCATGTTGTTTTGCACGAGGCTTGTCTCTGTGAAACATCCTGGAACACTCAAATTTACAAAGGTGAAAAACAAAAGAAAGAAAACTAGGAATCTCACTAAACACTCCAAGAAAGAAATACTTAGCGAGGCAAGTAAGCCAATCTTGTACTCTTTAAAGACCTTCCTGCCACAAGTCAACAAGTTATAATCGGAGTTTAATCCTAACAATGAGTCCTATTTGTACTAGGAGTCCAATGAAAGGTATGACACCAATTGAATTCTAGTTGCAAGGAGAAAGAAAGGTATGCAACTTTTAATTTCGTACTAACACAAGAAGCAAGAAAGTGTTAGATAATATATAGAAGACAATAAAAAGGTAAAACAAATGAAAACAAGTAGTGGAGAATGAAAGAAGATCAGAAAACCCGAAAAAACCCTGAAATTTGCAGCAACTTGATCCACTTTGTTCGAGATGTTCCCAAAGTCAAAAAATTCTGAAATTTTTTCTGGTGACTCCTACAATAGTGTAGATCTGATCTGGAAAGTTTCAGCTCAAAATTCGTTCGTTTGAATTTTGCGAATTTTCCCCTTCAGTTCGAATTTTTCAGCCAAAACGCCAAATTCTTGCCAAGAATCGTTCGAAATCTGATACCAAATGATAGAGTGGCGCAAACTTGGGTTTGGAAGCCTTCAATCAAGTTGTTGCAAGAACTAGGGGCTCTAGACTCAATCAAGAAGATTAGGAGCAAATCTGAAAATTCAAGAGAAAAGAGAAGGGCTTTTCTTGAAAAATTCAGATTCAAGGCTGGAAAATTAAAGAAACGAAGATAAGAAAGAATCTTAAGGATTAAATAATAAGAATAAAAAACAAAAAGATTGAAAAAGATTGAAAGAGAAGTAGATAAAACAAATCTGAAAATTCAGCTTTGTTTATGGCTATGGAGATGGCATGAAGTTGAAGATGGAGATGGCTTGATGAATTTATGATGGTTTTGTCCTCGGCACCCTCTTAGACGCAATTACCTAAGCAAGCAACCTCAAGCGGCTCTAACCCACCCTCCTAGACGTGATTACCTAGGCAAGCAGGAGTGTGAAGATGATCTCCCTCACAAGAACTCGTCGGACTTATGTTGAAGAAGACTTCGAAGGCACAAGTAATCAGCACTTGCAAAAACAAACTCACTAAATATTTTATTAATCCAAGAAAATCTCAATAATCTCTATTACAATGGTGGAGACTTCATCCTTTTATAGGTGAAGGATAGCCAAAGTAATCTAACTTCTACTAAAACTAAGAAACCCTAATTTAATTAAAAAATAAAAGAAAAACAGCCTTTAAACTCCTTGTGCTTGGGCTGCAAGTGATAAGCTGATAAGTGCAGGTGATAAGTTGATAAGAGTTGCTTGGGAGAAGGGTGGCTGGTTCCTAAAGTATATAAAACCCTAAAAACATAATTTAAATGTTAATCATTAAGTTGGGCTAAGTCTAATTCGTCCAAAAGCCTTATATAATAGCTTTTGGGCTGAATTTTACAAATTCCCGTAATAATCCCGTATCCAGTTTTCTGCATGCGCAGTCTTCAGTAAAATGAACGTATCTTGAGTTTCCAATGTCCGATTGATGCGTTTCAAGATGCGTTGGAAAGGTAACTGAATGCCGGTCAATTAGTTAGAAGACAACTCTGCCCAGAAATGCCAGGATCCCATCCTAAATGTCGTCTCAAGTTAGCTGACTTTCCAGACTTCACAAACAGATTCAACTTCTTGTCCAATATGCATTGCTTTAGCCCTCCCATGCATGTATCAGACGCTCTACATGCTCTCTCTCTCTTTTTTAAAAAAATCAGAATTGAAATAACAAAAGATAGGGCTTACTTGATTCTTCCTTTGCTTTGATTACCACATGATACGCTCCAACTCTCCAATTGGAATTGTTGAGAGATGCTTTGATTGCCCGGTCCTTAGAATGCAAGTAAGCTTTGTTGCACGATCATCTTCTTAATGAAAGGAATATAATTGGTCTTGGATTAATAAAATATTTAGTGAGTTTGTTTTTGCAAGTGCTGATTACTTGTGCCTTCGAAGTCTTCTTCAACATAAGTTCGACGAGTTCTTGTGAGGGAGATCATCTTCACACTCCTGCTTGCCTAGGTAATCACGTCTAGGAGGGTGGGTTAGAGCCGCTTGAGGTTGCTTGCTTAGGTAATTGCGTCTAAAAGGGTGCCGAGGACAAAACCATCACAAATCCATCAAGCCATCTCCATCTTCAACTTCATGCCATCTCCATAGCCATGAACAAAGCTGAATTTTCAGATTTGTTTTATCTACTTCTCTTTCAATATTTTTCAATCTTTTTGTTTTAATTCTTATTATTTAATCCTTAATCTTCTTTCTTATCTTCGTTTCTTTAATTTTCCAGCCTTGAATCTGAATTTTTCAAGAAAAGCCCTTCTCTTTTCTCTTGAATTTTCAGATCTGCTCCTAATCTTCTTGATTGAGTCTAGAGCCCCTAGTTCTTGCAACAACTTGATTGAAGGCTTCTAAACCCAAGTTTGCGCTACTCCATCATTTGGTATCAGATTTGGGACGATTCTTGGCAAGAATTATGGCGTTTTGGGTAAAAAATTCGAATAAAAGGGGAAAATTCGCAAAATTCAAACGAACGAATTTTGAGCTGAAAATTTCCAGATCAGATCTACACCATTGGAGGAGTCGCCACATAAAATTTCAGAATTTTTTAACATCGGGAACACCTCGAACAAAGTGGATCAAAATTGAGCAGAATTAGGTTCTTTTCCTCTATTTTCACCCTAGTTTAATTTCTTTCTATCAATTTTCATTCTTTTTAGTTTATTTATCTGATAAAACAAAAAAAAAAACAAAAAAAAGAGAAAAGAAAAGAAAAAAACAAAAACTGAAACTGAAGAAAAGTGAGAAAGATCATACCTAGCCGCCAACTACCATCAAGAATCATCAAGATCAACATCATCCATCGCTGCAAGCATCACATTGAAGTGGGTTCAACTTTGGATTTCTTTCTTCAAGTTGTTTCCGGGTTTTGGGTTTCCATCTTTCTAGTTTTTTCTTTTCTACTCTTTAGTTATTTAAGTTCATTTGTTTTGCTTTTCTTTCTTCTCTTACGCCATTAACACCTTCTCTATTCTGGTGTGAGTAGGATTAAACAAGTTGCATTGTAATTCTTCCTTCTTGCGACTATATTTCAATTGGTGTCAAGCCTTTCCTTGGACTCCTAGTACAATTAAGAATAATTGTTAGGATTAAACTCCGATTGTGACTTGTTTGTCTTGTGGCAGGAAGATCTTTAAAGAGAACAAGATTGGCTTACTTGCCTCGCTAAGTATTTCTGATGTGAGCACATCCATTCAGAACTCTCCAACGGATCCAGAAGTCTTACCAACAGGACCTATCACCCGCTCTAAGGCTAAGAAGTTCAGGGAAGCCCTTTTCTTTACTTGTGCTAACATTCCTGATTCCTTTGATCATGTTCATGCCTTAGAACATAGGTTGTATAACGTGTTGCATTCAGATATGTGACATGTTTAGGTATATGTACTTATTAGGTATATTAATAGGTATATATATTAGTTTGGTGTGTTTAACATATGTTTTAGTGTGTTTATTTATCTTATTGTATGAATAAGTTGCTGCCTACGTATGTTTGCTATGTTGTGCATTAGGGACCATGGAAAACAATAGCTTAAGAACGTGTACTCAGCTCGGTTGAAGCTCAAGCTAGCGTATGCAGCTCCTATTCAGCTCAGAAGAGTGTAGCTTAGCTCAACTCAGCTCATCACACTGTGAGCTAGCTCGTTTCAGCTCATGTCAGCTCCGTTCAGCTCAACTCCAGCTCCACCAGCTCAACTCTAGCTGACAAGTCCAGAACCAGCTGAATGATACCCTACATGTGGGAGAGTGTCCTACAAGTGTGTGTGGCAGCAAGGGACGTGTGTGCATGGCCCATGCACAATGCCATGCATGATTTGGCCTAGCAAGGCCCTAGTGCAGCGTGCCAAGCCCTTGTGTGCGCAGCAGCAGCCCAGCAGGTGGCTTTGTGTGCGCACCCCATGCAGCCCAGCGTGCCCAGCCCTTGTGTGCGCAGCAGCAGCCCAGCAGGTGGCCTTGTGTGCACACCCCATGCAGCTCAGCGTGCCCAGCCAAGTGTGCAGCCCTTTCTCTTTTGTGGATAAGCACAAGGTTGGTTGTGCCTTTGAAATTCAAATTCAAAGCACAATTAACATGTGCCTAAAAGGATTTTGGCTCCCAAAATTCAAACGCAAGGATCATATTCATTTCTGCCAACTTGGGTAGTTTTTGTTCAAAATTTAAACTTTATTTTTTTAAATTTGTACCACTCATTCCATTTCGTCCAACCTCCCTCCTACACTATAAATGTAAGCCAAATTCTCTTTGTACAAGGTTAGACCTTTTTATGCAATCAAATATAATTGTGAGATTTCTCTCAAACTCAGTTCTTTTTAGAACTATCTCCTTGATACTTCGGGTTCTCAATTGTTAGATAATTGAAGGGTCCAAGTGCTTATTCGAGCAAATTCAAGATAAGGTTCGGGTTCGTTCAACAGATTGTTCGAGTTCTTCCTTGGAGTTTGTTCATTTTTCGACTACGAAGAACGGCTTCGATTCGGGTTTGCATAATAGATTATGCGAGTTCTTTCGAGTTCATCGTGTCGAGACCAAGAATGTTGCTGCCATTGTTGAAAGCTTGAAGACATCATCTTCAACCTTCCACCTAGTCCCTAAATTAATTTCGGCAACTTCTTCTTTTCTCATTTCTGATTTTTCTTTCTTTTTTTCCTTAATTTAAACATATAAAAACAAAACAATGTTTGTTTCTATTGCAGAGAATTACTTGCTATCATCCTAGATCCGTGAATGAACGAGGAACGTTGTTTTCTTCAACAACATCCTTGTATCATATGGTAATCAGAGCTTAGGTCGGATTATAGCGTTTTCTGCATTTACAAGAAGTCAAAATATACAAGGTCAAAAAAAAGAAGAAAATTCGAAATTCTGAAAAAAAGTCAAAGTCAAAGTTTGACCAGAAAGTCAAAAGTCAAAAAATAATTCGGAAAAAATACAAAAAAATTCAAAAAAAAATCAGTGTCGAATATTTGGGGTATTTTGTGTTCTTATATGCTGTTTGGACGTGAAATGATGAGAAATGTGCTTATCTTACCTTGAAATGCCTTGAAATCACCCGAAATCAACTTTCTTGTTTATTCCGGAGATAGGATGGTGGTAAGCATTTCTACTGTGTAAGTTGCTAATTTCTTGTCCTTTTAGCATCCTTTCTTTCATTTCTTTTTGTTTATCATCTTTTCAGCCCCAAATTCTCAACTTTCATCTTTTTTCTCCTAACCCTTATCTTTTTCTAATAACATTTCACCCGTCACTTGTTGTTTTCTTTCAATTTGACAACATTTGCAGAATCTGAACATCGGAATCAGTTCCTTTAAAGAACTAAGTACGAGAGATTGAGGGAAAAGGCAAACAGAGCGTGTGAGAACAGAAGGGGAGACAAAAAGAGCCATTCAAGTATTCTCCCGAGTGAAACACGAGTGCTGAGTGATTCCTCTTTTCTTGAGTGCATATTCTTGGAGTGACTAGTGAGGATCTTGCTGTGTGATTGGTGAGGACTACTTTTTTTTCTCTACTAACCTTAATCAGTTTGTTTGTTTTTGTTTGTTTGTGTTCTTTGTTGTGAAAGATGACAGGTTTTGATGATACACCACCACCGGACTTGCAAATGCAAGCCTTGGAAAGAATGATGCAAAGGATAGTGACTAATGCCTTAGAACCATTGCAGTCCCGAATGGACAGAATTGATGGAGGTTCCAATTCTGCCCATGATGAAGTCAACGAAAATGAAGTCAACCAGTCCCTGAGGATTAACCTTAGACGTGATCAGCAAATGGATGATAATATGACTAACATCAAAGTTGCTATACCTTCTTTTCAGGGACGAACAGATCCGGATGCATATCTTGCTTGGGAAAGCAAGGTTGAACATGTGTTCGAGTGTTACAATTATTCTGAACAGAAGAAGGTTCGTCTAGCAGCCATGGAGTTTGTCGATTATGCATTGATATGGTGGGACCAGTTGTTGATTAGTCGGAGACGTGCCGGCGAAGGTCCAGTGGCTTCATGGAACGAAATGAAGCGTATCATGCGTAGGAGGTTTGTTCCTTCCCATTATCATCGTGATCTGTTTCAAAAATTGCAAACTTTGAAACAGGGAACTCGGAGCGTGGAAGACTACTACAAGGAAATGGAGATGGCCATGATGCGAGCCAACATCGTTGAAGATAGAGAAGCAACCATGGCACGATTCCTTGCAGGTTTGAACTTTGAAATTGCTAATGTCGTTGAATTGCAGCATTATGTCGAGTTGGATGACATGGTGCATATGGCGATAAAGATAGAGCGACAACAGCGAAGAAAGTCTTCAAACCGAGGTACTACTCCATTTAAGTCTTTCTCTAACCCTTTGTATACTCCTAATGCTTCCAGGAAGCAAGCACCACAACAACCACTTCGGATTCGTGAGCAAGGCGAACCCAGCAAGCCAAAGACCCCCGTTGCTGAAAATGGGCGTGGAAAACAGCAAGTGATGACGCAAGAGCGAGCACGAGATATCCAGTGTTTCAAGTGCCTTGGAAAAGGACATGTTGCTAGTCAATGTCCTAACTGGAGGGTTATGTTGATGCGAGATGATGGTGAGATTGAGTCAGATTCCGAGGAGGAAGTGCATGATGCCCTTACTGAAGAGGAAGATGAGACTGACCTAGAGGTTCCTGAATCTGGTAAGGTAATGGAACTTTTGGTTATTAAAAGAAGTCTGAATGTGCAACAGGTACCGGATGATCTACAGCGTGATAATATCTTTCACACACGATGCAAGGTGCAAGACAAGGTATGTGTTGTGATTATTGATAGCGGTAGTTGTACTAATGTTGGCAGTTCAGTGATGGTTGACAAGTTAGGTCTGAAAACGACAAAGCATCCTCATCCATATAAGTTACAATGGTTGAATGATGGTGGCGAGCTTAAAGTGACCAGACAGGCTATTGTACCATTTTCAATTGGAAACTACAAGGACGAGGTCCTTTGTGATGTTGTGACGATGGATGCTACTCACCTTCTTTTGGGACGCCCTTGGCAGTATGACAAGAAGGTAATAAATGATGGTTATACAAATCGTTACTCTTTTATGCATGCAGGTAAGAAGATCACTTTGGCTCCTTTGACACCGAGTCAAGTGTTTGAAGATCATGCAAGCTTGAAAAGAGTAAAGAGACTGCAAAAGAGAAGAAGAAGATGTCCGTGTATGCGAGCAGTAGAGAAATCAGGAAATGTCTTTCCTCTCAACAATCTGTTCTTATTTTGATGTTTAAAGATTATTGTTTATTGACAGATTTTCCTACTGATCTACCGTCACCGATTTTGACACTTTTGCAGGAGTTTGAGGAAGTGTTTCCAGCTGAAACACCGAAGGGATTGCCACCTCTTCGTGGCATTGAGCACCAGATTGATTTCATTCCAGGTGCTACTATTCCGAACCGGCCAGCTTATCGAACCAACCCTGAAGAGACAAAAGAGCTTCAACGCCAAGTTACTGAGTTGATGGACAAGGGTTACATTCGAGAGAGCTTGAGTCCGTGTGTTGTTCCGGTGCTATTGGTGCCGAAGAAAGATGGATCTTGGAGGATGTGCGTAGATTGTAGAGCTGTGAATCAGATTACAATTAAGTATCGTCATCCCATTCCGAGACTTGATGACATGTTGGACGAGCTTTGCGGAGCCGTCATCTTCTCCAAAATTGACTTAAGGAGCGGCTATCATCAGATTTGCATGCGAGAAGGCGATGAGTGGAAAACAGCCTTCAAGACAAAGCTAGGTTTGTACGAATGGTTAGTAATGCCTTTTGGTTTAACTAATGCACCTAGTACTTTTATGCGTTTGATGAATCATGTTCTGCGACCTTTCATTGGAAGATTCTGTGTTGTATACTTTGATGATATCTTGATTTATAGCAAGTCTTTACAGGATCATGTGGAACATTTGCGAGCTGTTTTACAGGTTTTGCGAGAAGAGAGATTATTTGGTAACATGGAGAAGTGTGTATTTTGTACTGATAAACTCACATTTCTTGGTTACATTGTTAGTTCTCAGGGAGTTGAAGTTGATCCTGAGAAGATAAAGGCAATTCAGGAATGGCCACGACCGACATCGATTACTCAGGTTAGATCGTTTCATGGTTTAGCGAGTTTTTATCGACGGTTTGTTCCTAACTTTAGTTCCATTACCGCCCCCTTAACTGGTATTATTAAGGAGAATTCTAGCTTCTTTTGGGGTAAGGAACAAGAAGATGCCTTTTTGAGAATTAAAGACTCTTTAACTCAAGCACCTGTTTTAGCATTACCTGATTTTGATAAAATGTTTGAGATTGAATGTGATGCTTCCGGAATTGGTATTGGTGATGTTTTGATGCAGGAAAAGAGGCCCGTTGCTTACTTTAGCGAGAAATTGAGTGGTACTACATTGAACTATCCGGTTTATGATAAAGAGATGTATGCACTGATTCGGGCATTGGAGACATGGCAGCATTATTTGTTGCCTAAGGAGTTTGTGATCCACATCGACCACGATGCTTTACGTTACATCACAGGTCAGCATAAATTGAATAAAGGACATGCTAAGTGGGTTGAATTCTTAGAATCTTTTCCTTATGTCATTCGTTACAAGAAAGGGAAAGAAAATGCCGTTGCTGATGCATTGTCACGTAGGTATGCACTTTTGAGTTATCTTGATTCACATCTGATTGGTTTTGCATATATTCGTGATTTATACCCTGATGATCCTGATTTTAGAGATAAGTTTAATGCTTGTTCGAAAGGTGCAGATGGAAAGTTTTACAGGCATGATGACTTTCTTTTCAAAGAAAACAGGATATGCATTCCACAGGGTTCCATACGTGATATTATGATTCGTGAGGCTCATGAAGGTGGATTGATGGGTCATTTTGGTGTCACTAAGACGTTGCACACATTGAAGGAGCATCTGTTTTGGCCAAAGATGCACAGGGACATTGAAAGGTACTATGAACGTTGTGTGACATGTAAGAAAGCAAAATCGAAGGTTTCACCACACGGTATGTACTTACCTTTACCTATTCCTGAATCCCCTTGGACTGACATTTCTACGGATTTTGTTTTGGGATTGCCTCGAACTAGGACTGGTAGAGATAGCGTATTTGTTGTGGTTGATAGGTTCTCTAAGATGGCACATTTCATTGCATGCCATAAGACTGATGATGCTGTTAATGTGGCTAACTTATTTTTCAGAGAAATTGTGCGATTACATGGTATTCCTAGGTCTATTGTTTCTGACAGGGATGTAAAGTTTTTGAGTCACTTCTGGAGGAATCTTTGGAGCAAAATAGGTACGAAACTCATGTTTTCTACTACTTGCCATCCCCAAACTGATGGACAAACTGAAGTTGTTAATAGGGTACTATCTACTTTACTTCGTTCCGTCATCAAAAAGAATATTAAGACTTGGGAAGATTGTTTGCCACATGTTGAATTCGCTTATAATCATGCTGTTCATTCTGCTACGAAAATGTCACCATTTGAGGTTGTTTATGGTTTTAATCCTATTACGCCTCTAGATTTGTTGCCTTTGCCACAGGAACAGGTGATTAGCAAGGATGGTAAAGCGAGAGCAGATTATGTTAAGCGTTTACATCAGCAGGTTAAGGAGAACTTAGAACGAAGGACTCAGCAGTATGAAAAGCAAGCAAACAAAGGAAGAAAGCGAGTCACCTTCGAGGTTGGTGATTGGGTTTGGGTGCATTTCCGAAACGAACGTTTTCCAGCCCAACGACGGTCAAAGCTATTACCGCGAGGAGATGGTCCTTTCCAGGTGTTGGAGAAAGTGAACGACAATGCCTACAAGATAGACTTACCAGGAGATTATAATGTAAGTGCCACTTTTAATGTTTGTGACTTAACCCCTTTTGATGACTCTCTAGATTTGAGGTCAAATCCTTTTCAAGAAGGGGGGGGGGGATGATGTGAGCACATCCATTCAGAACTCTCCAACGGATCCAGAAGTCTTACCAACAGGACCTATCACCTGCTCTAAGGCTAAGAAGTTCAGGGAAGCCCTTTTCTTTACTTGTGCTAACATTCCTGATTCCTTTGATCATGTTCATGCCTTAGAACATAGGTTGTATAACGTGTTGCATTCAGATATGTGACATGTTTAGGTATATGTACTTATTAGGTATATTAATAGGTATATATATTAGTTTGGTATGTTTAACATATGTTTTAGTGTGTTTATTTATCTTATTGTATGAATAAGTTGCTGCCTAAGTATGTTTGCTATGTTGTGCATTAGGGACCATGGAAAACAATAGCTTAAGGACGTGTACTCAGCTCGGTTGAAGCTCAAGCTAGCGTATGCAGCTCCTATTCAGCTCAGAAGAGTGTAGCTTAGCTCAACTCAGCTCATCACACTGTGAGCTAGCTCGTTTCAGCTCATGTCAGTTCCGTTCAGCTCAACTCCATCTCCACCAGCTCAACTCTAGCTGACAAGTCCAGAACCAGCTGAATGATACCCTACATGTGGGAGAGTGTCCTACAAGTGTGTGTGGCAGCAAGGGACGTGTGTGCATGGCCCATTCACAATGCCATGCATGATTTGGCCTAGCAAGGCCCTAGTGCAGCGTGCCCAGCCCTTGTGTGCGCAGCAGCAGCCCAGCAGGTGGCCTTGTGTGCGCATCCCATGCAGCCCAGCGTGCCCAGCCCTTGTGTGCGCAGCAGCAGCCCAGCAGGTGGCCTTGTGTGCGTACCCCATGCAGCCCAGCGTGCCCAGCCAAGTGTGCAGCCCTTTCTCTTGTGTGGATAAGCACAAGGTTGGTTGTGCCTTTGAAATTCAAATTCAAAGCACAATTAACATGTGCCTAAAAGGATTTTGGCTCCCAAAATTCAAACACAAGGATCATATTCATTTCTGCCAACTTGGGTAGTTTTTGTTCAAAATTTAAACTTTATTTTTTTAAATTTGTACCACTCATTCCATTTCGTCCAACCTCCCTCCTACACTATAAATGTAAGCCAAATTCCCTTTGTACAAGGTTAGACCTTTTTATGCAATCAAATATAATTGTGAGATTTCTCTCAAACTCAGTTCTTTTTAGAACTATCTCCTTGATACTTCGGGTTCTCAATTGTTAGATAATTGAAGGGTCCAAGTGCTTATTCGAGCAAATTCAAGATAAGGTTTGGGTTCGTTCAACAGATTGTTCGAGTTCTTCCTTGGAGTTTGTTCATTTTTCGACTACGAAGAACGGCTTCGATTCGGGTTTGCATAACAGATTATGCGAGTTCTTTCGAGTTCATCGTGTCAAGACCAAGAATGTTGCTGCCATTGTTGAAAGCTTGAAGACATCATCTTCAACCTTCCACCTAGTCCCTAAATTAATTTCAGCAACTTCTTCTTTTCTCATTTCTGATTTTTCTTTCTTTTTTCCTTAATTTAAACATCTAAAAACAAAATAATGTTTGTTTCTATTGCAGAGAATTACTTGCTATCATCCTAGACCCGTGAATGAACGAGGAACGTTGTTTTCTTCAACAACATCCTTGTATCAATTTCTTTCTTGGAATGTTTAGTGAGATTTCTAGCTTTTCTTTCTTTTGTTTTTCACCTTTTTAAATTTGAGTGTTTTCAGGATGTCACAAACTAGTGACGACGACAAACAACACAAGGTGACTCTTCAAGAGGTTGCGGATACTCTAAATAAACTTACACGGACTATAACCTCATTGGCAACCAAGCTTGATCACACCGATACAGTCGTGACCGCAATAACTCAAACCATTGGAGGAATCGAAACCAATGAGGTTGAAGACGAAACAGAAGAGCCTAAGCATCCACCTCTTTTTAACATTCAGAATAGACACCAAAATCCCCTACATAGGCACAACCCTCGCACAGAACCAAAACGAGCACAAAACTCCTTGGCGAAACCAAAGATCAATGTGCCACCTTTTCAAGGAAGGTATGACCCTGATGCTTATTGTGACTGGGAAAATCGAGTTGATCTTTTGTTCGAGTATTATCAATTCCCGAAGAGGATCAAGTCCCATTGTTGACTCTCAAATTCACTGAATATGCATCCATTTGGTGGTCCCAATTGGTCCGAAATCGGCATCTCAATGGAGAAGCCAAGATAACATCATGGGGAGAACTTAAAGAAGTCACGTGAGAACGATTCGTTCCCCCATTATATCGACGAGAGCTCAAACAAAAGTTGCAAAAGATCAGACAAGGCTACAGAACTGTTGATGAATATCTCAAAGAGATGGAATCCTTGATGCAAAGAGCCGATATACAAGAGGACGAAGAAGATACATTGACTAGGTTTATTGTCGGACTCAATGACAACATTCTTGAGGTGCTTGAACTCAAAACCTACGACACTCTTGAAGAGGCATTCCAATTTGCCATGACAATTGAAAAACACATCAAAGATAGACAACGATGTCGCCAAAAGAGTTATCCATATGATAGAGGTACCATTCAACCCTTGTCTAATTCTAATACTTCTAATCTTTTGGCCGACTCTAGTAGAACAAAACAGAAACCTGAAGCATCCAAGCCATTGGAAAAAACCAAGGCCAAAATTCCCATGACGATAGAAAATACACAAACAACTAAGAAAACCCGGGATATTGTATGCTTCAAGTGCAAAGGACATGGACACTATCAAAGGGACTGCCCAAATACAAGACTTTTTCTTGTTCGAGAAGATGGGACATGCACATCCGATTCAGAATTGTCCGATAATGAATTCATCACTGATAATTACTCTAGTGATGAACCTGACCCTAGAAGCTTGGTGATTCAACGTTCACTTAATATCCAAGCAATCGACGATACAGAAGTGCAAAGAACAAATATTTTCCACACACGATGTTTGATCATAGGTAAACTTTATTCTGTCATCGTTGATAACGAAAGTTGTGCGAATGTGGTGAGCAGCTATCTAGTTGATGCACTTGACCTACCTTGTCAATGCCATCCAAAGCTATATTATCTCCAATGGCTTCATGAAGGATCAGAGTTAAAGGTAACCAAACGTGCATTAGTCACTTTTACTATGGGCAAATATTGTGATGATGTTTGGTGTGATGTTATTCCTATGCAAGCATCTCACTTGCTTTTAGGGAGACCTTGGCAGTATGACCGTGATGTGACTCACCATGGTAAATTAAATAAATATTCCTTTGTATACCATGGCAAGAAGTATACCTTGGCCCCACTCGATCCAAAAGAGGTGTACAAAGACTAGATGTGAATGAAGAAGTTTTGTGAGGGGGTGGGAATTCTAAAAGATGGAAACAAGGAACAAAAGGCAACGATGAAAGAGGCCAGTAGTAATAAAAGCCAAATGAACAAAGGCCCAGGGGTGGTGAGTGATCCTCACTGTGAGAAAAAAAGAGTATCTCAAAATATTTATGGGAGAGAAAAAGAAGTGAGACAAGCCCCTTTTCTTAAACTACCTTGCATTCTCGTCCGATTTAAGGAAAATTTTATTTCTATCACTGATAATAACGACCGTTTGCCTAGTGTGTTTGTTTCTCTTTTGCAAGACTTTAATGATGTTTTAGGTGATCCACCCGATGGTTTGCCACCCTTAAGAGGAATTGAACATCAAATTGACCTAATTCCGGGTTCTTCTATCCCAAATAGACCAGCATATAGATGCAATCCTGAAGAAACCAAGGAGTTAGAAAGGCAAGTGGAAGAACTACTCCACAAAGGCTACATTCGTGAGAGTTTAAGCCCTTGTGCCATGCCAGTGCTTTTGGTGCCAAAGAAAGATGGTTCATATCGAATGTGTGTAGATTGTAGACCAATAAACCGAATCACCATCAAATATCGACATCCTATCCCACAATTAGATGACATGCTTGATGAACTCTACGGCGCATGCATCTTCACCAAGATTGACTTGAAGAGTGGTTATCATCAAATTCGGATGAAGGAAGGAGATGAATGGAAAACCTCTTTCAAGACCAAGTTCGGTTTATATGAGTGGACAATCATGCCTTTTGGTTTGACCAATGCCCCTAGCACGTTCATGAGGTTGATGAACCACATCTTACGGGAATTTTGAGGTAAGTTTGTTGTTGTTTATTTTGATGATATTCTTATCTACTCTTTCCTTTGATTCACACCTCTTTCATGTGAAATCAGTCTTTGAAGTTCTCCGACGGGAACGATTATATGCTAACATGGAAAAGTGCGTGTTTTGTAGTGCAAGTCTTAATTTTCTAGGCTTTATAGTAAGTGCACAAGGTATCCATGTTGATGATGAAAAGGTCAGAGCAATTAAAGAATGGCCCACACCATCTTCCATAACCGAGGTGAGATCCTTCCATGGCCTAGCAAGCTTCTACCGCCGTTTTGTCAAGGATTTCTCTACCATCGCCGCACCATTGATGGATATTATCAAAAAACGGTAGGTTTCCATTGGGGTGAGGCACAAGAAACAGCTTTCCAAACCCTAAAAGGTAAACTTTGTACTGCCCCAATTCTTCGCCTTCCCGATTTCTCTAACACTTTCGAGTTAGAATGTGATGCCTCCGGTATAGGCATATGTGCAGTTCTTTTGCAGGAAAAACAACCAATCGCTTACTTTAGTGAGAAGTTAAAAGGAGCACATTTGAACTACTCAACATATGATAAAGAGCTCCTTGCATTAGTTCGTGCACTTGAAGTTTGGCAACACTATCTTCTTCCAAAGGAGTTTGTCATACATACGGACCATGAATCCTTGAAGTGGCTCAACGGCCAAGGTAATTTGAGCAAGAGACGTGCTCGTTGGGTGGAATTCATTGAAACATTCCCTTATATCATCAAATACAAGAAAGGTAAGGATAATGTAGTAGCAGATGCACTATCTCGAAGGTATACCCTAATTACTCAAATGCATGCTACTATATTGGGATTTGAGCATATAAAGGAATTATATCCTAATGACCCATATTTTAAGGAAATTTATACTCCTTGTTTAAAAGGTGCTTTTAACAAGTTTTATCTTGTAGATGGGTTTCTTTTCCGAATGAACAGGTTGTGTATACCACAAGGACCCATTAGAGAGCTTCTAGTCCATGAATCACACTCTGGAGGCTTAATGGGACACTTTGGCATCTCCAAAACTTTGGACATGGTAATGGAGCACTTCTTTTGGCCACATATGAGGAAAATTGTGGAGAAAGTATGTGAATCTTGCATAGTATGTAAACAAGCCAAGTCCAAGGTTAGTCCTAATGGTTTATATACCCCCTTCCTATTCCTTCTCTCCCTTGGGTCGATTTATCTATGGACTTTATTCTTGGATTACCTCGTACCGAGAGGGGTCGAGATAGTATTTTTGTTGTGGTCGACAGGTTTTCAAAGATGGCTCACTTTATACCTTGCCATAAAACGGACGATGCAACACATGTCGCTGATATCTTCTTTAGAGAAGTAGTACGACTTCATGGAATTCCAAGCACCATTGTTTCCGATAGAGATGTCAAGTTCATAAGCCATTTTTGGAAAGTTTTGTGGGGGAAAATAGGTACCAAACTACTCTATTCTACAACTTGTCACCCACAAACGGACGGACAAACCAAGGTAATAAACCGAATATTAGGTGTGTTACTCAGAACAGTTGTCGGTAAGAACACTAAGACTTGGGAAGAATATTTACCTTTCGTAGAGTTCGCCTACAACCGTTCTATTCATTCATCCACCGGTTATTCCCCATTTGAAGTAGTTTATGGTTTTAACCCTAACTGCTTTAGACCTTGTCCCTTTGCCTATTGATAATATTTGCAGCTTAGATGGTGCAAAGAAAGCATAATTGGTTAAATCCATACACGCTAAGGAAAAGCAAAGAATGGAGAAAACATATGAAAACGTTGCTGCTAAAGTCAACAAAGGCCGATGCCAAGTTGTCTTTGAACCAGGAGATTGGGTTTGGTTGCACATGCGTAAAGAGAGATTTCCAAACCATAGGAAATCCAAGTTGGATCCAAGAGGAGATTGACCATTCCAAGTCCTTGAAAGAATCAACAATAATGCATACCGAATTGATCTACCCGGTGAGTATAATGTGAGTACAACTTTTAATGTTGCTGATCTTTCTCCCTTTGACATTTCAGATTCGTGGACGAATCCTTTTGAGGAGGGAGGGGATGATACATGTACCACAAGGCAATTCCAAGGACGAGATGGACTTACTTTTCCACTTGGCCCAATAACTCGAGCCAAGTCCAAGATGATCAAGAGTGAGCTGAATTCAACCGTTCAAGGATTTGTGAGCAAATGATTGCAAGCTGCCATGAAGAAAGAAGAATTTATTGAAGGAAGCCCACACTTAAAATCCTTCGAGCATAATTGGGTAACAAAAACCCAACTTGCTGCACCTTTGGAGATAGATATCCATGAGCCTTTAGATGTCCATTAATTATCCCTTTTATTGTATTTAGCCCAATACTACTTATTATGAAAGGATTGGGTCAGACTTTTATTTTTAGCCCAAGTTAGGATTTACAAGTGTTATTTAGGCCTAGTTTGCATTAAAACAGCCCATACATGCTTCCTACCCAAAACCAAAGTACTTGCCAGCCAAATAAGCCCAAATCCCTTCAAATTTTCGTCCAAAAAGAAGCCTTAACAACCCATTACTTTTTGCCCAAGCAACCAGCCCCTAACAAGCCATTACTTGCCGCCCAAGCAACCAAGCTTATTTGCAGCCCAAGAAATCAGCACATATCAGCTTATCACTTGCCTTATCACCTTATTCCTTGCTGGCCAAGTACAAGGAGTTTGTAGGTTGTTTATATTTTATTTTTTTAATTAAATTAGGATTTCCTTGTTTTAGTAGAAGTTAAATTACTTTGGTTATCCTTCATCTATAAAAGGATGACGCCTCCATCATTGTAATTCAGATTTTCTTAGATTAATAAAATATTTAGTGAGTTTATTTTTGCATGTGCTGATTACTTGTGCCTTCGAAGTCTTCTTCAACATAAGTCTGACGAGTTCTTGTGAGGGAGATCATCTTCACACTCATGCTTGCCTAGGTAATCACGTCTAGGAGGGTGGGTTAGAGCCGCTTGAGGTTGCTTGCTTAGTTAATTACGTATAAGAGGGTGCCGATGACAAAACCATCACAAATCCATCAAGCCATCTCCATCTTCAATTTCATGCCATCTCCATAGCCATAAACAAAGCTGAATTTTCATATTTGTTTTATCTACTTCTCTTTCAATCTTTTTCAATCTTTTTGTTTTAATTCTTATTATTTAATCCTTAATCTTATTTCTTATCTTCGTTTCTTTAATTTTCTAGCCTTGAATCTGAATTTTTCAAGAAAAGCCCTTCTCTTTTCTCTTGAATTTTCAGATCTGCTCCTAATCTTCTTGATTGAGTCTAGAGCCCCTAGTTCTTGCAACAACTTGATTGAAGGCTTCCAAACCCAAGTTTGCGCTACTCCATCACCTGGAAAGCAATCATGAGAGTCCAAACGATATGCAATATTGATACGCTCCTACTCTCCAATTGGCATTGTTGAGAGAAGCTTTAATTGTTCGGACCTTAGAATGTAAGTAAGCCTTGTTGTATGATCGTCTTCTTGTGGAAATATGTTGAAATGGATGAAAGGAGATAGGTGGCGGAATGATGGTAGTGTTTGTATGTCAAAAGGGATGAAGGAAGTGAAGATGAAATGAGAAAGGTGACGATTTCAGATGGTGAAGAAAGGAAGATGAAAGAAGTAGGATGGATAGTATTCAAAGTCTCAAAAAGATGATCTTATGTTAAGAAACATAAAACCGAACTTGAATAAGGCTTTGAGGATGGTAGGAAGGACTTAGACTGAAGAATAATAAATATTAAACAACCTAAAGTATCAGAAATGGAATAGGATGTGCCACAAATCAATAAAATGATTTGATAAGTCAAAGAAGTTCTTAAAAGAACAAGAATGAGAGATAATCTCACAAATATAATTTGTATTGATCAAAGTGTTGTGTTCAAATGCCAAAATGGATTACATATTTATAGTAGGGGAAGGGGTGGCTGAATAGGTATGTACAAAGGCAAGGGATGTTTCGGCAAGGGCTTGTACCCTTCACAATGGCCAAAAAGTCTTGATAAGTGCATGAATAGGCCTTGATAAGCTATAGGCAATGTTTCGACCCCTTGGTGTCTCTCTACAATGGCGCCAAGCTTTCCCTCCCTTGGCAAAATGGGTGCATGGAAGCTTCCATGGTGTTTCGGCTGGTAGGTGACCCTTGGAGTGTCCACACTCTCGAGCTGGTAGTTGTAGGGTGAGCTGAGGTTGAGCTGGTTCGAGCTGAGCTAGCTAAAGTTGAGTGGTGTTTTGAGCTAAACGGAGCTTCCTCTAGCTAAGTGAGCTGGTCCTTTAGTGTCCTTGAGCTGCCCTTGAACCATAGGAGTGTTTTGGAGCTGAAACATAGCTTACACGGTCTCGAATCATCAATGAGCTGTTTTGAGCTCATAGAAAGCCTTTGAGCTGAAACGGAGCTGGCCACTAGTCTCTTCAGCTGTGTTTATCATGTCCTACAAAGAAAACACCAATTGCATAAGTAATATTTCATATATAAATAGTATAAGGACCAAAATGCATAAAGACATAGAATATGAATGAATATAAAATGCAAACATATAATGAAATGCATAAATGATACGTAAATATGTGGTTTTAATAACTTGATACGAGGTAGCTTGTCGAAACATACTTTCTTCGTATGTTCGGATCTAGGAATGTTGTAAGTACGTTCCTGCAACAAGAACTACAAGAAAAAACCCAAGGAATTAATGGAAAACTTCATGAGAAATTAAGGAGCAAAAGTCAAAACGAAAATTGAAAGAAAAGAAACAAATTGGGCGTTTTGTAAGGAAACGCAAACGGTGATGATCAAGGCTTCATAAAACGTCCATGACAGCAACTTGAAGATTTAAAAATGGAGATTTAAGTTGCTGGAAATTTTCTGAACAATGGAACGTTAAATTCGAAAGAACTCAAACAATCTACTGAACAAACCCGAATCGAATATGTTTAACGTCGAAGGACTTGGACCCACTAGATAGCAATCTAGGAACTCGAAGTATCAAGTTTGACAATCAAACAAGTTTGAGTGTCAGGAAGTTCTAAAAAGAACCAAAGAAGAGAAAAACTCTCAAGTGTAAATTTTATTTCAAAGTCTGTAAAAGGGTGGATTGCATATCAGCCACAAGTTAAAAGGGAATTGGCGCCACATTTAACACATTTAACATGTGTTAAATGTTCAAAATTCAAATGGAAACCCCTTGTTCTTATCCACTTGCAACATGTCGCATGCTTAAAGGAAAGAGGCTGATTTCGGCTGCACACTTAGGCACACATGCGTCACTTTGCCACGTGGATGCTGGGATGACTGGACGCCACCTGGGCCACCACACGTGCACTGGTACACTTCCCGACACGTAAGACACTATTTAGCTACTCCTGGACTTGTCAGCTGAAGTTGAGCTAGTGGAGCTAGAGTTGAGTTGAGTTGAAACGAGCTGGGTACGAGTGAAGTGAGCTGAGTTGAGCTGTCCACTCTTCCCTGAGCTGAAGATGAGTTGCGTACACTATCGTGAGCTTCAACCGAGCTAGCATGAAGCCTTTGAGCTGCTGCCCTATAGTGTACCTTAACTAAAACACAACAAACATGCATAAACAACATTGTATTCTTATTTAAAACTTATAAACACACTATAATCATAATGTAAACATACTTAGCATATTATATACATACTTAACATACCTAATACGTAGTATTACCTAAGTATGTTGCATATCAGCATGCAACACATTATAAAGCTTATGTTCTAAGGTATAAACTTGCTCAAATGAATCAGGAATTGTAGCACAAGTAAGAAAATGAGCTTCCCCGAACTTCTTTGCCTTAGAACGGGTAATGGGTCCTAATGGTAAGACCTTCGTATCAGCTTGCTTGTCTTGAAATGATGTGCTCACATCATCCCCCCCTTCTTGAAAAGGATTTGACCTCAAATCTGCAGAATCGTCAAAAAGGGGTTAAATCAGAAACATTGAATGTGACACTTACATTATATTCTCCCGGTAAGTCTATCTTGTAAGCATTGTCACTCACTTTCGCCAACACCTGAAAAGGACCATCTCCTCGCGGTAACAACTTAGACCGTCGTTGGGTTGGAAATCGTTCCTTTCAGAAATGAAACCAAACCCAATCTCCAACATCGAAGGTGACTCGCTTCCTTCCTTTGTTTGCATACTTTTCGTACCGCTGAGTCCTTCGTTCCAGGTTCTCCTTAACCTGTTGATGCAACTTTTTCACATAATCGGCTTTGCTTTGACCATCCCAGTCTGTCACCTGTTCCTGTGGCAAAGGAAAAGAATCTAGAGGCGTAATAGGGTTAAAACCATAAACATCCTCAAAATGGTGACATCTTAGTAGTAGAATGTATAACATGGTTATAAGCAAACTCAACATGTGGCAAACAATCTTCCCAAGTTTTAATGTTATTTTTAATGATGGAACGAAGTAAAGTAGATAAAAACCTGTTAACAACTTCAATTTGTCCATCAGTCTGGGGATGGCAAGTAGTAGAAAACATAAGTTTCGTACCTAATTTGCTCCAAAGAGTCCTCCAGAAGTGAATTAAAAACTTTTCATCCCTGTCAGAAACAATCGACCTAGGAATACCATGTAAACGCACAATATCTCTAAAGAACAAGTTAGCCACATTAACAGCATCATCAGTCTCATCACATGCAATGAAATGCACCATCTTAGAGAACCTATCAACCACAACAAATATACTATCTCTACCTATCCTAGTTCGAGGCAATCCCAAAAAAAATCCATAGAAATATCAGTCCAATGGTAATCAGGAATAGGTAAAGGTAAGTACATACCATGTGGTGAAACCTTCGATTTTGCTTTCCTGCAAGTCACACAACGTTCACAATACCTTTCAACATCTCTGCGCATCTTAGGCCAAAATAGATGCTCCTTCAATGTGTGTAACGTCTTAGTGACTCCAAAGTGACCCATCAAACCTCCCTCATGCGCTTCACGAACTAGAATCTCGCGCATTGATCCTTGTGGAATGCATATCCTGCCTTCCTTGAAAAGGTACCCATCATGCTTGTAAAACTTGCCATCTGCGCCTTTTTCACAAGCATTAAACTTATCGCAAAAATCAGAATCATTTAACATACAAGTCTCGGATATATGCAAACTCAATCAAATGTGAATCAAGGTAATTCAAAAGAACATACCTACGTGAGAGTGCATCAGCAACAACATTGTCTTTACCTTTCTTAAATTGGATGACGTAAGGAAAAGACTCCAAAAACTCAACCCATTTAGCATGTCTCTTGTTCAACTTATGCTGACTCGTAATGTGTCGTAAAGCCTCATGATCGGTATGAATCACGAACTCCTTAGGCAACAAATAATACTGCCAAGTCTCTAATGCCCAAATCAGTGTGTACATCTCTTTATCATAAACATGATAGTTCAATATCGCTCCACTCAGTTTGATACATGCATGGGAGGGCTAAAGCAATGCATATTGGACAAGAAGCTAAATCAGTTTGAGAAGTCTGGAAAGTCAGCCAACTTGCAACAACTTTTTGGATGAGACCCGGGCATTTCTGGGCAGAGTTGTCTTCTAACAAATTGACCGACATTCAGTTACCTTTCCGGCGCATTTTGAAACGCATCAATCGGACATCGGGAACTCAAGATACGCTCATTTTACTGAAGAATGCGCATGCAGAAAACTGGATACGAGATTACTACGGGATTTTGTAAAATTCAGCCCAAAAGCTATTATATAAGGCTTTTGGACGAATTAGACTTAGCCCAACTTAATTATTAACATTTAAATTATGTTTTTAGGGTTTTATATACTTTAGGAACCAACCACCCTTCTCCCAAGCAACTCTTATCAACTTATCACTTGCACTTATCAGCTTATCACTTGCACAAGGAGTTTAAAGGCTGTTTTTCTTTTATTTTTTTTAATTAAATTAGGGTTTCCTTGTTTTAGTAGAAGTTAGATTACTTTGGCTATCCTTCACCTATAAAAGGATGAAGCCTCCACCATTGTAATTCAGATTATTGAGATTTTCTTGGATTAATAAAATATTTAGTGAGTTTGTTTTTGCAAGTGCCGATTACTTGTGCCTTTGAAGTCTTCTTCAACATAAGTCCGACGAGTTCTTGTGAGGGAGATCATCTTCACACTCCTGCTTGCCTAGGTAATCACGTCTAGGAGGCTGGGTTAGAGCCGCTTGAGGTTGCTTGCTTAGGTAATTGCGTCTAAGAGGGTGCCGAGGACAAAACCATCACAAATCCATCAAGCCATCTCCATCTTCAACTTCATGCCATCTCCATAGCCATAAACAAAGCTGAATTTTCAGATTTGTTTTATCTACTTCTCTTTCAATCTTTTTCAATCTTTTTGTTTTAATTCTTATTATTTAATCCTTAATCTTCTTTCTTATCTTCGTTTCTTTAATTTTCGAAGCTTGAATCTGAATTTTTCAAGAAAAGCTCTTCTCTTTTCTCTTGAATTTTCAGATCTGCTCCTAATCTTCTTGATTGAGTCTAGAGCCCCTAGTTCTTGCAACAACTTGATTGAAGGCTTCCAAACCCAAGTTTGCGCTACTCTATCACAGTTTTTCACTGAAATACGCAACGGGCCTCCTTTCCTATGGCAAAACAACACCTATACCAACTCCAGAAGCATTGCATTCAATTTCAAACATTTTATAAAAATCAGGTAATGCTAAAAGAGGCGCTTTTGTCAAACATTCTTTAATTTTCTGAAAGGTGTCCTCTTGTTCCTTACCCCATGAGAAGACTGAATTCTTCTTGATAATCCCAATTAAGGGGGTGGTAATGGAACTGAAATGGGGAACAAACTGACGGTAAAAACTAGCCAAACCATGAAATGATCGAACCTGACTAACCGATGACGGTTGTGGCCATTCTTGAATCGCCTTAATCTTCTCAGGATCAACTTCAACTCCCTGATAACTAACAATATAACCAAGAAATGTGAGTTTGTCTGTACAAAATACACATTTCTTTATATTTCCAAACAATCGTTCTTCTCCCAAAACCTGCAAAACAGCTCGAAAATGTTCTACATGATCTTCCAAGGTTTTGCTATAAATCAATATGTCATCAAAATGCACAACACAAAACTTACCAATAAAAGATCGCAAAACATGATTCATCAAACGCATAAAAGTACTAGGTGCATTAGTTAAACCAAAAGGCATCACTAATCATTCGTACAAACCTAGCTTTGTCTTGAAGGCCATTTTCCACTCATTGCCTTATCGCATGTGAATCTGATGATAACCTCTCTTTAAGTCAATTTTGAAGAAGATGACGGCTCCACAAAGCTCGTCCAACATATCATCAAGTCTCGAAATAGGATGACGATGCTTAATTGTAATCTAGTTCACAGCTCTACAAGTAGGCACATCCTCCAAGATCCATCTTTCTTTGGCACTAACAACACCGGAACAACACATGGACTCAAACTCTCTCGAATATAACCCTTATCCATCAATTCCGTAACTTGTCTTTGAAGCTCTTTTGTCTCTTCGGGGTTAGTTCGATAAGTTGGTCGATTTGGAATGGTAGCACCTGGAATGAAATCAATCTGGTGCTCAATGCCACGAAGAGATGGCAATCCCTTCGGTGTTCCATCTAGAAACACATCCTCAAATTACTGCAAAAGGGACACAATTGATGCAGGAAAATCAGTAGAAAACTCAGCCAATAGAAAATAATCTTTAAACATTAAAACAAACAAAGATTGGTGAGAGGAAAGACATTTCCTGATTTCTCGACTGTTTGCATAAACGAACATCTTTTTCTTCTCCTTTGCAGCTTCCTTACTCTTTTTCAAGCTTGCTTGATCTTCAATTACTTGTGATACATGGGAGGGCTAAAGTAATGCCTATTGGACAAGAAGTTGAATCTGTTTGTGAAGTCTGGAAAGTCAGCCAAGATATTTTGGATGGGATCCGGGCATTTATGGGCATAGTTGTCTTCTAGAAATTTGATTGTCATTCAGTTACCTTTCCAACGCATCTTGAAAAGCATCAATCGGACATTGGGAACTCAAGATACGTCCATTGTACTGAAGATTGTGCATGTAGAATACTGGATACAGGATTATCACGGGATTTTGTAAAATTCAGCCCAAAAGCTATTATATAAAGCTTTTGGACGAATTAGATTTAGCCCAACTTAATTATTAACATTTAAATTATGTTTTTAGTGTTTTATATGCTTTAGGAACCAACCACCCTTCTCCCAAGCAGCTCTTATCAGCTTATCACTTGCAGCCCAAGCACAACGAGTTTAAAGGTTGTTTTTCTTTTATTTTTTTAATTAAATTAGAGTTTCCTTGTTTTAGTAGAAGTTAAATTACTTTGGCTGTCCTTCACCTATAAAAGGATGAAGCCTCCACCGTTGTAATTTAGATGATTCAGATTTTCTTTGATTAATGAAATATTTAGTGAGTTTGTTTTTGCAAGTGTTGATTATTTGTGCCTTAGAAGTCTTCTTTAACATAAGTTCGACAATGATACGGACACGGCCCCGTATACGCGAACGTTGAACTTGCGAAAGCGGATAAGGATGTTGACGCAAATGTTGGATTGGTGAAAAGATGGTTGAAGATAGGCGATGACGATGGAGATGAAAGATAAATGGATAAATTGTCCTTGGCACCCTCTTGATCGCAATTAACCAAGCAAGCAACCTCAAACGGCTCTAACCCACCCTCCTAGACGCAGTTACCTAGGCAAGCAGGAGTGTGAAGATCAACAACGAATTCTGACGAACTTGAAGAATCGCTTCTAAAATCAAGAACACAAGTTATACTTCTTGCAAGTCTGAACTCAAAAGAGAACTTTTTTTAAACCATTCAAATCTGAATTACAATGTGGTTGAAGTCTCCTTATATAAGCCTTGGAGAAGTTCTAATCCTAGTAAACTTAAGAAATTAAATACAATAAATAAATGTTGAAATCTAATCTCCTAATTACATAAGTAACTTCTAATAATAAATAAATATTAAAAATAAAATCCTAATTAAATAAATCTAATCCTAATAGATTTTGCATAATCCTATATTGATTTAAATTACAAATAATCAAATAAAATCTTGAAAATTTGTAATTAACCAAAAATCCGTATTAATCCCGTATAGGAATTTCTGCATGTGTTGTCTTTGCTAAAATAGACGTATCTTGAGTTTCAGATGTCCGATTGAGGTGTTTCAAGATCCGTTGGAAAGATAATTGACAGCCGGACAAGTTTCAAGAAGACATGTTGTCCCATAAAAACGCGGATCCCATCCAAAAAGGGGTCTCAAGTTGAGTAACATTTCTGACTTGTAAAACAGTTTTAACTTCTTTTCTAAGATGATTAGTTGCACCCCTCTCATGCATGTATCATTCCCCCACTCCTCAAAAAGATTCTCCCTTGAATCTAAATCGGTAAATGGAGGAAGTTCATCAAAGTACCAGGAAAGAGAAGATGTCTTGAAGGATCCTTGTGCAATGTCTCCTTTTGCAATGTAATTTACAATTTCCTTCTCATTGAGATCATCACTATTGTTCTTTTGGTTGCAAAGTGACTCATTCTCATCTTCAAAATTGTTATCAATGCTAGAAGAGAAATAAGCATAAATAGAATTTTGAAAACAATCAATGGTACCTTTTGATTGTAGCGTACCTTCGTCGGTGTTTGTCGTTTGATGGTCATCTTGAATCGGAATAGTAGGTTTGTCACTGGAAACAAACACGCTACTTACAATTTCTTCCTCATCAATAGGCAAGGTTTAAACTCTCGATGGTATCGCCTTCCTCATGTTCTTTAGGAGAACAAATTTCTCAATCATGCTCCGAATCACAGATTTCAATATCATTAGAAGACATGAATTCAGACAACATATCTCTCAAAATTTTTTCTTGAAAATAAGACTTATCTGGACAATCATACCCGAAATGATCTAGTCGACAACAATAATGACATCGAGTCCCCAAAAGAGTAAAATTCAATACGTTGCTCAATGACATCCTCAAGAACGATCTGAATCTGATACCAAATGATACGAACACGACCCCATATACGCGAACGTTGAACTTGCGGAAGCGGATAAGGATGTTGACGCAAATATTGGATTGGTGAAAAGATGGTTGAAGATAGGCGATGACGATGGAGATGGAAGATAAATGGATAAATTGTCCTCAGCACCCTCTTGATCATAATTAACCAAGCAAACAACCTCAAACGGCTCTAACTCACCCTCCTAGACGCAGTTACCTAGGCAAGCAGGAGTGTGAAGATCAACAACAAATTCTGACGAACTTGAAGAATCGCTTCTAAAATCAAGAACACAATGTATACTTCTTGCAAGTCTGAACTCAAAAGAGAACTTTTTTTTGAACCATTCAAATCTGTATTACAATGTGGTTGAAGCCTCCTTATATAAGCCTTGGAGAAGTTCTTCTAGAAAATTGATCGTCATTCAGTTACCTTTCTAACGCATCTTGAAAGGCATCAATCGGACATTGGGAACTCAAGATACGTCCATTGTACTGAAGACTGTGCATGTAGAAAACTGGATACGGGATTATCACGGGATTTTGTAAAATTCAGCCCAAAAGCTATTATATAAAGCTTTTGGACGAATTAGACTTAGCCCAACTTAATTATTAACATTTAAATTATGTTTTTAGTGTTTTATATGCTTTAGGAACCAACCACCCTTCTCCCAAGCAGCTCTTATCAGCTTATCACTTGCAGCCCAAGCACAACGAGTTTAAAGGTTGTTTTTCTTTTATTTTTTAATTAAATTAGAATTTCCTTGTTTTAGTAGAAGTTAAATTACTTTGGCTGTCCTTCACCTATAAAAGGATGAAGCCTCCACCGTTGTAATTCAGATGATTCAGATTTTCATTGATTAATGAAATATTTAGTGAGTTTGTTTTTGCAAGTGTTGATTATTTGTGCCTTAGAAGTCTTCTTCAACATAAGTTCGACAATGATACGGACACGGCCCTGTATACGCAAACGTTGAACTTGCGGAAGCGGATAAGGATGTTGACGCAAATGTTGGATTGGTGAAAAGATGGTTGAAGATAGGCGATGACGATGGAGATGAAAGATAAATGGATAAATTGTCCTCGGCACCCTCTTGATCGCAATTAACCAAGCAAGCAACCTCAAACGGCTCTAACCCACCCTCCTAGACGCAGTTACCTAGGCAAGCAGGAGTGTGAAGATCAACAACAAATTCTGACGAACTTGAAGAATCGCTTCTAAAATCAAGAACACAAGTTATACTTCTTGCAAGTCTGAACTCAAAAGAGAACTTTTTTTAAACCATTCAAATCTGAATTACAATGTGGTTGAAGCCTCCTTATATAAGCCTTGGAGAAGTTCTAATCCTAGTAAACTTAAGAAATTAAATACAATAAATAAATGCTGAAATCTAATCTCCTAATTACATAAGTAACTTCTAATAATAAATAAATATTAAAAATAAAATCCTAATTAAATAAATCTAATCCTAATAGATATTGCAGAATCCTATATTGATTTAAATTACAAATAATCAAATAAAATCTTGAAAATTCGTAATTAACCAAAAATCCCGTATTAATCCCGTATAGGAATTTCTGCATGTGCTGTCTTTGCTAAAATAGACGTATCTTGAGTTTCAGATGTCCGATTGAGGCATTTAAAGATCCGTTGGAAAGATAATTGACAGCCGGACAAGTTTCAAGAAGACATGTTGACCCATAAAAACCAGGATCCCATCCAAAAAGGGGTCTCAAGTTGAGTAACGTTTCTGACTTGTAAAACAGTTTTAACTTCTTTTCCAAGATGATTAGTTTCACCCCTCTCATGCATGTATCATTCCCCCACTCCTCAAAAAGATTCTTCCTTGAATCTAAACCGGTAAATGGAGGAAGTTCATCAAAGTACCAGGAAAGAGAAGATGTCTTGAAGGATCCTTGTGCATTGTCTCCTTTTGCAATGTAATTTACAATTTCCTTCTCATTGAGATCATCACTATTGTTCTTTTGGTTGCAAAGTGACTCATTCTCATCTTCAAAATTGTTATCAATGCTAGAAGAGAAATAAGCATAAATAGAATTTTGAAAACAATCAATGGTACCTTTTGATTGTAGCGTACCTTCGTCGATGTTTGTCGTTTGATGGTCATCTTGAATCGGAATAGTAGGTTTGTCACTGGAAACAAACACGCTACTTACAATTTCTTCTTCATCAATAAGCAAGGTTAAACTCTCGATGGTATCGCCTTCCTCATGTTCTTTAGGAGAACAAATTTCTCAATCATGCTCCGAATCACAGATTTCAATATCATTAGAAGACATGAATTCAGACAACATATCTCTCAAAATTTTTTCTTGAAAATAAGACTTATCTGGACAATCATACCCGGAATGATCTAGTTGACAACAATAATGACATCGAGTCCCCAAAAGAGTAAAATTCAATACGTTGCTCAATGACATCCTCAAGAACGATCTGAATCTGATACCAAATGATATGGACACGACCCCATATACGCGAACGTTGAACTTGCGGAAGTGGATAAGGATGTTGACGCAAATATTGGATTGGTGAAAAGATGGTTGAAGATAGGCGATGACGATGGAGATGGAAGATAAATGGATAAATTGTCCTCGGCACCCTCTTGATCATAATTAACCAAGCAAACAACCTCAAACGGCTCTAACTCACCCTCCTAGACGCAGTTACCTAGGCAAGCAGGAGTGTGAAGATCAACAACAAATTCTGACGAACTTGAAGAATCGCTTCTAAAATCAAGAACACAATGTATACTTCTTGCAAGTCTGAACTCAAAAGAGAACTTTTTTTTGAACCATTCAAATATGTATTACAATGTGGTTGAAGCCTCCTTATATAAGTTCTAATCCTAGTAAACTTAAGAAATTAAATACAATAAATAAATGCTGAAATCTAATCTCCTAATTACATAAGTAACTTCGAATAATAAATAAATATTAAAAATAAAATCCTAATTAAATAAATCTGATCCTGATAGATATTGCAGAATCCTATATTGATTTAAATTACAAATAATCAAATAAAATCTTGAAAATTCGTAATTAACCAAAAATCCCGTATAGGAATTTCTACATGCGCTGTCTTTGCTAAAATAGACATATCATGAGTTTCAGATGTCCGATTGAGGCGTTTCAAGATTCGTTGGAAAGATAATTGACAGCTGGACAAGTTTCAAGAAGGCATGTTGACCCATAAATACCTGGATCTCATCCAAAAAGGAGTCTCAAGTTGACTAACATTTCTGACCTGTAAAACAGTTTGAACTTCTTTTCCAAGATGATTAGTTTCACCCCTCTCATGCATGTATCAGACGAGTTCTTGTGAGGGAGATCATCTTCACACTTCTGCTTGCCTAGGTAACTACGTCTAGGAGGGTGGGTTAGAGCCGCTTGAGGTTGCTTGCTTGGTTAATTACGATCAAGAGGGCGCCGAGGACAATTTATCAATCTATCTTCCATCTACATTGTCATCACCTATCTTCAGCCATCTTTTCACTAATCCAACATTCTCCATCAATATTCGCGCCAACATCCTTATCCGCTTCCGCAAGCTCAACGTTCGCGTATACGGGGCCGTGTCCGTATCAACTTGACTCGGTGTCAAAGGAGCCAAAGTAATCTTCTTCCCTGCATGCATAAAAGAGTATCGGTTTGTAAGACCATCATGCATTATCATCTTGTCATACTGCCAAGGGCGTCTCAGAAGAGGGTGAGTAGCATCCATCGTCACAACATCACAAAGGACCTCGTCCTTGTAGTTTCCAATAAAAACGGTACAATGACTTGTCTCATCACTTTAAGTTCTCCACCGTCTTTCAACCATTGCAATTTCTACGAATTTTGATGCTTTGTCGTCTTTAGACCTAGCCTGTCAACCATCACTGAACTAGAAACATTAGTACAACTACCACTATCTATAATCACAACACATACCTTATCTTGAATCTTGCATCGTGTGTGAAAGATATTCTCACATTGTTGCTCGTCCTGAACTTGTTGCACATTCAAAATACATTTTACAACCATGATTTCCATTACCTGACCATTTTCGGCAACTTATAGGTCATTCTCTTCATCATCTGTAGCAGGGGTTTCTTGTACATCTTCCTCAAAATCTGAGTCGATCTCTCCATCTTCTCGCATCAACATAACTCTCTGATTAGGACACTGGCTAGCAACATGTCCTCGACCAAGACACTTAAAGCACTGGATATCTCTCGATCGTTCTTTTGCCACCATTTGTTGTTTTCCACGCCCATTATCAACAACGGGAGGCTTTGGTGTGCTGGATTCTCCTTGCTCTCAAATCTGAAGTGGCGTTTGTGGTGCTTGTTTCCTGGTATGGTTATGAGTATATAATGGATTTGAAAAATATTTAAATGGAGTAGAAGCTTTTCTACGTTGTTGTCGCTCAAATTTGATCGCCATATGCACCATGTCATCCAACTCAACATAATGCTGCAAACCAACAACGTTTGCTATTTTAGAATTTAAATGATAGAGTAGCGCAATTGTGGATTTGGAAGCCTTCAATCAAGTTGTTACAATAACTAGGAGCTCTAGACTCAATCAAGAAAGCTATGGGCAGATCTGAAAATTCAATAGAAAAGAGAAGGGCTTTTCTTGAAAATTTCAGATTCAAGGCTGGAAAATTAAAGAAACGAAGATAAGAAAGAAGATTAAGGAATAAATAATAAGAATTAAAACAAAAAGATTGAAAGAGAGGTAGATAAAACAAATCTGAAAATTCAGCTTTGTTTATGGCTATGGAGATGGCATGAAGTTGAAGATGGAGATGGCTTGATGGATTTGTGATGGTTTTGTCCTCGGCACCCTCTTAGACGCAATTACCAAAGCAAGCAACCTCAAGCGGCTCTAACCCACCCTCCTAGACGTGATTACCTAGGCAAGCAGGAGTGTGAAGATGATCTCCCTCACAAGAACCCGTCGAACTTATGTTGAAGAAGACTTTTAAGGCACAAGTAATCAGCACTTGCAAAAACAAACTCACTAAATATTTCATTAATCAAAGAAAATCTGAATAATCTTTATTACAATGGTGGAAGCTTCATCCTTTTATAGGTGAAGGATAGCCAAAGTAATCTAACTTCTACTAAAACAAGGAAACACTAATTTAATTAAAAAAATAAAAGAAAAACAGCCTTTAAACTCCTTGTGCTTGGGCTGCAAGTGATAAGCTGATAAGTGCAGGTGATAAGTTGATAAGAGTTGCTTAGGAGAAGGGTGGCTGGTTCCTAAAGTATATAAAACCCTAAAAACATAATTTAAATGTTAATAATTAAGTTGGGCTAAGTCTAATTCGTCCAAAAGCCTTATATAATAGCTTTTGGGCTGAATTTTACAAATTCCCGTAATAATCCCGTATCCAGTTTTCTGCATGCGCAGTCTTCAGTAAAATGAACGTATCTTGAGTTCCTGATGTCCGATTGATGCATTTCAAGATGTGTTGGAAAGGTAACTGAATGCCGGTCAAATTGTTAGAAAACAACTCTGCCTAGAAATGCCAGGATCCCATCCGAAATGTCGTCTCAAGTTGGCTGACTTTCCAGACTTCACAAAGAGATTCAACTTCTTGTCCAATATGCATTGCTTTAGCCCTCCCATGCATGTATCCTTCCCCCTCTCCTCAAAAGGATTCGTCCTCGAATCAAAAAGATTAGAAGAAGGACGTTTAACAATGGCAATCGAAACAGAATCGTTGTCATAGGTGGAGTGATCCAATTGAGCTCCTCTTAATGGTTCAACAAAATCCTGAAAAAAGATCTCAAAGCCACTCGAAACAATGATGTTATGGTTAGGTCGAAAAAAATCTCTCTTTATCTTTTTATCGCCTTTTTCATTTGGACATTGTTTGTCTTTTACCTCATGTTTCTTTTCACTCACCAAAATTGGGCCATTAATTTGACTTTTATTGCTCTCAGCCTCTTGACTCTCGGTCTTTTTCAAATAAGATAACTCACGTACCCAATTCCTCTCACAAAAAATATCATCGAAGTACAATTTATGTAGAGGATGAAGTGTTTCTAACAGAATGATAGGACGAGAATCAAATAAAGGGTTAGATTCACACTTACTTTCTTGGGAGGTTGTTGATGAATCAAGAGAACTCACTACTAAGCATGAAAGATTGTCTTGATTTATGGGTTCAAGTGTTTCTTCTTCCGAAACGTCATCTTCTGAAAGTATTTGCTCATTATTGGGTAAGGTTAAACTCTCAGTAGTGACATCTTTCGCATGTTCTCGAGGATAACAAATTTCTTCGTCATCTTGTTTTCCTTGGTCTTCTTCGACATGACTCACCGATGGTTGTTCATTATCCTTTTAGACTAGCAATGATTCTTCTTCCTTCGGCGTCGTACTACTAGAGACGAATAGTGCATTAGTAGGGCTGTGAAAAGATGAAGGTTGAGATGTACCTTTATCAAAAGAGGAGTATTTCTTATGACAAGTCTTGGATTCTTGTCGTTGGTAATGTTTGGGAACAAATCACTCTCTCATGACCTTTTTAAGTTCAGCCCATGTTCTTATTTTGGCTTCACCATTGAGATGCCTATCTCGTTGTAATAAACGCCACCATAGTACTGCATATTCCTCGAACTTTAGGGCCACTAATGAAGCTTGATCTTCCTCGGGATATCCATAACAACCAAACAGGAAATCAACCCTATTTTCCCAATCACAATAACCATCAGGATCATACCTTCCTTGAAAAGAAGGTATTCTAAATTTTGGGATGGCCAAAGTGTGTGCAGTTTGCCTTGGTTCAGTTCGCCTTTCTTCACAAAAATTGAATGAATGCCTCGGCTTGGTCAATGAAGGCTTTCCTCGATAAGTAGAACCCAAAGTATCATGTTGTTTTGCACGAGGCTTGTCTCTGTGAAACATCCTGGAACACTCAAAATTACAAAGGTGAAAAACAAAACAAAGAAAACTAGAAATCTCACTAAACACTCCAAAAAAGAAATACTTAGTGAGGCAAGTAAGCCGATCTTGTACTCTTTAAAGACCTTCATGCCACAAGTCAACAAGTTATAATAGGAGTTTAATCCTAACAATGAGTCCTATTTGTACTAGGAGTCCAATGAAAGGTGTGACACCAATTGAATTCTAGTTGCAAGGAGAAAGAAAGGTATGCAACTTTTAATTTCCTACTAACACAAGAAGCAAAAAAGTGTTAGATAATGTATATAAGACAATAAAAAGGTAAAACAAATTGTTAAGAATGAAAGAAGATCAGAAAACCCGAAAAAAACCCTAAAATATGCAGCAACTTGATCCACTTTGTTCGAGGTGTTCCCGAAGTAAAAAAATTCTGAAATTTTTTGTGGTGACTCCTACAATAGTGTAGATCTGATATGGAAATTTTCAGCTCAAAATTCGTTCGTTTGATTTTTGCGAATTTTCTCCTTTTGTTCGAATTTTTCACCCAAAACGCCAAATTCTTGCCAAGAATCGTCCCAAATCTGATACCAAATGATAGAGTAGCGCAATTGTGGATTTGGAAGCCTTCATTCAAGTTGTTACAAGAACTAGGAGCTCTAGACTCAATCAAGAAAGCTATGGGCAGATCTGAAAATTCAATAGAAAAGAGAAGGGCTTTTCTTGAAAATTTCAGATTCAAGGGTGGGAAATTAAAGAAACGAAGATAAGAAAGAAGCTTAAGGAATAAATAATAAGAATTAAAACAAAAAGATTGAAGAAGATTGAAAGAGAGGTAGATAAAACAAATCTGAAAATTCAGCTTTGTTTATGGCTATGGAGATGGCATGAAGTTGAAGATGGAGATGGCTTGATGGATTTGTGATGGTTTTGTCCTCGGCACCCTCTTAGACGCAATTACCTAAGCAAGCAACCTCAAGCGGCTCTAACCCACCCTCCTAAACGTGATTACCTAGGCAAGCAGGAGTGTGAAGATGATCTCCCTCACAAGAAGCCGTCGAACTTATGTTGAAGAAGACTTCTAAGGCACAAGTAATCAGCACTTGCAAAAACAAACTCACTAAATATTTCATTAATCAAAGAAAATCTGAATAATCTTTATTACAATGGTGGAGGCTTCATCCTTTTATAGGTGACGGATAGCCAAAGTAATCTAACTTCTACTAAAACAAGGAAACCCTAATTTAATTAAAAAATAAAAGAAAAACAGCCTTTAAACTCATTGTGCTCGGGCTGCAAGTGATAAGCAGATAAGTGCAGGTGATAAGTTGATAAGAGTTGCTTGGGAGAAGGGTGGCTGATTCCTAAAGTATATAAAACCCTAAAAACATAATTTAAATGTTAATAATTAAGTTGGGCTAAGTCTAATTCGTCCAAAAGCCTTATATAATAGCTTTTGGGCTGAATTTTACAAATTCCCGTAATAATCTCGTATCCAGTTTTCTGTATGCCCAGTCTTCAGTAAAATGAACATATCTTGAGTTCCCGATGTCCGATTGATGCGTTTCAAGATGCGTTGGAAAGTTAAATGAATGCCAGTCAAATTGTTAGAAGACAACTCTGCCTAGAAATGCCAGGATCCCATCCGAAATGTCGTCTCAATTTGGCTGACTTTCCAGACTTCACAAACAGATTCAACTTCTTGTCCAATATGCATTGCTTTAGCCCTCCCATGCATGTATCATTAAACCTACCATAAACCGAGCCATAGTCGCCTCACAGTCCTCAACTATGTTCGCACGCATCATGGACATTTCCATCTCCTTGAAATTATCCTCGACACTCCTATTGCCCTGTTTCAAGGTTTGTAATTTTTGAAATAAATCATGATGATAGTGAGAAGGAACAAACCATTTTCGCATGATACGCTTCATCTCGTCCCACGTTCTCACTGGGCCTTCACCTGTACGTCGCCGACTAATCAATAATTGGTCCCACCATAACAGTCCATAGTCAACAAACTCCATAGCTGCTAGTCAAACTTTCTTCTGTTCTGAGTAATTATAACACTCGAAAACGTGGTCAACCTTGCTTTCCCAAGTCAAATAAGCATCTGGATTTGAACGTCCCTGAAAGGAAGGTATAGTAACTTTTATGTTAGAAATATTATCGTCAACTAAACGTACCGGTCATTGATCGTCCTTGGTGATTGTTCGACGTCGTTTTCATCATTGTTCTCATTTTTGACAGATTGGGACCCATCCCCATCAATCTTGTCCAAACGAGACTGTATAGGCTCTAATGCATTGTCTAGTAGACATTGCAATGTACGAGTGAGAGCATGCATTTGCAAATCTGGTGGTTGATCTCCACCGTGACTATGATCTTCGGATCATGTCATATTTAAGCAAAAACATAAAGAAAACACAGTTATGAGTTAGTTAAAACAAAAATGTAAAGTCCTCACAGCACACACACAAAAACCTCTCGGTTTTCACTCCAAAGAATAGTGCACTCAAAAGTAACACTCAACGCTCATGTTTCACTCGGGAGAATGCTTGAATGGCTCTTTTTGTCACCCCTTCTGTTCTCACCACGCTTAATGCCTTTTTCCTTATAATTTCTCGTTTTTCAGTTCTTTAAAGGACTAATCCAACGTCTCAAAACTTGTTACAATTGTGTTGGCTAAAAGGAAACAACAGTTAAAGGAAACAAAAATAAAATGAAGAAAAGGGATTGGAAATTCAAGAAAAGGCTAAAAGATGATAAAAAGAAAAAAAAGAAAATGAAAGGACTGAAATTTGAAGAAACTAAAGAATCTTACTGCAAAGAAGTGCTTTACAACGTTCCTATCACCGAACAAACAAGAACAATTTGTTTCGGTTGATATCCAAGCACTTCGTAATCACATAGCACGCAAACTTGTACAGTCTTCATAATTTCACAACATAAACACAACTTCTCTCTTTTTTATTTTCTTTGCTGATTTCAAATCTGATTTTTGTTTTTTTTTTCAAATTTTTCTGATTTTTTACTTTTTGTTAGTCAAAATTTGACTGTTTAGAATTTCGATTTTATTTTTATTTTTTTCAAAATTTTTTCTTTTTGGCTAAAATGTGTAGAAAAAATTACAACAATTCCAAACCTAGGCTATGATTATCACATGATACGAGGTAGCCTGTTGAAACGGACTTTCTTCGTAAGTTTGGATCTAGGAATGTTATAAGTACGTTCCTACAACAAGAATGACAAGAAAAAAACACAAGGAATTAATGAAAAACTTCATGATAAATTAAGGAGCAAAAGTCAAAACGAAAATTGAAAGAAAAGAAACAAATTGGGCATTTTGTAAGGAAATGCAAACAGTGATGATCAAGGCTTCATAAAACGTCCATGATAGCAACTTGAAGATTTAAAAATGGAGATTTAAGTTGCTGGAAATTTTCTGAACAATGGAATGTTAAACTCGAAAGAACTCGAACAATCTGCTGAACGAACCCAAATCGAGTATGTTTAACGTCGAAGGACTTGGACCCACTAGATAGCAATCTAGGAACCCGAAGTATCAAGTTCGACAATCAAACAAGTTTGAGTGTCATGTAGTTCTAAAAGGAACCAAAGAAGAGAAAAACTCTCAAGTGTAAATTTTATTTCAAAGTTTGTAACCTTTTACACATAGTTTTTGTACATATACATAGGGGAAAGGGTGGTTGGCCAAATTTACATGTGTGTCTATTATTAAAGGAGTTTTCAAAATTGAATTTGAAAGCATTTAACTCATTTTGGGCGGATTGCATATCAGCCACAAGTTGAAAGGGAACTGGCGCCACATTTAACACATTTAACATGTGTTAAATGTTCAAAATTCAAACGGAAACCTCTTGTTCTTATCCACTTGCATCATGTCGCATGCTTAAAGGAAAGAGGCTGATTTCAGCTGTACACTTAGGCACACATGCGTCACTTTGCCACGTGGATGCTGGGATGACTGGACGCCACCTGCGCTGCCACACGTGCATTGATACACTCCCGATATGTAAGACACTATTTAGCTACTTCTGGACTTGTCAGATGAAGTTGAGCTAGTGGAGCTGGAGTTGAGTTGAGCTGAAACGAGCTGGGTACGAGTGAAGTGAGCTGAGTTGAGCTGCCCACTCTTCCCTGAGCTAAAGATGAGCTGCGTACACTCACGTGAGCTTCAACCAGGCTAACATGAAGCCTTTAAGCTGCTGCCTTATTGTGTACCTTCACTAAAACACAACAAACATGCATAAACAACCTTGTATCCTTATTTAAAACTTATAAACACACTAAAATCATAATGTAAACATACTTAGCATATTATATACATACTTAACATACCTAATACGTACTATTACCTAAGTATGTCCCATATCAGCATGCAACACATTATAAAGCTTATGTTCTAAGGTATAAACATGCTCAAATGAATCAGGAATTGTAGCACAAGTAAGAAAAAGAGCTTCCCTGAACTTTTTTGCCTTAGAACAGGTAATGGGTCCTAATGGTAAGACCTCCGGTTCTACTTGCTTGTCTTGAAATGATGTGCTCACATCATAACTTGTGCATGTATTATCTATTCTATGATCATTAGAATAAGTATGCAGAATATATGTATAGAATGATATGATGGAAAGTATCTAGATAACTAGAAATGAGTGTAGAAATTATACTAAGCAATAAAAGAGAAATAAAGAAAACCCCCTGATCTTTGTTGTGTAAAACACAACATAGAAGTGAGCCAACCTTGAGTATGAACGTGCACATATCATCCCCTCCTTTTGAGCGATTTGCTCTCAAATTGAACATCCTTGTGTCTAAATATCCTCTGGCTATGGGAATGATACAATTCTGGTGTGCACTTGCCCCTAAGCTCTTCTTGCGTTCCTGCAAAGACAAGGAAAACATTTTTGCTTCTTTGGGGTTAGAAAAATCAGATGTGATCATAGGGCGTGTCAAAAGACATTCCCTAATCATTTCAATGCTGCCCGAAGGATTCTCCTCTTTGAGACCCTTCTCCTTGAACTTGGCTTGATTCTTTTCTTGTTTCCATGCATCCACACTTTGTTTCAAGAGAATCTGGTCACTTTGCACTTGTTTGGGCGTCATAGGTGTAAGCACTATTTTCTTCCATTCATGATTGAAAAGAACCGGTTTGTATTTTAATCATCATAGTCCTTCGGTCATATTGTCATGGCCTCCCAAGTAAGATATGACTTGCATGCATAGGCATAACATCACATAAAACTTCATCTTTGTAAGAATCGATAGATAAAGGAACAAGAACCTGTTTGGTGACCTTTAGTTCTCCCGAATCATTCAACCATTGAAGCTTGTATAGTTCCGGATGCTTGATGGTCTTTAGGCCCAATTTATCCACCATAAGTGTGCTTGCCACATTCGTGCAACTCCCCCTATAAATAATCATAAAACATGCCTTTTCGTTGACATAACATTGGGTGTGAAATATGTTCTCTCGTTGTTCTTCTTCCGCGGCCATTTGAGTGTTTAAAAGCCTTTTAACTACCATAAGTTGGCTGTCCACGGCAGGAGTGATCTCTTCTACTTCTTCTTGCTTGGAATCTTCTTGGAATTCATCCTCTTGGTCCGAAGTTACTTCTCCATTCTCCCTTAGAAGCATAATGTGTTTATTTGGGCATTGGCTAGCAATGTGGCCATGTCCTAAACACTTGAAGCATTTAATTTCACTGGACCGAGTAGGAACTTCTATTGTCTTTCCACGAGCATTCTCCATTATGGTAGGCTTTGTTTTGGAAGATTTGACTGGGTCTTTGGCTTGAAAAGGAGTGCCCTTCCAAGAAGTGTTTGGACTCCATTTAGGGGCAGCACTTGTGACATTTCTGGATGAAGATCTCTTGCGTTGTTGCCTCTCAACTTTGATAGCCATGTGCATCATTTCTTCTATTTCAATGTAATGCTATAATTCCACTACATCGACAATCTCTTGGTTCAATCCTGCTAGGAATCTAGCCTTGGTGGCCTCTCGGTCTTCCTCCACATTAGCATAGATCATGGCAACTTCCATATGCTTGTAGTAGTCTTCTACATTCCTATTGCTTTGCTTGAGATTCTGCAACTTATAATAAAGATCACGGTGATAATGGTTAGGCACAAATCTTTTTCTCATGATACCTCTCATTTCAAGCCATGTGCTAATTGGACTTTCACCGTTGCGTCTTCTAGATCAGTTTTGCCTTTCAAATATGCTTCCGGATCAGTTTTGCCTTCCCACTCAAAATATGTGTTCAAATATGTGTTCTACTTTGCTTTCCCACTCTAAATATGCTTCCGGATCAATCTTGCCTTGGAAAGGAGGAATATTAACTTGGATGCTTTTGAGGTTGTCACTAACTGGCCACGATCTCTTGCATTACTTCTGACTGAAATAACATCTTTTGCATCACTATCTTAATTAACTTCATGTTGCATAAAATGTCTTGGTCTATTCTACCGTCCATGACCCCTAGTGCTTCTGTTGTCACCTTGTGATCCTTCAAGTCGATCTATCTATTCGTGAATAGGCTCCAATTCAGTACGTAGAAGCCTTTGCACTTCCTGGATCAATGCTTGAGTATGAAGGTTTTGGACTGGACGTTCCTCACCATTATTGTCTCATTATTGCTGTGACATATTGTTAGTAAAAACAAATAATATGTAATGAAATTTAGGACCTCACTGATTCACACAAGAAAAATCCTCATGGTCACTCCAAGAAAAGAGATATGTCACTCAAATTCACTCGTGTTTACGCTCTGGGAATTCTGGCTTTTATTTCCCCTTCTGTGCTCACCACTCTCTTGCCTTTTTCCACTCAAATCTCTCAAAACAAGTTCTTGAAAGAACTAACTTAAAACCTGTCAAATATTTTATGATATTATGGCGTTTGGGCTACAAAACAAGGGAGGTTTGGGAAATTGAAAGAACGAAGAAGTTTAATAGAAGAAAAGAAAGTTTAGGGACTGGAATGTAAGAAAGGATAAAATAAAGGATAGAAATGAAAATAAATAAAGAAAACAGAATCGTTACCACAATACTTGGCTTACAAACTGGCCGTGAGCAATCAAGCTTGAGGAACTTCTCGGAGTTGGTTGCTTGGATGTTTGTGCTTTGAGTCTTCACCCTTTTGAAATTCTAATTTCTTTTTTTATATCTAATTCAGATTGCTTGTATTTAGAACAATCTGAATTTCTTTTTCTTTTGTCTTTTTTTTGAATAAGAAATAAGAAATGACAAAAAGATAGGGCTTACTTGATTCTTCCTTTAATCTGATTACCACATGATACTCTCAAACTCTCCAATTGGCATTGTTGAGAGAAGCTTTGATTGCCCGGACCTTAGAATGCAAGTAAGTCTTGTTGCACGATCGTCTTCTTGTGGAAATATATTGAAATGGGTGAAAGGAGATAGGTGGCAGAAGGATGGCAGTGTTTGTATGTCAAAAGGGATGGAGGAAGTGAAGATAAAAAGAGAAAGGTGATGATTTCGGATGGTGAAGAAAGGAAGATGAAAGAAGTAGGATGGATAGTATTCAAAGTCTCAAAAAGATGAACTTATGTTAAGAAACATAAACCCGAACTTGAATAAGGTTTTGAGGGTGGTAGGAAGGACTTAGACTGAAGAATAATAAATATTCAACAACCTAAAGTATCAAAAATGGAATAGGAGACACCACAAATAAATAAAATGATTTGATAAGTCAAAGAAGTTCTTCAAAGAACAAGAATGAGAGATAAACTCACAAATATAATTTGTATTGATCAAAGTGTTGTGTTCAAATGCCAAAATGGCTTACATATTTATAGTAGGGGAAGGGGTGGCCAAATAGGCATGTACGAAGGCAAGGGATATTTCGGCAAGGGCTTCTACCCTTTCACAATGGCCGAAAAGTCTTGATAAGTGCATGAATAGACCTTGATAAGCTATAGGCAATGTTTCGGGCCCTTGGTGTCTCTCCATAATGGCGCCAAGCTTTCCCTCCCTTGGCCGAATGGGTGCATGGAAGCTTACATGGTGTTTCGGCTGATAGGTGACCCTTGGTGTGTCCACACTCTCGAGCTGGTAGTTGTAGGGTGAGCTGAGATGAGCTGATTGAGCTGAGGTTGAGCTGGTTCGAGCTGAGCTAGCTAGCTGATTTAGCTAGCTAAAGTTGAGTGATGTTTTGAGCTAAACAGAGCTTCTTCTAGCTAAGTGAGTTGGTCCTTTAGTGTCCTTGAGCTTCTCTTGAACCATAGTAGTGTTTTGGAGCTGAAACATAGCTTGCACGGTCTCGAATCATCAATGAGCTGGTTTGAGCTCATAGAAAGCCTTTGAGCTGAAAAAGAGCTGGCCACTAGTCCCTTGAGCTATGTTTATCTTGTCCTACAAAGAAAACACCAATTGCATAAGTAATATTTCATATATAAATAATATAAGGACCAAAATGCATAAAGACATAGAATATGAATGAATATAAAATGCAAACATATAATGAAATGCATAAATGATACGTAAAGATGTGGTTTTAATAACTTGTGCATGTTATCACCAAACAAACGAAAGAAGAATTCAGCAACTTACGCAAAAGAAATGCTTACAACAATCCTATCACCAAACAAACAAGAATAAGTTGTTTCGGTTGTTTTCCAAGCATTTCATGGCATAACTTGAGCATCCTTCATCATCTCAACGAACCAGCACACTTTCTTTTTCATTTTCTTTTAAAATTTTCAATCTGATTTTTTTTAATTTCGTATTTTGAATTTTTAAAAGTCCAACTTTGACTTTGACTTTAACATTTTTCTAGAATTTCGAAATTCTTTTTTTTACTTTTGTTTTGTTTTCTTGATTTTTGAGTGCAGAACGTGCTAAAATCCAACCGAGGCTCTGATTACCATATGATAAGGGTGTTTCTTGTTGAAACAACATTCCTTGAGTGATACAGATCTAGGATTGAAGCAAGCATTTCCCTGTGATACGCTCCAACTCTCCAAATGACTTTGTTGAGAGAAGCTTTGATTGCCTGGACCTTTGAATGCAAAGAAAGACTTGTATCACGAACGTCTTGATGTGAGCACATCCATTCAGAACTCTCCAACGGATCCGGAAGTCTTACCAAAAGTAAAAAAAAATCGGAAAAATACAAAAAAAAAATTCAAAAAAAAATTCAGTTTCAAATATTTGGGGTATTTTGTGTTTTTATATGCTGTTTGGACGTGAAATGATGAGAAATGTGCTTATCTTACCTTGAAATGCCTTGAAATCACCCGAAATCAGCTTTCTTGTTTATTCCGGAGATAGGATGGTGGTAAGCATTTCTACTGCGTAAGTTGCTAATTTTTGTCCTTTTAGCATCCTTTCTTTCATTTCCTTTTTGTTTATTATCTTTTCAGCCCCAAATTCTCAACTTTCATCTTTTCTCTTTTTTCTCCTAACCCTTATCTTTTTCTAATAACATTGCACCCGTCACTTGTTGTTTTCTTTCAATTTGACAACATTTGCAGAATCTGAACATCGGAATCAGTTCCTTTAAAGAACTAAGTACGAGAGATTGAGGGAAAAGGCAAACAGAGCGTGTGAGAACAGAAGGGGAGACAAAAAGAGCCATTCAAGTATTCTCCCGAGTGAAACACGAGTGCTGAGTGATTCTTCTTTTCTTGAGTGCATATTCTTTGGAGTGACTAGTGAGGATCTTGCTGTGTGATTGGTGAGGACTACTTTTTTTTCTTTTTTTTTCTACTAACCTTAATCAGTTTGTTTGTTTTTGTTTGTTTGTGTTCTTTGTTGTGAAAGATGACAGGTTCTGATGATACACCACCACCGGACTTGCAAATGCAAGCCTTGGAAAGAATGATGCAAAGGGTAGTGGCTAATGCCTTAGAACCATTGCAGTCCCGAATGGACAGAATTGATGGAGGTTCCAATTCTGCCCATGATGAAGTCAATGAAAATGAAGTCAACCAGTCCCCGAGGATTAACCCTAGACGTGATCAGCAAATGGATGATAATATGACTAACATCAAAGTTGCTATACCTTCTTTTCAAGGACGAACAGATCCGGATGCATATCTTGCTTGGGAAAGCAAGGTTGAACATGTGTTCGAGTGTTACAATTATTCTGAACAGAAGAAGGTTCGTCTAGCAGCCATGGAGTTTGTCGATTATGCATTGATATGGTGGGACCAGTTGTTGATTAGTCGGAGACGTGCCGGCGAAGGTCCAGTGGCTTCATGGAACAAAATGAAGCGTATCATGCGTAGGAGGTTTGTTCCTTCCCATTATCATCGTGATTTGTTTCAAAAATTGCAAACTTTGAAACAGGGAACTCGGAGCGTGGAAGACTACTACAAGGAAATGGAGATGGCCATGATGCGAGCCAACATCGTTGAAGATAGAGAAGTGACCATGGCACGATTCCTTGCAGGTTTGAACTTTGAAATTGCTAATGTCGTTGAATTGCAGCATTATGTCGAGTTGGATGACATGGTGCATATGGCGATAAAGATAGAGCGACAACAGCGAAGAAAGTCTTCAAACTGAGGTACTACTCCATTTAAGTCTTTCTCTAACCCTTTGTATCCTCCTAATGCTTCCAGGAAGCAAGCACCACAACAACCACTTCGGATTCGTGAGTAAGGCGAACTCAGCAAGCCGAAGACCCCCGTTGCTGATAATGGGCGTGGCAAACAGCAAGTGGTGACGCAAGAGCGAGCACAAGATATCCAGTGTTTCAAGTGCCTTGGAAGAGGACATGTTGCTAGTCAATGTCCTAACCGGAGGGTTATGTTGATGCGAGATGATGGTGAGATTGAGTCAGATTCCGAGGAGGAAGTGCATGATGTCCCTACTGAAGAGGAAGATGAGACTGACCTAGAGGTTCCTGAATCTGGTAAGGTAATGGAACTTTTGGTTATTAAAAGAAGTCTGAATGTGCAACAGGTACCGGATGATCTACAGCGTGAGAATATCTTTCACACACGATGTAAGGTGCAAGACAAGGTATGTGTTGTGATTATTGATAGCGGTAGTTGTACTAATGTTGCCAGTTCAGTGATGGTTGACATGTTAGGTCTGAAAACGACAAAGCATCCTCATCCATATAAGTTACAATGGTTGAATGATGGTGGCGAGCTTAAAGTGACCAGACAGGCTATTGTACCATTTTCAATTGGAAACTACAAGGACGGGGTCCTTTGTGATGTTGTGACGATGGATGCTACTCACCTTCTTTTGGGACGCCCTTGGCAGTATGACAAGAAGGTAATACATGATGGTTATACAAATCGTTACTCTTTTATGCATGCAGGTAAGAAGATCACTTTGGCTCCTTTGACACCGAGTCAAGTGTTTGAAGATCAGGCAAGCTTGAAAAAGAGTAAAGAGACTGCAAAAGAGAAGAAGAAGATGTTCGTGTATGCGAGCAGTAGCGAAATTAGGAAATGTCTTTCCTCTCAACAATTTGTTCTTATTTTGATGTTTAAAGATTATTGTTTATTGACAGATTTTCCTACTGATCTACCGTCACAGATTTTGACACTTTTGCAGGAGTTTGAGGACGTGTTTCCAGCTGAAACACCGAAGGGATTGCCACCTCTTCGTGGCATTAGGCACCAAATTGATTTCATTCTAGGTGCTACTATTCCGAACCGGCCAGCTTATCGAACCAAACCTGAAGAGGCAAAAGAGCTTCAACGCCAAGTTACTAAGTTGATGGACAAGGGTTACATTCGAGAGAGCTTGAGTCCGTGTGCTGTTCCGGTGCTATTGGTGCCGAAGAAAGATGGATCTTGGAGGATGTGCGTAGATTGTAGAGCTGTGAATCAGATTACAATTAAGTATCGTCATCCCATTCCGAGACTTGATGACATGTTGGACGAGCTTTGCGGAGCCGTCATCTTCTCCAAAATTGACTTAAGGAGCGGCTATCATCAGATTCGCCTGCGAGAAGGCGATGAGCAGCCTTCAAAACAAAGCTAGGTTTGTACGAATGGTTAGTAATGCCTTTTAGTTTAACTAATGCACCTAGTACTTTTATGCGTCTGATGAATCATGTTTTGCGACCTTTCATTGGAAGATTCTGTGTTGTATACTTTGATGATATCTTGATTTATAGCAAGTCTTTACAGGATCATGTTAAACATTTGCGAGCTGTTTTGCAGGTTTTGTGAGAAGAGATATTATTTGGTAACATGGAGAAGTGTGTATTTTGTACTGACAAAATCACATTTCTTGGTTACATTGTTAGTTCTCAGGGAGTTGAAGTTGATCCTGAGAAGATAAAGGCAATTCAGGAATGGCCACGACCGACATCGATTACTCAGGTTAGATCGTTTCATGGTTTAGCGAGTTTTTATCGATGGTTTGTTCCTAACTTTAGTTCCATTACCGCCCCCTTAACTGGTATTATTAAGAAGAATTCTAGCTTCTTTTGGGGTAAGGAACAAGAAGATGCCTTTTTGAGAATTAAAGACTCTTTAACTCAAGCACCTGTTTTAGCATTACCTGATTTTGATAAAATGTTTGAGATTGAATGTGATGCTTCCGGAATTGGTATTGGTGCTATTTTGATGCAGGAAAAGAGGCCTGTTGCTTACTTTAGCGAGAAATTGAGTGGTGCTACATTGAACTATCCGGTTTATGATAAAAAGATGTATGCACTGATTCGGGCATTGGAGACATGGCAGCATTATTTGTTGCCTAAGGAGTTTGTGATCCACACCGACCACGAGGCTTTGCGTTACATCACAGGTCAGCATAAATTGAATAAACGACATGCTAAGTGGGTTGAATTCTTAGAATCTTTTCCTTATGTCATTCGTTACAAGAAAGGGAAAGAAAATGTCGTTGCTGATGCATTATCACGTAGGTATGCACTTTTGAATTATCTTGATTCACATCTGATTGGTTTTGCATATATTCGTGATTTATACCATGATGATCCTGATTTTAGAGATAAGTTTAATGCTTGTTCGAAAGGTGCAGATGGAAAGTTTTACAGGCATGATGACTTTCTTTTCAAAGAAAACAGGATATGCATTCCACAGGGTTCCATACGTGATATTCTGATTCGTGAGGCTCATGAAGGTGGATTGATGGGTTATTTTGGTGTCACTAAGACGTTGCACACATTGAAGGAGCATCTGTTTTGGCCAAAGATGCGCAGGGACGTTGAAAGGTACTGTGAACGTTGTGTGACATGTAAGAAAGCAAAATCGATGGTTTCACCACACGGTATGTACTTACCTTTACCTATTCCTGAATCCCCTTGGACTGACATTTCTATGGATTTTGTTTTGGGATTGCCTCGAACTAGGACTGGTAGAGATAGCGTATTTGTTGTGGTTGATAGGTTCTCTAAGATGGCACATTTCATTGCATGTCATAAGACTGATGATGCTGTTAATGTGGCTAACTTATTTTTCAGAGAAATTTTGCGATTACATGGTATTCCTAGGTCTATTTATTCTGACAGGGATGTAAAGTTTTTGAGTCACTTCTGGAGGACTCTTTGGAGCAAAATAGGTACGAAACTCATGTTTCCTACTACTTGCCATCCCCAAACTGATGGACAAACTGAAGTTGTTAATAGGGTACTATCTACTTTACTTCGTTCCGTCATCAAAAAGAATATTAAGACTTGGGAAGATTGTTTGCCACATGTTGAATTCGCTTATAATCATGCTGTTCATTCTGCTACGAAAATGTCACCATTTGAGGTTGTTTATGGTTTTAATCCTATTACGCCTCTAGATTTGTTGCCTTTGCCACAGGAACATGTAATTAGCAAGGATGGTAAAACGAGAGCAGATTATGTTAAGCGTTTACATCAGCAGGTTAAGGAGAACTTAGAACGAAGGACTCAGCAGTATGAAAAGCAAGCAAACAAAGGAAGAAAGCGAGTCACCTTCGAGGTTGGTGATTGGGTTTGGGTTCATTTCCGAAAAGAACGTTTTCCAGCCCAACGGCGGTCAAAGTTGTTACCGCGAGGAGATGGTCCTTTCCAGGTGTTGGAGAAAGTGAACGACAATGCCTACAAGATAGACTTACCGGGAGATTATAATGTAAGTGCCACTTTTAATGTTTGTGACTTAACCCCTTTTTATGACTCTACAGATTTGAGGTCAAATCCTTTTCAAGAAGGGGGGATGATGTGAGCACATCCATTCAGAACTCTCCAACGGATCCGAAAGTCTTACCAACAGGACCTATCACCCGCTCTAAGGCTAAGAAGTTTAGGGAAGCCCTTTTCTTTACTTGTGCTAACATTCCTGATTCCTTTGATCATGTTCATGCCTTAGAACATAGGTTGTATAACGTGTTGCATTCAGATATGTGACATGTTTAGGTATATGTACTTATTAGGTATATTAATAGGTATATATATTAGTTTGGTGTGTTTAACATATGTTTTAGTGTGTTTATTTATCTTATTGTATGAATAAGTTGTTGCCTAAGTATGTTTGCTATATTGTGCATTAGGGACCATGGAAAACAATAGCTTAAGGACATGTACTCAGCTCGGTTGAAGCTCAAGCTAGCGTATGCAGCTCCTATTCAGCTCAGAAGAGTGTAGCTTAGCTCAACTCAGCTCATCACACTGTGAGCTAGCTCGTTTCAGCTCATGTCAGCTCCGTTCAGCTCAACTCCAGCTCCACCAGCTCAACTCTAGCTGACAAGTCCAGAACCAGCTGAATGATACCCTACATGTGGGAGAGTGTCCTACAAGTGTGTGTGGCAGCAAGGGACGTGTGTGCATGGCCCATGCACAATGTCATGCATGATTCGGCCTAGCAAGGCCCTAGTGCAGCGTGCCCAGCCCTTGTGTGCGCAGCAGCAGCCCAGCGTGCCCAGCCAAGTGTGCCCAGCCAAGTGTGCACCCCATGCAGCCCAGCGTGCCCAGCCCTTGTGTGCGCAGCAGTAGCCCAGCAGGTGGCCTTGTGTGCGCACCCCATGCAGCCCAGCGTGCCCAGCCAAGTGTGCAGCCCCTTCTCTTGTGTGGATAAGCACAAGGTTGGTTGTGCCTTTGAATTTCAAATTCAAAGCACAATTAACATGTGCCTAAAAGGATTTTGGCTCCCAAAATTCAAACGCAAGGCTCATATTCATTTCTGCCAACTTGGGTAGTTTTTGTTCAAAATTTAAACTTTATTTTTTTTATTTTGTACCACACATTTCTATTTCGTCCAACCACCCTCCTACACTATAAATGTAAGCCAAATTCCCTTTGTACAAGGTTAGACCTTTTATGCAATCAAATATAATTGTGAGATTTCTCTCAAACTCGGTTCTTTTTAGAACTATCTCCTTGATACTTCGGGTTCTCAATTGTTAGATAATTGAAGGGTCCAAGTGCTTATTCGAGCAAATTCAAGATAAGGTTCGGGTTCGTTCAACAGATTGTTCGAGTTCTTCCTTGGAGTTTGTTCATTTTTCGACTACGAAGAACGGCTTCGATTCGGGTTTGCATAACAGATTATGCAAGTTCTTTCGAGTTCATCGTGTCAAGACCAAGAATGTTGCTGCCATTGTTGAAAGCTTGAAGACATCATCTTCAACCTTCCACCTAGTCCCTAAATTAATTTCGGCAACTTCTTCTTTTCTCATTTATGATTTTTTTTCTTTCTTTTTCCTTAATTTAAACATCTAAAAACAAAACAATGTTTGTTTCTATTGCAGAGAATTACTTGCTATCATCCTAGATCCGTGAATGAACGAGGAACGTTGTTTTCTTCAACAACATCCTTGTATCACGTCTTCTTGAAGAAATGATGATGGAATGGATGCGGAAGTATGGTGATAATGGAAGAATGAAGGCTGGAATTTTGGTGAAGTGTTTAAGGGCGTTTATGTGATGGAAATGGAAGGAAAAGGATGAAAACGGATAGTATTCAAGGAATTCAAGAAGGAAACTATAAAAAAGTATAATCTCGTTTCTTAAAGAATAAACCTTGAAGGTGGTAGATAAACTTAGACCAAATGGTTAAATAACCAAGTAATCTGAAGTATAGATGAAAAGGAAAGGGAGACGCCACAAATCAATAAAGATTTGATAAGTCAAGAAGTTCTAAAACGAACAAGCATGAGAGAAAATGTCACAAAGTATATTATATATTCTGAAAATTGTCTTTACAAAGGATGAAATGATCTCCTATTTAGTTTCTATGGGGTATGGCCGAAAAGGCTCGTTAAAAGGGTTGGAATGGTTCAGCTAGCATGTGCCTTCCCTTTATGGCCGAAATGGCATGATAAGTTGATGAAAGATGATGATAGGGGCATGGAAATGATTCAAAAAGTTGTAACTTCTCGTAGGGAATTTTCCAGCCTGCACACCCTTTGGTAATTTGAAGATATCTCGAGCTCCCGATATCGGATTAATGTGTTTCATCATGTTCTGGAAAGATAAGAGATAGGGTAACAAGTTGATGATGACTTCTTTTCCAAATTATGCACGGATCCTGCCTGAAAATGGGCAACAATCTGACATACGGTTTTTTTGGTGATGAATCTGCCCATGAAGAGTGATGCCCCTTTGTTTTGGCGTCAAACTCAGATTTCCCTCCAAGGAGTGGCGCCCAAACATGTTTCCCTCCATGGCTGGTCGGTTGTGTCCCTTAGAGATGGAACATGTCCTTCCATGGTTGAGCTGAAGGTTGTCGGGTGAGCTGAGAGTGAGCTGAGCTAGCTAGCTGACTTAGCTAGCTGAAGGTGAGCAGTTGATTTGAGCTATTCCGAGCTGCTTTTAGCTGAGTGAGCTAGTCTTGAAGTGTCCTTGAGTTGTCTTCTAGCTACTGGAGTGTTTTGGAGCTGAAACAAATCCTCTTTTGCTCAGAAATTACCCTTTTGCTATTTGAGCACCTTGAAGCTGTTTTGAGCTGAATGAGCTGGTCCTTTAGTGTCCTTGAGCTCCCTTAAGACTTCATGAGTGTCCTTGAATCATTTGGCAGCTTGTAGAGTCTTGAAACGGCAAAACAATGTTTTGAGCTGATTCTGACTCTTTGAGCTGGAATTGAGCTGTAGCACACTCTCTTGAGGTGTGTTAATATAACCTATGAAGAAAACAAATAAAATAACATAAGTTCAAATGTATTTAAGTAAAATAAGCTAAAATGAACTAATGGGATAAAATTAAGGTAAAGATGTGGTTTATGTAATGCATGAATATCATATGATATACAAATGAATGATAACATATGATAATCCAAGCATATTATATAATGCATAAATAAGTAAATAGATAATGAAGTAAGGAAGAACTCCCTCTTCTTTCATACTTGATAAACAAGATGAAAGCATAGTGAATGTGAGTAGAAACGTGCACACATCACCCTGAAATTAAACAAAACAAATAGGCTGTTTTTAGGCTTAGAATTACACGAAAATGAAGAAAGAAAACAAAAGAAACAAGAGAAGAAGTTGCTGGAATTTTTGGGCAGATTTGAAGAAGGAGGAAGATGAATGCTTCAACGTTCATCCATGGTCGTCTTGAGTGCTCAAAAATGGCAGAAATTTGCTGGAAACTTGAACAACGAAGAACTCAAAAGAACTCGGACAATCTATTATGCAAACCCGAATCAAATACGTTCAACGTCAACGGACTTGGACCCTCTAGGTAGCAAGCTAGGAACCCAAAGTATCAAGGAAATTTGACACAACAAAACTAAGTCTAAAATGTCAAAGAAGTTCTAAAAAGAACCAAATTTGAGAGAAAACTCAAAAATAAAATTTTCATTCAAAAAGTCTAACCTTTGTTTATTAAAAAGTCACAAATATATAGAAGAACATGGAAGAGAATGGCACCTAGAGATGTGGCTAATATTGAAGTGCATTTTGAATTTAAAAATTGAATTCAAATCTTCCAAAAAAACTATTCCAAATTGTCGCCCATGTGCAAATTTACTTGGCTGAAATTTGTTGAAAATTAAGCACAATGTGTATTTAAAATTCAAACAAAAAAACATGTGCTCTTATCCTTCCAAATCCGCCCAAATGCTTCATCCATATGCTTGGCGTGTGTGGAACATGTCAAGGCTGCCCAAGCATGCCGTACACATGTGTGGAGGGTTGCACATGCTTGTCACATGCCTAAGACACCGTCCCTTCGTGTAGGATAGGTTGCAGCTGCTATAGGTCACTTGAGTTGGAGTTGAGCTGAAGCTGAGCTAGATGGACTTGAGGTGAGCTGAAACGAGCTAGCTGAGAGTGTTAGGAGCTGAATTGAGCTGGGAGCTAAGCCACTGAGCTAAGGTGAGCTGTGTACACTCCTTTGAGCTTCATCCGAGCTAAGATTAAGCCCTTAAGCTGCTGCCCTTTTATTGTACCTATATGAAAACAAAACAAACACATTCAAAGCATTGTAAACTTATTGAAAACATTCAAGTAAGCTATAAAACAATGCAACATTATTGTAATAACACACAACAAGCTTACATAGCTTGACATACAATATTATAAACTGGCAAACTTATCTAAAACACGCTTAACATAATATATACATAACAAACACATACATACAATTAGTATAGTATAAGTATGTCACATATCAGCATGCAACACGCTATAAAGCCTATTGTCTAAGGCACAAACATTATCAAAAGATTCATAAATGTTAGCACAAGTGAGGGAAAGAACTTCCCTGAATTTCTTTGCCTTATAACGACTTATTGGTCCCATTGGCAAGACCTCCGAATCAGTCTCCTTTGCTGGCATGGATGTACTCACATCATGCAACCTGAAGTTATTGAAGATAGTGATGCAGAAGATGTTATTTTGATTAGGAGTAATGCAAGAGATCATGGCCAGTTAGATGACAACCTCAGAAGCATTCGGGTTAATATTCCTCCATTCTAAGGCAAAACTGATCCATAAGCTTATTTGGAGTTGGAAAGCAAAGTATAACACATATTTGAATGCCTCAACTACTTCGAACAAAAGAAGGTTCGCTTGGCAGCCATGGAATTCACAGACTACGCTCTAGTCTGGTGGGATCAATTGAAGAGCTCTAGGAGACGCAACGATGAAAGGCCAATTAGCACATGGCTTGAAATGAGAGGTATCATGAGAAAAAGATTTGTGCCTAACCATTATCACCGTGATCTTTATTATAAGTTGCAAAATATCAAGCAAGACAATAGGAGCGTAGAAGATTACTATAAGGATATGGAGATTGCCATGATCCGTGCTAATGTGGAGGAAGACCGAGAGGCCACCATGGCTAGAATTCTATCAGAAGAAATGGTGCACATGGCTATCAAAGTTGAGAGGCAACAACGCAAGAGATCCTCATCCACAAATGTCACAAGTGCTGCCCCTAAATAGAGTCCAAACACTTCTCTAAAGGGCACTCCTTTTCAAGCCAAAGATCCAGCCGAATCTCCCAAAACAAAGCCTACTATAGTGGAGAATGCTCGTGGAAAGAAAGCATAAGTTCCTACTCGGTCCCGTGAGATCAAATGCTTCAAGTGTTTAGAACATGGTCACGTTGCTAGCCAATGTCCAAATAAACACACTATGCATCTAATGGAAAACAGAGAAGTAACGACGGACCAAGAGGATGAATTCCAAGAAGATTCCGAGCAAGAAGATGAAGAAGAGAATACCACTGTCGTTGAAGGCCAACTTATGGTGGTTAAAAAGTTTTTAAACACTCAAATAGCAGCGGAAGAGGAACAACAAGAGAACATATTTCACACCCTGTGTTATCTCAACCAAAAGGTGTGTTTTATGATCATTGATGGGGGGAGTTGCACGAACGTGGCAAGTACACTTATGGTAGATAAATTAGGCCTAAAGACCATAAAACATCTAGCACCATACAAGCTTCAATGGTTGAATGATTCGGGAGAACTAAAGGTCACCAAACAGGTTCTTGTTCCTTTCTCTATCGGTTCTTACAAAGATGAAGTTTTATGTGATGTTGTGCCTATGCACGCAATTCATATTTTACTTGGGAGGCCATGACAATATGACCGAAGGACTATGCATAAATGCTATACAAATCAGTTCATATTCAAACATGAAGGGAAGAAGATAGTGCAAACATATAATAAAATGTATAAGTGATGCAATGCATAAATGATAAGTAAAGATGTGGTTTTAATAACTTGTGCATGTATTATCTATGCTATGATTATTAGAATAAAGTATGCAAAATATATGTATAGTATGATATGATGGAAAGTATCTAGATAACTAGAAATGAGTGTAGCAATTGTACTAAGCAATAAAAGAGAAATAAAGAAAACCCCCTGATCTTTGTTGTGTAAAACACAACATAGGAGTGTGAGCCAAACTTGAGTATGAACGTGCTGATTGTATTATTCTTGTCTCTTTATTTTCTTTTCTTTTTGTTTCTTTTTACTTTTTCTTTTTTTTTGTGGTAAAGAAGTGAATTAAAACTGCAAGAAAATGAAAATTAGGGTTTATTGGAAAGAAAGAACCCTAAAATGGTGAAAACAGCCTAGCTTGCAAAGCTGCGGAAGATTGAGATTGGAACCCTCCCAAATTCAACCAAACTTGAATTTCTTGCCCAAAAATTGTGCCCAATCATATACCAACTGATGTAGGGCTTGCTAATACGTTGGAAACTCTCGAAATCACTTGGAAACAAGCCTAGGGTGCTGACTTTATCAAGAAACTTTGAATCTGGAAAAATCTGGAATTTCAAGAGAATATGCAATGATGTTTCTTGAAAATTCAGAAAATAAGAGCCCAATGTTAAAGGTTCAAAGGTGAATAAGAAGATTAGAAGTAAATAAGAAGGAATTGAACGAAAAAGATAAGTGCAAAGTAAAGAAAAATGAATCTAAAAATTTTAGATATGTTTGTGGAAGATGGCGCAATGGTGAAGACTTGAACAAGATGAATTTGGAGTTTGGAATGGTAGAGATGCCTACGGAACCCTCGTACTTGCAATTAACTAGGCAACCTCAGTGATATGGCTTAAAACCGACCCTCCTACCCGTGATTAGATAGGCAACCCGCAGTGTAAAGATTCTCCCTCGCTCAACTCGGTCAAACACGTTGAAGAAAGCTTCGAAGACACAAGTTTCTTGACACTTGCAAACATGTACTCAAAAGAATAACCTCTTTATTTAATAACTCAAAACTGATTTAGAAAGAAGAAGATCTCATCCTTTTACAGGGGAAGGATGACTAAACTAAAAGAAATTCCTAAATAAAATAAAACTCTCTTTCTAATAAAATAATACTAAAAGAAATAATAAAATAACCTAAAACTAATAAAAAATGTAATTACTTGCTGAATGGGAACTCTCCCTTGTTTAAGGAGTCTTGGGCGGCACACTTCCTTGGCTGATAAGGGGACGGCTTATTAGGGCTGTAGCTTGAATATGAGGCTGATTTGGGCTGTTTTAAAGGGAATGACAAGGCCTAAACATAAATGAGTCTGATTACGGCTGAAAATTCAATAATTAGACCCAAGCTTTTATAATTCAGCTTTAGGTCTAAAAATTACAATTAAAACCCAATTTTAATGGACTTCCAATATGGTTAAGGACTTGTGATGTGAGCACGTTTATGCCAGCCAACGATGCAACTTCAAACTTTCAAGGAAGTTTGCTCTTTCACTTGTTACATACTGATGTGTAATATTTCTTTACTTATATTACAAGTTTTATAAGTGCTTTCATAGTTTTCTATAAGTATTATGTGATTTGGTTTCGTTTTCTAAGTTATATAAGTGTATACTTTGATATAAGAGCTTGTTGTGTGCTTGTGAATACGTTTGCTAGCTCATTAGTGTCTTAACATGTTTGATACGCTCCAACTCTCCAATTGATGTTGTAGAGAGAAGCTTTGATTGCCCGGACCTTTGAATGCAAGCAAGCCTTGTATCACGAATGTTTTCTTGTGAAAATATGTTGAAATGGATGAAAGGAGATAGGTTGCGGAAGGATGGTAGTGTTTGTATGTCAAAAGGGTGTAAGGAAAGGAATATAGATAAGTAGGAAGATGGTTTCGAATGGTGTATGGAAGATGGTGAAGAGAAAGGATGTTGGTAGTATTCAAAGGCTCAAAAAGATGAACGTATGCTAAGGAGCATATACCCTAACTTGGATGAGGCCTTGAGGGTGGTAAAAGGACTTTGACTGAGAAACAATGGATGTTTAACAATCTAAAGTATCAAGATGGAAAGAAAAGGAAGACGCCACAAATCAATAAAGATTTGATAAGTCAAGAAGTTCTAAAAAGAACAAGGATGAGAGAAAACCTCACAAAGTAATTTTTATAATCTGAATTGTGTGTTTACAAATGAAAATGTATTACATTTTTATAGTAAATGAAAGGGGGTGGCCGAAATGGTGTGTAGGGGAGAGGGAATGATTCGGCAGCCTTGGTGTCTCCCTCCTTTGGCCGAATTGGTGTGATAAGGGCTTGAATAGGTGTTGATAACCTATCAAGCACTATTCGACAGCCTTGCACCTTTCCAAATTGGCGCCAAGGTGTGTAGAGGTGCCTAGGTTCCCTCCTTTGCTATTCGGCTAGGTAGGTGCCCTTCCATCACTTAGCTAGGTAGCTAGTGTCACTAGCTGGTCCACTGAAGGAGCTGGTAGTAGTCAGAGGAGCTGGAGATGAGCTGGACGAGCTAGGCGTGAGATGACTTGAGCTGATCTAGCTAGCTGACTTAGCTAGCTAAAGGTGAGTAGCTGATTTGAGCTGATCCGAGCTTCCTTTAGCTGAGTGAGCTAGTCTTGAAGTGCCTTTAAGTTGTCCTCTAGCTACTGGAGTGTTTTGGAGCTGAAACGAATCCTCCTTTTCTCAGAAATCACCCTTTTGCTATTTGAGCTCTTTGAAGCTGTTTTGAACTGAGTGAGCTGGTCCTATAGTATTATTGAGCTCTTCTAAGACTTCATAAGTGTCCTCGAACCATTTGGCAGCTTGTAGAGTCTTGAAACGGCCAAACAACGTTTTGAGCTGATTCTGACACTTTGAGCTGGAACCGAGCTGTAGCACACTCCCTTGAGTTGTGTTAATATAACCTATGAAGAAAACAATGAATTATATAAGTGATGTCTCATTTAAATAGTATAGGGACTATAATGCATAAGTATAAAGTAAAGTTTTAAATGATGCAAACTTGTAAGTTAAAGATGCAAAATATATGCCAAGTAAAGATGTGGTTTATCTAATGCATGAATATCATATGATATACAAATGAATGATAACATATGACAATCCAAGTATGTTATATAATGCATAAATAAGTAAATAGATAAGGAAGTAAGGAAGAACTCCCTCTTCTTTCATGCTTGATAAACAAGATGAAAGCATAATGAATGTGAGTAGAAACGTGCACACATCACCCCTCCTTCTTTTGAGCGATTTGTCCTCAAATCGAAGGTTGCTGATTTAGGGCCAAATGTGCACATATCATCCTCCCCTTCTTTGAGGCGATTTGTCCTCAAATCGAAGTTGTTTCTCAATGGATAATCTTTTATTGTAGGGGTGGATGAATCCTCACTGCTCTTCCCAAATGGAATGATTATTTTTCTTGGTTCTTCTGAATAGGCACAAGTCCCTTGGGGTTCTCTTCTATAATGGTTGGAAACATCACACAATTTGGTGAAGGTATTAGTCCATTGACCCTCTCCGAGGTGTAGGTTGGTAACATCATAACTTCTGGAAAGGACATGATCTTTCATCAAAGTTTCAACACTTCATTTCTGCCTCCAACCTCCTGTATCAACTAATCCTTCCATGAATAGTTCCACCTTTATCCTTGTACCCCTTCGAATGATAATCTTTGAGTGGATGGAAGATGCTTGCTTCATACCCTTGAAACGGGTAATCTTGGGCAAAATGGTTGTTTGTAGTTTCACATTAATTCTAGCGCACCAATCAACCTCAAAATAACAAAGGAACTTGTCACCATTGGTTGATAAAATAAATCCATGTATTTGAATCAATTGGCCGCAAAACAAACCATGGTTAGATGAAGAGAAACTTATAATAAGATGGAAAGAAATTGCAAACCATGGTGGATATTTAATGGGCGCTGGTTGCTGAATTCTCCTCAAGATTGACAATGCACATTGAATGTTAATGCTCATATCTCTTGGAAGTTCAAGTGTCACAACCTTTGAAGAAGTCACGCCTGTTGGTTCTTCAAGAGACACCTCCTCGTAATAGTCATATTTAAGAGATACGTCTCTTGGGTCTTTAAGGGACACAACTTTCAATTCGTCAAGGAACACATTTGTTGGTCCTCCAAAAGTCATGCTTCTTGAATAACCTCTTTGAAAAGACGTGTCTCTTGGATCATCCTGCAAAACAAAAGAAGAAATGGAAGAAAGAGTATGATTAGATAAAATCTGCCTTATTTTCTCTTCTTTTTCGATCTCATTTTCAACTCTGACTTCTTTTTCTTTTTTGATTTTCTCATTTTCAACCCCATCATTTTTATCAACCATTCTCTTGTTTTCAACTCCCAAAATTCTAACATCCACTTCTTTTTCAACTCCAAATGCTGTTGTTTTCACACAATGATCTTCTTGCATGGTTTCAAAGCTCTTCTTTAAGTATTGTTGATCTTGAAGCACTTGGTGTGATGGTAATGGTGTTAACGTAACTTTTCTTCTCCCATGGATAAATGAATAATGGTTTAAGAACCCATCATGGGTGGCCCTTTTGTCGAATTGTCATGGTCTTCCAAGAAGTAAATGAGTTGTGCTCATATGGATTACATCACAAAAAACCACGGCTTCATACTTGCCAATGGAAAATGGAACTAACACTTGCTGAGTAATGGCAATATTATCATCATTAAGCCATTGTATTTCGTATGGATTTGAATGTTGCATCATCTTTAGATCCAATTTGTCCACCATGAGTGTACTTGCAAGATTGGTGCTACTCCAACTATCAACGATCACATGGCATATTTTACCATTGACATGGCATCTACTATGAAATGCACATTCCCTTTGTTGTTCCCGCAACATGGTTAGAAAAAAATGGACCTCACCAAAATTCACTCACAAAGCCTCACGTTTATTCCAAGAAAATAAGATGACACTCAATTCACTCTAGGACTGATTTTTGGCTTTTACTTGTCCTCGTCTGCTCTCACACACTCTCTTTGCCTTTTTCCACTCAAATTCTCTCAAAACGAGTTTTTAAGAGAACTAACTCGAACCTGTCAAAAACTTTTATTGATAATATGTCGTTTGGGCTGCAAAACAAGGGTTAGGGTTGGAAATAGAAAGAAAGAAATGATTTAAAAGAACAAGGAAAAAGTTTAGGGACTGAAATGTAAGAAAAGGTAAAATAAGGATACAAATGAAAGAAATGAAGAAAAACAGAACGTTACCACAAAACATGACTTACAAACTGGTCGTGAGCAATCAAACTTGAGGAACTTCTCGGAGTTGGTTGCTTGGACGTTTGTACTTCATTCTTCACCCTTTTGAAATTCTGATTTTTTATCTACTTCAGATTCCTTGTGTTCGGAACAATCTGAATTTTCTCTTTTTTTGTTTTTTTATCAAAATTGAAATAAGAAGATATAGGGCTTACTTGATTCTTCCTTTTTGCTCTGATACCACATGATACACTCCAACTCTCCAATTGATGTTGTAGAGAGAAGCTTTGATTGCCCGGACCTTTGAATGCAAGCAAGCCTTGTATCACGAATGTTTTCTTTTGACAAAATGTTGAAATGGATGAAAGGAGATAGGTTGCGGAAGGATGATAGTGTTTGTATGTCAAAAGGGTGTAAGGAAAGGAAGATAGATAAGTAGGAAGATGGTTTCGAATGGTGTATGGAAGATGGTGAAGAGAAAGGATGTTGGTAGTATTCAAAGGCTCAAAAAGATGAACATATAATAAGGAGCATATACCCTAACTTGGATGAGGCCTTGAGGGTGGTAAAATGACTTAAACTGAGAAACAATGGATGTTTAACAATCTAAAGTATCAAGATGGAAAGAAAAGCGAGACGCCACAAATCAATAAAGATTTGATAAGTCAAGAAGTTCTAAAAAGAACAAGGATGAGAGAAAACCTCACAAAGTAATTTTTTATAATTTGAATTGTGTGTTTACAAATGAAAATGCATTACATATTTATAGTAAATGAAAGGGGTGGTCGAAATGGTGTGTAGGGGAGATGGAATGATTCGGAAGCCTTGGTGTCTCCCTCCATTGGCCGAATTGGTGTGATAAGGGCTTGAATAGGTGTTGATAACCTATCAAGCACTATTCGGCAGCCTTGCACCTTTCCAAATTGGCGCCAAGGTGTGTAGAGGTGCCTAGGTTCCCTCCTTTGCTATTTGGCTAGGTAGGTGCCCTTCCATCACTTAGCTAGGTAGCTAGTGTCACTAGCTGGTCCACTGAAGGAGCTGGTAGTAGTCAGAGGAGCTGGAGAGGAGCTGGACGAGCTAGGCTTGAGCTGAGCTAGCTATCTGACTTAGCTAGCTAAAGGTGAGTAGCTGATTGGAGCTGATCCAAGCTTCTTTTGGCTGAGTGAGCTAGTCTTGAAGTGCCTTTAAGTTGTCCTCTAGCTACTGGAGTGTTTTGGAGCTGAAACGAATCCTACTTTGCTCAGAAATCACCCTTTTGCTATTTGAGCTCTTTGAAGCTGTTTTGAGCTGAGTGAGCTAGTCCTTTAGTATCCTTGAGCTCTTTTAAGACTTCATAAGTGTCTTCGAACCATTTGGCAGCTTGTAGAGTCTTGAAACGGCCAAACAACGTTTTGAGCTGATTCTAACACTTTGAGCTGGAACCGAGCTATAGCACACTCCCTTGAGCTGTGTTAATATAACCTATGAAGAAAACAATGAATTATATAAGTAATGTCTCATTTAAATAGTATAGGGACTATAATGCATACGTATAAAGTAAAGTTTTAAATGATGCAAACTATAATCTAAAGATGCAAACATTTGCTAAGTAAAGATGTGGTTTTAAGCTTAAGTATGAGTATCTCATATAACATGCTAAGGTCATGAAAATAAAGTATGCAAAACATATACAGAGTATGATGTGATAACATGAATCTAAATAACCAGAAATGAGTGTAGAAAAAGTAATATGAGAGAAGTAAAGAAAACTCTTGTGTCTTTCATGTTTAAAACACCACATGAAAGTGGGCAAAACTTGCTGGTGAACGTGCACACATCATAGAGTCTCGACCATTCTTTGTCCTTGGCAAACCATGCACGAAATCCATTGATATATCTTCCCACGGTGTAGATGGAATGGGTAAAGGCATGTACAACCCATGAGGCATGACTCTTGATTTTGCCTTTTTGCTAACAAGGCATCTATCACAGAACCGTTCCACGTCCCTCCTAAATTTGGGCCAAAAGAAATGCTCCTTTAGAATCTCTAATGTCTTGTGGATGCCAAAATGTCCCATTAAACCACCTCCATGTGCTTCTTCCAGTAGAACTTCACATATAGATCCTTGTGGAATGCACACTCTTTTCTTTTTAAAAAGATACCCATCTTGCTTGTAGTATTTCCCTTTTGCAAACTTGTCACAAGACTCATACCTCTCCTTAAAATCATTACCAGTAGCATATTGTTCTTTGATAAATGAAAATCCAAAAATTTGAGAGTGTAATGAGTTAAGAAGTACGTACCTTCTTGAGAGTGCTCTACTACCGCATTGTCCTTACCTTTTTTGTAATGGATAACATAAGGGAATGATTCTAGGAATTCAACTCATTTGGCATGTCTTTTGTTGAGTTTGTGTTGTTCTTTGATGTGTTTTAATGCCTCATGACCGGTGTGGATGACAAACTCTTTCGACCATAAGTAGTGTTGCCATGTTTCAAGTGCTCGGATAAGGGCATACATCTCCTTATCATAGGTGGGATAGTTGAGAGTGGCTTCATTTAGCTTCTCACGGAAGTAAGCTATAGACCGTCCCATTTGAGTCAAAACAGCCCATATTCTAATGCCGGATGCATCACATTCAACCTCAAAAGTTTTGTCAAAATCCGGTAGTGCTAGTAAAGGAGCCTCGGTCAGTTGCTTCTTGATCTCCAGAAAAGCTTTCTCTTGTTCTTTACCCCATTCGAAGATTGAATTCTTCTTAATGATCCCGATTAAGGGGGCGGTAATAGAACTGAAATTGGCAATAAATCTTCTGTAAAAACTCGCCAAACCATGGAAACTTCTTACTTGACAGATGTTAGTAGGTCTTGGTCATTCTTGGATTGCTTTGATCTTTTCTGGGTCTACTTTTAATCCATGTGTACTCACAATAAATTCGAGGAAGGAAAGTTCATTAGTGGAAAAGACACATTTGGACAAATTGGCATATAAGTGTTCATTTCTCAAAGTAAGGAGAACTTCCCTGAGATGCTTCTCATGATCATCCAAACTCCGGCTGTAAATCAAAATGTCATCAAAATAAACAATGCAAAACTTACCGATATAAGGCCGTGGGACATGGTTCATTAATCTCATGAAAGTGCTAGGGGCATTGGTTAAGCCAAAAGGCATAACCATCCACTCATACAAACCTTGCTTGGTTTTGAAAGTTGTCTTCCACTCGTCCCCTTCTCGCATTCGGATTTGATGATAGCCACTCTTTAAGTCAATTTTGGAGAAAATGCTAGCCCCGCTAAGTTCATCCAATCTGGGTATAGGGTGTTGGTATTTTATCGTGATTTTATTGATAGCCTGACAATCAACACACATTCTCCACGAACCATCCTTCTTTGGAACCAAAAGAACTAGTACAACACATGGGCTTAAACTTTCTCTGATGTAGCCTTTTTCCATAAGTTCTCCAATATGTCGTTGCAACTCCTTAGTCTCTTCTGGATTGCTTCTATAGGCTGGTCGGTTAGGGATGGTGACACCTAGCATAAAATCAATTTGGTGTTCGATTCCTCTAATGGGCGGTAAACCACTCGGAAGGTCATCAAGGAACATGTCTTTGAAATCCTGCAAAAGCTGAGAAATATTTGAAGGCAAGCCTTCAAGGGTGTTAGTGCAAAAACAGTTCTCTTTGTACAAAAGTACAAGCACGGTCTGCTGTGTTGATAAGTCCTTTAGAATGTCTCTCCCTTGAACGTAGATGGATAACTTCTTGGTGTTTTCTTCATAGGATTGCCGCCAAGTTGCTATGCTTTCGTTTAAGGCGTCTTGATCGTCTTTCACTTGAATTGGTGTCAAGGTTGTCAATGTGAATTTCATGCTTCCAATCTTAAAAATATAGTGGTTAAGGTGACCATCAAGGACTGCCCTCTTGTCAAATTGCCAAGGTCGCCCAAAGATAATATGGCAAGCATTCATAGGTACTATGTCACAAAGTATTTCATCTTAATATTTTCCAATAGAGATCGGGACACGAACCTGCTTTGTCACCTTGCATTCGCCTTCATTGTTCAGCCAATATAGCCTATAAGGTCTCAGATGCTTAAAAGTTTTTAATCTGAGCTTTTCCACCATCATGGTACTAGCCACATTTGTGCAACTACCTCCGTCAATGACTATGCTACACACATTCCCATTGACATGGCCATGAGTGTGGAAGATGTTCTCTCTTTGGTTGTTCTCTACTGGATGGATGTTTAGAGCTCTTTTGATCATTAGAACCTGCCCTGAAGTAGATGGAGAATTGCAAAATTCTGAAAACATTGTTAGATTAAAAGAAAAAAAGGACCTCACCAATATTCACACAACAAAAACCTCATGGACACTCTAAGGAAAGAGGTATGTCACTCAAATTCACTCGTGCTTACACTCTGGGAATTCTGGCTTTTATTTCCCCTTCTGTGCTCACCACTCTCTTGCCTTTTTCCACTCAAATCTCTCAAAACAAGTTCTTGAAAGAACTAACTTAAAACCTGTCAAATATTTTATGAAATATGGCGTTTGGGCTGCAATACAAAGGTTAGACTTGAAAATTAAAAGAAAGAAGGAGTTTAAAAGAAGAATAGAAAGTTTAGGGACTGAAATGTAAGAAAGGATAGAAATGAAAAGAAATAACGAAAACATAATCGTTACCATAAAACTTGACTTACAAACTGGTCGTGAGCAATCAAACTTGAGGAACTTCTCGGAGTTGGTTGCTTGGACGTTTGTACTCGAATCTTCACCCTTTGAAATTCCGATTTCTTTTTCTTTTTATTTTTCTCTTATTTTGATCTAATTCAGATTCCTTGTATTTGGAACAATCTGAATTTCTTTTTTTCTCTTCTTTTGGTTCTTTTGAATCAGAAATAAGAAATGACAAAAAGATAGGGCTTACTTGATTCATCCTTTGCTCTGATTACCACATGATACGCTCCAACTCTCCAATTGGTGTTGTAGAGAGAAGCTTTGATTGCCCGGAACTTAGAATGCTAGTAAGCCTTGTTGTCACAAACGTCTTCTTGTAGGAACGTGATGAAATGGGAAGGATGAAAAAGGTTGTGGAAGGATGGTAGTAAAGGGGATGAAGGAATGAAGTGAATAGGATGATGGAAATGGGGAGAAGATAGTATTCAAAGATACAAAAGAAGAACTTGTACTAAAAAGTATAAACCCGATCTTTATGAGTAACTTTGAGGGTGGTAAAAGGACTTAGACCAAAGAATAATAAATATTCAATAACCTAAAGTATCAAGATGGAATAGGAGATACCACAAATCAATAGAATGATTTGATAAGTCATAAAAGAACAAGAATGAGAGATAAACTCACAAATATAATTTGTATTGATCAAAGTGTTGTCTAAATGTCAAAGTGGCTTACATATTTATAGTAGAGGAAGGGGGTGGCCGAATAGGCATGTATAAATGCAAGGGATGTTTCGGCTAGGGCTTGTACCCTTTCACATTGGCCGAAAAGTTGTGATAAGTGCATGAATAGTCTTAGATAGGCTATATACAATGTTTCAGCCCCTTGGTGTCTCTCCACAATGGCGCCAAGCATGGGAATGGCGCCAAGATTTCCCTCCTTGGTCGAATGGGTGCATGGAAGCTTCCTTAGGTGTTTCGGTTGGTAGGTGACCCTTGGGGTGTCCACACTCTCAAGCTGGTAGTTTTAGGGGGAGCTGATTGAGCTGAGGTTGAGCTGGTTCGAGCTGAGCTAGCTAGCTGATTGAGCTAGCTAAAGTTGAGTGAAGTTTTGAGCTAAACGGAGCTTCTTCGAGCTAAATAAGCTGATCCTTTAGTGTCCTTGAGCTGCCCTTGAACCATAGTAGTGTTTTGGAGCTAAAACATAGCTTGCACGACCTTGAATCATCAATGAGCTGTTTTGAGCTCATAGAAAGCCTTTGAGTTGAAATGGAGCTGGCCACTAGTCCCTTGAGATGTGTTTATCATGTCCTACAAAGAAAACAAGTAAAATGTCATAAGTTCAAATGCATTTAAGTAAAATAAGATAAACTGAACTAATGAGCTAAAATTAAGGTAAAGATGTGGATGATACAATGTGTTACATGTCTTCAACATGTAATACATTGTATAACTTCCCTTTTATTGCCATTTTTCCTCCAAAAGCTGTAATACACTTGTGAGTGAATGCTTCCTTAAGTTGCTTGGCCTTTGAGTGAGTTATGGGACTTATTGGTAGAACTTCTGGGTCTTGAGGTAGCTTAGGTTCTTCTTGAGGTGTGCACACATCAAAAGTGTCGGATGGAATTTTTCATACGAGAAATTATAACTTTTCAAATAGACCTTTTTCATATCAATATATTTTTTGAGGTTTTCCCTCTTTTCTAAGTTCTTTGTGAACTCTATCGACTTATCAAGCCTTGTGCTTGTGGCGTCCATCCTTCTTCATCCTGATACTTGTGTTTCCTAGTTCATATAACTAGAGGGGAAAGTCCTAAACACCACCCGGACCTATGATTTATAAGACAAGTGAATTTTTCTCTTTAGCGTTGAATCTGTCTTCTTCCTTTGTTCATACTATTTCATCACCATCGCCATTCTTTCATAAGCCTACACTATGCTCAAATACTATCAAAACCAGCCCACTTCCGCTTCATTACTTTCTTTCTTTCTACTTCATTTCTAGCCACCTTCAATCCTTACATTAACCCACCAAGCCATTCTTCTTTAAGCCTATCTTACTGCAGGGAACTTGCTCTTTCACTAGATCCACAATCAAGGTAGATGTGCACGCATCATATGGTAATCAGAGCTTTGGGTGAAGAGCAAAGTGCATAAAGAATCCCTACCATCAAACAAGAAAAAAAGTTCAAACAAAAGGAGTGCATTCGGCCAAAGAAGAAAAGCAAATAAAAAGACTCCATTCAACATCAAAAGGGAGTTCAAAAATATTGAAGAGAAGGCCAACAAAGAAAAGCACAAAGAAAGATCAAAGGAAGAACTACAACAAGGAATCATCAACAAAGTCTAGAAGTCACTCAAGGCCTTGGTTGTAGTGAAAGTAAAGGTTTGAGTGACTTGTTTTTAGGTAACCTTTTCTTTCTATATTCTAAGCCACCCTTTACATAACATTTTTTTCTCTTCCTACCTAACCATAAATGCAGTCGATGCCAACATTGCACCAAGACTTGAAAAAGTTTTGAGTGAGTTCTCTTTAGGACTTTATAAAAGAGGAAACAAGTGGAAAAAGGCACTAAAAAATCAAGAATAAGAGGAAAATAATTGTTAGATAAAATGTCCATGATTCGTGCCAATATTGTTAAAGATCGTGAGGCAACTATGGCATGTTTTCTTGCAGGTTTGAATTTTGAAAAAGTTAACGTTGTTGAGTTACAACATTATATTGAGTTGGATGACATGGTGCCTATGGCAATCAAGATTGAACGACAGCAACGATGAAAGTCTTCTAATCGAGGTAATAGTTTATTTAAGTCGTTTTCTAACCCCCTATTCAATCAAACTGATGATTTCTAGTAGCAAGCACCGTTGCAAATAAAAGAGAAGGCAGAATCGAGCAAGTCAAAACCTTCTGTTGAAGATGCTGGTCGTGGAAAGCAATCAATGCAAGCATATCATACGAGGGACATTAAATACTTTAAATGCCTTGGTAGAGGACATGTTGCGAGCCAATGTCTGAACCGAAGTACGGTGTTATTGTGAGATTATGGTGAAATCGGTTCTGATCATGGAGACGATGTACATGAACCTCTGAAAGAAGTTGACAACGATGACCTTGAATTAGCAGCAACTGGTGACATTCTAGTTATCAAACGAAGTCTGAATGTTCAACCAACACAGGATAAACCGCAATGAGACTATCTCTTCCATACGAGATGCCACGTGAAAGACAAGGTATATATTGTGATTATTGATAGTGGTAGTAGTTGTAGTAACGTTGCTAGTACTCTCATGGTTGAAAAGCTAGGTTTGATGACAATGAAGCATCATAATCCCTACAAGTTACAATGGTTGAATAATGGTGGTGAAATCAAAGTTACCAAACAAGTTGTTGTACCATTTTCCATTGGTAAGTACAAGGATGAGGTAACTTGTGATGTTTGTTCTATGGATGCTTGTCATTTGTTGTTAGGAAGACCATGGCAGTATGATAAGAGAGTTTTGCACGATTGTTACACCAATCGATACTCTTTTATCGAATTGTTAATTGTGTCATAAAGACCCTTATGCCCACGCCCCAATCGTCCTCCCGGAGGAATATATGCTTCTAAAATATCTTTTATATTGTGACCAATTCCAAAGTTAGTTCTATACATATGACCAGCAACGAAAAAAAGAAATGCAATAGCTAAATGATGGTGATATTGAGCATGTTTCCCATCTCTTCTTGAGAGGCAAGTGGGCTATTTCTTTGCAAAATTGTGCACAATTTCATATGTGGCAATTCCACCAAGATCTCTTCGTTAGTTGGGGGAAGAATTCGCACAAATTGGATTTTTGAGGAACATATCGAGAGAGAATTGGATTTGGTTAGACAATGTATGGTTGGTAAACATGGATCAATTTTTTAGCAAGGTACGTAATGTATTGTCAAATATTCAATATGATTCTACAAGATCTAGTTTCGTTCAAGTAACAGATTCTAGTCAATTGAAAGGATCTTTTGATCAATCCAGAGATCGTTTCAATTCCATTAGTAATGAGGATTCAGAATATCACACATTGATCAATCAAAGAGAGATTCAACAACTAAAAGAAAGAACGATTCTTTGGGATCCTTTCTTTCTTCAAACAGAACGAACGGAGATAGAATCAGACCGATTCCCTAAATCCCTTTCGGGATATTCCTCAATGTCCCGGCTATTCACGAAACGTGAAAAGCGTATGAATAATCATATGCTTCCGGAAGAAATCGAAGAATTTCTTGGGAATCCTACAAGATCCATTTGTTCTTTTTTTCTCTAATAGATGGTCAGAACTTTATCTGGGTTCGAATGCTCATGAGGGAAAAAGGTAATTTTGGCACCTTTGACTCCAAGTGAAGTATATGAAGACCAAATTCGTTTGAAAGCGAGTATTGCAACTTGGAAGGCAAGCAAAGAGGAGAATGAATGTGAAAAAGAGAAAGCAAATTCAAAGATATTATCTGATTCTACATTTTCTTCTTCTTCTTCTTCTAATTTGCAAATTGATAAAGTGATGCCATATGAAGTCCCGAAGGTTGCAAACGTTGGTATGTCTAGCGCATTTATGTTCTTTTCAGAAATTCAGCAACCTCCTTTATAACGGTTTGACATTCCTTTCCATAGTGCTATTGATTTTTCATCTTTGGTTTATGAGTTCTTTGGTTGTACTTGGATTTATGGATTTGCGTTTGTGAATCTGGTTGATAGTCGAGATTTGCATTGTTCTTTGGAGTTGTATTTGTGTATACGTGTTTGCAGGATCAAGAATGTGCATCGTGCTTTGTTTGCATCTATGTCGTGCATTATTCGAAAGGGTACAAGAATGAAGGCACATCTTACACCTTCAACATTTGTGTTCTTTGCAAAAGAATTTGTGCCAGGTGGCTGGAATTTGTGCCAAGCACGAAGGTTAAAGAAGTTCCCCGCCAAACAGAAATCGAAGTTGTTCTCTTTTGTCCTAATCATCGATTTGGGGACAAATCACATTAAAGAAGGGCGGGATGATGTTAGCACGATTCTGCCACCCAACGGTGCAACTTCAAACTTTCAGGGAAGTTTTCTCTTTCACTTGTTACATACTGATGTGTAACATTTCTTTACTTGTATTATGAGTTTTATAAGTGTTTGCATAGTTTGCTATGTATATATTATGATAAGTGTGTTTTAGATTAGTTTGCCAGCTTATAATGTTGCGTGTTAAGCTATGTCAGTTTGTTGTGTGTTTAAACAATAAGGTTGCATTGTTTTACAGCTTACTTGGATGTTTTCAATAAGTTTGCTATTTCTTTACTTTATCGAAGATAGTGCAGGCTGGAAAATTAGTACGGGAAAACCGAAAATCTATTGGATGGAAGCACCAAATTCATTCATTCATCTTCCTAATTCAAGTATGGAAGGAACCTAGAAGGTTCAAGGAGCTTTGGCAATACATTCATCTCCAGATACATGAATGGATGACATTAAAAGGCTTGGAGATCAAAGATTAATGATACATTGATGTATTGGGCAGATTCATGCATGAACCTATTTAATAAGGTTCATTGAATCATCCAAAAGCCATTCATTCACCTTGGAGAATGCATCCTAATATTAAACAATTTATTTAGCTTTAATTTATGTTATTTTAACTATTCACCTATCTTGTAAAAACCTATAAATAGTGGCTACATTTGTCATATTGAGACACATCTTGTACACCTTTCTTTGAAGAAATATATTGGGAGTTTATACTCTTGTTTATCATTAGACTTATCAAGCCTAGCTTGTGGCGTCTTCCTATTGAACTTATCACTTTCTAAGTGTGGTGTTCACCCGTTTGATATCATTGGTTCCTATCTCGTTTATAGATAGTGAGTCGCGATCCTATCCATTCTTATATATCGTTGGTTCTTAGTTCTATTATAACTAGTGGGTCACGATCCATTACTAAACATTCATACATTTCAAATCCGTCAATTATCCACCATCAAACACTTCAGCCATTAATCTACTATTTCTGCATCATTTCAATTGATTTTGAATTTGAAGTCTACCTAGTTCGGGGACCCCTTAATTCGATCATGAACACGAGTGCCTCAACTTCAACCTCGAGGGTGAGATCATATCATTTGGTATCAGAGCTAGTTAATTAAGGTACAACATGTCCCGAGACTTTGATTTTTTCCAAGAAGCTTTTCTTCGAGAGATGAAAAAGATTATACAACAACAGTTTGCTCCGTTGCGAGAGCAAATGGACAGAATTATCTTAAGGGGGAGAAAGTCAATTCTCAACCAAGGGAACAAGCACCAAAAGAACACAAGAATAAGATTTCAAGTCATTCGTTGTTACGGTGTTTGGGATAACGACATGTTCCTAGCCAATGTCCTAATTGGAGAACCATAATACCTAAGGACGATGGCAAAGTTACAACTAAGGAGGATTCAGAAAAAGAGGCGAAATGAGTAAGTCTGATCAATCCTGATAAGGGTGTTGCTTGTCGAAACAATGTTCCTTGTGTGATACGGATCTAGGATTGAAGCAAGCATTTCCCTGCAATTAAAACAAAACAAGAAGGTTGATTTAGACTCTGAAATGACATGAAATAAAGAAAAGAAAACAAAAAGAAGTAAGGGAGAAAGTTGCTAGAAATTCCGTGCAGATTTGAATGGGTTGAAGATGAAGGCTTCAACGTTCATCCATGACAGCAACTTGAAGGAAAATTCGAACAAAACTCCAAGGAAGAACTCGAACAATAGACTGAACGTTCATCCACTAGCTCAACTACAGCTGAACAAGTGTCCTACAGGTGTGTGGCGGCTAGTACAACAAGTGTGGGCCGAAATGCCGTTGTTTCGAGTATGTGTGTGCATGTTTCATGCACGAACAACCTTCACCATACGTGACCAACATCGAACAAGGCATTTCCAGCACACACAAAAAAACAAAGCACATGGATAATTTCAAAGCATGCAACTGGGTGCAATTTAAAATTAAAAAAAAAGGTCAAGCACAATTATATGGCCAGAGACCTACTGTTTGAATTTCACCATGTGCAAAATTATTTTTCTATCACATTGTGCGGGCAGAGAATGGATAAGGTGAATTGGTTTCTGCCAATTGAATTTCAAACTACAAAGGACATGCACATTTTGCATGTGTCTAAATTCCCATGCCACCACTTTGATTCCACATGCACGGCCAAGGAGCAAAGTTTTTTGAATTTTAAATGCATGCATATTTTGTAATTCACATTCCAACCCACTTTGAATACACGACTGATATTCAATACCACCCATAGGTACTTTACTTTTAATTTTTTTTAAATGGCTTCATTAATAGCCACAAGTGTATAATCGGCAATCATCTTTATGTATTATTTATATTGCCGAACATAATTGTAAAAAGGTTAGACAATTTATGAAAATTTTATTTTGTGAGATATTATCTCTCAACTTCGGTTCTTTTTAGAACTACTTGACATTTCAGACTTTGTTTTGATTTGTCAAAAATTTACTTGATACTTCGGGTTTTTAGATCGCTATCTAGTGGGTCCAAGTCCTTCGGTGTTAGATAGATTCGATTCGGGTTTGCTCAGTAGATTGTGCAGGTTCTTTCGAGTTTAACGTTACCAAATTTCTACTGAATTTCCAGCAATGTTTCTGTCATTTTTCAGACACTGAAAAGCCATGAACGCCCTTTGAAGCATTTTTCTTCTTCGTCGTCCAAAATATGTCCATAAATTCCTGCACCCTTTTTCTTTGTTTCTTTTTATTTTTCTTGTTATTTTGATCCTAAAACAATGTCCATGTTTGTTTTTATTGCAGAGATATGCTTGCTACTATCCTAGATCCGTTACAGACAAGGAACATTGTTTCTCAAGCAACACACCTTTATCAATATATATGCCTTGCTTGCATATCATTTCTTAGGTTATTATTATATGTTCTCATTCATCATATACTATGAAATGCATACCATATGAATTATTCTATTCATGCATATAATAACCACATCTTTACTTAATTTTTCATTATGTTTTTTTTTATCTCAGGTAATCATTTTACATTTAGTTGCATTTACTTATGTTATTTATATTTTCTTTGTGGGACATATAACCCAAATAAGCAAGGGGAGGAAAGGTAGCTCATCATATGCTCGTTTAGCTCATTTCAAGATCAAACCATCTCGTCCAAAGCTTTAAGACAATGCAAGCTCCTAAACAGCTCGAGGTAGCTTAGGGACACTTAAAGACAAGCTCACCTAGCTAAGGGCAGCTCTTATTAGCTCAAATAAGATCCAACACTAAGTGAAGCTCATTTCAGCAAGTAGCTCATCTCATTTCAACTCACCACTAGCTCGGCCAACTCATCTCAGCTCAAGCTACCATACTCAGCTCATCATCTAAGGGGCATGTTCCCTCCCCAAGAGACATGACCGACCAGCCTTAGAGGGAAACATGTTTGGGCGCCATTTCCTGGAGGGAAACACATGGAGGGGTCACCAATCAAGCCAAATAGCAAGGAAACCATTCAAGAAGGCACCAGCCTTTGCTGAACCAACAAGATGTAGGGCTTGCTAATACGCTGGAAACTCTCAAAATCACTTTGATACGGCAAGGCTTGTCGAAACGACGTTCCTCAAATGTTAACGGATCTAGGATTGTTGCAAGCATGTCTCTGCAATAAAAACAACAACAAAACAGAGGGATTAAGTTGGTGGTGTTTAACATAGTTTAACGGTGAAACAAGAAGAGGAAATGAAGAAGAAAGAAGAAATCAGAGTTGTTGTTTAGAAGGATTTTAGAATTAGGATGACGATGAGTGCTTCAATGTTCAACAATGGAAGCAAGGTTTGAGCATTCATTAAGGGCAGTAAGGTTGCTGGAAATTTTTCGAAATTCTAAAAGAACGATGAACTAGAAAGAACCTGCACAATATCCTATGCAAACCCGAATCGAATACGTTCAACGTTAAAGGACTTGGACCCACTAGATAGCGATCTAGGAACCCGAAGTATCAAGGATTGATATAAAAAACAAGTTGAAATGTCAAGAAGAAGTTCTGAAAAGAACTGAACAAGAGAAATTCTCTCAAGTAAATTTTTATTCAAAAGTGTGTAATCATTGTACATTAATGTTTACAAATATATAGCACATACAAAGGGATGAAGTCGCCCAAATGTGTGGCTGAAAGTTGGACGAATTTAACACATGTATTTTGAGTTTAAATTCAAACAAAAATCTGCACATAACTTCCTTAATGTGTGACTGAGTTTAATTCACACATTTTACATGTGTTAATTGTGTGAATTATTTGAATTTGAAATCTGTCCACATGTGTTAATTGTTTGAATTTCAAATCTGTCCACATGCTTGCCCACACATGCACAAGGTCTCACACATGTCGTGCACATTATTGGAGAGGTGTAGGGCGCCCCATATGCTGCTCATATTGATAAGGGCGTTGCATGTCAAAACAATGTTCCTTGAGTGATACAGATCTAGGATTGAAGCAAGCATTTCCCAGCAATTAAACAAAACAAAGAGGCTTCTTTTAGGCTTAGAATTACACGAAAATGAAGAAAGAAAAACAAAAGAAACAAGAGAAGTTGCTGGAATTTTTGGGCAGATTTGAAGGAGGAAGATGAATGCTTCAACGTTCATCCATGGTCGTCTTGAGTGCTCAAAAATGACAGAAACTTGCTGGAAACTTGAACAGCGAAGAACTCGCACAATCTGTTATGCAAACCCGAATCGAATACATTCAACGTCAACGGACTTAGACCCTCTAGATAGCAATCTAGGAACCTGAAGTATCAACAGAATTTGACACAACAAAAGAAAGTCTAAAATGTCAAAGAAGTTCTAAAAAGAACCAAATTTGAGAGAAAACTCACAAATAATTTTTTCATTCAAAAAGTCTAACCTTTGTAAAGTAAAAGATTACAAATATATAGACATTGTAGAGGGGTTAGGCGCCTATTTGCATGGCTTAAATTTAACGTAATGTGTGTTTAAATTCAAAACAAATCTGCCAAAACTACCCCCAAAATGGCGCCCAAATGTATGGCTGATATTTGAATGAATTAAACACATGTTTAATGTGTTAAATTCGTTTGAATTTCAAATGAAATCAGCCAAATTCTTCCCGCACATGTGCTTTGTGCACACATGCTTAAATCTTCCCGCACATGTGCTTTGTGCACACATGCTCAAATCTTCCTGCACATGTGCTTTGTGCACACATTGATAGAGTAGCTGATACATGCATGGGAAGTCTAAAGCAATGCATATTGGACAAGAAGCTAAATCTGTTTGTGAAGTCTGGAAAGTCAGCCAACTTGCAACGACTTTTCGGATGGGATCCGGGCATTTCTGGGTAGATTTGTCTTCTAACAAATTGACTGTCATTCAGTTATCTTTCCAACTCATCTTGAAACGCATCAATCGGACATCGGGAACTCAAGATATGTTCATTTTACTGAAGACTGCGCATGCAGAAAACTGGATACGAAATTATTACGGGATTTTGTAATTCAGCCCAAAAAGCTATTATATAAAGCTTTTGGACGAATTTGACTTAGCTCAACTTAATTATTAACATTTAAATTATGTTTCTAGGGTTTTATATACTTTAGGCAGCCACCCTTCTCCCAAAGCTCTTATCAGCTTATCACTTGCACCCCAAGCACAAGGAGTTTAAAGGCTGTTTTTTAATTAAATTAGGGTTTTCTTGTTTTAGTAGAAGTTAAATTACTTTGGCTATCTCCTTCACCTATAAAAGGATGAAGCCTCCACCTTTGTAATTCATATTATTGAGATTTTCTTTGATTAATGAAATATTTAGTGAGTTTGGTTTTTGAAGGTGCTGATTACTTGTGCCTTAGAAGTCTTCTTCAAACATAAGTTCGGCGAGTTCTTGTGAGGGAGATCATCTTCACACTCCTGCTTGCCTAGGTAATCACGTCTAGGAGGGTGGGTTAGAGCCGCTTGAGGTTGCTTGCTTAAGTAATTGTGTTTAAGGAGGTGCCGAGGACAAAACCATCACAAATCCATCAAGCCATCTCCATCTTCAACTTCATGCCATCTCCATAGCCATAAACAAAGCTGAATTTTCAGATTTGTTTTATCTACCTCTCTTTCAATCTTTTTCAATCTTTTTGTTTTAATTCTTATTATTTATTCCTTAATCTTATTTCTTATCTTTGTTTCTTTAATTTTCCAGCCTTGAATCTGATTTTTTCAAGAAAAGCCCTTCTCTTTTCTCTTGAATTTTCAAATCTGCTCCTAATCTTCTTGATTGAGTCTAGAGCCCCTAGTTCTTGCAACAACTTGATTGAAGTCTTCCAAATCCACAATTGCACTACTCTATCATTTGGTATCAGATTTGGGACGATTCTTGGCAAGAATTTTGGCGTTTTGGGTGAAAAATTCGAACAAAAGGGAAAAATTCGCAAAAATCAAACGAACTAATTTTGAGCTGAAAATTTCCAGATCAGATATACTCTTCAGAATTTTTTCGGAATTTTTTGACTTCGGGAACACCTTGAACAAAGTGGATCAAGTTGCTGCATATTTCAGGGTTTTTTTCCGGGTTTTCTAATCTTCTTTCATTCTTAACAACTTGTTTTCATTTGTTTTACCTTTTTATTGTCTTCTATACATTATCTAACACTTTCTTTCTTCTTGTGTTAGTAGGAAATTAAAAGTTCTACACATTTCTTTCTCCTTGCAACTAGATTCAATTGGTGTCATACCTTTCATTGGACTCCTAGTACAAATAGGACTCATTGTTAGGATTAAACTCCGATTATAACTTGTTGACTTGTGGCAGGAAGGTCTTTACAGAGTACAAGATCAGCTTACTTGCCTTGCTATGTATTTCTTTCTTGGAGTGTTTAGTGGGATTCCTAGTTTTCTTTCTTTTGATTTTCACCTTTGTAAATTTGAGTGTTCCAGGATGTTTCACAGAGACAAGCCTCGTGCAAAACAACATGATACTTTGGGTACTACTTATCGAGGAAAGCCTTCCTTGACCAAACCGAGGCATTCGTTCAATTTTTGTGAAGAAAGACGAACTGAACCAAGGCGAACCACACACACTTTGGCCATCCCAAAATTCAGAATACCTTCTTTTCAAGGAAGGTATGATCCTGATGGTTATTGTGATTGGGAAAATAGGGTTGATTTCATGTTTGATTGTTACGGATATCGCGAGGAAGATCAAGCTCCATTAGTGGCCCTAAAGTTTGAGGAATATGCAGTACTATGGTGAAGCCAAAATAAGAACATGGGCTGAACTTAAAAAGGTCATGAGAGAGCGATTCGTTCCTAAACATTATCAACGACAAGAATCCAATACTTGTCATAAGAAATACTCCTCTTTTGATAAAGGTACATCTCAACCTTCATCTTTTCACAACCCTACTAATGCACTATTCGACTCTAGTAGTACGGCGCCGAAGGAAGAAGAATCATCGCTAATCCAACAGGATAATGAACAACCATCGATGAGTCATGTCAAAGAATACCAAGGAAAGCAAGATGATGAAGAAATTTGTTATCCTTGAGAACATGCGGAAGATGTCACTACTGAGACTTTAACCTTACCCAATAATGAGCAAATACTTTCAGAAGATGACGCTTCGGAAGAAGAAACACTTGAACCCATAAATCAAGACAATCTTTCATGCTTAGTAGTGAGTTCTCTTGATTCATCAACAACCTCCCAAGAAAGTAAGTGTGATTCTAACCCTTTATTTGATTCTCGTCCTATCATTCCGTTAGAAACACTTCATCCTCTACAGAAATTGTATTTTGATGATTTTTTTGTGAGAGGAATTGGGTATGTGAGTTATCTTATTTGAAAAAGACCGAGAGTCAAGAGGCCGAGAGCAATAAAAGTCAAATTAATGGCCCAATTTTGGTGAGTGAAAAGAAACATGAGGTAAAAGTCGAACAATGTCCAAATGGAAAAGGCAAGAAAAAGATAAAGAGAGATTTTTTTCTACCTAATCATAACATCTTTGTTTCAAGTGGCTTTGAGTTCTTTTTTCAGGATTTTGTTGAACCATTGAGAGGAGCTAAATTGGATCACTCCACCTATGACAAAGATTCCTTTTCAATTGCCAATGTCAAACATCCTTCTTTTGCTGGTTCTAATTCTAGGACGAATCCTTTTGAGGAGAGGGGGAATGATACATGCATGGGAAGTCTAAAGCAATGCATATTGGACAAGAAGCTAAATCTGTTTGTGAAGTCTGGAAAGTCAGCCAACTTGCAACGACTTTTCGGATGAGATTCGGGCATTTTCGGGTAGAGTTGTCTTCTAACAAATTGACTGTCATTCAGTTATCTTTCCAACACATCTTGAAGCGCATCAATTGGACAGCAGGAACTCAATATATGTCCATTTTACTGAAGACTGTGCATGCAGAAAACTAGATACGAGATTATTACAGGATTTTTGTAATTCAGCCCAAAAAGCTATTATATAAAGCTTTTGGACGAATTAGAGTTAGCCCAACTTAATTATTAACATTTAAATTAAGTTTTTAGGATTTTATATACTTTAGGAACCAGTCACCCTTCTCCCAAATAGCTCTTATCAGCTTATCACTTGCAGCCCAAGCACAAGGAGTTTAAATGCTGCTTTTCTTTTATTTTTTTAATTAAATTAGGGTTTTCTTGTTTTAGTAGAAGTTAAATTACTTTGGCTATCCTTCACCTATAAAAGTATGAAGCCTCCACCATTGTAATTCAGATTATTGAGATTTTCTTTGATTAATGAAATGTTTACTCTTGTTTCCATGCATCCACACTTTATTTCAAGAGAATCTGGTCACTTTGCACTTGTTTGGGCGTCATAGGTGTAAGCACTATTTTCTTCCATTCATGCTTGAAAAGAACCAGTTTGTATAGCAATCATCATAGTCCTTCGGTCATATTGCCATGGCCTCCCAAGTAAGATATGACTTGCATGCATAGGCACAACATCACATAAAACTTCATCTTTGTAAGAATCGATAGAGAAAGGAACAAGAACCTGTTTGGTGACCTTTAGTTCTCCCAAATCATTCAACCATTGAAGCTTGTATGGTTCCAGATGCTTGATGGTCTTTAGGCCCAATTTATCCACCATAAGTGTGCTTGCCACATTCGTGCAACTCCCCACATAAAAAATCATAAAACACGCCTTTTCGTTGACATAACATCGGGTGTGAAATATGTTCTCTCGCTGTTCTTCTTCCGCGGCCATTTGAGTGTTTAAAACTACCATAAGTTGGCCGTCCACGGCAGGAGTGATCTCTTCTACTTCTTCTTGCTTGGAATCTTCTTGGAATTCATCCTCTTGGTCTGAAGTTACTTCTCCATTCTCCCTTAGAAGCATAATGTGTTTATTTGGGCATTGGCTAGCAATGTGGCCATGTCCTAAACACTTGAAGCATTTAATTTCACTGGACCGAGTAGGAACTTCTGCTATCTTTCCACGAGCATTCTCCATTATGGTAGGCTTTGTTTTGGAAGATTTGACTGGGTCTTTGGCTTGAAAAGGAGTGCCCTTCCAAGAAGTGTTTGGACTCCATTTAGGGGCAGCACTTGTGACATTTCTGGATGAAGATCTCTTGCGTTGTTGCCTCTCAACTTTGATGGTCATGTGCATCATTTCTTCTATTTCAATGTAATGCTGTAATTCCACTACATTGACAATCTCTCGGTTCAATCCTGCTAGGAATCTAGCCTTGGTGGCCTCTCGGTCTTCCTCCACATTAGCACAGATCATGGCAACTACCATATGCTTGTAGTAGTCTTCTACATTCCTATTGCCTTGCTTGAGATTCTGCAACTTATAATAAAGATCACGGTGATAATGGTTAGGCACAAATCTTTTTCTCATGATACCTCTCATTTCAAGCCATGTGCTAATTGGACTTTCACCGTTGCGTCTTCTAGATCAGTTTTGCCTTTCAAATATGCTTCCGAATCAGTTTTGCCTTCCCACTCAAAATATGTGTTCTACTTTGCTTTCCCACTCTAAATATGCTTCCGGGTCAATCTTGCCTTGGAAAGGAGGAATATTAACCCGGATGCTTCTGAGGTTGTCACTAACTGGCCACGATCTCTTGCATTACTTCTGACTGAAATAACATCTTTTGCATCACTATCTTAATTAACTTCATGTTGCATAAAATGTCTTGGTCTATTCTACTGTCCATGACCCCTAGTGCTTCTGTTGTCACCTTGTGATCCTTCAAGTCGATCTATCTGTTCGTGAATAGGCTCCAATTCAGTATGTGGAAGCCTTTGCACTTCCTGAATCAATGCTTGAGTATGAAGGTTTTGGACTGGACGTTCCTCACCATTATTGTCTCATGATTGCTGTGACATATTGTTAGTAAAAACAAATAATATGTAATGAAATTTAGGACCTCACCGATTCACACAAGAAAAAGCCTCATGGTCACTCCAAGAAAAGTGTCTTCCTTTTCTTTCCATCTTGATACTTTATATTGTTAAAAACATTTATTGTTTCTCAATCTAAGTCCTTTTACCACCCTCAAGGCCTCATCCAAGTTAGGGTATATGCTCCTTAGCATATGTTCATCTTTTTGAGCCTTTGAATACTACCAACATCCTTTCTCTTCACCATCTTCCATACACCATCCGAAACCATCTTCCTACTTATCTATCTTCCTTTCCTTACACCCTTTTGACATACAAACACTACCATCCTTCCGCAACCTATCTCCTTTCATCCATTTCAACATATTTTCACAAGAAAACATTCGTGATACAATGCTTGCTTGCATTCAAAGGTCCGGGCAATCAAAGCTTCTCTCTACAACATCAATTGGAGAGTTGGAGCGTATCACTTCTTCTACTGCCATTTGAGCATTTAGGAGTCTCTTGACCTCTATTAATTTACCATCCACAGCAGGGGTGATCTCCTCTTCTTTAGATTCTAATTCTTCTTCTTGGATTTCTTCTTCTTGATCTGATGCAATTTCCCCATTGTCCATTAGAAGCATAGTATTCTTGTTAGGACATTGACTAGCAATATGGTCATGTCCTAAGCACTTGAAGCATTTGATTTCTCTGGACCGGGTATGTGGTTCTGATTGCTTCCCTCGAGCATTCTCTACAACAGCCTTACTCTTGGAAGATTCGGCTGGTTTTTTGGCCTGAAAAGGAGTGGCCTTCTTTGGTGCATTAGGAGTCCATTTTGGTGCAGAGGTGATGACGCTCCTAGAGGAAGTCCTCCTATGTTGCTGCCTTTAAATTTTAATGGCCATGTGCACCATTTCTTCAATTTCAATGTAGTGTTGTAATTCCACCACATTAGCAATGTCTGGATTAAGCCCTGCTAGAAACTTGGCCATGGTAGCCTCTCGATCTTCCTCCACATTTGCACGGATCATGGCAACTTCCATTTCTTTATAATAATCCTCCACGCTTATGTTGCCTTGTTTGAGGTTCTGCAACTTATAATAGAGATCACGGTGATAATGGTTAGGTACAAATCTTTTTCTCATTATACCTTTCATTTGTGTCCAAGTGCTGATTGGTCTTTCACCGTTTCTTCTCTTAGAACTCTTCAACTGATCCCACCATATCAAAGCATAATCAGTGAATTCCATGGCTGCCAATCGAACCTTCTTCTGTTCAGAATAGTTGTGACATTCGAAAATGTGTTCGACCTTGCTTTCCCATTCTAAATAAGCTTCTGGATCCGTTTTGCCTTAAAAAGGAGGTATGTTAACCCGAATGCTTCCCAAATTGTCATCAACCTGGCCTCGTTCTCTTGCATGACTTCTGATGGATATTTCTAGGCCGGTTTTGCCTCTCATGTCCCCTATTGCTTCGGTTATCTCCTTGGGAACCTTCAAGTCGATCCATCCTCTCATGAATAGGCTCTAATTCTGCATGTAGAAGCCTTCTCATCTCCTGAATTAGTGCTTGAGTCTGGAGGTTTTGAGTAGGGCGTTCTTCTTCATTGTCACCTGCATGCTGAGACATTTTAAATTGAAAATATGATAGGAATTTAGGACCTCACCAGTTTATACACACGAATTCCTCACGTTCACTCCAAGAAAAGTAAGATGTCGCTCAATTCACTCGTGTTTGCACTCTAGGACTTATTTGGCTTTTACTTGTCCTCTTCTGCTCTCACAAACTCTTTGCGCCTTTTTCCACTCAAATTCTCTCAAAATGAGTTCTTAAGAGAACTAACTCGAACCTGTCAAAACTTTTATTGATAATATGGCGTTTGGGCTGCAAAACAATTGATGTGAGCACGTTTATGCCACCCAACGAATGCCAGAAAATTCCTTCTTCTCATTTCCTTCTTTATTTTCGTTTTTTTTGTTCTTGTTGTTTTAACATCATTCTAACATCCATAACATTGTGTTATTGCAGAAACATGCTTGCTACAATCCTAGATCCGTTACAAACAAAGGACCGTTGTTTCTGAAGCAACGTACCCCTTTATCATATGGTAATCAGAGCTTTGGTCGGATTATAGCACTTGCTGCACTACAAGAAATAAAAAAAAATATAATACAAAAGTCAAAAAAAAATTCGGAATTCTGAAAAAAAAAATCAAAGTCAAAGTTTGACCAGAAAAGTCAAAGTAAAAAAAACGAAAATAAAGAAGGAAATGAGAAGAAGGAATTTTCTGGCAGTTTCGGAATTCAAATGTTGATGAATGCTTCAAAGGGCTTTCATGGCAGCAAATGAACGTCTAAAATGGCAGAAAATGGTGTTGAAATTGCTGGAAATTAACAAGACGTTGAACTCGAAAGAACCCGAACAATATACTGAGCGGACCCGAATCGAATACGTTCTTCGCCAACGGACTTGGACCCTCTAGATAGCGATCTAGGAACCCAAAGTATCAAGGAGGATGACACAGTCAAACAAAGTCTGAAAATGCCAAAGAAGTTCAATGAAGAACCGAAATTGAGAGAAAAACTCACAATAATTTTGTTTCATAAAAATTGTCTAACCTTGTTCATACAAATTTAACAAATATATATAGGGAAAAACAAGGCAGAGGGCGCCCAAATTAGTGGCTGAGTTTGAATTGAAAATAAACACATGTTAAATGTGTTTAAAAATGCAAAAGAAATCTGCCAATAACCTCCCCCAAATTGCAGCACATGTGATGATAATTTGTGGCTGAGTTTGAACGAAATTAACACATGTTAAATGTGTTCAAATTTCAAAAAAAAGGTGGCTGATAACTTCTCTTCAAAATGGCGCCCAAATTGCTTCAAATCTGCCACATGCTTGCACACACATGTACATTCTGTCCACACATGCCGTGCACATGCTTGAAGAGATGTAGGACGCCCCACATGCTGCTCACATGCTTGTAGGACACTCTCCCATATGTAGGACACCTTTGAGCTGCTTCTGGACTTGTTAGCTGGAGTTGAGCTAGTGGAGCTAAAGTTGAGCTAACTGGAGCTGAAACGAGCTGAATTCAGCTAGTTGGGAGTGAAGTGAGCTGAGTTGAGCTGCCTATACTCCTTTGAGCTGAAGATGAGCTACGTACACTCCCGTGAGCTTCATACGAGCTAAGTTTAAGCCTTTGAGCTGCTGCACTTTTATTGTAACTATATGAAAACAAAAGAAACACACTCAGAGCATTGTAAACTTATTGAAAACATTCAAGCAAGCTACAAAACAATGCACCCTATTGTTTTAACACACAACAAGCTAACATAGCTTAACATAAAATATTATAAGCTGGCAAACTTATCTAAAACACACTTAACATAATATATACATAGCAAACACACTTATATAAGTAGTATAGTATATGTATGTCACATATCAGCATGCAACACATTATAAAGCCTATGTTCTAAGGCATGAACATGCTCGAATGAATCAGGAATTGTAGCACAAGTAAGAAAAAAGGCTTCCCTGAATTTCTTTGCCTTAGAACGAGTGATGTGTCATGTTGGTAAGACCTCCGGATCAGCTTGTTTGTTCTGAACTGATGTGCTCACATCATGAAGGATAGCCAAAGTAATCTAACTTCTACTAAAACAAGGAAACTCTAATTTAATTAAAAAAAATAAAAGAAAAACAACCTTTAAACTCCTTGTGCTTGGGCTGCAAGTGATAAGTTGATAAGAGTTGCTTGGGAGAAGGGTGGCTGGTTCCTAAAGTATATAAAACCCTAAAAACATAATTTAAATGTTAATAATTAAGTTGGGCTAAGTCTAATTCGTCCAAAAGCCTTATATAATAGCTTTTGGGCTGAATTTTACAAAATCCCGTACTAATCCCGTATTCAGTTTTCTGCATGCGCAGTCTTCAGTAAAATAAGCATATCTTGAGTTCCCGATGTCCGATTGATGCGTTTTAAGATGCATTGGAAAGGTAACTAAATTTCGGTCAATTTATTAGAAGACAACTCTGCCCAGAAATGTCAGGATCCCATCCGAAAAGTCGTCGCAAGTTGGCTGACTTTCCAGACTTCACAAATAGATTTAGCTTATTGTCCAATATGCATTGCTTTAGACTTCCCATGCATGTATCACAAGTAATCAGCACTTGCAAAAACGAACTCACTAAATATTTCATTAATCAAAGAAAATCTCAATAATCTAAATTACAATGGTGGAGGCTTCATCCTTTTATAGGTGAAGGATAGCCAAAGTAATCTAACTTCTACTAAAACAAGGAAACCCTAATTTAATTAAAAAATAAAAGAAAAACAGCCTTTATACTCCTTGTGCTTGGGCTGCAAGTGATAAGCTGATAAGTGCAAGTGATAAGTTGATAAGAGTTGCTTGGGAGAAGGGTGGCTGGTTCCTAAAGTATATAAAACCCTAAAATTATAATTTAAATGTTAATAATTAAATTGGTGTAAATCTAATTCGTCCAAAAGCTTTATATAATAGCTTTTGGGCTGAATTTTACAAAATCCCGTGTCCAGTTTTCTGCATGCGCAGTCTTCAGTAAAATGAGCATGTCTTGAATTCCCGATGTCCGATTGATACGTTTCAAGATGCTTTGGAAATGTAACTGAATTCCGATCAATTTGTTAGAATACAACTCTGCGCAGTAATGTCAGGATCCCATTCGAAATGTCCTCTCAAGCTGGTTGACTTTCCAAACTTCACAAATAGATTCAGCTTCTTGTCCAATATGCATTGCTTTAGCCCTCCCATGCATGTATCACATATGATAGAGTAGCGCAAACTTGGATTTGGAAGCCTTCAATCAAGTTGTTGCAAGAACTAGGGGCTCTAGACTCAATAAAGAAGATTAGGAGCAGATCTGAAAATTTAAGAGAAAAGAGGACTTTTCTTGAAAAATTCAGATTCAAGGCTGGAAAATTAAAGAAACGAAGGTAAGAAAGAAGATTAAGGATTAAATAATAAGAATTAAAAAAAAGATTGAAAGAGAGGTAGATAAAACAGATCTGAAAATTCAACTTTGTTTATGGCTATGGAGATGGCATGAAGTTGAAGATGGAGATGGCTTGATGGATTTGTGATGGTTTTGTCCTTGGTACCCTCTTAGACGCAATTACCTAAATAAGCAACCTCAAGCGGCTCTAACCCACCCTCCTAGACGTGATTACCTAGGCAAGCAGGAGTGTGAAGATGATCTCCCTCACAAGAACTCGTCGGACTTATGTTGAAGAAGACTTCTAAGGCACAAGTAATCAGCACTTGCAAAAACAAACTCACTAAATATTTTATTAACCAAAGAAAATCTGAATAATCCCTATTACAATGGTGGAGGCTTCATCCTTTTATAGGTGAAGGATAGCCAAAGTAATCTAACTTCTACTAAAACTAGGAAACCTTAATTTAATTAAAAAATAAAAGAAAAACAACCTTTAAACTCCTTGTGCTTGGGCTGCAAGTGATAAGCTGATAAGTGCAGGTGATAAGTTGATAAGAGTTGCTTGGGAGAAGGGTGACTGATTCCTAAAGTATATAAAACCCTAAAAACATAATTTAAATGTTAATAATTAAGTTGGGCTAAGTCTAATTCGTCCAAAAGCCTTATATAATAGCTTTTGGGCTGAATTTTACAAATTCCCGTAATAATCCCGTATCCAGTTTTCTGCATGCGCACTCTTCAGTAAAATGGACGTATCTTGAGTTCCTGATGTTCGATTGATGAGTTTCAAGATGCGTTGGAAAGTTAACTGAATTCCGGACAATTTGTTAGAAGACAACTCTGCCCAGAAATGCCAGGATCCCATCCGAAATGTCGTCTCAAGTTGGCTGACTTTCCAGACTTCACAAACAGATTCAACTTCTTGTCCAATATGCATTGTTTTATCCCTCCCATGCATGTATCAACATACCATTTAAAACAACAATGAAACTTGTCATCAAAAGTTGATATTATAATGCCATGTACATGAAACAATTGGCTGCAAAATAAACCATAGTAAATGAAAAATTAATAACAAGATGAATGGACAAAGAAAATCATGGTGGATGTTTAATGGGAGTTGGTTGCTGAATCTTCTTTAAGATTGGTATTGCACATGGGATGTTAACAAACACAACTCTTGGATCTTTAAATGACACATCCTTTTGAACTTCAAGTGGCATATCCTTTGGAACGCCAAGGGGCATGTCTTGTGGATCACTAAAGGTCAAGCCTATTGGTTCTTCAAAAGTCATGTTCCTTGATTCATCAATATGAAAAGGTATGCCTTTTGGAGAGTCCTGCAAAACAATAGAAGAAAGAACAGGAAGAAAAGATTGGTTAGATAAAACTTTCTCCTCACTCTCCTTTTCTTCTCCATATTCATTTCTCTCACTCACATGCTCTTTTCGAATTCTTTCTTTCTCACACTCTTCTTTTTGAACATGTTCATTTTTAACTCCAGCATTTCTCTCATCCACTCTCTCATTTTAACTCCAACATTCTGTTCAACCTCAAAATGCTTTTCTTCATTCGAACTTTCCTTTATAGCTTCAAAGCTCTTTCTCAAGACAATTTGGTCTTCATTCACTTGGCTTGGTGTAAGAGGTACCAATGTAATCTTTTTGCCTTGAAAAGAAAAGGAATATCAATTGGTGAATCCATCATAAATTGCTCGTCTATCGTATTTCCACGGTCGTCCAAGAAGTAGATGGCTAGTATGCATGGGTGCCACATCACAAATTGCTTCATCCTTGTATCTTCCAATGGAAAAATGGAATGATAAATTGCTCGGTGATTTTGATCTCATCATCAACATTAAACCATTGAATCTTGTATGGACTTAGATGCTTCGTTGTTTTCAAACCAAGTTTCTTGACCATCAAAGTCCTGGCAATATTGGTACAACTCCCACCATCTATGACAATGGAGCACACTTTGCCTTGAACATGGCAACGTGTTTGAAAGATGTTTGAACGTTGTAGATCATTCGGCACGTCTTGGGTTGATGGATTGTTAAAGGAATCCTATGACATGGTTAGTAAAAGAAGGATGAAAGAAATGTATAAAAGGACCTCACCAAACACACACAAACAAAAGATCTCACGGTCACTCCAAGGAAAAAGAAAGATGCCACTCAATTTCACTCGTGTTTACACTCTGGGAATTCTGGCTTTTACTTCCCCTTCTGTGCTCACCACTCTCTTTGTCTTTTTACTCTCGAATCTCTCAAATCAAGTTCTTGAAAGAACTAACTAAAACCTGTCAAATATTTTATGATATTATGACGTTTGGTCTACAAAACAAGGGTTGGTTTTGGGAAATTGAAAGAATGAAGGAGTTTAAAAGAAGAAAGAAAAGTTTAGGGACTAAAATGTAAGAAAAGATAAGTTGAAAGAAAGAAATGAAAATAAATGAAGAAAACATAATTGTTACCACAAAACTTGACTTACAAACTGGTAGTGAGCAATCAAACTTGAGGAACTTCTCTGAGTTGGTTGCTTGGACGTTTTTACTTCAATCTTCACCCTTTTGAAATTCTGATTTCTTTTCTTTTTTGATCTAATTCAGATTCCTTGTATTTGTAGTAAGGAACAATCTGAATTTCTTTTTCTTTTCTTTTTTGCTCTGTAGAGTGCCCATGAGTTCTATATTTTGTACACATTCCTGCCCTTATTATTGCAGTTCTTGAGCACATTTAGGCATATTTAGGTGCATTGCATGCATTATAACAACATCTTCTCTTTTATCATGCTTATATTGAATATCTTATGATGAGTGAAGAAAAGTTATTGTATTAGTTTAGTTTATGTTTTCAGGTGCTATAGTTAGGAGAGGAGAGGACAAGGCAAGAAAGTTGGAACCAAAGGAGCTGTACTGAAGCATCTCAAAGATGCCGCCAAGGACGTTGTCGAAGCAGCATTGTCACCAATTACCGCCTGGGTAAGACTTACACTGACCTAGCCAAGATGGGCCTCGATTTCAAGAGGGCAATTTTCTAAGCCCAATGAGCCCAGTCTCGCACTTTTCTGAAGCCTGTAGCGGCCGATAGAGCTAATTCAAGACCGATAAGTAGGAGCACTTATCCTTACTTGCGGAAGAAGGCAACGCCCAAAGAGTCCATATTTAAGTCATAAAAGAGTTTGTAATAAACGTAAATATACTTTTAGAACTTCTACATTAAGGAGGACTCAAACTTAGGTCATTAGCCCTATATATACTTGATGTATGTAAGGGTATATGGGCATCTTGCATGTCATATCTCGGATAGCATATCGTACATTGGTGAGAACGAGAGGATAAATGGGGGATAGCTAGATAGGTTGAAGTGTTGGGGGTCGCGGCCCAACTCTCCTAGGGTTTAGGCGCATGTATGTAAAGTAATTTGAGGAAATGGTTGTATAGTTTTGAGTTGTTTTCAATAAAGTTCTAAGTTTGCTTAATCTATGTTCTTTGCTCCTTCAATCTTTCTACACCAGTCGTTTGAAGAGAAAATCCATTTGTCGGGCACGAAAGTGTAAGGCTCACGAAAGGGTTAAGCACGATCACAACGGGAGGTGTGAATAACTTGGTTCCACACTAGTCCACAAGTTTTAGCGGTTAAAAGGGATTACTAACCGAGTTGATTAATTTGGTGCCATAGTATTCATCGCGTGATAGGCGGGGATACTCAAGTTAAGCAATCTCGAGCATCCTAACATAGAAATAGGAGGGATCGCTGTCGACTATCCTGCCGAACTTGGAATGTCTGCCATACTAGCCGCCAGGACCTCTTTTCGTTCCCCCAGCCGAGACAGTACATACCCTTGCAGAGGCATTAACCTGTTGCGGCCGCATGACAGGGTCGTAGTTTGCCGCCTGCCGTACCTACCGAGGCAGCAATTCATGGCAGCACAAAGCATACTCAAAGCCTTACAATGCAGTCCACAAGATACTAAGATGCACTTGTCTTAGCCAGCTTATCGCCCAATCTTTATCTTTTCTTGTGTTTTTATATTTCCACATCTTGAGATTTAATGGTGCATTTACTAAATCTTTGCGCAGGAAACCATTCATAGGAGCTATTTCAATCCCTGTGGAGATGATATCTTTTATACTATAACTTGGCAGAGTGTGCACTTGCGCTCACAAATAGAGAACACCCAGACGCTCTACATGCTCTCTCTCTTTTTAAAAAAAAAATCAGAATTGAAATAACAAAAGATAGGGCTTACTTGATTCTTCCTTTGCTTTGATTACCACATGATACGCTCCAACTCTCCAATTGGAATTGTTGAGAGATGCTTTGATTGCCCGGTCCTTAGAATGCAAGTAAGCTTTGTTGCACGATCATCTTCTTAATGAAAAGGAATATAATTGGTCTAGATAGGGTAGGATGCGGAAGGATGGTAGTGTTTGTATGGTAAAAGGGATGAAGGAAATGAGGACAGATATGTAGGAAGATGGTTTTTTTGGATTGTGAAGGAAGGATGATGAAAGAAATAAGATGGATAGTATTCAAAGTCTCAAAAAGATGAACTTATGCCAAGAAGCATAAACCTGAACTTGAATAAGGCTTTGAGGGTGGTAGGAAGTACTTCGATTGAAGAACAATATATGTTCAACAACCTAAAGTATCAAGGTGAAATAAGAGAGACGGCACAAATCAATAAAATGATTTGATAAGTCAAGAAGTTATTAAAAGAACAAGAATGAGAGATAAACTCACAAAAGAAATATATTGATATCAAAGGCGTGTCTTACAAATGAAAATGGCATTCCTATTTATAGTTTTCTAAGGGGAATGTTGAATGGGCATGTACAAGTGGGTGGGGATGATTTGGCATGGGTTACAATCCTTCATTGTGGCCGAAATAGTGTGATAAGCCTTGAAGAGGGGTTGATAAGCTATCGATGATGCTTCGGTCCTTGGTGCCTCTCCACATTGGTGCCATGCTTTCCCTCCCTTGGCCGAATGGGTGCTTGGAAGCTTCCATGATGATTCGGCTGGTAGGTGACCATTGGGGTGTCCACACACTTGAGCTAGTAGTTGTAGGGTGAGCTGAAATGAGCTGATTGAGCCGGTTCGAGCTGAGCTAGCTAGCTAAAGTTGAGTGATGATTTGAGCTGAACGGAGCTTCCTCTAGCTAAGTGAGCTGATTCATTAGTCTCCTTGAGCTGCCCTTGAACCATATGAGTGTTTTGGAGATGAAATAAAGCTTGCAAGATCTTGAATCAACAATGAGCTGTTTTGAGCTCATAGGATGCCTTTGAGCTGAAATTGAGCTGGCCACTAGTCCCTTGAGTTGTGTCTAACATGTCCTACAAAGAACACTAAATAAAATAACATAAGTTAAAATGTATTTAAGTAAAATAAGCTAAAATGAACTAATGAGCTGAAATTAAGGTAAAGATGTGGTTTATGTAATGTATAAATATTATATGATATACAAATGAATGATAATATATGATAATCCAAGCATATTATATAATGCATAAATAAGTAAATAGATAATGAAGTGAGGAAGAACTCCCTCTTCTTTCATGCTTGATAAACAAGATGGAAGCATAGTGAATGTGAGTAGAAACGTGCACACATCATTGAAGAAAGCTTCGAAGGCACAAGTTCCCCGACACTTGCAAACATGTACTCAAAAGAATAACCTCTTTATTTAATAACTCAAATCTGATTTAGAAAGAAGATTTCATCCTTTTATAGGGGAATGATGACTAAACTAAAAGAAATTCCTAAATAAAATAAAATTCTCTTTCTAATAAAATAATACTAAAAGAAATAATAAAATAACCTGAAACTAATAAAATAATGTAATTACTTGCTGAATGGGAATTCTCCCTCAGGGAGTCTTGGGCGGCACTCTTCCATGGCTGATAAGGGGGATGACTTATTAGGGCTGTAGCTTGAATATGAGGTTGATTTGTGCTATTTTAAAGGGAACGACAAGGCCTAAACTTAAATGAGTCTGATTTGGGCTGGAAATTAACTAATTAGACTCAAGCTTTATAATTCAGGTTTGGGTCTAAAATTACAATTAAAACCCAATTTTAATGGACTTTAAATATGGTTAAGGACTTGTCCTTGCATTTTTGGGCGTGTGCTTCCTCAACATGGGTTTGTGTGACCCAATTCTTCAAACTTTGAGAGTGAGTGTTTTCCCATAATTCTTGCTCTTGCGTGAAATATTGTAAGCCTTTGGTCAGCATTCCTTCCATGGTGGTGTATAGTTTATCCTTAAGGATCTTGAACTTGGTTCGTGTGGTTGGTCCAAGAGAGAATGTGAGTCCATCGTTGACATGGGCTTGTCCCGTGAATGTATCATCATACAACTATTAGAATCTTACTAACACAAGAAAATGAAAAGGTGTTAGATAATGTAAACGAGAAAAAAAGAAGGCAAACAAAAGAACTTAAATGAAATCTTAAGAGAAAAAGAAGTGAAAGAAGCAAACCCTTAAAACCTGGTGATACATGTACCACAAGGCAATTCCAAGGACGAGATGGACTTACTTTTCCACTTGGCCCAATAACTCGAGCCAAGTCCAAGATGATCAAGTGTGAGCTGAATTCAACCGTTCAAGGATTTGTGAGCAAAGGATTGCAAGCTGCCATGAAGAAAGAAGAATTTATTGAAGGAAGCCCACACTTAAAATCCTTCGAGCATAATTGGGTAACAAAAACCCAACTTGCTGCACCTTTGGAGATAGATATCCATGAGCCTTTAGATGTCCATTAATTATCCCTTTTATTGTATTTAGCCCAATACTACTTATTATGAAAGGATTGGGTCAGACTTTTATTTTTAGCCGAAGTTAGGATTTACAAGTGTTATTTAGGCCTAGTTTGCATTAAAACAGCCCATACATACTTCCTACCCAAAACCAAAGTACTTGCCAGCCAAATAAGCCCAAATTACTCCTTATCACTTGCCTTATCACCTTATTCCTTGCTGGCCAAGTACAAGGGGTTTGTAGGTTGTTTATATTTTATTTTTTTAATTAAATTAGGATTTCCTTTTTTAGTAGAAGTTAAATTACTTTGGCTATCCTTCATCTATAAAAGGATGACGCCTCCACCATTGTAATTCAGATTTTCTTGGATTAATAAAATATTTAGTGAATTTGTTTTTGCAAGTGCTGATTACTTGTGCCTTTGAAGTCTTCTTCAACATAAGTCCGACGAGTTCTTGTGAGGGAGATCATCTTCACACTCCTGCTTGCCTAGGTAATCACGTCTAGGAGGGTGGGTTAGAGCCGCTTGAGGTTGCTTGCTTAGGTAATTGCGTCTAAGAGGGTGCCGAGGACAAAACCATCACAAATCCATCAAGCCATCTCCATATTCAACTTCATGCCATCTCCATAGCCATAAACAAAGCTGAATTTTCAGATTTGTTTTATCTACTTCTCTTTCAATCTTTTTCAATCTTTTTGTTTTAATTCTTATTATTTAATCCTTAATCTTCTTTCTTATCTTCGTTTCTTTAATTTTCCAGCCTTGAATCTGAATTTTTCAAGAAAAGCCATTCTCTTTTCTCTTGAATTTTCAGATATGCTCCTAATCTTCTTGATTGAGTCTAGGCCCCTAGTTCTTGCAACAACTTGATTGAAGGCTTCCAAACCCAAGTTTGTGCTACTCCATCACCTGGAAAGCAATCATGAGAGTCCAAACGATATGCAATATTGATACGCTCCTACTCTCCAATTAGCATTGTTGAGAGAAGCTTTGATTATTCGGACCTTAGAATGCAAGTAAGCCTTGTTGTACGATCGTCTTCTTGTGGAAATATGTTGAAATGGATGAAAGGAGATAGGTGGCGGAATGATGGTAGTGTTTGTATGTCAAAAGGGATGAAGGAAGTGAAGATGAAATGAGAAAGGTGACGGTTTCAGATGGTGAAGAAAGGAAGACGAAAGAAGTAGGATGGATGGTATTCAAAGTCTCAAAAAGATGATCTTATGTTAAGAAACATAAAACCGAACTTGAATAAGGCTTTGAGGGTGGTAGGAAGGACTTAGACTGAAGAATAATAAATATTAAACAACCTATTGTATGCCACAAATCAATAAAATGATTCGATAAGTCAAAGCAGTTCTTAAAAGAACAAGAATGAGAGATAATCCCACAAATATAATTTGTATTGATCAAAGTGTTGTGTTCAAATGCCAAAATGGATTACATATTTATAGTAGGGGAAGGGGTGGCTGAATAGGTATGTACAAAGGCAAGGGATGTTTCGGCAAGGGCTTGTACCCTTCACAATGGCCAAAAAGTCTTGATAAGTGCATGAATAGGCCTTGATAAGCTATAGGCAATGTTTCGACCCCTTGGTGTCTCTCTACAATGGCGCCAAGCTTTCCCTCCCTTGGCAAAATGGGTGCATGGAAGCTTCCATGGTGTTTCGGCTGGTAGGTGACCCTTGGAGTGTCCACACTCTCGAGCTGGTAGTTGTAGGGTGAGCTGAGATGAGCTGATTGAGCTGAGGTTGAGCTGGTTCGAGCTGAGCTAGCTAGCTGATTTAGCTAGCTAAAGTTGAGTGGTGTTTTGAGCTAAACGGAGCTTCCTCTAGCTAAGTGAGCTGGTCCTTTAGTATCCTTGAGCTGCCCTTGAACCATAGAAGTGTTTTGGAGCTGAAACATAGCTTACACGGTCTCGAATCATCAATGAGCTGTTTTGAGCTCATAGAAAGCCTTTGAGCTAAAACGGAGCTGGCCACTAGTCTCTTCAGCTGTGTTTATCATGTCCTACAAAGAAAACACCAATTGCATAAGTAATATTTCATATATAAATAGTATAAGGACCAAAATGCATAAAGACATAGAATATGAATGAATATAAAATGCAAACATATAATGAAATGCATAAATGATACGTAAATATGTGGTTTTAATAACTTGATACGAGGTAGCATGTCGAAACAGACTTTCTTCGTATGTTCGGATCTAGGAATGTTGTAAGTACGTTCCTGCAACAAGAATGATAAGAAAAAACACAAGGAATTAATGGAAAACTTCATGATAAATTAAGGAGCAAAAGTCAAAACGAAAATTGAAAGAAAAGAAACAAATTGGGCGTTTTGTAAGGAAACGCAAACGGTGATGATCAAGGCTTCATAAAACGTCCATGACAGCAACTTGAAGATTTAAAAATGGAGATTTAAGTTGCTGGAAATTTTCTGAACAATGGAACGTTAAATTCGAAAGAACTCAAACAATCTACTGAACAAACCCGAATCGAATATGTTTAACGTCGAAGGACTTGGACCCACTAGATAGCAATCTAGGAACTCGAAGTATCAAGTTTGACAATCAAACAAGTTTGAGTGTCAGGAAGTTCTAAAAAGAACCAAAGAAGAGAAAAACTCTCAAGTGTAAATTTTATTTCAAAGTTTGTAAAAGGGTGGATTGCATATCAGCCACAAGTTAAAAGGGAATTGGTGCCACATTTAACACATTTAACATGTGTTAAATGTTCAAAATTCAAACGGAAACCCCTTGTTCTTATCCACTTGCAACATGCCGCATGCTTAAAGGAAAGAGGCTGATTTCGGCTGCACACTTAGGCACACATGCGTCACTTTGCCACGTGGATGCTGGGATGACTGGACGCCACCTGGGCTACCACACGTGCACTGGTACACTTCCCGACACGTAAGACACTATTTAGCTACTCCTAGACTTGTCAGCTGAAGTTGAGCTAGTGGAGCTAGAGTTGAGTTGAGTTGAAACGAGCTGGGTACGAGTGAAGTGAGCTGAGTTGAGCTGTCCACTCTTCCCTGAGCTGAAGATGAGTTGCGTACACTATCGTGAGCTTCAACCGAGCTAGCATGAAGCCTTTGAGCTGCTGCCCTATAGTGTACCTTAACTAAAACACAACAAACATGCATAAACAACCTTGTATTCTTATTTAAAACTTATAAACACACTATAATCATAATGTAAACATACTTAGCATATTGTATACATACTTAACATACCTAATACGTAGTATTACCTAAGTATGTCGCATATCAGCATGCAACACATTATAAAGCTTATGTTCTAAGGTATAAACTTGCTCAAATGAATCAGGAATTGTAGCACAAGTAAGAAAATGAGCTTCCCTGAACTTCTTTGCCTTAGAACGGGTAATGGGTCCTAATGGTAAGACCTTCGGATCAGCTTGCTTGTCTTTAAATGATGTGCTCACATCATCCCCCCTTCTTGAAAAGGATTTGACCTCAAATCTGCAGAATCGTCAAAAGGGGTTAAATCAGAAACATTGAATGTGGCACTTACATTATATTCTCCCGGTAAGTCTATCTTGTAGGCATTGTCATTCACTTTCGCCAACACATGAAAAGGACCATCTCCTCGCGGTAACAGCTTAGATCGTCGTTGGGCTGGAAATCATTCCTTTCGGAAATGAAACCAAACCCAATCTCCAACATCGAAGGTGACTCGCTCCCTTCCTTTGTTTGCATACTTTTCGTACTGCTGAGTCCTTCGTTCCAGGTTCTCCTTAACCTGTTGATGCAACTTTTTCACATAATCGGCTTTGCTTTGACCATCCCTGTCTGTCACCTGTTCCTGTGGCAAAGGCAAAGAATCTAGAGGCGTAATAGGGTTAAAACCATAAACATCCTCAAAATGGTGACATCTTAGTAGTAGAATGTATAACATGGTTATAAGCAAACTCAACATGTGGCAAACAATCTTCCCAAGTTTTAATGTTCTTTTTAATGATGGAACGAAGTAAAGTAGATAAAAACCTGTTAACAACTTCAATTTGTCCATCAGTCTGGGGATGGCAAGTAGTAGAAAACATAAGTTTCGTACCTAATTTGCTCCAAAGAGTCCTCCAGAAGTGACTTAAAAACTTTACATCCCTGTCAGAAACAATCGACCTAGGAATACCATGTAAACGCACAATATCTTTAAAGAACAAGTTAGCCACATTAACAGCATCATCAGTCTCATCACATGCAATGAAATGCACCATCTTAGAGAACCTATCAACCACAACAAATATACTATCTCTACCTATCCTAGTTCGAGGCAATCCCAAAAAAAATCCATAGAAATATCAGTCCAATGGGAATCAGGAATAGGTAAAGGTAAGTACATACCATGTGGTGAAACCTTCGATTTTGCTTTCCTGCAAGTCACACAACGTTCACAATACCTTTCAACATCTCTGCGCATCTTAGGCCAAAATAGATGCTCCTTCAATGTGTGTAACGTCTTAGTGACTCCAAAGTGACCCATCAAACCTCCCTCATGCGCTTCACGAACTAGAATCTCGCGCATTGATCCTTGTGGAATGCATATCCTGCCTTCCTTGAAAAGATACCCATCATGCCTGTAAAACTTGCCATCTGCGCCTTTTTCACAAGCATTAAACTTATCGCAAAAATCAGAATCATTTAACATACAAGTCTCGGATATATGCAAACTCAATCAAATGTGAATCAAGGTAATTCAAAAGAACATACGTACGTGAGAGTGCATCAGCAACAACATTGTCTTTACCTTTCTTAAATCGGATGACGTAAGGAAAAGACTCCAAAAACTCAACCCATTTAGCATGTCTCTTGTTCAACTTATGCTGACTCGTAATGTGTCGAAAAGCCTCATGATCGGCATGACTCACAAACTCCTTAGGCAACAAATAATATTGCCAAGTCTCCAATGCCCGAATCAGTGTGTACATCTCTTTATCATAAACATGATAGTTCAATATCGCTCCACTCAGTTTTTCACTGAAATACGCAACGAGCCTCCTTTCCTGTGACAAAACAACACCTATACCAACTCCAGAAGCATTGCATTCAATTTCAAACATTTTATAAAAATCAGGTAATGCTAAAAAAGGCGCTTTTGTCAAACATTCTTTAATTTTCTGAAAGGTGTCCTCTTGTTCCTTACCCCATGAGAAGACTGAATTCTTCTTGATAATCCCGGTTAAGGGGGTGGTAATGGAACTGAAATGGGGAACAAACTGACGGTAAAAACTAGCTAAACCATGAAATGATCGAACCTGACTAACCAATGACGGTTGTGGCCATTCTTGAATCGCTTTAATCTTCTCAAGATCAACTTCAACTCCCTGATAACTAACAATATAACCAAGAAATGTGAGTTTGTCTGTACAAAATACACATTTCTTTATATTTCCAAACAATCGTTCTTCTCTCAAAACCTGCAAAACAGCTCGCAAATGTTCTACATGATCTTCCAAGGTTTTTCTATAAATCAATATGTCATCAAAATACACAACACAAAACTTACCAATAAAAGATCGCAAAACATGATTCATCAAACGCATAAAAGTACTAGGTGCATTAGTTAAACCAAAAGGCATCACTAACCATTCGTACAAACCTAGCTTTGTCTTGAAGGCTATTTTCCACTCATTGCCTTCTCGCATGTGAATCTGATGATAACCGCTCTTTAAGTCAATTTTGAAGAAGATGACGGCTCCACAAAGCTCGTCCAACATATCATCAAGTCTCAAAATAGGATGACGATACTTAATTGTAATCTAGTTCACAGCTCTACAAGTAGGCACATCCTCCAAGATCCATCTTTCTTCGGTACTAACAACACCGGAACAACACATGGACTCAAACTCTCTCGAATATAACCCTTATCCATCAATTCTGTAACTTGTCTTTGAAGCTCTTTTGTCTCTTCGGGGTTAGTTCGATAAGCTGGTCGATTTGGAATGGTAGCACCTGGAATGAAATCAATCTGGTGCTCAATGCCACAAAGAGGTGGCAATTCCTTCGGTGTTCCATCCAGAAACACATCCTCAAATTACTGCAAAAGGGACACAATCGATGCAGGAAAATCAGTAGGAAACTCAGCCAATAGACAATAATCTTTAAACATTAAAACAAACAAAGATTGGTGAGAGGAAAGACATTTCCTAATTTCTCGACTGTTTGCATAAACGAACATCTTTTTCTTCTCCTTTACAGCTTCCTTACTCTTTTTCAAGCTCGCTTGATCTTCAATTACTTGTGATACATGGGAGGGCTAAAGTAATGCATATTGGACAAGAAGTTGAATCTGTTTGTGAAGTCTGGAAAGTCATCCAAGATATTTTGGATGGGATTCGGGCATTTCTGGGCAGAGTTGTCTTCTAGAAAATTGATCGTCATTCAGTTACCTTTCCAACGCATCTTGAAAGGCATCAATCGAACATTGAGAACTCAAGATACGTCCATTGTACTGAAAACTGTGCATGCAGAAAACTGGATACGGGATTATCACGGGATTTTGTAAAATTCAGCCCAAGAACAACGAGTTTAAAGGTTGTTTTTCTTTTATTTTTTTAATTAAATTAGAGTTTCCTTGTTTTAGTAGAAGTTAAATTACTTTGCTGTCCTTCACCTATAAAAGGATGAACCCTCCACCGTTGTAATTCAGATGATTCAGATTTTCTTTGATTAATGAAATATTTAGTGAGTTTGTTTTTGCAAGTGTTGATTATTTGTGCCTTAGAAGTCTTCTTCAACATAAGTTCGACAATGATACAGACACGGCCCCGTATACGCAAACGTTGAACTTGCGGAAGCGGATAAGGATGTTGACGCAAATATTGGATTGGTGAAAAGATGGTTGAAGATAGGCGATGGCGATGGAGATGGAAGATAAATGGATAAATTGTCCTCGGCACCCTCTTGATCGCAATTAACCAAGCAAGCAACCTCAAACGGCTCTAACCCACCCTCCTAGACGCAGTACCTAAGCAAGCAGGAGTGTGAAGATCAACAACAAATTCGGACGAACTTGAAGAATCGCTTCTAAAATCAAGAACACAAGTTATACTTCTTGCAATTCTGAACTCAAAAGAGAACTTTTTTTAACCATTCAAATCTGAATTACAATGTGGTTGAAGTCTCCTTATATAAGCCTTGGAGAAGTTCTAATCCTAGTAAACTTAAGAAATTAAATACAATAAATAAATGCTGAAATCTAATCTCCTAATTACATAAGTAACTTCTAATAATAAATAAATATTAAAAATAAAATCCTAATTAAATAAATCTAATCCTAATAGATATTGCAGAATCCTATATTGATTTAAATTACAAATAATCAAATAAAATCTTGAAAATTCGTAAATAACCAAAAATCCCGTATAGGAATTTCTGCATGTGCTGTCTTTGCTAAAATAAACGTATCTTGAGTTTCAGATGTCCGATTGAGGCGTTTCAAGATCCGTTGGAAAGATAATTGAAAGCCGGACAAGTTTCAAGAAGACATGTTGACCCATAAAAACCCGGATCCCATCCAAAAAGGGGTCTCAAGTTGAGTAACGTTTCTGACTTGTAAAACAGTTTTAACTTCTTTTCCAAGATGATTAGTTTCACTCCTCTCATGCATGTATCATTCCCCCACTCCTCAAAAAGATTCGCCCTTGAATCTAAACCGGTAAATGGAGGAAGTTCATCAAAGTACCAGGAAAGAGAAGATGTCTTGAAGGATCCTTGTGCATTGTCTCCTTTTGCAATGTAATTTACAATTTCCTTCTCATTGAGATCATCACTATTGTTCTTTTGGTTGCAAAGTGACTCATTCTCATCTTCAAAATTGTTATCAATGCTAGAAGAGAAATAAGCATAAATAGAATTTTGAAAACAATCAATGGTACCTTTTGATTGTAGCGTACCTTCGTCGGTGTTTGTCGTTTGATGGTCATCTTGAATCGGAATAGTAGGTTTGTCACTGGAAACAAACACGCTACTTACAATTTCTTCCTCATCAATAGGCAAGGTTAAACTCTCGATGGTATCGCCTTCCTCATGTTCTTTAGGAGAACAAATTTCTCAATCATGCTCCGAATCAAAGATTTCAATATCATTAAAAGACATGAATTCATACAACATATCTCTAAAAAAAATTTCTTGAAAATAAGACTTATCTGGACAATCATACCCGGAATGATCTAGTCGACAACAATAATGACATCGAGTCCCCAAAAGAGTAAAATTCAATACGTTGCTCAATGACATCCTCAAGAACGATCTGAATCTGATACCAAATGATACGGACACGACCCCATATACGCGAACGTTGAACTTGTGGAAGCGGATAAGGATGTTGACGCAAATATTGGATTGGTGAAAAGATGGTTGAAGATAGGCTATGACGATGGAGATGGAAGATAAATGGATAAATTGTCCTCGGCACCCTCTTGATCGCAATTAACCAAGCAAACAACCTCAAACGGCTCTAACTCACCCTCTTAGACCAGTTGCTCGTCCTGAACCTGTTGCTCATTCAAAATACATTTTACAACCATGATTTCCATTACCTGACCAGTTTCGGCAACTTATAGGTCATTCTCTTCATCATCTGTAGTAGGGGTTTCTTGTACATCTTCCTCAAAATCAGAGTCGATCTCTCCATCTTCTCGCATAAACATAACTCTCTGATTAGGACACTGGCTAGCAACATGTCCTCGACCAAGACACTTAAAGCATTGGATATCTCTCGATCGTTCTTTTGCCACCAGATTTGCAAATGCAGGCTCTCACTCGTACATTGCAATTCTACTAGACAATGCATTAGAGCCTATACAGTCTCGTTTGGACAAGATTGATGGGGATGGATCCCAATCTGTCCAAAATGAGAACAATGATGAAAACGACGTCGAACAACCACCAAGGACGATCAATGACCGGTACGTTTAGTTGACGATAATATTTCTAACATAAAAGTTACTATACCTTCCTTTCAGGGACGTTCAAATCCAAATGCTTATTTGACTTGGGAAAGCAAGGTTGACCACGTTTTCGAGTGTTATAATTACTCGGAATAGAAGAAAGTTTGACTAGCAGTTATGGAGTTTGTTGACTATGGACTGTTATGGTGGGACCAATTATTGATTAGTCGGCGACGTACAGGTGAAGGCCCAGTGAAAACGTGGGACGAGATGAAGCGTATCATGTGAAAATGGTTTGTTCCTTCTCACTATCATCATGATTTATTTCAAAAATTACAAACCTTGAAACATGGCAATAGGAGTGTCGAGGACAATTTCAAGGAGATGGAAATGTCCATGATGCGTGCGAACATAGTTGAGGACTGTGAGGCGACTATGGCTCGGTATATGGTAGGTTTAAATTCTAAAATAGCAAACGTTGTTGGTTTGCAGCATTATGTTGAGTTGGATGACATGGTGCATATGTCGATCAAAATTGAGCGACAACAACGTAGAAAAGCTTCTACTCGAGGTAATACTTCATTTAAATCTTTTTCAAATCCATTATATACTCCTAACCATACCAGGAAACAAGCACCACAAACGCCACTTCGGATTTGAGAGCAAGGAGAATCCAGCACACCAAAGCCTCCCGTTGTTGATAATGGGCGTGGCAAACAACAAATGGTGGCAAAAGAACGATCGAGAGATATCCAGTGCTTTTAAGTGTCTTGGTCGAGGACATGTTGCTAGCCAGTGTCCTAATCAGAGAGTTATGTTGATGCGAGAAGATGGAGAGATCGACTCAGATTTTGAGGAAGATGTACAAGAAACCCCTACTACAGATGATGAAGAGAATGACCTATAAGTTGCTGAAACTGGTCAGGTAATGGAAATCATGGTTGTAAAATGTATTTTGAATGAGCAACAGGTTCAGGACGAGCAACAATGTGAGAATATCTTTTACACACGATGCAAGATTAAAGATAAGGTATGTGTTGTGATTATAGATAGCGGTAGTTGTACTAATGTTTCTAGTTCAGTGATGGTTGACAGGCTAGGTCTAAAGACGACAAAGCATCCAAATCCATAGAAATTACAGTGGTTGAAAGACGGTGGAGAACTTAAAGTGATGAGACAAGTCATTGTACTATTTTTTATTGGAAACTACAAGGACGAGGTCCTTTGTGATGTTGTGACGATGGATGCTACTCACCTTCTTTTGGGACGCCCTTGGCAGTATGACAAGATGATAATGCATGATGGTCTTACAAACCGATACTCTTTTATGCATGCAGGGAAGAAGATTACTTTGGCTCCTTTGACACCGAGTCAAGTTGATACGGACACGGCCCCGTATACGCGAACGTTGAGCTTGCGGAAGCGGATAAGGATGTTGGCGCGAATGTTGATGAAGAATGTTGGATTAGTGAAAAGATGGCTGAAGATAGGTGATGACAATGTAGATGGAAGATAGATGGATAAATTGTCCTCGACGCCCTCTTGATCGTAATTAACCAAGCAAGCAACCTCAAGCGGCTCTAACCCACCCTCCTAGACGTAGTTACCTAGGCAAGCAGAAGTGTGAAGATGATCTCCCTCACAAGAACTCGTCTGATACATGCATGAGAGGGGTGAAACTAATCATCTTGGAAAAGAAGTTAAAACTGTTTTATAGGTCAGAAACGTTAGTCAACTTGAGACTCCTTTTTGGATGAGATCCAGGTATTTATGGATCAACATGCCTTCTTGAAACTTGTCTAGCTGTCAATTATCTTTCCAACGAATCTTGAAACGCCTCAATCGGACATTTGAAACTCATGATATGTCTATTTTAGCAAAGACAACGCATGCAGAAATTCCTATACGGGATTAATACGGGATTTTTGGTTAATTACGAATTTTCAAGATTTTATTTGATTATTTGTAATTTAAATCAATATAAGATTCTGCAATATCTATCAGGATCAGATTTATTTAATTAGGATTTTATTTTAATATTTATTTATTATTAGAAGTTACTTATGTAATTAGGAGATTAGATTTCAGCATTTATTTATTGTATTTAATTTCTTAAGTTTACTAGGATTAGAACTTCTCCAAGGCTTATATAAGGAAGCTTCAACCACATTGTAATACAGATTTGAATGGTTCAAAAAAAAGTTCTCTTTTGAGTTCAGACTTGCAAGAAGTATACCTTGTGTTCTTGATTTTAGAAGCGATTCTTCAAGTTTGTCAGAATTTGTTGTTGATCTTCACACTAGAGGTGGCAAACGGGTCAATCGGTTCGGGTTCGGTTCGGGTCATTTCGGTTTCGGTTATTTTGGGTCTGATATTTTCGGTTCAGATTCGGTTTCGGTTCGGTTTCGGTTCGGTTTTAGTTCGGGTCTATTATGTTTCGGGTCATTTCGGTTCGGTTGATTTCGGTTCGGTTATTTTCGGTTCGGTTAATTTCAGTTCGGTTGATTTCAGTTCGGTTATTTTCGGTTCAATGAGAGATCAGTCGTTTTTAATCAAATTTTTAGGTTGGTCAGATTTTTACACCCTATATATGACTTTATAAAGTCAATATATTTGACATTTTAGTGATTTGTGCGGCTGTTCATATTTTATCTTTCTTTATTTCTATTAATCGGGTCCATTCGGTTCGGGTCTATTCGGTTCGGGTCCATTCGGTTCGGGTATATTCGGTTCGGGTCCATTCGGTTCGGGTCCATTCGGTTCAACTAAATTCGGTTCAGTTTCGGTTCGGTTTATTTCGGATTTCGGATCAAATTTTGGATTAGATTTCGGGTTGATTTTCGGTTTCGGTCTGGGTTCGGGTAATTCGGTTCGGGTTTCGATTCTCGGGTCAAGTTTGCCAGGTCTACTTCACACTCCTGCTTGCCTAGGTAACTGCGTCTAGGAGGGTGAGTTAGAGCCGTTTGAGGTTGTTTGCTTGGTTAATTGCGATCAAGAGGGTGCCGAGGACAATTTATCCATTTATCTTCCATCTCCATCGTCATCGCCTATCTTCAACCATCTTTTCACCAATCCAATATTTGCGTCAACATCCTTATCCGCTTCCACAAGTTCAACGTTCGTGTATATGGGGTCGTGTCCGTATCATTTGGTATCAGATTCAGATCGTTCTTGAGGATGTCATTGAGCAACGTATTGAATTTTACTCTTTTGGGGACTCGATGTCATTATTGTTGTCGACTAGATCATTCCGGGTATGATTGTCTAGATAAGTCTTATTTTCAAGAAATTTTTTTAGAGATATGTTGTCTGAATTCATGTCTTCTAATTATATTGAAATCTGTGATTCGGAGCATGATTGAGAAATTTGTTCTCCTAAAGAACATGAGGAAGGCGATACCATCGAGAGTTTAACCTTGCCTATTGATGAGGAAGAAATTGTAAGTAGCATGTTTGTTTCCAGTGACAAACCTACTATTCCGATTCAAGATGACCATCAAACGACAAACACCGACGAAGGTATGCTACAATCAAAAGGTACCATTGATTGTTTTCAAAATTCTATTTATGCTTATTTCTCTTCTAGCATTGATAACAATTTTAAAGATGAGAATGAGTCACTTTGCAACCAAAAGAACAATAGTGATGATCTCAATGAGAAGGAAATTATAAATTACATTGCAAAAGGAGACAATGCACAAGGATCCTTCAAGGCATCTTCTCTTTCCTGGTACTTTGATGAACTTCCTCCATTTACCAGTTTAGATTCAAGGGCGAATCTTTTTGAGGAGTGGGGGAATGATACATGCATGAGAGGAGTGAAACTAATCATCTTGGAAAATAAGTTAAAACTGTTTTACAAGTCAGAAACGTTACTCAACTTGAGATCCCTTTTTGGATGGGATCCGGGTTTTTATGGATCAACATGTCTTCTTGAAACTTGTCCGGCTGTCAATTATCTTTCCAACGGATCTTGAAACGCCTCAATCGGACATCTGAAACTCAAGATACGTCTATTTTAGCAAAGACAACACATGCAGAAATTCCTATACGAGATTAATACGGGATTTTTGGTTATTTACGAATTTTCAAGATTTTATTTGATTATTTGTAATTTAAATCAATATAGGATTCTGCAATATCTATTAGGATTAGATTTATTTAATTAGGATTTTATTTTTAATATTTATATATTATTAGAAGTTACTTATGTAATTAGGAGATTAGATTTCAGCATTTATTTATTGTATTTAATTTCTTAAGTTTACTAGGATTAGAACTTCTCCAAGGCTTATATAAGGAGGCTTCAACCACATTGTAATTCAGATTTGAATGGTTAAAAAAGTTCTCTTTTGAGTTCAGACTTGCAAGAATTATAACTTGTGTTCTTGATTTTAGAAGCGATTCTTCAAGTTCGTCAAAATTTGTTGTTGATCTTCACACTCCTGCTTGCCTAGGTAACTGCGTCTAGGAGGGTGGGTTAGAGCCGTTTGAGGTTGCTTGCTTGGTTAATTGCGATCAAGAGGGTGCCGAGGACAATTTATCCATTTATCTTCCATCTCCATCGTCATCGCCTATCTTCAACCATCTTTTCACCAATCCAATATTTGCGTCAACATCCTTATCCGCTTCCGCAAGTTCAACGTTTGCGTATACGGGGCCGTGTCCGTATCATTGTCGAACTTATGTTGAAGAAGACTTCTAAGGCACAAATAATCAACACTTGCAAAAACAAACTCACTAAATATTTCATTAATCAAAGAAAATCTGAATCATCTGAATTACAACGGTGGAGGCTTCATCCTTTTATAGGTGAAGGACAGCCAAAGTAATTTAACTTCTACTAAAACAAGGAAACTCTAATTTAATTAAAAAAATAAAAGAAAAACAACCTTTAAACTCGTTGTTCTTGGGCTGCAAGTGATAAGCTGATAAGAGCTGCTTGGGAGAAGGGTGGTTGGTTCCTAAAGCATATAAAACACTAAAAACATAATTTAAATGTTAATAATTAAGTTGGGCTAAGTCTAATTCGTCCAAAAGCTTTATATAACAGCTTTTGGGCTGAATTTTACAAAATCCCGTGATAATCCCGTATCCAGTTTTCTGCATGCACAGTTTTTAGTACAATGGACGTATCTTGAGTTCTCAATGTCCGATTGATGCCTTTCAAGATGCGTTGGAAAGGTAACTGAATGACAATCAATTTTCTAGAAGACAACTCTACCCAAAAATGCCCGAATCCCATCCAAAATATCTTGGCTGACTTTCCAGACTTCACAAACAGATTCAACTTCTTGTCCAATATGCATTACTTCAGCCCTCTCATGTATCGCAAGTAATTGAAGATCAAGCGAGCTTGAAAAAGAGTAAGGAAGCTGCAAAGGAGAAGAAAAAGATGTTCGTTTATGCAAACAGTCGAGATATCAGGAAATGTCTTTCCTCTCACCAATCTTTGTGATACATGTACCACAAGGCAATTCCAAGGACGAGATGGACTTACTTTTCCACTTGGCCCAATAACTCGAGCCAAGTCCAAGATGATCAAGAGTGAGCTGAATTCAACCGTTCAAGGATTTGTGAGCAAAGGATTGCAAGCTGCCATGAAGAAAGAAGAATTTATTGAAGGAAGCCCACACTTAAAATCCTTCGAGCATAATTGGGTAACAAAAACCCAACTTGCTGCACCTTTGGAGATAGATATCCATGAGCCTTTAGATGTCCATTAATTATCCCTTTTATTGTATTTAGCCCAATACTCCTTATTATGAAAGGATTGGGTCAGACTTTTATTTTTAGCCCAAGTTAGGATTTACAAGTGTTATTTAGGCCTAGTTTGCATTAAAACAGCCCATACATGCTTCCTACCCAAAACCAAAGTACTTGCCAGCCAAATAAGCCCAAATCCCTTCAAATTTTCGTCCAAAAAGTAGCCCTAACAACCCATTACTTGCTGCCCAAGCAACCAGCCCCTAACAAGCCATTACTTGCCACCCAAGCAACCAAGCTTATTTGCAGCCCAAGAAATCAGCACATATCAGCTTATCACTTGCCTTATCACCTTATTCCTTGCTGGCCAAGTACAAGGAGTTTGTAGGCTGTTTATATTTTATTTTTTAATTAAATTAGGATTTCCTTGTTTTAGTAGAAGTTAAATTACTTTGGCTATCCTTCATCTATAAAAGGATGAAGCCTCCACCATTGTAATTCAGATTTTCTTGGATTAATAAAATATTTAGTGAGTTTGTTTTTGCAAGTGCTGATTGCTTGTGCCTTCGAAGTCTTCTTCAACATAAGTCCGACGAGTTCTTGTGAGGGAGATCATCTTCACACTCCTTCTTGCCTAGGTAATCACGTCTAGGAGGGTGGGTTAGAGCCGCTTGAGGTTGCTTACTTAGGTAATTGCGTCTAAGAGGGTGCCGAGGACAAAACCATCACAAATCCATCAAGCCATCTTCATCTTCAACTTCATGCCATCTCCATAGCCATAAACAAAGCTGAATTTTCAGATTTGTTTTATCTATTTCTCTTTCAGTCTTTTTCAATCCTTTTGCTTTAATTCTTATTATTTAATCATTAATCTTCTTTCTTATCTTCGTTTCTTTAATTTTCCAGCCTTGAATCTGAATTTTTCAAGAAAAGCCCTTCTCTTTTCTCTTGAATTTTCAGATCTGCTCCTAATCTTCTTGATTGAGTCTAGAGCCCCTAGTTCTTGCAACAACTTGATTGAAGGCTTCCAAACCCAATTTTGCGCTACTCTATCATTTGGTATCAGATTTGGGACGATTCTTGGTAAGAATTTTGGTGTTTTGGGTGAAAAATTCGAATAAAAGGGGAAAATTCGAAAAATTCAAATGAACGAATTTTGAGCTGAAAATTTACAGATCAGATCTACACCATTGGAGGAGTCGCCACATAAAATTTCAGAATTTTTTGACATCGGGAACACCTTGAACAAAGTGGATCAAAAGTGAGTAGAATTAGGTTCTTTTCCTCTTTTTTCACCCTAGTTTAGTTTCTTTCTATCAATTTTCATTCTTTTTAGTTTATTTATCTTATAAAACAAAAAAAATCAAAAAAAAGAGAAAAGAAAAGAAAAGAAAAACAAAAACTGAAACTGAAACTGAAGAAAAGTGAGAAAGATCATACCTAGCCGCCAACTACCATCAAGAATCATCAAGATCAACATCATCCATCGCTGCAAGCATCACATTGAAGTGGGTTCAACTTTGGATTTCTTTCTTCAAGTTGTTTCCGGGTTTTGGGTTTCCATCTTTCTAGTTTTTTTTCTTTTCTACTCTTTAGTTATTTAAGTTCGTTTGTTTTGCTTTTCTTTCTTCTCTTATGCCATTAACACCTTCTCTATTCTGGTGTGAGTAGGATTAAACAAATTGCATTGTAATTCTTCCTTCTTGCAACTATATTTCAATTGGTGTCAAGCCTTTCCTTGGACTCCTAGTACAATTAGGAATCATTGTTAGGATTAAACTCCGATTGTAACTTGTTGACTTGTGGCAGGAAGGTCTTTAAAGAGTACAAGATTAGCTTACTTGCCTCGCTAAGTATTTCTTTCTTGGAGTGTTTAGTGAGATCTCTAGCTTTTCTTTCTTTTGTTTTTCACCTTTTTAAATTTGAGTGTTTTCAGGATGTCACAAACTAGTGACGACGACAAACCACACAAGGTGACTCTTCAAGAGGTTGCGGATACTCTAAATAAACTTACACGGACTGTAACCTCATTGGCAACCAAGCTTGATCACACCGATACAGTCGTGACCGCAATAACTCAAACCATTGGAGGAATCGAAACCAATGAGGTTGGAGACGAAACAGAAGAGCCTAAGCGTCCACCTCTTTTTAACATTCAGAATAGACGCCAAAATCCCCTACATAGGCACAACCCTCGCACAGAACCAAAACGAGCACAAAACTCCTTGGCGAAACCAAAGATCACTGTGCCGCCTTTTCAAGGAAGGTATGACCCTGATGCTTATTGTGACTGGGAAAATCGAGTTGATCTTTTGTTCGAGTATTATCAATGTCCTGAAGAGGATCAAGTCTCATTGCTGACTCTCGAATTCACTGAATATGCATCCATTTGGTGGTCCCAATTGGTCTGAAATCGGTGTCTCAATGGAGAAGCCAAGATAACATCATGGGGAGAACTTAAAGAAGTCATGCGAGAACGATTCGTTCCCCCATTATATCGACGAGAGCTCAAACAAAAGTTGCAAAAGATCAGAAAAGGCTACAGAACTGTTGATGAATATCTCAAAGAGATGGAATCCTTGATGCAAAGAGCCGATATACAAGAGGACGAAGAAGATACATTGACTAGGTTTATTGTCGGACTCAATGACAACATTCTTGAGGTGCTTGAACTCAAAACCTACGACACTCTTGAAGAGGCATTCCAATTTGCCATGACAATTGAAAAACGCATCAAAGATAGACAACGATATCGCCAAAAGAGTTATCCATATGATAGAGGTACCATTCAACCCTTGTCTAATTCTAGTACTTCGAATCCTTTGGCCGACTCTAGTAGAACAAAATAGAAACCTGAAGCATCCAAGCCATTGGAAAAAACCAAGGACAAAATTCCCATGACGACGGAAAATACACAAACAGCTCAGAAAACCCGGGATATTGTATGCTTCAAGTGCAAAGGACATGGACACTATCAAAGGGACTGCCCAAATACAAGACTTTTTCTTGTTCAAGAAGATGGGACATGCACATCCGATTCAGAATTGTTCGATAATGAATTCATCGCCGATAATTACTCTAGTGATGAACCTGATCCTAGAAGCTTGGTGATTCAACGTTCACTTAATATCCAAGCAATCGACAATACAGAAGTGCAAAGAACAAATATTTTCCACACACGATATTTGATCAAAGGTAAACTTTATTCTGTCATCATTGATAGCGGAAGTTGTGCGAATGTGGTGAGCAGCTATCTAGTTGATGCACTTGACCTACCTTGTCAACGCCATCCAAAGCCATATTATCTCCAATGGCTTCATGAAGGATCAGAGTTAAAGGTAACCAAACGTGTATTATTCACTTTTACTATGGGCAAATATTCTGATGACGTTTGGTGTGATGTTATTCCTATGCAAGCATCTCACTTGCTTTTAGGGAGACCTTGGCAGTATGACCGTGATGTGACTCACCATGGTAAATTAAATAAATATTCCTTTGTATACCATGGCAAGAAGTATACCTTGGCCCCACTCGATCCAAAAGAGGTGTACAAAGACCAGATGCGAATGAAGAAGTTTTGTGAGGGGGTGGGAATTCTAAAAGATGGAAACAAGGAACAAAAGGCAACGACGAAAGAGGCCAGTAGTAATAAAAGCCAAATGAACAAAGGCCCAGGGGTGGTGAGTGATTCTCACTGTGAGAAAAAAAGAGTATCTCAAAATATTTATGCGAGAGAAAAAGAAGTGAGACAAGCCCCTTTTCTTAAACAACCTTGCATTCTCGTCCGATTTAGGGAAAATTTTTATTTCTATCACTAACAATAACGATCGTTTGCCTAGTGTTTTTGTTTCTCTTTTGCAAGACTTTAATGATGTTTTAGGTGACCCACCCGATGGTTTGCTGCCCTTAAGAGGAATTGAACATCAAATTGACCTAATTCCGGGTTCGTCTATCCCAAATAGACCAGCATATAGATGCAATCCTGAAGAAACCAAGGAGTTAGAAAGGCAAGTGGAAGAACTACTCCACAAAGGCTACATTCGTGAGAGTTTAAGCCCTTGTGCCGTGCCAGTGCTTTTGGTGCCAAAGAAAGATGGTTCATATCGAATGTGTGTAGATTGTAGACCAATAAACCGAATCACCATCAAATATCGACATCCTATCCCACGATTAGATGACATGCTTGATGAACTCTACGGCGCATGCATCTTCACCAAGATTGACTTGAAGAGTGGTTATCATCAAATTCGGATGAAGGAAGGAGATGAATGGAAAACCGCTTTCAAGACCAAGTTCGGTCTATATGAGTGGACAGTCATGCCTTTTGGTTTGACCAATGCCCCTAGCACGTTCATGAGGTTGATGAACCACATCTTACGGGAATTTCGAGGTAAGTTTGTTGTTGTTTATTTCGATGATATTCTTATCTACTCTTCTTCCTTTGATTCACACCTCTTTCATGTGAAATCAGTCTTTGAAGTTCTCCGACGGGAATGATTATATGCTAACATGGAAAAGTGCGTGTTTTGTAGTGCAAGTCTTAATTTTCTAGGCTTTATAATAAGTGCACACGGTATCCATGTTGATGATGAAAAGGTTAGAGCAATTAAAGAATGGCCCACACCATCTTCCATAACCGAGGTGAGATCCTTCCATGGCCTAGCAAGCTTCTACCGCTGTTTTGTCAAGGATTTCTCTACCATCGCCGCACCATTGACAGATATTATCAAAAAAACGGTAGGTTTCCATTGGGATGAGGCACAAGAAACAGCTTTCCAAACCCTAAAAAGTAAACTTTGTACTGCCCCAATTCTTCGCCTTCCCGATTTCTCTAACACTTTTGAGTTAGAATGTCATGCCTCCGGTATAGGCATAGGTGCAGTTCTTTTGCAGGAAAAACAACCAATCGCTTACTTTAGTGAGAAGTTAAAAGGAGCACATTTGAACTACTCAACATATGATAAAGAGCTCCTTGCATTAGTTCGTGCACTTGAAGTTTGGCAACACTATCTTCTTCCAAAGGAGTTTGTCATACATACCGACCATGAATCCTTGAAGTGGCTCAACGGCCAAGGTAATTTGAGCAAGAGACATGCTCGTTGGGTGGAATTCATTGAAACATTCCCTTATATCATCAAATACAAGAAAGGTAAGGATAATGTAGTAGCAGATGCACTATCTCGAAGGTATACCCTAATTACTCAAATGCATGCTACTATATTGGGATTTGAGCATATAAAGGAATTATATCCTAATGACCCATATTTTAAGGAAATTTATACTCATTGTTTAATAGGTGCTTTTAACAAGTTATATCTTGTAGATGGGTTTCTTTTCCGAATGAACAGGTTGTGTATACCACAAGGATCCATTAGAGAACTTCTAGTCCATGAATCACACTCTGGAGGCTTAATGGGACACTTTGGCATATCCAAAACTTTGGACATGGTAATGGAGCACTTCTTTTGGCCACATATGAGGAAAACTGTGGAGAAAGTATGTGAATCTTGCATAGTATGTAAACAAGCCAAGTCCAAGGTTAGTCCTAATGGTTTATATACCCCCTTCCTATTCCTTCTCTCCCTTGGGTCGATTTATCTATGGACTTTATTCTTGGATTACCTCGTACCAAGAGGGGTCGAGATAGTATTTTTGTTGTGGTCGATAGGTTTTCAAAGATGGCTCACTTTATACCTTGCCATAAAACGGACGATGCAACACATGTCGTTGATCTCTTCTTTAGAGAAGTAGTACGACTTCATGGAATTCCACGCACCATTGTTTCCGATAGAGATGTCAAGTTCATAAGCCATTTTTGGAAAGTTTTGTGGGGGGAAATAGGTACCAAACTACTCTATTCTACAACTTGTCACCCACAGACGGACGGACAAACCGAGGTAATAAACCGGATATTAGGTGTGTTACTCAGAACAGTTGTCGGTAAGAACACTAAGACTTGGGAAGAATATTTACCTTTCGTAGAGTTCGCCTACAACCGTTCTATTCATTCATCCACCGGTTATTCCCCATTTGAAGTCGTTTATGGTTTTAACCCCTTAACTGCTTTAGACCTTGTCCCTTTGCCTATTGATAATATTTGCAGCTTAGATGGTGCAAAGAAAGCAGAATTGGTTAAATCCATACACGCTAAGGCAAAGCAAAGAATGGAGAAAACATATGAAAACGTTGCTGCTAAAGTCAAAAAAGGACGACGCCAAGTTGTCTTTGAACCAGGAGATTGGGTTTGGTTGCACATGCGTAAAGAGAGATTTCCAAACCATAGGAAATCCAAGTTGGATCCAAGAGGAGATGGACCATTCCAGCTCCTTGAAAGAATCAACAATAATGCATACCGAATTGATCTACCCGGTGAGTATAATGTGAGTACAACTTTTAATGTTGCTGATCTTTCTCCCTTTGACATTTCAGATTCGTGGACGAATCCTTTTGAGGAGGGAGGGGATGATACATGTACCACAAGGCAATTCCAAGGACGAGATGGTCTTACTTTCCCACTTGGCCCAATAACTCGAGCCAAGTCCAAGATGATCAAGAGTGAGCTGAATTCAACCGTTCAAGGATTTGTGAGCAAAGGATTGCAAGCTGTCATGAAGAAAGAAGAATTTATTGAAGGAAGCCCACACTTAAAATCCTTCGAGCATAATTGGGTAACAAAAACCCAACTTGCTGCACCTTTGGAGATAGATATCCATGAGCCTTTAGATGTCCATTAATTATCCCTTTTATTGTATTTAGCCCAATACTCCTTATTATGAAAGGATTGGGTCAGACTTTTATTTTTAGCCCAAGTTAGGATTTACAAGTGTTATTTAGGCCTAGTTTGCATTAAAACAGCCCATACATGCTTCCTACCCAAAACCAAAGTACTTGCCAGCCAAATAAGCCCAAATCCCTTCAAATTTTCGTCCAAAAAGAAGCCCTAACAACCCATTACTTGCTGCCCAAGCAACCAGCCCCTAACAAGCCATTACTTGCCCCCCAAGCAACCAAGCTTATTTGCAGCCCAAGAAATCAGCACATATCAGCTTATCACCTTATTCCTTGCTGGCCAAGTACAAGGAGTTTGTAGGCTGTTTATATTTTATTTTTTTTAATTAAATTAGGATTTCCTTGTTTTAGTAGAAGTTAAATTACTTTGGCTATCCTTCATCTATAAAAGGATGAAACCTCCACCATTTTAATTCAGATTTTCTTGGATTAATAAAATATTTAGTGAGTTTGTTTTTGCAAGTGCTGATTGCTTGTGCCTTCGAAGTCTTCTTCAACATAAGTCCGACGAGTTCTTGTGAGGGAGATCATCTTCACACTCCTGCTTGCCTAGGTAATCACGTCTAGGGGGGTGGGTTAGAGCCGCTTGAGGTTGCTTGCTTAGGTAATTGCGTCTAAGAGGGTGCCGAGGACAAAACCATCACAAATCCATCAAGCCATCTCCATCTTCAACTTCATGCCATCTCCATAGCCATAAACAAAGCTGAATTTTCAGATTTGTTTTATCTATTTCTCTTTCAGTCTTTTTCAATCCTTTTGCTTTAATTCTTATTATTTAATCATTAATCTTCTTTCTTATCTTCGTTTCTTTAATTTTCTAGCCTTGAATCTGAATTTTTCAAGAAAAGCCCTTCTCTTTTCTCTTGAATTTTCAGATCTGCTCCTAATCTTCTTGATTGAGTCTAGAGCCCCTAGTTCTTGCAACAACTTGATTGAAGGCTTCCAAACCCAAGTTTGCGCTACTCTATCACTTTGTTTGTTTTAAAGTTTAAAGATTATTGTCTATTGGCTGAGTTTCCTACTGATTTTCCTGCATCGATTGTGTCCCTTTTGCAGTAATTTGAGGATGTGTTTATGGATGGAACTCCGAAGGAATTGCCACCTCTTCGTGGCATTGAGCACCAGATTGATTTCATTCCAGGTGCTACCATTCCAAATCGACCAGCTTATCGAACTAACCCCGAAGAGACAAAAGAGCTTCAAAGACAAGTTACAGAATTGATGGATAAGGGTTATATTCGAGAGAGTTTGAGTCCATGTGTTGTTCCGGTGTTGTTAGTACCGAAGAAAGATGGATCTTGGAGGATGTGCCTACTTGTAGAGCTGTGAACTAGATTACAATTAAGTATCGTCATCCTATTTCGAGGCTTGATGATATGTTGGACGAGCTTTGTGGAGCCGTCATCTTCTTCAAAATTGACTTAAAGAGCAGTTATCATCAGATTCACATGCGAGAAGGCAATGAGTGGAAAATAGCCTTCAAGACAAAGCTAGGTTTGTACGAATGGTTAGTGATGCCTTTTGGTTTAACTAATGCACCTAGTACTTTTATGCGTTTGATGAATCATGTTTTGCGATCTTTTATTGGTAAGTTTTGTGTTGTGTATTTTGATGACATATTGATTTATAGCAATACCTTGGAAGATCATGTAGAACATTTGCGAGCTGTTTTGCAGGTTTTGAGAGAAGAATGATTGTTTGGAAATATAAAGAAATGTGTAATTTGTACAGACAAACTCACATTTCTTGGTTATAATGTTAGTTATCAGGGAGTTGAAGTTGATCTTGAGAAGATTAAAGCGATTCAAGAATGGCCACAACCGTCATCGGTTAGTCAGGTTCGATCATTTCATGGTTTGGCTAGTTTTTACCGTCAGTTTGTTCCCCATTTCAGTTCCATTACCACCCCCTTAACTGGGATAATCAAGAAGAATTCAGTCTTCTCATGGGGTAAGGAACAAGAGGACACCTTTCAGAAAATTAAAGAATGTTTGAAAAAAGTGCCTTTTTTAGCATTACCTGATTTTTATAAAATGTTTGAAATTGAATGCAATGCTTCTGGAGTTGGTATAGGTGTTGTTTTGTCACAGGAAAGGAGGCTCGTTGCGTATTTCAGTGAAAAACTGAGTGGAGCGATATTGAACTATCATGTTTATGATAAAGAGATGTACACACTGATTCGGGCATTGGAGACTTGGCAATATTATTTGTTGCCTAAGGAGTTTGTGAGTCATGCCGATCATGAGGCTTTTCGACACATTACGAGTCAGCATAAGTTGAACAAGAGACATGCTAAATGGGTTGAGTTTTTGGAGTCTTTTCCTTACGTCATCCGATTTAAGAAAGGTAAAGACAATGTTGTTGCTGATGCACTCTCACGTAGGTATGTTCTTTTGAATTACCTTGATTCACATTTGATTGAGTTTGCATATATCCGAGACTTGTATGTTAAATGATTCTGATTTTTGCGATAAGTTTAATGCTTGTGAAAAAGGCGCAGATGACAAGTTTTACAGGCATGATGGGTACCTTTTCAAGGAAGGCGGGATATGCATTCCATAAGGATCAATGCGCGAGATTCTAGTTCGTGAAGCGCATGAGGGAGGTTTGATGGGTCACTTTGGAGTCACTAAGACGTTACACACATTGAAGGAGCATCTATTTTGGCTTAAGATGCGCAGAGATGTTGAAAGGTATTGTGAACGTTGTGTGACTTGCAGGAAAGCAAAATCGAAGGTTTCACCACATGGTATGTACTTACCTTTACCTATTCCTGATTCCCATTGGACTGATATTTCTATGGATTTTTTTGGGATTGCCTCGAACTAGGATAGGTAGAGATAGTATATTTGTTGTGGTTGATAGGTTCTCTAAGATGGTGCATTTCATTGCATGTGATGAGACTGATGATGCTGTTAATGTGGCTAACTTGTTCTTTAGAGATATTGTGCGTTTACATGGTATTCCTAGGTCGATTGTTTCTGACAGGGATGTAAAGTTTTTAAGTCACTTCTGGAGGACTCTTTGGAGCAAATTAGGTACGAAACTTATGTTTTCTACTACTTGCCATCCCTAGACTGATGGACAAATTGAAGTTGTTAACAGGTTTTTATCTACTTTACTTCATTCCATCATTAAAAAGAACATTAAAACTTGGGAAGATTGTTTGCCACATGTTGGGTTTGCTTATAACCATGTTATACATTCTACTACTAAGATGTCACCATTTTGAGGATGTTTATGGTTTTAACCCTATTACGCCTCTAGATTCTTTGCCTTTGCCACAGGAACAGGTGACAGACAGGGATGGTCAAAGCAAAGCCGATTATGTGAAAAAGTTACATCAACAGGTTAAGGAGAACCTGGAACGAAGGACTCAGCAGTACGAAAAGTATGCAAACAAAGGAAGGAAGCGAGTCACCTTCGATGTTGGAGATTGGGTTTGGTTTCATTTCCGAAAGGAATGATTTCCAGCCCAACGACGGTCTAAGCTGTTACCGCGAGGAGATGGTCCTTTTCAGGTGTTGGCGAAAGTGAATGACAATGCCTACAAGATAGACTTACCGGGAGAATATAATGTAAGTGGCACATTCAATGTTTCTGATTTAACCCCTTTTGACGATTCTGCAGATTTGAGGTCAAATCCTTTTCAAGAAGGGGGGGGATGATGTGAGCACATCATTTCAAGACAAGCAAGCTGATCCGAAGGTCTTACCATTAGGACCCATTACCCGTTCTAAGGCAAAGAAGTTCAGGGAAGCTCATTTTCTTACTTGTGCTACAATTCCTGATTCATTTGAGCAAGTTTATACCTTAGAACATAAGCTTTATAATGTGTTGCATGCTGATATGCGACATACTTAGGTAATACTACGTATTAGGTATGTTAAGTATGTATACAATATGCTAAGTATGTTAACATTATGATTATAGTGTGTTTATAAGTTTTAAATAAGAATACAAGGTTGTTTATGCATGTTTGTTGTGTTTTAGTTAAGGTACACTATAGGGCAGCAGCTCAAAGGCTTCATGCTAGCTCGGTTGAAGCTCACGATAGTGTACGCAACTCATCTTCAGCTTAGGGAAGAGTGGATAGCTCAACTCAGCTCACTTCACTCGTACCCAGCTCGTTTCAACTCAACTCAACTCTAGCTCCACTAGCTCAACTTCAGCTGACAAGTCTAGGAGTAGCTAAATAGTGTCTTACGTGTCGGGAAGTGTACCAGTGCACGTGTGGTAGCCCAGGTGGCGTCCAGTCATCCCAGCATCCACGTGGCAAAGTGACGCATGTGTGCCTAAGTGTGCAGCCGAAATTAGCCTCTTTCCTTTAAGCATGCGGCATGGTACAAGTGGATAAGAACAAGGGGTTTCCGTTTGAATTTTGAACATTTAACACATGTTAAATGTGTTAAATGTGGCGCCAATTCCCTTTTAACTTGTGGCTGATATGCAATCCACCCTTTTACAGACTTTGAAATAAAATTTACACTTGAGAGTTTTTCTCTTCTTTGGTTCTTTTTAGAACTTCCTGACACTCAAACTTGTTTGATTGTCAAACTTGATACTTCGAGTTCCTAGATTGCTATCTAGTGGGTCCAAGTCCTTCGACGTTAAACATATTCGATTCGGGTTTGTTCAGTAGATTGTTTGAGTTCTTTCGAATTTAACGTTCCATTGTTTAGAAAATTTCCAGCAACTTAAATCTCCATTTTTAAATCTTCAAGTTGCTGTCATGGACGTTTTATGAAGCCTTGATCATCACCGTTTGCGTTTCCTTACAAAACGCCCAATTTGTTTCTTTTCTTTCAATTTTCGTTTTGACTTTTGCTCCTTAATTTATCATGAAGTTTTCCATTAATTCCTTGTGTTTTTTCTTGTCATTCTTGTTGCAAGAACGTACTTACAACATTCCTAGATCCGAACATACGAAGAAAGTCTGTTTCGACATGCTACCTCGTATCAAGTTACTAAAACCACATATTTACGTATCATTTATGCATTTCATTATATGTTTGCATTTTATATTCATTCATATTCTATGTCTTTATGCATTTTGGTCCTTATACTATTTATATATGAAATATTACTTATGCAATTGGTGTTTTCTTTGTAGGACATGATAAACACAGCTGAAGAGACTAGTGGCCAGCTCCGTTTTAGCTCAAAGGCTTTCTATGAGCTCAAAACAGCTCATTGATGATTCGAGACCGTGTAAGCTATGTTTCAGCTCCAAAACACTCATATGGTTCAAGGGCAGCTCAAGGATACTAAAGGACCAGCTCACTTAGCTAGAGGAAGCTCCGTTTAGCTCAAAACACCACTCAACTTTAGCTAGCTAAATCAGCTAGCTAGCTCAGCTCGAACCAGCTCAACCTCAGCTCAATCAGCTCACCCTACAACTACCAGCTCGAGAGTGTGGACACTCCAAGGGTCACCTACCAGCCGAAACACCATGGAAGCTTCCATGCACCCATTTTGCCAAGGGAGGGAAAGCTTGGCGCCATTGTAGAGAGACACCAAGGGGTCGAAACATTGGCTATAGCTTATCAAGGCCTATTCATGCACTTATCAAGACTTTTTGGCCATTGTGAAGGGTACAAGCCCTTGCCGAAACATCCCTTGCCTTTGTACATACCTATTCAGCCACCCCTTCCCCTACTATAAATATGTAATCCATTTTGGCATTTGAACACAACACTTTGATCAATACAAATTATATTTATGAGATTATCTCTCATTCTTGTTCTTTTAAGAACTTCTTTGACTTATCAAATCATTTTATTGATTTGTGGCACCTCCTATTCCATTTCTGATACAATAGGTTGTTTAATATTTATTATTCTTCAGTCTAAGTCCTTCCTACCACCCTCAAAGCCTTATTCAAGTTCAGTTTTATGTTTCTTAACATAAGATCATCTTTTTGAGACTTTGAATACCATCCATCCTACTTCTTTCAACTTCCTTTCTTCACCATCTGAAACCGTCACCTTTCTCATTTCATCTTCACTTCCTTCATCCCTTTTGACATACAAACACTACCATCATTCCGCCACCTATCTCCTTTCATCCATTTCAACATATTTCCACAAGAAGACGATCGTACAACAAGGCTTACTTGCATTCTAAGGTCCGAACAATCAAAGCTTCTCTCAACAATGCCAATTGGAGAGTAGGAGCGTATCAATATTGCATATCGTTTGGACTCTCATGATTGCTTTCCAGGTGATGGAGTAGCGCAAACTTGGGTTTGGAAGCCTTCAATCAAGTTGTTGCAAGAACTAGGGGCTCTAGACTCAATCAAGAAGATTAGGAGCAGATCTGTTTCTTGAAAAATTCAGATAGTAGCTTTTAAACAAGGAGTATAAATTTGCGTATAAATTGTTAAAAGCACCTTTTAAACAAGGAGTATAAATTTCCTTAAAATATGGGTCATTATGATATAATTCCTTTATATTCTCAAATCCCAATATAGTAGCATGCATTTGAGTAATTAGGGTATACCTTCGAGATAGTGCATATGCTACTACATTATCCTTACCTTTCTTGTATTTGATGATATAAGGGAATGTTTCAATGAATTCCACCCAACGAGCATGTCTCTTGCTCAAATTACCTTGGCCGTTGAGCCACTTCAAGGATTCATGGTCGGTATGTATGACAAACTACTTTGGAAGAAGATAGTGTTGCCAAACTTCAAGTGCACGAACTAATGCAAGGAGCTCTTTATCATATGTTGAGTAGTTCAAATGTGCTCCTTTTAACTTCTCACTAAAGTAAGCGATTGGTTGTTTTTCCTGCAAAAGAACTGCACCTATGCCTATACCGGAGGCATCACATTCTAACTCGAAAGTGTTAGAGAAATCGGGAAGGCGAAGAATTGGGGCAGTACAAAGTTTACCTTTTAGGGTTTGGAAAGTTGTTTCTTGTGCCTCACCCCAATGGAAACCTACTGTTTTTTGATAATATCCGTCAATGGTGCGGCGATGGTAGAGAAATACTTGACAAAACGGAGGTAGAAGCTTGCTAGGCCATGGAAGGATCTCACCTCGGTTATGGAAGATGGTGTGGGCCATTCTTTAATTGCTCTGACCTTTTCATCATCAACATGGATACCCTGTGCACTTACTATAAAGCCTAGAAAATTAAGACTTGCACTACAAAACACGCACTTTTCCATGTTAGCATATAATCGTTCCCGTCGGAGAACTTTAAAGACTGATTTCACATGAAAGAGGTGTGAACCAAAGGAAGAAGAGTAGATAAGAATATCATCAAAATAAACAACAACAAACTTACCTCGAAATTCCCGTAAGATGTGGTTCATCAACCTCATGAACGTGCTAGGGGCATTGGTCAAACCAAAAGGCATGACTGTCCACTCATATAAACCGAACTTGGTCTTGAAAGCGGTTTTCCATTCATCTCCTTCATTCATCCGAATTTGATGATAACCACTCTTCAAGTCAATCTTGGTGAAGATGCATGCGTCGTAGAGTTCATCAAGCATGTCATCTAATCGTGGGATAGGATGTCGATATTTGATGGTGATTCGGTTTATTGGTCTACAATCTACACACATTCGATATGAACCATCTTTCTTTGGCGCCAAAAGCACTGGCATGGCACAAGGGCTTAAACTCTCACGAATGTAGCCTTTGTGGAGTAGTTCTTCCACTTGACTTTCTAACTCCTTGGTTTCTTCAGAATTGCATCTATATGCTGGTCTATTTGGGATAGAAGAACCCGGAATTAGGTCAATTTGATGTTCAATTCCTCTTAAGGGCGACAAACCATTGGGTGGATCACCTAAAACATCATTAAAGTCTTGCAAAAGAGAAACAAACAAACTAGGCAAACGGTCGTTATTGTCAGTGATAGAAATAAAATTTTCCCAAAATCGGACGAGAATGCAAGGTAGTTTAAGAAAAGGGGCTTGTCTCACTTCTTTTTCTCTCCCATAAATATTTTGAGATACTCTTTTTTTCTCATAGTGAGGATCACTCACCGCCCCTGGGCCTTTGTTCATTTGGCTTTTATTACTACTGGCCTCTTTCGTCGTTGCCTTTTGTTCCTTGTTTCCATCTTTTAGAATTTCCACCCCCTCACAAAACTTCTTCATTCGCATCTGGTCTTTGTACACCTCTTTTGGATCGAGTGGGGCCAAGGTATACTTCTTGCCATGGTATACAAAGGAATATTTATTTAATTTACCATGGTGAGTCACATCACGGTCATACTGCCAAGGTCTCCCTAAAAGCAAGTGAGATGCTTGCATAGGAATAACATCACACCAAACGTCATCACAATATTTTCCCATAGTAAAAGTGACTAATGCACATTTGGTTACCTTTAACTCTGATCCTTCATGAAGCCATTAGAGATAATATGGCTTTGGATGGCATTGACAAGGTAGGTCAATTGCATCAACTAGATAGCTGCTCACCACATTCGCACAACTTCCGCTATCAATGATGACAGAATAAAGTTTACCTTTTGATCAAACATCGTGTGTGGAAAATATTTGTTCTTTGCACTTTTGTATCGTCGATTGCATGGATATTAAGTGAACGTTGAATCACCAAGCTTCTAGGATCAGGTTCATCACTAGAGTAATTATTAGCGATGAATTCATTATCGGACAATTCTGAATCGGATGTGCATGTCCCATCTTCTCGAACAAGAAAAAGTCTTGTATTTGGGCAGTCCCTTTGATAGTGTCCATGTCCTTTGCACTTGAAGCATACAATATCCCGGGTTTTCTTAGTTGTTTGTGTATTTTCCGTCATCATGGGAATTTTGGCCTTGGTTTTTTCCAATGGCTTGGATGATTCAGGTTTCTGTTTTGTTCTACTAGAGTCGGCCATAGGATTAGAAGTATTAGAATTAGACAAGGGTTGAATGGTACCTCTATCATATGGATAACTCTTTTGGCGATATCGTTGTCTATCTTTGATGCGTTTTTCAATTGTCATGGCAAATTGGAATGCCTCTTCATGAGTGTCGTAGGTTTTGAGTTCAAGCACCTCAAGAATGTTGTCATTGAGTCCGACAATAAACCTAGTCAATGTATCTTCTTCGTCCTCTTGTATATCGCCTCTTTGCATCAAGGATTCCATCTCTTTGAGATATTCATCAACAGTTCTGTAGCCTTGTCTGATCTTTTGCAACTTTTGTTTGAGCTCTCGTCGATATAATGGGGGAACGAATTGTTCTCGCATGACTTCTTTAAGTTCTCCCCATGATGTTATCTTGGCTTCTCCTTTGAGACGCCGATTTCGGACCAATTGGGACCACCAAATGGATGCATATTCAGTGAATTCGAGAGTCAACAATGGGACTTGATCCTCTTCGGGACATTGATAATACTCGAACAAAAGATCAACTCGATTTTCCCAGTCACAATAAGCATCAGGGTCATACCTTCCTTGAAAAGTTGGCACAATGATCTTTGGTTTCGCCAAGGAGTTTTGTGCTCGTTTTGGTTCTGTGCGAGGGTTGTGCCTATGTAGGGGATTTTGGCGTCTATTCTGAATGTTAAAAAGAGGTGGACGCTTAGGCTCTTCTGTTTCATCTTCAACCTCATTGGTTTCGATTCCTCCAATGGTTTGAGTTATTGCGGTCGCGACTATATCGGTGTGATCAAGCTTGGTTGCCAATGAGGTTACAGTCCGTGTAAGTTTATTTAGAGTATCCGCAACCTCTTGAAGAGTCACCTTGTGTGGTTTTGTCGTCGTCACTAGTTTGTGACATCCTGAAAACACTCAAATTTAAAAAGGTGAAAAAAAGAAAGAAAAGCTATAAATCTCACTAAACACTCCAAGAAAGAAATACTTAACGAGGCAAGTAAGCCAATCTTGTGCTCTTTAAAGATCTTCCTGCCACAAGACAAACACGTCACAATCGGAGTTTAATCCTAACAATGATTCTTAATTGTACTAGGAGTCCAAGGAAAGGCTTGACACCAATTGAAATATAGTCGCAAGAAGGAAGAATTACAATGCAACTTGTTTAATCCTACTCACACCAGAATAGAGAAGGTATTAATGGCGTAAGAGAAGAAAGAAAAGCAAAACAAACGAACTTAAATAACTAAAGAGTAGAAAAGAAAAAACTAGAAAGAAATCCAAAGTTGAACCCACTTCAATGTGATGCTTGCAGCGATGGATGATGTTGATCTTGATGATTCTTGATGGTAGTTGGCGGCTAGGTATGATCTTTCTCACTTTTCTTCAGTTTCAGTTTTTGTTTTTTCTTTTCTTTTCTCTTTTTTTTTTGCTTTTTTTGTTTTATCAGATAAATAAACTAAAAAGAATGAAAATTGATAGAAAGAAACTAAACTAGGGTGAAAATAGAGGAAAAGAACCTAATTCTGCTCAATTTTGATCCACTTTGTTCGAGGTGTTCCCGATGTCAAAAAAATCTGAAATTTTATGTGGAGACTCCTCCAATGGTGTAGATCTGATCTGGAAATTTTCAGCTCAAAATTCGTTTGTTTGAATTTTGCGAATTTTCCCCTTTTATTCGATTTTTTCACCCAAAACGCCAAAATTATTGCCAAGAATCGTCCCAAATTTGATACCAAATGATGGAGTAGCGTAAACTTGGGTTTGGAAGCCTTCAATCAAGTTGTTGCAAGAACTAGGGGCTCTAGACTCAATCAAGAAGATTAGGAGCAGATCTGAAAATTCAAGAGAAAAGAGAAGGGCTTTTCTTGAAAAATTCAGATTCAAGGCTGGAAAATTAAAGAAACGAAAATAAGAAAGAAGATTAAGGATTAAATAATAAGAATTAAAACAAAAAGATTGAAAAAGATTGAAAGAGAAGTAGATAAAACAAATCTGAAAATTCAGCTTTGTTTATGGCTATGGAGATGGCATGAAGTTGAAGATGGAGATGGCTTGATGGATTTGTGATGGTTTTGTCCTCGGCACCCTCTTAGACGCAATTACCTAAGCAAGCAACCTCAAGCGGCTCTAACCCACCCTCCTAGACGTGATTAGCTAGGCAAGCAGGAGTGTGAAGATGATCTCCCTCACAAGAACTCGTCGGACTTATGTTGAAGAAGACTTCGAAGGCACAAGTAATCAGCACTTGCAAAAGCAAACTCACTAAATATTTTATTAATCCAAGAAAATCTGAATTACAATGGTGGAGGCGTCATTCTTTTATAGACGAAGGATAGCCAAAGTAATTTAACTTCTACTAAAACAAGGAAATACTAATTTAATTAAAAAATAAAATATAAACAACCTACAAACTCCTTGTACTTGGCCAGCAAGGAATAAGGTGATAAGGCAAGTGATAAGCTGATATGTGCTGATTTCTTGGGCTGCAAATAAGCTTGGTTGCTTGGGCGGCAAGTAATGGCTTGTTAGGGGCTGGTTGTTTGGGCAGCAAGTAATGGGTTGTTAAGGCTTCTTTTTGGACGAAAACTTGAAGGGATTTGGGCTTATTTGGCTGGCAAGTACTTTGGTTTTGGGTAGGAAGCATGTATGGGCTGTTTTAATGCAAACTAGGCCTAAATAACACTTGTAAATCCTAACTTGGGCTAAAAATAAAAGTCTGACCCAACCCTTTCATAATAAGTAGTATTGGGCTAAATACAATAAAATGGATAATTAATGGACATCTAAAGGCTCATGGATATCTATCTCCAAAGGTGCAGCAAGTTGGGTTTTTGTTACCCAATTATGCTCGAAGGATTTTAAGTGTGGGCTTCCTTCAATAAATTCTTCTTTCTTCATGGCAGCTTGTAATCCTTTGCTCACAAATCCTTGAACGGTTGAATTCAGCTAACTCTTGATCATCTCGGACTTGGCTCGAGTTATTGGGCCAAGTGGAAAAGTAAGTCCATCTCGTCCTTGGAATTGCCTTGTGGTACATGTATCACCAGGTTTTAAGGGTTTGTTTCTTTCACTTCTTTTGCTCTTAAGATTTCATTTAAGTTCTTTTGTTTGCCTTCTTTTTTTCTCGTTTACATTATCTAACACCTTTTCATTTTCTTATGTTAGTAAGATTCTAATAGTTGTATGATGATACATTCACGGGACAAGCCCAAGTCAACGATGGACTCACATTCTCTCTTGGACCAACCACACGAACCAAGTTCAAGATCCTTAAGGATAAACTATACACCACCATGGAAGGAATGCTGACCAAAGGCTTACAATATTTCACGCAAGAGCAAGAATTATGGGAAAACACTCACTCTCCAAGTTTGAAGAATTGGGTCACACAAACCCATGTTGAGGAAGCACACACCCAAAAATGCAAGGACAAGTTCTTAACCATATTTGAAGTCCATTAAAATTGGGTTTTAATTGTAATTTTAGACCCAAACCTGAATTATAAAGCTTGAGTCTAATTAGTTAATTTCCAGCCCAAATCAGACTCATTTAAGTTTAGGCCTTGTCGTTCCCTTTAAAATAGCACAAATCAACCTCATATTCAAGCTACAGCCCTAATAAGTCATCCCCCTTATCAGCCATGGAAGAGTGCCGCCCAAGACTCCCTGAGGGAGAATTCCCATTCAGCAAGTAATTACATTATTTTATTAGTTTCAGGTTATTTTATTATTTCTTTTAGTATTATTTTATTAGAAAGAGAGTTTTATTTTATTTAGGAATTTCTTTTAGTTTAGTCATCATTCCCCTATAAAAGGATGAAATCTTCTTTCTAAATCAGATTTGAGTTATTAAATAAAGAGGTTATTCTTTTGAGTACATGTTTGCAAGTGTCGGGGAACTTGTGCCTTCGAAGCTTTCTTCAATGATGTGTGCACGTTTCTACTCACATTCACTATGCTTCCATCTTGTTTATCAAGCATGAAAGAAGAGGGAGTTCTTCCTCACTTCATTATCTATTTACTTATTTATGCATTATATAATATGCTTGGATTATCATATATTATCATTCATTTGTATATCATATGATATTTATACATTACATAAACCACATCTTTACCTTAATTTCAGCTCATTAGTTCATTTTAGCTTATTTTACTTAAATACATTTTAACTTATGTTATTTTATTTAGTTTTCTTTGTAGGACATGTTAGACACAACTCAAGGGACTAGTGGCCAGCTCAATTTAGCTCAAAGGCTTCCTATGAGCTCAAAACAGCTCATTGTTGATTCGAGATCTTGCAAGCTTTATTTCATCTCCAAAACACTCATATGGTTCAAGGGCAGCTCAAGGAGACTAATGAATCAGCTCACTTAGCTAGAGGGAGCTCTGTTCAGCTCAAATCATCACTCAACTTTAGCTAGCTAAATCAGCTAGCTAGCTCAGCTCGAACCAGCTCAATCAGCTCACCCTACAACTACTATCTCAAGTGTGTGGACACCCCAATGGTCACCTACCAGCCGAATCATCATGGAAGCTTCCAAGCACCCATTCGGCCAAGGGAGGGAAAGCATGGCGCCAATGTGGAGAGGCACCAAGGACCGAAGCATCACCGATAGCTTATCAACCCCTCTTCAAGGCTTATCACACTATTTCGGCCACAATGAAGGATTGTAACCCATGCCAAATCATCCCCACCCACTTGTACATGCCCATTCAACATTCCCCTTAGAAAACTATAAATAGGAATGCCATTTTCATTTGTAAGACACGCCTTTGATATCAATATATTTCTTTTGTGAGTTTATCTCTCATTCTTGTTCTTTTAATAACTTCTTGACTTATCAAATCATTTTATTGATTTGTGTCGTCTCTCTTATTTCACCTTGATACTTTAGGTTGTTGAACATATATTGTTCTTCAATCGAAGTACTTCCTACCACCCTCAAAGCCTTATTCAAGTTCAGGTTTATGCTTCTTGGCATAAGTTCATCTTTTTGAGACTTTGAATACTATCCATCTTATTTCTTTCATCATCCTTCCTTCACCATCCAAAAAAACCATCTTCCTACATATCCATCCTCATTTCCTTCATCCCTTTTACCATACAAACACTACCATCCTTCCGCATCCTACCCTATCTAGACCAATTATATTCCTTTTCATTAAGAAGATGATCGTGCAACAAAGCTTACTTGCATTCTAAGGACCGGGCAATCAAAGCATCTCTCAACAATTCCAATTGGAGAGTTGGAGCGTATCATTTGGTAATCAAAGCAAAGGAAGAATCAAGTAAGCCCTATCTTTTGTTATTTCAATTCTAATTTTTTTTAAAAAAAGAGAGAGAGCATGTAGAGCGTCTGGGTGTTCTCTATTTGTGAGCGCAAGTGCACACTCTGCCAAGTTATAGTATAAAAGATATCATCTCCACAGGGATTGAAATAGCTCCTATGAATGGTTTCCTGCACAAAGATTTAGTAAATGCACCATTAAATCTCAAGATGTGGAAATATAAAAACACAAGTAAAGATAAAGATTGGGCGATAAGCTGGCTAAGACAAGTGCATCTTAGTATCTTGTGGACTGCATTGTAAGGCTTTGAGTATGCTTTGCGCTGTCATGAATTGCTGCCTCAGTAGGTACGGCATGTGGCAAACTACGACCCTGTCATGCTGCCGCAACAGGTTAATGCCTCTGCAGGGGTATGTACTGTCACGCTGGTGGAACGAAAAGAGGTCCTAGCGGCTAGTATGGCAGACATTCCAAGTTCGGCAGGATAGTCGACAGCGATCCCTCCTATTTCTATGTTAGGATGCTCGAGATTGCTTAACTTGAGTATCCCCGCCTATCACGCGGTGAATACTATGGCACCAAATTAATCAACTCGGTTAGTAATCCCTTTTAACCGCTAAAACTTGTAGACTAGTGTGGAACCAAGTTAGTCACACCTCCCGTTGTGACTGTGCTTAACCCTTTCGTGCCCGACAAATGGATTTTCTCTTCAAACGACTGGTGTAGAAAGATTGAAGGAGCAAAGAACACAGATTAAGCAAACTCAGAACTTTATTGAAAACAACTCAAAACTATACAATCGTTTCCTCAAATTACTTTACATAGACGCGCCTAAACCCTAAAAGAGTTGGGCCGCGACCCCCAACACTTCAGCCTATCTAGTTATCCCCCATCTATCCTCTCGTTCTCACCAATGTACGATATGCTATCCGAGATATGACATGCGAGATACCCCTATACCCTTACATACATCAAGTATATATAGGGCTAATGACCTAAGTTTGAGTCCTCCTTAAAGTAGAAGTTCTAAAAGTATATTTACGTTTATTAAAAACTCTTTTATGACTTAAATATGGACTCTTTGGACGTTGCCTTCTTCCGCAAGTAAGGATAAGTGCTCCTACTTATCGGTCTTGAATTAGCTCTATCGGCCGCTACAGGCTTCAGAAAAATGCGAGACTGGGCTCATTGGGCTTAGAAAATTGCCCTCTTGAAATCGAGGCCCATCTTGGCTAAGTCAGTGTAAGTCCTACCCGGGCGGTAATTGGCGACAATGCTGCTTCGACAACGTCCTTGGCGGCATCTTTGAGCTGCTTCAGTACAGCTCCTTTGGTTCCAACTTTCTTGCCTTGTCCTCTCCTCTCCTAACTATAGCACCTGAAAACATAAACTAAACTAATACAATAACTTTTCTTCACTCATCATAAGATATTCAATATAAGCATGATAAAAGAGAAGATGTTGTTATAATGCATGCAATGCACCTAAATATGCCTAAATGTGCTCAAGAACTGCAATAATAAGGGCAGGAATGTGTACAAAATATAGAACTCATGGGCACTCTACAGAGCAAAAAAGAAAAGAAAAAGAAATTCAGATTGTTCCTTACTACAAATACAAGGAATCTGAATTAGATCAAAAAAGAAAAGAAAATCAGAATTTCAAAAGGGTGAAGATTGAAGTAAAAACATCCAAGCAACCAACTCAGAGAAGTTCCTCAAGTTTGATTGCTCACTACCAGTTTGTAAGTCAAGTTTTGTGGTAACAATTATGTTTTCTTCATTTATTTTCATTTCTTTCTTTCAACTTATCTTTTCTTACATTTTAGTCCCTAAACTTTTCTTTCTTCTTTTAAACTCCTTCATTCTTTCAATTTCCCAAAACCAACCCTTGTTTTGTAGACCAAACGCCATAATATCATAAAATATTTGACAGGTTTTAGTTAGTTCTTTCAAGAACATGATTTGAGAGATTCGAGAGGAAAAAGACAAAGAGAGTGGTGAGCACAGAAGGGGAAGTAAAAGCCAGAATTCCCAGAGTGTAAACACGAGTGAAATTGAGTGGCATCTTTCTTTTTCCTTGGAGTGACCGTGAGATCTTTTGTTTGTGTGTGTTTGGTGAGGTCCTTTTATACATTTCTTTCATCCTTCTTTTACTAACCATGTCATAGGATTCCTTTAACAATCCATTAACCCAAGACGTGCCGAATGATCTACAATGTTCAAACATCTTTCAAACACGTTGCCATGTTCAAGGCAATGTGTGTTCCATTGTCATAGATGGTGGGAGTTGTACCAATATTGCCAGCACTTTGATGGTCAAGAAACTTGGTTTGACAACAATGAAGCATCTAAGTCCATACAAGATTCAATGGTTTAATGTTGATGATGAGATCGAAATCATCGAGCAAGTTATCATTCCATTTTTCCATTGGAAGATACAAGGATGAAGCAATTTGTGATGTGGCACCCATGCATACTAGCCATCTACTTCTTGAACGACCGTGGAAATACGATCGACGAGCAATTTATGATGGATTCACCAATTGATATTCCTTTTCTTTTCAAGGCAGAAAGATTACATTGGTACCTCTTACACCAAGCCAAGTGAATGAAGACCAAATTGTCTTGAGAAAGAGCTTTGAAGCCATAAAGGAAAGTTCGAATGAAGAAAAGCATTTTGAGGTTGAACAGAATGTTGGAGTTAAAATGAGAGAGTGGATGAGAGAAATGCTGGAGTTAAAAATGAACATGTTCAAAAAGAAGAGTGAGAGAAATGAATATGGAGAAGAAAAGGAGAGTGAGGAGAAAGTTTTATCTAACCAAAGGCATACCTTTTCATATTGATGAATCAAGGAACATGACTTTTGAAGAACCAATTGGCTTGACCTTTAGTGATCCACAAGACATGCCCCTTGGCGTTCCAAAGGATATGCCACTTGAAGTTCAAAAGGATTTGTTATTTAAAGATCCAAGAGTTGTGTTTGTTGACATCCCATGTGCAATGCCAATCTTAAAGAAGATTCAGCAACCAACTCCCATTAAACATCCACCATGATTTGCTTTGTCCATTCATCTTGTTATTAATTTTTCATTTACTATGGTTTATTTTGCAGCCAATTGTTTCATCTACGTGGCATTATAATATCAACTTTTGATGACAAGTTTCATTGTTGTTTTAAATGGTATGTGATACATGCATGGGAGGGCTAAAGCAATGCATATTGGACAAGAAGCTGAATCTGTTTGTGAAGTTTGGAAAGTCAGCCAACTTGAGAGGACATTTCGAATGGGATCCTGACATTTCTGGGCAGAGTTGTATTCTAACAAATTGATCGGAATTCAGTTACCTTTCCAACGCATCTTGAAACGTATCAATCGGACATCGGGAATTCAAGACATGCTCATTTTACTGAAGACTACGCATGCAGAAAACTGGACACGAGATTATTACGGGATTTTGTAAAATTCAGCCCAAAAGCTATTATATAAGGCTTTTGGACGAATTAGACTTACACCAACTTAATTATTAACATTTAAATTATATTTTTAGGGTTTTATATACTTTAGAAACCAGCCACCCTTCTCCCAAGCAACTCTTATCAACTTATCACTTGCAGTTATCAGCTTATCACTTGCAGCCCAAGCACAAGGAGTATAAAGGTTGTTTTTCTTTTATTTTTTAATTAAATTAGGGTTTCCTTGTTTTAGTAGAAGTTAGATTACTTTGGCTATCCTTCACCTATAAAAGGATGAAGCCTCCACCATTGTAATTTAGATTATTGAGATTTTCTTTGATTAATGAAATATTTAGTGAGTTCGTTTTTGCAAGTTCTGATTACTTGTGATACATGCATGGGAAGTCTAAAGCAATGCATATTGGACAATAAGCTAAATCTATTTGTGAAGTCTGGAAAGTCAGCCAACTTGCGACGACTTTTTGAATGGGATCCTGACATTTCTGGACTGAGTTGTCTTCTAATAAATTGACCGAAATTTAGTTACCTTTCCAATGCATCTTGAAACACATCAATCGGACATCGGGAACTCAAGATATGCTCATTTTACTGAAGACTGCGCATGCAGAAAACTGAATACGGGATTAGTACGGGATTTTGTAAAATTCAGCCCAAGAGCTACTATATAAGGCTTTTGGACGAATTAGAGTTAGCCCAACTTAATTATTAACATTTAAATTATGTTTTTAGGGTTTTATATACTTTAGGAACCAGCCACCCTTCTCCCAAGCAACTCTTATCAACTTATCACTTGCACTTATCAGCTTATCACTTGCAGCCCAAGCACAAGTAGTTTAAAGGCTGTTTTTCTTTTATTTTTTTAATTAAATTAGGGTTTCCTTGTTTTAGTAGAAGTTAGATTACTTTAGCTATCCTTCACCTATAAAAGGATGAAGCCTCCACCATTGTAATTCAGATTATTCAGATTTTCTTGGATTAATAAAATATTTAGTGAGTTTGTTTTTGCAAGTGCTGATTACTTGTGCCTTCGAAGTCTTCTTCAACATAAGTCCAACGAGTTCTTGTGAGGGAGATCATCTTCACACTCCTGCTTGCCTAGCTAATCACGTCTAGGAGGGTGGGTTAGAGCCGCTTGAGGTTGCTTGCTTAGGTAATTGCGTCTAAGAGGGTGCCGAGGACAAAACCATCACAAATCCATCAAGCCATCTCCATCTTCAACTTCATGCCATCTCCATAGCCATAAACAAAGCTGGATTTTCAGATTTGTTTTATCTACTTCTCTTTCAATCTTTTTCAATCTTTTTATTTTAATTCTTATTATTTAATCCTTAATCTTCTTTCTTATCTTCGTTTCTTTAATTTTCCAGCCTTGAATCTGAATTTTTCAAGAAAAGCCCTTCTCTTTTCTCTTGAATTTTCAGATCTACTCCTAATCTTCTTGATTGAGTCTAGAGCCCCTAGTTCTTGCAACAACTTGATTGAAGGCTTCGAAGCCCAAGTTTGCGCTACTCTATCAACTTGTGCCTTATAAGTCTTCTTCAATATAAGTTCGACGAGTTCTTGTGAGGAAGATCATCTTCACACTCTTGCTTGCCTAGGTAATTGCGTCTAGGAGGGTGGGTTAGAGCCGCTTGAGGTTGCTTGCTTAGATAATTGCGTCTAAGAGGGTGCCGAGGACAAAACAACAACAACAAATCGCAAGCCATCTTCATCTTCAATCTTCACGCCATCTCCTATAATTCCATAAACAAAGCTGGAAATTTTAGATTTTTTTTACCTATTCTTCTCTTCATCTTTTTTAATCTTTTTCGTTATATTCTTATTATTCATCTTCTAGTCTTCCTTATTGTCTTCTTTTCTTTAAATTTCCAGCATTGAATCTGAAATTTTCAAGAAAGCCCTTCTCTTTTCTATTTAATTTTCAGATTTGCCCATAGCTTTCTTGATTGAGTCTAGAGCTCTTAGTTCTTGCAACAACTTGATTGAAGGCTTCCAAATCCAAGTTTGTGCTACTCTATCATTTGGTATCAGATTTGGGACAATTCTTGGCAAGAATTTTGATGTTTTGGGTGAAAAATTCGAACAAAAGAGGAAAATTCGCAAAAATCAAACGAAGGAATTTTGAGCTGAAAATTTCCAGATCACACTATTGTCGAAGTCACAACAAAAAATTTCAGAATTTTTTGACTTTGAGAATACCTCGAACAAAGTGGATCAAGTTGCTGCAAATTTCAGGGTTTTTTTCGGGTTTTCTTATCTTCTTTCATTCTTAACAACTTGTTTTTCATTTGTATTACCTTTTTATTGTATTCTATACATTATCTAACACTTTCTTGCTTCTTGTGTTAGTAGGAAATTAAAAGTTGCATACTTTTATTTCTCCTTGCAACTAATTCAATTGATGTCAAACTTTTCTTTGGATTCTTAAAGCCTTTAGGATTCATTGTTAGGATTGAACTCCGATTATACCTTTTTTGAACTTGTGGCAGGAAGGTCTTTAAAGAGCACAAGGTCAACTTATTTGCCTCACTAAGTATTTCTTTCTTGGAGTGTTTAGTGAGATTCCTAGTTTTCTTTCTTTTGTTTTTCACCTTTGTAAATTTGAGTGTTCCAGGATGTTTCACAAAGACAAGCCTCGTGCAAAACAACATGATACTTTGGGTTCTACTTATCGAGGAAAGCCTTCCTTGACCAAACTGAAGTATTCGTTCAATTTTTGTGAAGAAAGGCGAATTGAACCAAGGTGAACCGCACACACTTTGGCCATCCCAAATTTCAAAATACCTTCTTTTCAAGGAAGGTATGATCCTGATAGTTATTGTGATTGGGAAAATAGGGTTGATTTATTGTTTGATTGTTACAGATATCTGAGGAAGATCAAGCTCCATTAGTGGCCCTAAAGTTCGAGGAATATGCAGTACTGTGGTGGCGTTTATTACAACGAGATATGCGTCTCAAAGGTGAAGCCAAAATAAGAAAATGGGCTGAACTAAAAAAGTCATGAGAGAGCGATTCGTTCCCAAACATTACCAACAACAAGAATTCAAGACTTGTCGGAAGAAATACTCCTCTTTTGATAAAGGTACATCTCAACCTTCATCTTTTCACAGCCCTACTAATGCACTATTTGACTCTAGTAGTACGACGCCGAAGGAAGAAGAATCATCGCTATTCCAAAAGGATAATGAACAACCATCGGTGAGTCATGTCGAAGAAGACCGAGGAAAGCAAGATGTCGAAGAAATTTGTTATCCTCGAGAACATGGGGCAGATGTCACTACTGAGAGTTTAACCATACCCAATAATGAGAAAATACTTTCAGAAGATGACGTTTCGGAAGAAGAAACACTTGAACCCATAAATCAAGACAATCTTTCATGCTTAGTAGTTAGTTCTCTTGATTCATCAACAACCTCCCAAGAAAGTAAGTATGATTCTAACCCTTTATTTGATTCTCGTCCTATCATTATGTTAGAAACACTTCCTCCTCTACAGAAATTGTATTTCGATGATATTATTTGTGAGAGGAATTGGGTATGTGAGCTATCTTATTTGAAAAAGACCGAGAGTCAAGAGGCCGGGAGCAATAAAAGTCAAATTAATGGCCCAATTTTGGTGAGTGAAAAGAAACATGAGGTAAAAGTCGAACAATGTCCAAATGAAAAAGTCGAGAAAAAGATAAAGAGAGATTATTTTTTACTTAACCATAACATCATTGTTTCGAGTGGCTTTGAGTTCTTTTTTTAGGATTTTGTTGAACCATTGAGAGGAGCTCAATTGGATCACTCCACCTATGACAAAGATTTCGTTTCGATTGCCATTGTTAAACGTCCCTCTTTTACTATTTTTGATTCGAGGACGAATCCTTTTGAGGAGAGGGGGAATGATACATGCATGGGAGGGCTAAAGCAATTCATATTGGACAAGAAGCTAAATCTGTTTGTGAAGTTTGGAAAGTCAGCCAACTTGAAACGACATTTCGAATGAGATCCTGGCATTTCTTGGAAGAGTTGTCTTCTAACAAATTGACCGGAATTCAGTTACCTTTCCAACACATCTTGAAACGTATCAATCGGACATCGGGAACTCAAGATATTCTCATTTTACTGAAGACTACGCATGCAGAAAACTGGACACGGGATTATTACGGGATTTTGTAAAATTCAGCCCAAAAGCTATTATATAAGGCTTTTGGACGAATTAGACTTAGCCCAACTTAATTATTAACATTTAAATTATATTTTTAGGGTTTTATATACTTTAGAACCAGCCACTGATGTGTGCACGTTCACCAGCAAGTTTTGCACACTTTCATGTTGTGTTTTAAACATGAAAGACACGGGAGTTTTCTTTACTTCTCTCATATTACTTACTTTTTCTACACTCATTTCTGGTTATTTAGATTCATGTTATCACACCATACTCTGTATATGTTTTGCATACTTTATTTTCATGACCTTAGCATGTTATATGTGATACTCATACTTAAGCTTAAAACCATATCTTTACTTAGCAAATGTTTGCATCATTTAAAACTTTACTTTATACTTATGCATTATAGTCCCTATACTATTTAAATGAGACACTACTTATATAATTCATTGTTTTCTTAATAGGTTATATTAACACAGCTCAAGAGAGTGTGCTACAGCTCGGTTCCAGTTCAAAGTGTTAGAATCAGTTCAAAACGTTGTTTGGCCGTTTCAAGACTCTACAAGCTGCCAAATGGTTCGAGGACACTTATGAAGTCTTAAAAGAGCTCAAGGATACTAAAGGACCAGTTCACTCAGCTCAAAACAGCTTCAAAGAGCTCAAATAGCAAAAGGGTGATTTCTGAGCAAAGGAGGATTCGTTTCAGCTCCAAAACACACCAGTAGCTAGAGGAAAACTTAAAAGCACTTCAAGACTAGCTCACTCAGCTAAAGGAAGCTCGGATCAGCTCAAATCAGCTACTCATCTTTAGCTAGCTAAGTTAGGTAGCTAGCTCAGCTCAAGTCAGCTCAAGCCTAGCTCGTCCAGCTCATCTGACTACTACCAGCTCCTTCAGTGGACCAGCTAGTCCAGCTCAGCTCCAGCTCAAATCATTCCCTCTCCCCTACACACCATTTCGGCCACCCCCTTTCATTTACTATAAATATGTAATGCATTTTCATTTGAAAACACACCATTCAGATTATAAAAATTATTTTGTGATGTTTTCTCTCATCCTTGTTCTTTTTAGAACTTCTTGACTTATCAAATCTTTATTGATTTATGGCGTCTTCCTTTTCTTTCCATCTTGATACTTTAGATTGTTAAACATCCATTGTTCTCAGTCTAAGTCCTTTTAAGACCCTCAAGGCCTCATCCAAGTTAGGGTATATGCTCCTTAGCATATGTTCATCTTTTTGAGCCTTTGAATACTACCAACATCATTTCTCTTCACCATCTTCCATACACCATCCGAAACCATCTTCCTACTTATCTATCTTCCTTTCCTTACACCCTTTTGACATACAAACACTACCATCCTTCCGCAACCTATCTCCTTTCATCCATTTCAACATATTTTCACAAGAAAACATTCGTGATAGAAGGCTTGCTTGCATTCAAAGGTCCGGGCAATCAAAGCTTCTCTCTACAACATCAATTGGAGAGTTGGAGCATATTATGTGGTATCAGAGCAAAAAGGAAGAATCAAGTAAGCCCTATATCTTCTTATTTAAATTATGGTAAAAAACAAAAAAAAGAGAAATTTCAGATTGTTCCAAACACAAGGAATCTGAAGTAGATCAAAAAAAAGAAAAAAAGAAAAGAAAATCAGAATTTCAAAAGGGTGAAGATTGAAGTACAAACGTCCAAGCAACCAACTCCGAGAAGTTTCTCAAGTTTGATTGCTCACGACCAGTTTGTAAGTCAAGTTTTGTGGTAACGTTTCTGTTTTCTTCATTTCTATCCTTTATTTTTTTTTCTTACATTTCAGTCCCTAAACTTTTTCCTTTTCATTTTAAACTCTTTCTTTCTTTCTATTTCCAACCCTAATCATTGTTTTGCAGCCCAAACGCCATATTATCAATAAAAGTTTTGACAGGGGTACGTTGCTTCATAAACAACGATCCTTGTTCGTAAACGGATCTAGGATCGTAGCAAACATTTCTCTGCAATAAAACACAAGAATGGACGTTTTTAGATAGTTAAAATAAAAAAAAGAAGAAAAAAAACAAACAAAAAAGGATAGAATAAAGGTGTAGGAATTTCTGGACAGATTTGGACTCGAACAAGATGAAGGCTTCAACGGGATTTCATGGCTGTTATGGAGACCAAAATATGGCAGAAACGTTGCTGAAAAATCAGTGAAAGTTTGGCAACGTTAAACTCGAAAGAACTCGAACAATCTACTGAACGAACCCGAATCGAATCTGTCTAACGTCAAAGAAGGAAAGCTCGAAAGAACCTGCACAATCTACTGAGCAAACCCGAATCGAATATGCTTCTCATCGGAGGACTTGGACCCACTAGATAGCGATCTAGGAACCTGAAGTATCAAGTAAAATTTGATACAACAAAACTCAGTTTGAAATGTCAAAAGATAGTTCTAAAAAGAACCGAACAAGAGAAACTCTCTCAAAAAATTTATTTCCAAAATGTCTAACCCTTTACATGGATGTGTCGGCTATATTTATATTACAAAGGTGGTTGCCTAAACTAACATTGTGTGGCTGACATTCGGCCATTAAAAATTAAAAATTCAAAATGTAAACTAACTAAGGCGGCAATGCATTTCCAACCATGCATTTGAATTGTGCACATGGGAATTGTGCAGTTCTTCGAGATAAGCTTCAGCCGGCCATTTGAATTGTGCGCCATTTGGATATAAGTCACATGTAAAATGTGCCGCTCATTTGAAGTTTGAATTTCAAAAGGAACAGCTGCGTATTGTTTGAGAAATGTGATGATCTCTCGGCTGCATGCTTCAATTGTTTCTCAAGAAACCCACGTGCTCTTTTTTTAAGTGAATTCCACACTCCAAATATAGTGCTACGCATGGTCTGCTTTTGTTCTCATCCAATTCTGCCCACATGTCAATTTATGCATGAAGAAATTTCAATTCCAGCGCATGCTTTAATTTGAAATCCACAATCCTCCAAAATGCAGCACATGTAATATTCGGCTGCATGTGCTATGTTTTTTTTTGGAATTTAAATTTCCACAAAGCCGCACATGTGAAGAGGGCATCTCACGAACATGCAACTACTAGCTGAAAATGTGATGAGCTGAAAGTGAGCTGCATACACTCTGGTGAGCTGGAGATGAGCTGCATACACTCTGGTGAGCTGAAGTTGAGCTGCCTATGCTCACTTGAGCTAGTGTTCTCCTACGTACCTATCACAAAACAATGAAACTCCTATCAAAGTTTTGTAAACTTATTCAATAAAACTTAAACAAATATAAAAACATTATAAGGCATATCAAACTTATTCAAAACACACCAAAACATACTATATGCATAGTAAACACACTAATAAAAATAATATAGCATAGAAAATGTTACACATCAGTATATAACAAATGAAAAAGCAAACTTCCCTGAAAGTTTGAAGTTGCATTCGTTGGGTGGCATAAACGTGCTCACATCATCCCCCCTTCTTTAATGCGATTTGTCCCCAAATCGACCCTTATTACAAAAGGGAACAATTTCGACTTTTGCTTGGCAGGGAACTTCCTCAGTCGTCTTGCTCGGCACATATGCCATCCTCTCGAATCAAGTTCTATTACAAAGAACACAAATGGAAATGCCTTCTTTCTTGTACCTTTCTGAATAATGCTCAACATAAAGTCAGACAATGCTCATCGTGCATCCTTAAACCTGAAAAAAATGACATACAAAGGCAACTCCAAAGAACAACAAGAAACTCGACGATCATCCAGAATCACAGCACAAGGTTGTTCACAATCCAATGTACAACCAAAGAAATCAGCATATAAAAATGAAAAATCAATAGTACAATGGAAAGGAACGTCAAACCGTGGTAAAGAAGGTTGCTGAATTTCTGGAAAGAATTTAAATGCACTAGACATACCAACAGTAGCAACCTTGGGAACTTCACATGGCATCACCTTCTTATCCTGCAATTCAAAAGAAGAAGTAGAAGAAAATGTCGAATCAGATAATACTTGTGAATTTGCTTTCTTCTTTTCACATTCATTCTTCTCTTTGTTGGCCTTCCAAGTTGCGGTACTCGCTTTCAAACGAACTTCGTCTTCATATACTTCACTTGGAGTCATAGGTGCCAAAATTACCTTTTTTCCCTCATGAGTAAAAGAGTATCGATTGGTGTAGCAATCGTGCAAAACTCTCTTATCATACTGTCACGGTCTTCCTAACAACAAATGACAAGTATCCATAGAACAAACATCACAAGTTACCTCATCCTTGTATTTTCCAATGAAAAATGGTATAACAACTTGTTCGATAACTTTGATTTCAACACCATCATTCAACCATTGTAACTTGTACGGATTGGGATGCGTGGTCGTCTTCAGTCCTAACTTGTCAACCATGAGAATACTAGCAACGTTAGCACAACTACCACTATCAATAATCACAATACATAGATTGTCGTTCACGTTGCATCTCGTATGGAAGAGGCTGTTTTGTTGCGGTTCATCCTGTGATGGTTGATCATTCAGACTTCTCTTGTCAATAAGTGCTTCATCGGTAGCCAATGTATGTACATTGTCATCATTTATCTCTTCATGGACAGAATGAGAACCACACCCATCAAGTCTATCCATTCGAGAATGTATAGGCTTCAATGCATTAGCAATTACTCGTTGCATCATGCGCTCCAAGGCTTGCATCTGGAGATTTGACGGTTGTTCGCCCGAATTATCATCAGAACCTGCCAGGTTGAAAAACCAAAACAACAAACAAAAACACAATATATATATATATATATATATATATATATATATATATGTTAGTGAAATAAATAATAAAAAAATGGACCTCACTGCACACAAAACAAAATCTCACAGATCGCTCCAAGGAAGATCGCTCAACAATTGCAATCAAACGCTCGTGTTTCACTTGGGAGAATACTTGAATGTCTCTTTTTGTCTCCCCTTCTGTTCTTACACGCTCAATTGCCTTTTCCATTCGATCTCTCGCAATCAGTTCTTTAAAGAACTAACTCGATCCTTCAGACTTGTTAACTGTGTCAACTTTCAAGAAAACTTAAAGAGGTGAAGAAAACAAAGGTGAGGAATAATTTAGGGGCTGTTAAAATAAAAATAAAAGGTTAGAAAATAAAAGAAAAGTGGCTGGAATTTTGGTGATGAAACGAAGAACAAGGCTGAAAAATGAAATGAAGGAACGAAAACAAAGAACTTAATGCAATAGGAATGCTTGCAGTGACCCTATCACCGAACAAACAATAAGAAATTGTTTCGGGTGATTTCGAAGCATTCCATGGCAAATTTGATCATCCTTCATCATTTTCACGAACCAACAACACATATGAACGTAAAAATACACCAAATATTCGAATCTGATTTTTTTTGAATTTTTTTGAATTTTTTGTTGACTTTGACTTTTTGGTCAAACTTTGACTTTGACTTTTTTTCTCCAGAATTTCGATTTTTTTTACTGTTGTATTTTTTTTATTTCTTGTAGTGCAGAAAGTGCTATAATCCGACCAAAGCTCTAATTACCATATGATAAAAGGGGTACGTTGCTTCAGAAACAACGCTCCTTGTTCGTAAACGGATCTAGGATCGTAGCAAACATTTCTCTGCAATAAAACACAAGAATTGACGTTTTTAGATAGTTAAAATAAAAAAAGAAAAAAACAAACAAAAAAGGATAGAATAAAGGTGTAGGAATTTTTGGACAGATTTGGACTCGAGCAAGATGAAGGCTTCAACGGGATTTCATGGCTGTTACGGAGACCAAAATATGGCAGAAACGTTGCTGAAAAATCAGTGAAAGTTTGGCAACGTTAAACTAGAAAGAACTCGAACAATCTGCTGAACGAACCCGAATCAAATCTGTCTAACATCAAAGACGGAAAGCTTGAAAGAACCTACATAATCTACTGAGCAAACCCGAATCGAATATGCTTCTCGTCGGAGGACTTGGACCCACTAGATAGCGATCTAAGAACCCGAAGTATCAAGTAAAATTTGACACAACAAAACTCAGTTTGAAATGTCAAAAGATAGTTCTAAAAAGAACCGAACAAGAGAAACTCTCTCAAAAATTTTATTTCCAAAATGTCTAACCCTTTACATGGATGTGTCGGCTATATTTATATTACAAAGGTGGTTGCCGAAACTAACATTGTGTGGCTGACATTTGGCCATTAAAAATTCAAAATGTAATCTAAGGCGGCAATGCATTTCCAACCGTGCATTTGAATTGTGCAAATGGGAATTGTGCAGTTCTTCAAGATAAGCTTCAGCCTGCCATTTGAATTGTGCGCCATTTGGATATAAGTCACATGTAAAATGTGCCACTTATTTGAATTTTGAATTTCAAAAGGAACAGTCGCATATTATTTGAGAAATGTGATGATCTCTCGGCTGCATGCTTCAATTGTTTCTCAAGAAACCCACGTGCTCTTTTTTTAAGTGAATTCCACACTCCAAATATAATGCCACGCATGATCTGCTTTTGTTCTCATCCAATTCTGCCCACATGTCAATTTATGCATGAAGAAATTTCAATTCCAGCGCATGCTTTAATTTGAAATCCACAATCCTCCAAAATGCAGCACATGTAATATTCAGCTGCATGTGCTATGTTTTTTTTTTGGAATTTAAATTTCCACAAAGCCACACATGTGAAGAGGGCATCTCACGAACATGCAATAGCTAGCTGAAAATGTTATGAGCTGAAAGTGAGCTGCATACACTCTGGTGAGCTGGAGATGACCTGCATACACTCTGGTGAGCTAAAGTTGAGCTGCCTATGCTCACTTGAGCTAGTGTCCTCCTACATACCTATCACAAAACAATGAAACTCCTATCAAAGTTTTGTAAACTTATTCAATAAAACTTAAACAAATATAAAAACATTATAAGGCATATCAAACTTATTCAAAACACACCAAAACATACTATATGCATAGTAAACACACTAATAAAAATAATATAGCAAACTTCCCTGAAAGTTTGAAGTTGCATTCGTTGGGTGGCATAAACGTGCTCACATCAATTGTTTTGCAGCCCAAACGCCATATTATCAATAAAAGTTTTGACAGGTTCGAGTTAGTTCTCTTAAGAACTCATTTTGAGAGAATTTGAATGGAAAAAGGCGCAAAGAGTTTGTGAGAGCAGAAGAGGACAAGTAAAAGCCAAATAAGTCCTAGAGTGCAAACACGAGTGAATTGAGCGACATCTTACTTTCCTTGGAGTGAACGTGAGGAATTCGTGTGTATAAACTGGTGAGGTCCTAAATTCCTATCATATTTTCAATTTAAAATGTCTCAGCATGCAGGTGACAATGAAGAAGAACGCCCTACTCAAAACCTCCAGACTCAAGCACTAATTCAGGAGATGAGAAGACTTCTACATGCAGAATTAGAGCCTATTCATGAGAGGATGGATCGACTTGAAGGTTCCCAAGGAGATAACCGAAGCAATAGGGGACATGAGAGGCAAAACCGGCCTAGAAATATCCATCAAAAGTCATGCAAGAGAACGAGGCCAGGTTGATGACAATTTGGGAAGCATTCGGGTTAACATACCTCCTTTTTAAGGCAAAAAGTTATCCAAAAGCTTATTTAGAATGGGAAAGCAAGGTCAAACACATTTTCGAATGTCACAACTATTCTGAACAGAAGAAGGTTCGATTGACAGCCATGGAATTCACTGATTATGCTTTGATATGGTGGGATCAGTTGAAGAGTTCTAGGAGAAGAAACGGTGAAAGACCAATCAGCACTTGGACACAAATGAAAGGTATAATGAGAAAAAGATTTGTACCTAACCATTATCACCGTGATCTCTATTATAAGTTGCAGAACCTCAAACAAGGCAACATAAGCATGGAGGATTATTATAAAGAAATGGAAGTTGCCATGATCCGTGCAAATGTGGAGGAAGATCGAGAGGCTACCATGGCCAAGTTTCTAGCAGGGCTTAATCCAGACATTGCTAATGTGGTGGAATTACAACACTACATTGAAATTGAAGAAATGGTGCACATGGCCATTAAAATTTAAAGGCAGCAACGTAGGAGGACTTCCTCTAGGAGCGTCATCACCTCTGCACCAAAATGGACTCCTAATGCACCAAAGAAGGCCACTCCTTTTCAGGCCAAGGAACCAGCCGAATCTTCCAAGAGTAAGGCTGTTGTAGAGAATGCTCGAGGGAAGCAATCAGAACCACATACCCGGTCCAGAGAAATCAAATGCTTCAAGTGCTTAGGACATGACCATATTGCTAGTCAATGTCCTAACAAGAATACTATGCTTCTAATGGACAATGGGGAAATTGCATCAGATCAAGAAGAAGAAATCCAAGAAGAAGAATTAGAATCTAAAGAAGAGGAGATCACCCCTGCTGTGGATGGCAAATTAATAGAGGTCAAGAGACTCCTAAATGCTCAAATGGCAGCAGAAGAAGTGATACGCTCCAACTCTCCAATTGATGTTGTAGAGAGAAGCTTTGATTGCCCGGACCTTTGAATGCAAGCAAGCATTGTATCACGAATGTTTTCTTGTGAAAATATGTTGAAATGGATGAAAGGAGATAGGTTGCGGAAGGATGGTAGTGTTTGTATGTCAAAAGGGTGTAAGGAAAGGAAGATAGATAAGTAGGAAGATGGTTTCGGATGGTGTATGGAAGATGGTGAAGAGAAAGGATGTTGGTAGTATTCAAAGGCTCAAAAAGATGAACATATGCTAAGGAGCATATACCCTAACTTGGATGAGGCCTTGATGGTGGTAAAAGGACTTAGACTGAGAAACAATAAATGTTTTTAACAATCTAAAGTATCAAGATGGAAAGAAAAGGAAGACACCACAAATCAATAAAGATTTGATAAGTCAAGAAGTTCTAAAAAGAACAAGAATGAGAGAAAACCTCACAAAGTCATTTTTATAATTTGAATTGTGTGTTTACAAATGAAAATGCATTACATATTTATAGTAAATGAAAGGGGGTGGCCGAAATGGTGTGTAGGGGAGAGGGAATGATTCGGCAGCCTTGGTGTCTCCCTCCTTTGGCTAAATTGGTGTGATAAGGGCTTGAATAGGTGTTGATAACCTATCAAGAACTATTCGGCAGCCTTTCACCTTTCCAAATTGGCACCAAGGTGTGTAGAGGTGCCTAGGTTCCCTCCTTTGCTATTCAGCTAGGTAGGTGCCCTTCCATCACTTAGCTAGGTAGCTAGTGTCACTAGCTGGTCCACTGAAGGAGCTGGTAGTAGTCAGAGGAGTTGGAGATGAGCTGGACGAGCTAGGCTTGAGTTGACTTGAGCTGAGCTAGCTAGCTGACTTAGCTAGATAAAGGTGAGTAGCTGATTTGAGCTGATCCGAGCTTTCTTTAGCCGAGTGAGCTAGTCTTGAAGTGCCTTTAAGTTGTCCTCTAGCTACTGGAGTGTTTTAGAACTGAAACGAATGCTCCTTTGCTCAGAAATCACCCTTTTGCTATTTGAGCTCTTTGAAGCTGTTTTGAGCTGAGTGAGCTGGTCCTCTCAATTCAGCTCCTAACACTCTCAGCTAGCTCGTTTCAGCTCACCTCAAGTCCATCTAGCTCAGCTTCAGCTCAACTCCAACTCAAGTGACCTACAGCAGCTGAAACCTATCCTACACGAAGGGACGATGTCTTAGGCATGTGACAAGCATGTGCAACCCTCCACACATGTGTACGGCATGCTTGGGCAGCCTTGACATGTTCCACACACGCCAAGCATATGGATGAAGCATTTGGGCGGATTTGGAAGGATAAGAGCACATGTTTTTTTGTTTGAATTTTAAATACACATTGTGCTTAATTTTCAACAAATTTCAGCCAAGTAAATTTGCATATGGGCGGCAATTTGGAATAGTTTTGTTTTGGAAGATTTGAATTCAATTTTTAAATTCAATATGCACTTCAATATTAGCCACATCTCTAAGTGCCATTCTCTTCCATGTTCTTCTATATATTTGTGACTTTTTAATAAACAAAGGTTAGACTTTTTGAATGAAAATTTTATTTTTGAGTTTTCTCTCAAATTTGGTTCTTTTTAGAACTTCTTGACATTTTAGACTTAGTTTTGTTGTGTCAAATTTCCTTGATAATTTGGGTTCCTAGCTTGCTACCTAGAGGGTCCAAGACCGTTGACGTTGAACGTATTTGATTCGAGTTTGCATAATAGATTGTCCGAGTTCTTTCGAGTTCTTCGTTGTTCAAGTTTCCAGCAAGTTTCTGCCATTTTTTAGCACTCAAGATGACCATGGATGAACGTTGAAGCATTCATCTTCCTCCTTCTTCAAATCTGCCCAAAAATTCCAGCAACTTCTTCTCTTGTTTCTTTTGTTTTCTTTCTTCATTTTCGTGTAATTCTAAGCCTAAAAACAGCCTATTTGTTTTGTTTAATTTCAGGGTGATGAGTGCACGTTTCTACTCACATCCACTATGCTTTCATCTTGTTTATCAAGCATGAAAGAAGAGGGAGTTCTTCCTTACTTCATTATCTATTTACTTATTTATGCATTATATAATATGCTTGGATTATCATATGTTATCATTCATTTGTATATCATATGATATTCATGCATTACATAAACCACATCTTTACCTTAATTTTAGCCCATTAGTTCATTTTAGCTTATTTTACTTAAATACATTTGAACTTATGTTATTTTATTTGTTTTCTTCATAGATTATATTAACACAGCTCAAGAGAGTGTGATACAGCTCAAAGAGTCAGAATCAGCTCAAAACATTGTTTTGCCGTTTCAAGACTCTACAAGCTGCCAAATGATTCAAGGACACTCATGAAGTCTTAAGGGAGCTCAAGGACACTAAAAGACCAGCTCATTCAACTCAAAACAGCTTCAAAGTGCTCAAATAGCAAAAGAGTGATTTCTGAGCAAAGGAGGATTCGTTTCAGCTCCAAAACACTCAAGTAGCTAGAAGACAACTCAAGGACACTTCAAGACTAGCTCACTCAGCTAAAAGAAGCTCGGAATAGCTCAAATCAACTGCTCACCTTCAGCTAGCTAAGTCAGCTAGATAGCTCAGCTCAAGTCAGCTCACTCACAGCTCAAACAACTCATCTTTGCTCACCCTACAACCTTCAGCTCAACCATGGAAGGACATGTTCCATCCCCAAGGGACACAACCGACCAGCCATGGAGGGAAACATGTTTGGGCGCCACTCCTTGGAGGGAAAAATGAGTTTGATGCCAAAACAAAGGGGCATCACTCTTCATGGGCAGATTCATCACCAAAAAAACCGTATGTCAGATTGTTGGCCATTTTCAGGCAGGATCCGTGCATAATTGGGAAAATAAGTCGTCATCAAACTTGTTCCCCTATCTCTTATCTTTCCAGAACATGTTGAAATGCATCAATCCGATATCGGGAGCTCGAGATATCTTCAGATTACCAAAGGGTGTGCAGGCTGGAAAATTCCCTACGAGAAGTTACAACTTTTTGAATCAATTCCATGCCTTTATCATCATCTTTCATCAACTTATCATGTCATTTCGGCCATAAAGAGAAGGCACATGCTAGCCGAACCATTCCAACCCTTGTAACGAGCCTTTTCGGCCACACCCCTTAGAAACTAAATAGGAGATCATTTCATCCTTTGTAAAGACAATTTTCAGAATATATAATATACTTTGTGAGGTTTTCTCTCATGCTTGTTCTTTTTAGAACTTCTTGACTTATCAAATATTTATTGATTTGTGGCGTCTCCCTTTCTTTTTCATCTATACTTCAGATTACTTGGTTATTTAACCATTTGGTCTAAGTTTATTTACAACCTTCAAGGTTTATTCTTTAAGAAGCGGGATTATACTTTTGTATAGTTTCCTTCTTGAATTTCTTGAATACTATCCATTTTCATCCTTTTCCTTCCATTTCCATCACTTAAACACCCTTAAACACTTCACCAAAATTCCAGCCTTCATTCTTCCATTATCACCATACTTCCGCATCCATTCCATCATCATTTATTCAAGAAGACGTTCGTGATACAAGGCTTGCTTGCATTTAAAGGTACGGGCAATTAAAGCTTCTCTCAACAAAGTCATTTGGAGAGTTCGAGCGAATCATGAGGTATCAGAGCAAAAAGGAAGAATCAAGTAAGCCCTATATATTCTTATTTCAATTCTGATAAAAAAACAAAAGAAAGAGAAAATTCAGATTGTTTCAAACACAAGGAATCTGAAGTAGATAAAAAAAAAGAAAGTAAAGAAAATCAGAATTTCAAAAGGGTGAAGATTGAAGTACAAACGTCCAAGCAACCAACTCTGAGAAGTTCCTCAAGTTTGATTGCTCACGACCAGTTTGTAAGCCAAGTTTTGTGGTAACGTTCTGTTTTTCTTCATTTCTTTCATTTGTATCCTTATTTTTACCTTTTCTTACATTTCAGTCACTGAACTTTTTCCTTGTTCTTTTAAATCATTTCTTTCTTTCTATTTCCAACCCTAACCCTTGTTTTGCAGCACAAACGCCATATTATCAATAAATTTTTTTGATAGGTTTGAGTTAGTTCTCTTAGGAAATTGTTTTGAGAGAATTTGAGTGGAAAAAGGCAAAGAGAGTGTGTGAGAGCAGAAGAGGACAAGTAAAAGCCAAAAAAATCAGTCCTAGAGTGCAAACACGAGTGAATTGAGTGTCATCTTATTTTCTTCGAATAAACGTGAGGCTTTGTGAGTGAATTTTGGTGAGGTCCATTTTTTCTAACCTTGTTGCATGAACAACAAATGGAATGTGCATTTCATGCTAGATGGCATGTCAATGGTAAAATATGCCAAGTGATCGTAGATAGTGGGAGTAGCACCAATCTTGCAAGTACACTCATGGTGCACAAATTGGGTCTAAAGATGATGCAACATTCAAATCCATACGAAATACAATGGCTTAATGATAATAAGATTGCCATTACTCAGCAAGTGTTAATTCCATTTTCCATTGGCAAGTATGAAGACGAGGTTCTTTGTGATGTAATCCCTATGAGCACAACTCATTTACTTCTTGGACGACCATGACAATTCGACAAAAGGGCCACCCATGATGGGTTCTTAAACCATTATTCATTTATCCATGGAAGAAGAAAAGTTACGTTAACACCATTTCCATCACACCAAGTGCTTCAAGATCAACAATACTTAAAGAAGAGCTTTGAAACCATGCAAGAAGAACATTGTGTGAAAACAACAGCATTTGGAGTTGAAAAGGGAGTGAATGTTAGAATTGTGGGAGTTGAAAACAAGAGAATGGTTGATAAAAATGACGGGGTTGAAAATGAGAAAATCGAAAAAGAAAAAAAAAGTCGGAGTTGAAAATGAGATCGGAAAAGAAGAGAAAATAAGGCAGATTTTATCTAATCCTACTCTTTCTTCCATTTCTTCTTTTGTTTTGCAGGATGATCCAAGAGACACGTCTTTTCAAAGAGGTTATTCAAGAAGCATGACTTTTGGAGGACCAACAAATGTGTTCCTTGACGAATTGAAAGTTATGTCCCTTAACAAAACATTGTTTTGTCGTTTCAACTCTACAAGCTGCCAAATGATTCAAGGACACTCATGAAGTCTTAAGGGAGCTCAAGGACACTAAAGGACCAGCTCATTCAGCTCAACACAGCTTCAAAGTGCTCAAATAGCAAAAGGGTGATTTCTGAGCAAAAGAGGATTTGTTTCAGCTCCAAAACACTCCAGTAGCTAGAAGACAACTCAAGGACACTTCAAGACTAGCTCACTCAGATAAAAGCAGCTCGGAATAGCTCAAATCAACTGCTCACCTTCAGCTAGCTAAGTCAGCTAGCTAGCTCAGCTCAAGTCAGCTCACTCTCAGCTCAATCAACTCATCTCAGCTCACCCTACAACCTTCAGCTCAACCATGGAAGGACATGTTCCATCCCTAAGGGACACAACCGACCAGCCATGGAGGGAAACATGTTTGGGCGCCACTCCTTGGAGGGAAATCTGAGTTTGACGCCAAAACAAAGGGGCATCACTCTTCATGGGCAGATTCATCACCAAAAAAACCGTATGTCAGATTGTTGCCCATTTTCAGGCAGGATCCGTGCATAATTGGGAAAAGAAGTCATCATCAACTTGTTACCCTATCTCTTATCTTTCCAGAACATGATGAAACGCATTAATCCGATATCGGGAGCTCGAGATATCTTCAGATTACCAAAGGGTGTGCAGGCTGGAAAATTCCCTACGAGAAGTTACAACTTTTTGAATCATTTCCATGCCCTTATCATCATCTTTCATCAACTTATCATGCCATTTCGGCCATAAAGGGAAGGCACATGCTAGCTGAACCATTCCAACCCTTGTAACGAGCCTTTTCGGCCAAACCCCATAGAAACTAAATAGGAGATCATTTCATCCTTTGTAAAGACAATTTTCAGAATATATAATATACTTTGTGACGTTTTCTCTCATGCTTGTTCGTTTTAGAACTTCTTGACTTATCAAATCTTTATTGATTTGTGGCGTCTCCCTTTCCTTTTCATCTATACTTCAGATTACTTGGTTATTTAACCATTTGGTCTAAGTTTATCTACCACCTTCAAAGTTTATTCTTTAAGAAACGGGATTATACTTTTTTATAGTTTCCTTCTTGAATTCCTTGAATACTATCCATTTTCATCCTTTTCGAAATTCTAGAAAAATGTTAAAGTCAAAGTCAAAGTTGGACTTTTAAAAATTCAAAATACGAAATTAAAAAAATCAGATTGAAAATTTTAAAAGAAAATGAAAAAGAAAGTGTGCTGGTTCGTTGAAATGATGAAGGATGCTCAAGTTATGCCATGAAATGCTTGGAAAACAACCGAAACAACTTATTCTTGTTTGTTTGGTGATAGGATTGTTGTAAGCATTTCTTTTGCGTAAGTTGCTGAATTCTTCTTTCGTTTGTTTGGTGATAACATGCACAAGTTATTAAAACCACATCTTTACGTATCATTTATGCATTTCATTATATGTTTGCATTTTATATTCATTCATATTCTATGTCTTTATGCATTTTGGTCCTTATATTATTTATATATGAAATATTACTTATGCAATTGGTGTTTTCTTTGTAGGACAAGATAAACATAGCTCAAGGGACTAGTGGCCAGCTCCGTTTCATCTCAAAGGCTTTCTATGAGCTCAAACCAGCTCATTGATGATTCGAGACCGTGCAAGCTATGTTTCAGCTCCAAAACACTCCTATGGTTCAAGAGAAGCTCAAGGACACTAAAGAACCAACTCACTTAGCTAGAAGAAGCTCCGTTTAGCTCAAAACATCACTCAACTTTAGGTAGCTAAATCAGCTATCTAGCTCAGCTCGAACCAGCTCAACCTTAGCTCAATCAGCTCATCTCAGCTCACCCTACAACTATCAGCTCGAGAGTGTGGACACACCAAGGGTCACCTATCAGCCGAAACACCATGTAAGCTTCCATGCACCCATTCGGCCAAGGGAGGGAAAGCTTGGCGCCATTATGGAGAGACACCAAGGGGCTGAAACATTGCCTATAGCTTATTAAGGCCTATTCATGCACTTATCAAGACTTTTCGGCCATTGTGAAAGGGTAGAAGCCCTTGCCGAAATATCCCTTGCCTTCGTACATGCCTATTTGGCCACCCCTTCCCCTACTATAAATATGTAAGCCATTTTGGCATTTGAACACAACACTTTGATCAATACAAATTATATTTGTGACTTTATCTCTCATTCTTGTTCTTTTAAGAACTTCTTTGACTTATCAAATCATTTTATTTATTTGTGGTGTCTCCTATTCCATTTTTGATACTTTAGGTTCTTTGACTTTGAATACTATCCATCCTACTTCTTTCATCTTCCTTTCTTCACCATCTGAAATCATCACCTTTCTCTTTTCATCTTCACTTCCTCCATCCCTTTTGACATACAAACACTGCCATCCTTCTGCCACCTATCTCCTTTCATCCATTTCAATATATTTCCAAAAGAAGACGATCGTGCAACAAGACTTACTTGCATTCTAAGGTTCGGGCAATCAAAGCTTCTCTCAACAATGCCAATTGGAGAGTTTGAGCATATCATGTAGTAATCAGAGCAAAGGAAGAATCAAGTAAGCCCTATCTTTTTGTCATTTCTTATTTCTTATTCAAAAAAAGAGAAAAGAAAAAGAAATTCAGATTGTTCTAAATACAAGCAATCTGAATTAGATAAAAAAAGAAATTAGAATTTCAAAAGGGTGAAGACTCAAAGCACAAACATCCAAGCAACCAACTCCGAGAAGTTCCTCAAGCTTGATTGCTCACGGCCAGTTTGTAAGCCAAGTATTGTGGTAACGATTTTCTTTTCTTTATTTCTTTTCATTTCTATCCTTTATTTTATCCTTTCTTACATTTCAGTCCCTAAACTTTCTTTTCTTCTTTTAAACTTCTCCGTTCTTTCAATTTCCCAAACCTCCCTTGTTTGTAGCCCAAACGCCATAATATCATAAAATATTTGATAGGTTTTAAGTTAGTTCTTTCAAGAACTTGTTTTGAGAGATTTGAGTGGAAAAAGACAAGAGAGTGGTGAGCACAGAAGGGGAAATAAAAGCCAGAATTCCCAGAGCGTAAACACGAGTGAAGTTGAGTGACATATCTCTTTTCTTAGAGTGACCATGAGGTTTTTTCTTGTGTGAATCGGTGAGGTCCTAAATTTCATTACATATTATTTGTTTTTACTAACAATATGTCACAGCAATCATGAGACAATAATGATGAGGAACGTCCAGTCCAAAACCTTCATACTCAAGCATTGATCCAGGAAGTGCAAAGGCTTCTACGTACTGAATTGGAGCCTATTCACGAACAGATAGATCGACTCGAAGGATCACAAGGTGACAACAGAAGCACTAGGGGTCATGGACAGTAGAATAGACCAAGACATTTTATGCAACATGAAGTTAATTAAGATAGTGACGCAAAAGATGTTATTTCAGTCAGAAGTAATGCAAGAGATCGTGGCCAGTTAGTGACAACCTCAGAAGCATCCGGGTTAATATTCCTCCTTTCCAAGGCAAGATTGACCTAGAAGCATATTTAGAGTGGGAAAGCAAAGTAGAACACATATTTTGAGTGGGAAGGCAAAACTGATCCGGAAGCATATTTGAAAGGCAAAACTGATCTAGAAGACGCAACGGTGAAAGTCCAATTAGCACATGGCTTGAAATGAGAGGTATCATGAGAAAAAAATTGTGCCTAACCATTATCACCGTGATCTTTATTATAAGTTGCAGAATCTCAAGCAAGGCAATAGGAATGTAGAAGACTACTACAAGCATATGGAAGTTGCCATGATCTGTGCTAATGTGGAGGAAGACCGAGAGGCCACCAAGGCTATATTCCTAGCAGGATTGAACCGAGAGATTGTCGATGTAGTGGAATTACAGCATTACATTGAAATAGAAGAAATGATGCACATGGCTATCAAAGTTGAGAGGCAACAACGCAAGAGATCTTCATCCAGAAATGTCACAAGTGCTGCCCCTAAATGGAGTCCAAACACTTCTTGGAAGGACACTCCTTTTCAAGCCAAAGACCCAGTCAAATCTTCCAAAACAAAGCCTACCATAATGAAGAATGCTCGTGGAAAGATAGCAGAAGTTCCTACTCGGTCCAGTGAAATTAAATGCTTCAAGTGTTTAGGACATGGCCACATTGCTAGCCAATGCCCAAATAAACACATTATGCTTCTAAGGGAGAATGGAGAAGTAACTTCGGACCAAGAGGATGAATTCCAAGAAGATTCCAAGCAAGAAGAAGTAGAAGAGATCACTCCTGCCGTGGACGGCCAACTTATGGTAGTTAAAAGGCTTTTAAACACTCAAATGGCCGCGGAAGAAGAACAGCGAGAGAACATATTTCACACCCGATGTTATGTCAACGAAAAGGCGTGTTTTATGATTATTTATGGGGGGAGTTGCACAAATGTGGCAAGCACACTTATGGTGGATAAATTGGGCCTAAAGACCATCAAGCATCTGGAACCATACAAGCTTCAATGGTTGAATGATTCGGGAGAACTAAAGGTCACCAAACAGGTTCTTGTTCCTTTCTCTATCGATTCTTACAAAGATGAAGTTTTATGTGATGTTGTGCCTATGCATGCAAGTCATATCTTACTTGGGAGGCCATGGCAATATGACCGAAGGACTATGATGATTGCTATACAAACCGGTTCTTTTCAAGCATGAATGGAAGAAAATAGTGCTTACACCTATTGATAGAGTTGCGCAAACTTGGATTTGGAAGCCTTCAATCAAGTTGTTGCAAGAACTAGGGGCTCTAGACTCAATCAAGAATATTAGGAGCAGATATGAAAATTCAAGAGAAAAGAGAAGGGCTTTTCTTGAAAAATTCAGATTCAAGGCTGGAAAATCAAAGAAACAAAGATAAGAAGGAAGATTAGGGGATGAATAATAAGAATTAAAACAAAAAGATTGAAAAAGATTGAAGAAGAGGTAGATAAAACAAATCTGAAAATTCAGCTTTGTTTATGGCTATGGAGATGGCATGAAGTTGAAGATGGAGATGGCTTGATGGATTTGTGATGGTTTTGTCCTCGGCACCCTCTTAGACGCAATTACCTAAGCAAGTAACCTCAAGCGGCTCTAACCCACCCTCCTAGACGTGATTACCTAGGCAAGCAGGAGTGTGAAGATGATCTCCCTCACAAGAACTCGTCGGACTTATGTTGAAGAAGACTTCGAAGGCACAAGTAATCAGCACTTGCAAAAACAAACTCACTAAAATTTTATTAATCCAAGAAAATCTCAATAATCTAAATTACAATGGTGGAGGCTTCATCCTTTTATAGGTGAAGGATAGCCAAAGTAATCTAACTTCTACTAAAACAAGGAAACTCTAATTTAATTAAAAAAATAAAAGAAAAACAGCCTTTAAACTCCTTGTGCTTGGGCTGCAAGTGATAAGCTGATAAGTGCATGTGATAAGTTGATAAGAGTTGTTTGGGAGAAGGGTGGCTGGTTCCTAAAGTATATAAAACCCTAAAAACATATTTTAAATGTTAATAATTAAGTTGGGCTAAGTCTAATTCGTCCAAAAGCCTTATATAATAGCTTTTGGGCTGAATTTTACAAAATCCCGTAATAATCTCGTATCCAGTTTTCTGCATGCGCAGTATTCAGTAAAATGGACGTATCTTGAGTTCTCGATGTCCGATTGATGCGTTTCAAGATGCGTTGGAAAGATAACTGAATGACGGTCAATTTAGTAGAAGACAACTCTTCCCAGAAATGCCTGGATCCCATCCGAAAAGTCGTCGCAAGTTGGCTGACTTTCCAAACTTCACAAACAGATTCAACTTCTTGTCCAATATGCATTGCTTTAGCCCTCCCATGCATGTATCATTCCCCCTCTCCTCAAAAGGATTCGTCCTCGAATCAAAAACAGTAAAATAAGGACGTTTAACAATGGCAATCGAAACGAAATCTTTGTCATAGGTGGAGTGATCCAATTGAGCTCCTCTTAATGGTTCAACAAAATCCTGAAAAAAGATCTCAAAGCCACTCGAAACAATGATGTTATGGTTAGGTCAAAAAAAATCTCTCTTTATCTTTTTATCGCCTTTCATTTGGACATTGTTCGACTTTTACCTCATGTTTCTTTTCACTCACCGAAATTGGGCCATTAATTTGACTTTTATTGCTCTCGGCCTCTTGACTCTCGGTCTTTTTCAAATAAGATAACTCACGTACCCAATTCCTCTCACAAAAAATATCATCGAAATACAATTGATGTAGAGGATGAAGTGTTTCTAACAGAATGATAGGACGAGAATCAAATAAAGGGTTAGAATCACACTTACTTTCTTGGGAGGTTGTTGATGAATCAAGAGAACTCACTACTAAGCATGAAATATTGTCTTGATTTATGGGTTCAAGTGTTTCTTCTTCCGAAACGTCATCTTCTGAAAGTATTTGCTCATTATTGGGTAAGGTTAAACTCTCAGTAGTGACATCTTCCGCATGTTCTTGAGGATAACAAATTTCTTCGTCATCTTGTTTTCCTTGGTCTTCTTCGACATGACTCACCAATGGTTGTTCATTATCCTTTTGGAATAGCGATGATTCTTCTTCCTTCGGCGCCGTACTACTAGAGTCGAATAGTGCATTAGTATGGTTGTGAAAAGATGAAGGTTGAGATGTACCTTTATCACAAGAGGAGTATTTCTTATGACAAGTCTTGGATTCTTGTCGTTGGTAATGTTTGGGAATGAATCGCTCTCGCATGACCTTTTTAAGTTCAGCCCATGTTCTTATTTTGGCTTCACCATTGAGACGCCTATCTCGTTGTAATAAACGCCACCATAGTACTGCATAAACGGACCTCTGTATCATAAACGGATCTAGGATCGTAGCAAACATTTCTCTGCAATAAAACACAAGAATAAACGCTTTTAGATAGTTAAATAATAAAAAGAAAAAAAAACAAACAAAAAAAGATAGAATAAAGGTGTAGGAATTTCTGGACAGATTTGGACTCGAACAAGATGAAGGCTTCAACGGGATTTCATGACTGTTACGGAGACCAAAATATGGCAGAAACGTTGCTGGAAAATCAGCGAAAGTTTGGCAACGTTAAACTCGAAAGAACTCGAACAATCTGCTGAACGAACCCGAATCGAATCTGTCTAACGTCAAAGACGGAAAGCTCGAAAGAACCTGCACAATCTACTGAGCAAACCCGAATCGAATATGCTTCACGTCGGAGGACTTGGACCCACTAGATAGCGATCTAGGAACCCGAAGTATCAAGTAAATTTGACAATTCAAAACAAAGTCTGAAATGTCAAAAGTCTAAAAAGAACCGAACAAGAGAAACTCTCTCAAACAAATTTTATTTCCAAAATGTCTTTCCAAATTACATTGTTTAAACACATATATATAGGTACAAGGGCTGCCAAATTCGTTTAAGTTGTGTGGCTGATATTAAAAGGAGTTTAAAAATTGAATTTGAGTGAAAATAACTCCTTTTGGGCGGACTCAATTGGCAGCCACAAGTTTTAGGCGCCCAAAACACATGAAAATCACATTTAACATGTGATTTTTATGTTTGAAATTCAAACATAACCACTCGGGCTTATCCTTTCTTGCAAATGGCACATAATGAAGGAGAAAATGGGCTGATTCGGCTGCACATTCACACACATGTGTCAAGCTGCCACGTGGGTGCTGGAGATGACCGGATGCCACCTAGGCTGCCACATGTGCACTAGCACACTCCCCGATATGCAAGACGCTTTTCAGCTACTTCTGGACTTGTCAGCTGAAGTTGAGATAGTGGAGCTAAAGTTGAGCTGACTGGAAATGAGCTGAGCTGAAATGAACTAGCTGAAAGTGTGTTGAGCTGAAAATGAGCTGGTTGCACTCTCCTGAGCTGGGACCGAGCTGCATACACCCTGGTGAGCTGGAGATGAGCTGCATACACTCACTTGAGCTGGAGTTGAGCTGCATATACTCACTTGAGCTAGTGTCCTCCTACGTACCTACGTCAAAAAGGTAATAAACTTCCATCAAAGTATTGTAAACTTAATGGAAACACTAATACAAGTCGTAAACACTTGCAACCTTATTCATTAGCTCACAAACAAATATAAACACACTATAAGTTATATCAAACTTAGTCAAAACACACCAAACATACTAAATACATAGTAAACACACTAATATAAATAATATAAGTATACAAATGTTACACATTAGTATGTAACAAATGAAAAAAAGCAAACTTCCCTGAAAGTTTGAAGTTGCATCGTTGGGTGGCATAAACGTGCTCACATCAACTCACATACCCAATTCCTCTCACAAAAAATCATCAAAATACAATTTCTGTAGAGGATGAAGTGTTTCTAACGGAATGATAGGAAGAGAATCAAATAAAGGGTTAGAATCACACTTACTTTCTTGGGAGGTTGTTGATGAATCAAGAGAACTCACTACTAAGCATGAAAGATTATCTTGATTTATGGGTTCAAGTGTTTCTTCTTCCGAAACGTCATCTTCTGAAAGTATTTGCTCATTATTGGGTAAGGTTAAAGTCTCAGTAGTGACATCTTCCGCATGTTCTCGAGGATAACAAATTTCTTCATCATCTTGTTTTCCTTGGTATTCTTTGACATGACTCATCGATGGTTGTTCATTATCCTGTTGGATTAGCGATGATTCTTCTTCCTTCGGCCCCGTACTACTAGAGTCGAATAGTGCATTAGTAGGGTTGTGAAAAGATGAAGGTTGAGATGTACCTTTATCAAAATAGGAGTATTTCTTATGACAAGTATTGGATTCTTGTCGTTGATAATGTTTAGGAATGAATTGCTCTCTCATGACCTTTTTAAGTTCAGCCCATGTTCTTATTTTGGCTTCACCATTGAGACGCCTATCTCGTTGTAATAAACGCCACCATAGTACTGCATATTCCTCAAACTTTAGGGCCACTAATGGAGCTTGATCTTCCTCGCGATATCCGTAACAATCAAACAGGAAATCAACCCTATTTTCCCAATCACAATAACCATCAGGATCATACCTTCCTTGAAAAGAAGGTATTCTGAATTTTAGGATGGCCAAAGTGTGTGCGGTTCGCCTTGGTTCAGTTCGCCTTTCTTCACAAAAATTGAACGAATGCCTCGGTTTGGTCAAGGAAGGCTTTCCTCGATAAGTAGTACCCAAAGTATCATGTTGTTTTGCACGAGGCTTGTCTCTGTGAAACATCCTGGAACACTCAAACTTACAAAGGTGAAAATCAAAAGAAAGAAAACTAGGAATCTCACTAAACACTCCAAGAAAGAAATACTTAGCAAGGCAAGTAAGCCGATCTTGTACTCTGTAAAGACCTTCCTGCCACAAGTCAACAAGTTATAATCGGAGTTTAATCCTAACAATGAGTCCTATTTGTACTAGGAGTCCAATGAAAGGTATGACACCAATTGAATTCTAGTTGCAAGGAGAAAGAAAGGTATGCAACTTTTAATTTCCTACTAACACAAGAAGAAAGAAAGTGTTAGATAACGTATAGAAGACAATAAAAAGGTAAAACAAATGAAAACAAGTAGTTAAGAATGAAAGAAGATTAGAAAACCCGGGAAAAAAACCCTGAAATATGCAGCAACTTGATCCACTTTGTTCAAGGTGTTCCCGAAGTCAAAAAATTCCGAAAAAATTCTGAAGAGTATATCTGATCTGGAAAATTTTAGCTCAAAATTAGTTCGTTTGATTTTTGCGAATTTTCCCCTTTTGTTCGAATTTTTCACCCAAAACGCCAAAATTCTTGCCAAGAATCGTCCCAAATCTGATACCAAATGATAGAGTAGTGCAATTGTGGATTTGGAAGACTTCAATCAAGTTGTTGCAAGAACTAGGGGCTCTAGACTCAATCAAGAAGATTAGGAGCAGATTTGAAAATTCAAGAGAAAAGAGAAGGGCTTTTCTTTAAAAATTCAGATTCAAGGCTGGAAAATTAAAGAAACGAAGATAAGAAAGAAGATTAAGGAATAAATAATAAGAATTAAAACAAAAAGATTGAAAAAGATTGAAAGAGAGGTAGATAAAAGAAATCTGAAAATTCAGCTTTGTTTATGGCTATATGGAGATGGCATTAAGTTGAAGATGGAAATGACTTGATGGATTTGTGATGGTTTTTTCCTCGGCACCCTCTTAAACACAATTACTTAAGCAAGCAACCTCAAGCGGCTCTAACCCACCCTCCTAGACGTGATTACCTAAGCAAGCAGGAGTGTGAAGATGATCTCCCTCACAAGAACTCACCGAACTTATGTTTGAAGAAGACTTCTAAGGCACAAGTAATCAGCACTTGCAAAAAACAAACTCACTAAATATTTCATTAATCAAAGAAAATCTCAATAATATGAATTACAAAGGTGGAGGCTTCATCCTTTTATAGGTGAAGGATAGCCAAAGTAATTTAACTTCTACTAAAACAAGAAAACCCTAATTTAATTAAAAAACAGCCTTTAAACTCCTTGTGCTTGGGCTGCAAGTGATGAGCTGATAAGAGCTTTGGGAGAAGGGTGGCTGCCTAAAGTATATAAAACCCTAGAAACATAATTTAAATGTTAATAATTAAGTTGGGCTAAGTCAAATTCATCCAAAAGCTTTATATAATAGCTTTTTGGGCTGAATTACAAAATTCCGTAATAATTTCGTATCCAGTTTTCTGCATGCGCAGTCTTCAGTAAAATGAACATATCTTGAGTTACCGATGTCCGATTGATGTGTTTCAAGATGAGTTGGAAAGATAACTGAATGGCGGTCAATTTGTTAGAAGACAACTCTACCCAGAAATTCCCGGATCCCATCCGAAATGTCGTTGCAAGTTGGCTGACTTTCCAGACTTCACAAACAGATTTAGCTTCTTGTCCAATATGCATTGCTTTAGACTTCCCATGCATGTATCAGCTACTCTATCAATGTGTGCACAAAGCACATGTGCGGGAAGAATTTGGCTGATTTCATTTGAAATTCAAACGAATTTAACACATTAAACATGTGTTTAATTCATTCAAATATCAGCCATACATTTGGGCGCCATTTTGGGGGTAGTTTTGGCAGATTTGTTTTGAATTTAAACACACATTACGTTGAATTTAAGCCATGCAAATAGGCGCCTAACCCCTCTACAATGTCTATATATTTGTAATCTTTTACTTTACAAAGGTTAGACTTTTTGAATGAAAAATTTATTTGTGAGTTTTCTCTCAAATTTGGTTCTTTTTAGAACTTCTTTGACGTTTTAGACTTTTTTTGTTGTGTCAAATTCTGTTGATACTTCAGGTTCCTAGATTGCTATCTAGAGGGTCTAAGTCCGTTGACGTTGAACGTATTCGATTCGGGTTTGCATAACAGATTGTGCGAGTTCTTCGCTGTTCAAGTTTCCAGCAAGTTTCTGTCATTTTTGAGCACTCAAGACGACCATGGATGAACGTTGAAGCATTCATCTTCCTCCTTCAAATCTGCCCAAAAATTCCAGCAACTTCTTCTCTTGTTTCTTTTGTTTTTCTTTCTTCATTTTCGTGTAATTCTAAGCCTAAAAGAAGCCTCTTTGTTTTGTTTAATTGCTGGGAAATGCTTGCTTCAATCTTAGATCTGTATCACTCAAGGAACATTGTTTTGACATGCAACGCCCTTATCAATATGAGCAGAATATGGGGCGCCCTACACCTCTCCAAGAATGTGCACGGCATGTGTGAGACCTTGTGCATGTGTGGGCAAGCATGTGGACAGATTTGAAATTCAAACAATTAACACATGTGGACAGATTTCAAATTCAAATAATTCACACAATTAACACATGTAAAATGTGTGAATTAAACTCAGTCACACATTAAGGAAGTTATGTGCAGATTTTTGTTTGAATTTAAACACAAAATACATGTGTTAAATTCGTCCAACTTTCAGCCACACATTTGGGCGGCTTCATCCCTTTGTATGTGCTATATATTTGTAAACATTAATGTACAATGATTACACACTTTTGAATAAAAATTTACTTGAGAGAATTTCTCTTGTTCAGTTCTTTTCAGAACTTCTTCTTGACATTTCAACTTGTTTTTTGTATCAATCCTTGATACTTCGGGTTCCTAGATCGCTATCTAGTGGGTCCAAGTCCTTTAACGTTGAACGTATTCGATTCAGATTTGCATAGGATATTGTGCAGGTTCTTTCTAGTTCATCGTTCTTTTAGAATTTCGAAAATTTTCCAGCAACCTTACTGCCCTTAATGAATGCTCAAACCTTGCTGCCATTGTTGAACATTGAAGCACTCATCTTCGTCCTAATTCTAAAATCCTTCTAAACAACAACTCTGATTTCTTCTTTCTTCTTCATTTCCTCTTCTTGTTTCACCGTTAAACTATGTTAAACACCACCAACTTAATTCCTCTGTTTTGTTGTTGTTTTTATTGAAGAGACATGCTTGCAACAATCCTAGATCCGTTAACATTCGAGTAACGTCGTTTCGACAAGCCTTGACGTATCAAAGTGATTTTGAGAGTTTCCAGCGTATTAGCAAGCCCTACATCTTGTCGGTTCAGCAAAGGCTGGCGCCTTCTTGAATGGTTTCCTTGCTATTTGGCTTGATTGGTGACCCCTCCATGTGTTTCCCTCCAGGAAATGGCGCCCAAACATGTTTCCCTTTAAGGCTGGTCGGTCATGTCTCTTGGGGAGGGAACATGCCCTTTAGATGATGAGCTGAGTATGGTAGCTTGAGCTGAGATGAGTTGGCCGAGCTAGTGGTGAGTTAAAATGAGATGAGCTACTTGCTGAAATGAGCTTCACTTAGTGTTGGATCTTATTTGAGCTAATAAGAGCTGCCCTTAGCTAGGTGAGCTTGTCTTTAAGTGTCCCTAAGCTACCTCGAGCTGTTTAGGAGCTTGCATTGTCTTGAAGCTTTGGCCGAGATGGTTTGATCTTGAAATGAGCTAAACGAGCATATGATGAGCTACCTTTCCTCCCCTTGCTTATTTGGATTATATGTCCTACAAAAAAAATATAAATAACATAAGTAAATGCAACTAAATGTAAAATGATTACCTGAGATAAAAAAAACATAATGAAAACTTAAGTAAATATGTGGTTAATGCATGAATAGAATAATTCATATGGTATGCATTTCATAGTATATGATGAATGAGAACATATAATAATAACCTAAGAAATGATATGCAAGCAAGGCATATATATTGATAAAGGTGTGTTGCTTGAGAAACAATGTTCCTTGTCTATAACGGATCTAGGATAGTAGCAAGCATATCTCTGCAATAAAAACAAACATGGACATTGTTTTAGGATCAAAATAACAAGAAAAATAAAAAGAAACAAAGAAAAAGGGTGCGGGAATTTATGGACAAATTTTGGACGACGAAGAAGAAAAATGCTTCAAAGGGCGTTCATGGCTTTTCGGTGTCTGAAAAATGACAGAAACGTTGCTGGAAATTCAGCAGAAATTTGGTAATGTTAAACTCGAAAGAACCTGCACAATCTACTGAGCAAACCCGAATCAAATCTATCTAACACCGAAGGACTTGGACCCACTAGATAGCGATCTAAAAACCCGAAGTATCAAGTAAATTTTTGACAAATCAAAACAAAGTCTGAAATGTCAAGTAGTTCTAAAAAGAACCGAAGTTGAGAGATAATATCTCACAAAATAAAATTTTCATAAATTGTCTAACCTTTTTACAATTATGTTCGGCAATATAAATAATACATAAAGATGATTGCCAATTATACACTTATGGCTATTAATGAAGCCATTTAAAAAAAATTAAAAGTAAAGTACCTATGGGTGGTATTGAATATCAGTCGTGTATTCAAAGTGGGTTGGAATGTGAATTAAAACACATGCAAAATATGCATGCATTTAAAATTCAAAAAACTTTGCTCCTTAGCCATGCATATGGAATCAAAGTGGCGGCATGGGAATTTAGACACATGCAAAATGTGCATGTCCTTTGTAGTTTGAAATTCAATTGGCAGAAACCAATTCACCTTATCCATTCTCTGCCCGCACAATGTGATAGAAAAATAATTTTGCACATGGTGAAATTCAAACAGTAGGTCTCTGCCCGTATAATTGTGCTTGACCTTTTTTTTAATTTTAAATTGCACCCAGTTGCATGCTTTGAAATTATCCATGTGCTTTGTTTTTTTTGTGTGCTGGAAATGCCTTGTTTGATGTTGGTCACGTATGGTGAAGGTTGTTCGTGCATGACACATGCACACACATACTCGAAACAACGGCATTTCGGCCCACACTTGTTGTACTGGCTGCCACACACCTGTAGGACACTTGTTCAGCTGTAGTTGAGCTAGTGGATGAACGTTCAGTCTATTGTTCGAGTTCTTCCTTGGAGTTTTGTTCGAATTTTCCTTCAAGTTGCTGTCATGGATGAACGTTGAAGCCTTCATCTTCAACCCATTCAAATCTGCACAGAATTTCTAGCAACTTTCTCCCTTACTTCTTTTTGTTTTCTTTTCTTTATTTCATGTCATTTCAGAGTCTAAATCAACCTTCTTGTTTTGTTTTAATTGCAGGGAAATGCTTGCTTCAATCATAGATCCGTATCACACAAGGAACATTGTTTCGACAAGCAACGCCCTTATCAGGATTGATCAGACTTACTCATTTTGCCTCTTTTTCTGAATCCTCCTTAGTTGTAACTTTGCCACCGTCCTTAGGTATTATGGTTCTCCAATTAGGACATTGGCTAGGAACATGTCGTTATCCCAAACACCGTAACAACGAATGACTTTTTCTTCACTTGGAGAAATTTTATTCTTGTGTTCTTTTGGTGCTTGTTCCCTTGGTTGAGAACTGACTTTCTCCCCCTTAAGATAATTCTGTCCATTTTCTCTCGCAACGGAGCAAACTGTTGTTGTATCATCTTTTTCATCTCTCGAAGAAAAGCTTCTTGGAAAAAATCAAAGTCTCGGGACACGTTGTACCTTAATTAACTAGCTCTGATACCAAATGATATGATCTCACCCTCGAGGTTGAAGTTGAGGCACTCGTGTTCCTGATCGAATTAAGGGATCCCCGAACTAGGTAGACTTCAAATTCAAAATCAATTGAAATGATGCAAAAATAGTAGATTAATGGCTGAAGTGTTTGATGGTGGATAATTGACGGATTTGAAATGTATGAATGTTTAGTAATGGATCGTGACCCACTAGTTATAATAGAACTAAGAACCAACGATATATAAGAATGGATAGGATCGCGACTCATTATCTATAAACGAGATAGGAACCAATGATATCAAAGGGGTGAACACCACACTTAGAAAGTGATAAGTTCAATAGGAAGACGCCACAAGCTAGGCTTGATAAGTCTAATGATAAACAAGAGTATAAACTCCCAATATATTTCTTCAAAGAAAGGTGTACAAGATGTGTCTCAATATGACAAATGTAGCCACTATTTATAGGTTTTTACAAGATAGGTGAATAGTTAAAATAACATAAATTAAAGCTAAATAAATTGTTTAATATTAGGATGCATTCTCCAAGGTGAATGAATGGCTTTTGGATGATTCAATGAACCTTATTAAATAGGTTCATGCATGAATCTGCCCAATACATCAATGTATCATTAATCCTTGATCTCCAAGCCTTTTAATGTCATCCATTCATGTATCTGGAGATGAATGTATTGCCAAAGCTCCTTGAACCTTCTAGGTTCCTTCCATACTTGAATTAGGAAGATGAATGAATGAATTTGGTGCTTCCATCCAATAGATTTTCGGTTTTCCTGTACTAATTTTCCAGCCTGCACTGTTGATAGAGTAGCGCAAACTTGGGTTTGGAAGCCTTCAATCAAGTTGTTGCAAGAACTAGGGGCTCTAGACTCAATCAAGAAGATTAGGAGCAGATCTGAAAATTCAAGAGAAAAGAGAAGGGCTTTTCTTGAAAAATTCAGATTCAAGGCTGGAAATTTAAAGAAAAGAATACAATAAGAAAGATTAGAAGATACATAATAAGAATATAACGAAAAAGATTAAAAAAGATGAAGAGAAGAATAGTAAAAACAAATCTGAAATTTCCAGCTTTGTTTATGGAATTATAGGAGATGACATGAAGATTGAAGATGAAGATGACTTGCGATTTGTTGTTGTTGTTTTGTCCTCGGCACCCTCTTAGACGTAATTATCTAAGCAAGCAACCTCAAGCGGCTCTAACCCACCCTCCTAGACGTGATTACCTAGGCAAGCAGGAGTGTGAAGATGATCTCCCTCACAAGAACTCGTCGAACTTATGTTGAAGAAGACTTCTAAGGCACAAGTAATCAGGCACTTGCAAAAACAAACTCACTAAATATTTTATTAACCAAAGAAAAGCTCAATAATCTGAATTACAATGGTGGAGGCTTCATCCTTTTATAGGTGAAGGATAGCCAAAGTAATCTAACTTCTACTAAAACAAGGAAACCCTAATTTAATTAAAAAATAAAAGAAAAACAGCATTTAAACTCCTTGTGCTTGGGCTGCAAGTGATAAGTTGATAATAGTTGTTTGGGAGAAGGGTGGCTGGTTCCTAAAGTATATAAAACCCTAAAAACATAATTTAAATGTTAATAATTAAGTTGGGCTAAGTCTAATTCGTCCAAAAGCCTTATATAATAGCTTTTGGGCTGAATTTTACAAATTCCCGTAATAATCCCGTATCCAGTTTTCTGCATACGTAGTCTTCAGTAAAATGGACGTATCTTGAGTTCCCGATGTCTGATTGATGCGTTTCAAGATGCGTTGGAAAGGTAACTGAATTTCGATCAAATTGTTAGAAGACAACTCTGCACAGAAATGCCAGGATCCCATCCTAAATGTCGTCTCAAGTTGGCTGACTTTCCAGACTTCACAAACAGATTCAACTTCTTGTCCAATATGCATTGCTTTAGCCCTCCCATGCATGTATCAACTGTCTTCGATAAAGTAAAGAAATAGAAAACTTATTGAAAACATTCAAGTAAGCTGTAAAACAATGCAACCTTATTGTTTAAACACACAACAAACTGACATAGCTTAACACGCAACATTATAAGCTGGCAAACTAATCTAAAACACACTTATCATAATATATACATAGCAAACTATGCAAACACTTATAAAACTCATAATACAAGTAAAGAAATGTTACACATCAGTATGTAACAAGTGAAAGAGCAAACTTCCCTGAAAGTTTGAAGTTGCACCGTTGGGTGGCAGAAACGTGCTAACATCATCCCGCCCTTCTTTAATGCGATTTGTCCCCAAATCGATGATTAGGACAAAAGAGAACAACTCCGATTTCTGTTTGGCGGGGAACTTCTTTAACCTTCGTGCTTGGCACAAATTCCAGCCACCTGGCACAAATTCTTTTGCAAAGAACACAGATGTTGAAGGTGCAAGATGTGCCTTCATTCTTGTACCCTTTCGAATAATGCACAACATAGATGCAAACAAAGCACGATGCACATTCTTGATCCTGCAAACACGTATACACAAATACAACTCCAAAGAACAATGCAAATCTCGACTATCAACCAGATTCACAAACGCAAATCCACAAATCCAAGTACAACCAAAGAACTCATAAACCAAAGATGAAAAATCAATAGCACTATGGAAAGGAATGTCAAACCGTTATAAAGGAGGTTGCTGAATTTCTGAAAAGAACATAAATGCGCTAGACATACCAACGTTTGCAACCTTCGGGACTTCATATGGCATCACTTTATCAATTTACAAATTAGAAGAAGAAGAAGAAAATGTAGAATCAGATAATATCTTTGAATTTGCTTTCTCTTTTTCACATTCATTCTCCTCTTTGCTTACCTTCCAAGCTGCAATACTCGCTTTCAAACGAATTTGGTCTTCATATACTTCACTTGGAGTCAAAGGTGCCAAAATTATCTTTTTCCCTCATGAGGATTCGAACCCAGATAAAGTTCTGACCATCTATCAGAGAAAAAAGAACAAATGGATCTTGTAGGATTCCCAAGAAATTCTTCGATTTCTTCCGGAAGCATATGATTATTCATACGCTTTTCACGTTTCGTGAATAGTCGGGACATTGAGGAATATCCCGAAAGGCATTTAGGGAATCGGTCTGATTCTATCTTTGTTCGTTCTGTTTGAAGAAAGAAAGGATCCCAAAGAATCGATCTTTCTTTTAGTTGTTGAATCTCTCTTTGATTGATCAATGTGTGATATTTTGAATCCTCATTACTAATGGAATTGAAACGATCTCTGGATTGATCAAAAGATCCTTTCAATTGACTAGAATCTGTTACTTGAACGAAACTAGATATTGTAGAATCATATTGAATATTGACAATACATTCTGTACCTTGCTAAAAAATTGATCCCTGTTTACCAACCATACATTGTCTAACCAAATCCAATTCTCTCTCGATATGTTCCTCAAAAATCCAATTTGTGCGAATTCTTCCCCCAACTAATGAAGAGATCTTGGTGGAATTGCCACATATGAAATTGAGCACAATTTTGCAAAGAAATAGCCCACTTGCCTCTCAAGAAGAGATGGGAAACATGCTCAATATCACCATCATTTAGCTATTGCATTTCTTTTTTTCGTTGCTGGTCATATGTATAGAACTAACTTTGGAATTGGTCACAGTATAAAAGATATTTTAGAAGCATATATTCCTCCGGGAGGACGATTGGGGTGTGGGCATAAGGGTCTTTATGACACAATTAACAATTCGATAAAAGAGTATCGATTGGTGTAACAATCGTGCAAAACTCTCTTATCATACTGCCATGGTCTTCCTAACAACAAATGACAAGCATCCATAGAACAAACATCACAAGTTACCTCATCCTTGTACTTACCAATAGAAAATGGTACAACAACTTGTTTGGTAACTTTGATTTCACCACCATTATTCAATCATTGTAACTTGTACGGATTATGATGCTTCATTGTCATCAAGCCTAGCTTTTCAACCATGAGAGTACTAGCAACGTTACTACAACTACTACCACTATCAATAATCACAATATATACCTTGTCTTTCACGTGGCATCTCGTATGGAAGAGATAGTCTCATTGCGGTTTATCCTGTATTGGTTGAACATTCAGACTTCGTTTGATAACTAGAATGTCACCAGTTGCTGCTAATTCAAGGTCATCGTTGTCAACTTCTTTCGGAGGTTCATGTAAATCGTCTCCATGATCAGAACCGATTTCACCATAATCTCACAATAACATCGTACTTCGGTTCGGACATTGGCTCGCAACATGTCCTCTACCAAGGCATTTAAAGCATTTAATGTCCCTCGTATGATCTGCTTGCATTGATTGCTTTCCACGACCAGCATCTTCAACAGAAGGTTTTGACTTGCTCGATTCTGCCTTCTCTTTTATTTGCAACGGTGCTTGCTACTAGAAATCATCAGTTTGATTGAATAGGGGGTTAGAAAACGACTTAAATAAACTATTACCCCGATTAGAAGACTTTCATCGTTCCTGTCGTTCAATCTTGATTGCCATAGGCACCATGTCATCCAACTCAATATAATGTTGTAACTCAACAACGTTAACTTTTTCAAAATTCAAACCTGCAAGAAAACATGTCATAGTTGCCTCACGATCTTTAACAATATTGGCACGAATCATGGACATTTTATCTAACAATTATTTTCCTCTTATTCTTGATTTTTTAGTGTTTTTTCCCACTTGTTTCCTCTTTTATAAAGTCCTAAAGAGAACTCACTCAAAACTTTTTCAAGTCTTGGTGCAATGTTGGCATCGACTGCAATTATGGTTAGGTAGGAAGATAAAAAAATGTTATGTAAAGGGTGGCTTAGAATATAGAAAGAAAAGGTTACCTAAAAACAAGTCACTCAAACCTTTACTTTCACTACAACCAAGGCCTTGAGTGACTTCTAGACTTTGTTGATGATTCCTTGTTGTAGTGCTTCCTTTGATCTCTCTTTGTGCTTTTCTTTGTTGGCCTTCTCTTCAATATTTTTGAACTTCTTTTGATGTTGAATGGAGTCGTTTTATTTTCTTTTCTTCTTTGGCCGAATGCACTCCTTTTGTTTGAACTTTTTTTCTTGTTTGATGGTAGGGATTCTTTATGCACTTTGCTCTTCACCCAAAGCTCTGATTACCATATGATGCGTGCACATCTACCTTGATTGTGGATCTAGTGAAAGAGCAAGTTCCCTGCAGTAAGATAGGCTTAAAGAAGAATGGCTTGGTGGGTTAATGTAAGGATTGAAGGTGGCTAGAAATGAAGTGGAAAGAAAGAAAGTAATGAAGCGGAAGTGGGCTGGTTTTGATAGTATTTGAGCATAGTGTAGGCTTATGAAAGAATGGCGATGGTGATGAAATAGTATGAACAAAGGAAGAAGACAGATTCAACGCTAAAGAGAAAAATTCACTTGTCTTATAAATCATAGGTCCGGGTGGTGTTTAGGACTTTCCCCTCTAGTTATATGAACTAGGAAACACAAGTATCAGGATGAAGAAGGATGGACGCCACAAGCACAAGGCTTGATAAGTCGATAGAGTTCACAAAGAACTTAGAAAAGAGGGAAAACCTCAAAAAATATATTGATATGAAAAAGGTCTATTTGAAAAGTTATAATTTCTCGTATGAAAAATTCCATCCGGCACTTCTGATGTGTGCACACCTCAAGAAGAACCTAAGCTACCTCAAGACCCAGAAGTTCTACCAATAGGTCCCATAACTCACTCAAAGGCCAAGCAACTTAAGGAAGCGTTCACTCACAAGTGTATTTGATAAAGGGTACGTTGCTTCAGAAACAACGGTCCTTTGTTTGTAACGGATCTAGGATTGTAGCAAGCATGTTTCTGCAATAAACACAATGTTATGGATGTTAGAATAATGTTAAATCAACAAGAATAAAAAAACGAAAATAAAGAAAGAAATGAGAAGAAGGAATTTTCTGGCAGTTTCGGAATTCAAATGTTGATGAATGCTTCAAAGGGCTTTCATGGCAGCAAATGAACGACTAAAATGGCAGAAAATTGGTGTTGAAGTTGCTGGAAATTAACAAGACGTTGAACTCGAAAGAACCCGAACAATATACTGAGCGGACCCGAATCGAATACGTTCTTCGCCAACGGATTTGGACCCTCTAGATAGCGATCTAGGAACCCGAAGTATCAAGGAGGATGACACAATCAAACAAAGTCTGAAAATGCCAAAGAAGTTCAATGAAGAACTGAAATTGAGAGAAAAACTCACAATAATTTTGTTTCATAAAAATTGTCTAACCTTGTTCATACAAATTTAACAAATATATATAGGGAAAAACAAGGGAGAGGGCGCCCAAATTAGTGGCTGAGTTTGAATTGAAAATAAACACATGTTAAATGTGTTTAAAAATGCAAAAGAAATCTGCCAATAACCTCCCCCAAATTGCAGCACATGTGATGATAATTTGTGGCTGAGTTTGAACGAAATTAACACATGTTAAATGTGTTCAAATTTCAAAAAAAAGGTGGCTGATAACTTCTCTTCAAAATGGCGCCCAAATTGCTTCAAATCTGCCACATGCTTGCACATTCTGTCCACACATGCCGTGCACATGCTTGAAGAGATGTAGGACGCCCCACATGCTGCTCACATGCTTGTAGGACACTCTCCCACATGTAGGACACCTTTGAGCTGCTTCTGGACTTGTTAGCTGGAGTTGAGCTAGTGGAGCTAAAGTTGAACTGACTGGAGCTGAAACGAGCTGAATTCAGCTAGCTGGGAGTGAAGTGAGCTGTGTTGAGCTGCCTATACTCCTTTGAGCTGAAGATGAGCTACGTACACTCCCGTGAGCTTCATCCGAGCTAAGTTTAAGCCTTTGAGCTGCTGCCCTTTTATTGTAACTATATGAAAACAAAAGAAACACACTCAGAGCATTGTAAACTTATTGAAAACATTCAAGCAAGCTACAAAACAATGCACCCTTATTGTTTTAACACACAACAAGCTAACATAGCTTATCATAAAATATTATAAGCTGGCAAACTTATCTAAAACACACTTAACATAATATATACATAGCAAACACACCTATATAAGTAGTATAGTATATGTATGTCACATATCAGCATGCAACACATTATAAAGCCTATGTTCTAAGGCATGAACATGCTCGAATGAATCAGGAATTGTAGCACAAGTAAGAAAAAGGGCTTCCCTGAATTTCTTTGCCTTAGAACGAGTGATGGGTCCTGTTGGTAAGACCTCCGGATCAGCTTGTTTGTTCTGAACTGATGTGCTCACATCATCCCCCCCTTCTTGAAAAGGATTTGACCTCAAATCTGTAGAGTCATCAAAAGGGGTTAAGTCACAAACATTAAAAGTGGCACTCACATTATAATCTCCCGGTAAGTCTATCTTGTAGGCATTGTCGTTCACTTTCGCCAACACCTGGATAGGACCATCTCCGCGCGGTAACAGTTTGGACCGCCTTTGGGCTGGAAATCTTTCCTTTCGGAAATGAACCCAAACCCAGTCTCCAACTTCGAAGGTGACTCGCTTTCTTCCCTTGTTTGCTTGCTTTTTCATATTGCTGAGTCCTTCGCTCAAGATTCTCCTTCACTTGCTGATGTAACTTCTTGACATATTCTGCTTTCTCTTGACCGTCCCTGTTCGTCACCTGTTCCTGTGGCAGAGGTAACAAATCTAGAGGCGTAATGGGGTTAAAACCATAAACGACCTCAAATGGTGACATCTTAGTAGCAGAATGAATGGCATGATTATATGCAAATTCAACATGTGGCAAACAATCCTCCCAAGTCCTAATGTTCTTTTTAATGATGGAACGAAGTAAAGTAGATAAAACACGATTAACAACCTCAGTTTGTCCATCAGTTTGGGGATGGCAAGTAGTAGAAAACATAAGTTTCGTACCTAGTTTGCTCCAAAGAGTCCTCCAGAAGTGACTCAAAAACTTTACATCCCTGTCAGAAACAATCGACCTAGGAATACCATGTAAACGAACAATCTCTCTAAAGAACAAGTTAGCCACATTAACAGCATCATCAGTCTTATGGCATGCAATGAAATGTGCCATCTTAGAGAATCTATCAACCACAACAAACACACTATCTCTACCAGTCCTAGTTCGAGGCAATCCCAAAACAAAATCCATAGAAATGTCAGTCCAAGGGGATTCAGGAATAGGTAAAGGTAAGTACATACCGTGTGGTGAAACCTTCGACTTTGCTTTCTTGCAAGTCACACAACGATCACAGTACCTTTCAACATCGCGACGCATCTTGGGCCAAAACAGATGCTCCTTCAAGGTATGTAATGTCTTGGTGACTCCAAAGTGACCCATCAAACCACCTTCATGTGCCTCGCATATCAGAATGTCACGCATCGAACCCTGTGGAATGCATATCCTGTTTTCTTTGAAAAGATAACCATCATGCCTGTAAAATTTTCCATCTGCACCTTTTTCACAAGCAACATACTTATCACGAAAATCAGGATCATCAGAATACAACTCTCTAATATATGCAAACCCAATCAAATGTGAATCTAAATAACTCAACAGGGCATACCTACGTGATAACGCATCAGCAACAACATTTTCTTTCCCTTTCTTGTAACGAATGACATAAGGAAAAGACTCTAAAAATTCAATCCATTTTGCATGTCTTTTGTTCAATTTATGCTGACTCGTTATGTATCTCAAAGCCTCATGATCGGTGTGAATGACAAACTCCTTAGGCAACAAGTAATGCTGCCAAGTCTCTAAAGACCTAATCAATGCATACATCTCTTTGTCATAAATAGGATAATTCAATGTAGCTCCACTTAGTTTCTCACTAAAGTATGCTATAGGTCTCTTTTCCTGCATTAAAACAGCGCCTATACCTATGCCAGATGCATCACATTCAATCTCAAAAGTTTTATCAAAATTAGGCAAGGCTAACACTGGTGCTCTAGTCAAACAATCCTTAATTTTCAGAAACGCATCTTCCTGTTCTTTACCCCACAAGAAGCTCGAATTCTTCTTAATGATCCCGGTTAAGGGGGCGGTAACAGAACTGAAGTTAGGGACAAATCGACGGTAAAAACTCGCTAAACCATGAAAAGATCTGACCTGAGCAATCGATGTCGGTCGTGGCCATTCCTGAATTGCTCGGATTTTCTCAGGATCGACTTCCACACCCTATTCACTAACAATGTAACCAAGAAATGTAAGTTTGTTAGTGCAAAACACACACTTCTCTAGGTTACCAAACAAACGTTCTTCTTGTAAAACCTGCAAAACAGCTTTCAAATGTCCTGCATGATCTGGTAAAGTTTTACTGTAAATCAAAATGTCATCGAAGTAAACAACACAAAACCTACCAATGAAAGGTCGTAGAACATGATTCATCAAACGCATGAAAGTACTAGGTGCATTAGTTAACCCAAAAGGCATTACTAACCATTCGTACAAACCTAGCTTTGTTTTGAAGGCTGTCTTCCACTCATCGCCTTCTCGCATGCGAATCTGATGATAGCCGCTCCTTAAGTCAATTTTGGAGAAGATGACGGCTCCGCAAAGCTCGTCCAACATATCATCAAGTCTTGGAATGGGATGTCGATACTTAATTGTGATCTGATTCATAGCTCGACAATCTACGCACATCCTCCAAGAGCCATCTTTCTTCGGCACCAACAGTACCGAAACAGCACACGGACTCAAGCTCTCTCGAATGTAACCCTTGTCCATCAACTCTGTAATCTGTCTTTGAAGTTCTTTCGTCTCTTCGGGGTTGGTTCGATAAGCTGGCCGGTTCGAAATAGTAGCACCTGGAATGAAATCAATCTGGTGCTCAATGCCACGAAGGGGTGGCAATCCTTTCGGTGTTTCATCCGGAAACACATCCTTAAATTCCTGCAAAAGAGATGACACAGAAGCAGGCAAATCACTCGGAAACTCAGACAGTAAACAATAATCCTTAAACAATAAAATATAAAGAAACTGCTAAGAGGAAAGACATTTCCTAATTTCTTTGCTGCTTGCATACACGTTCATCTTCTTTTTCCCACGAACTTCTTCAGCATTCTTTCACAATCTCGCTTGATCCTCCTGAACTTGACTCGGTGTCAAAGGAGCCAAAGTTATCTTTTTACCTGCATGCATAAAAGAATACCTGTTCGTGAAACCATCATGAGTCGTCTTTTTATCAAACTGCCATGGACGACCCAACAGCAAATGACTCGCATCCATTGCAACTACGTCACAAAGTACTTCGTCCTTGTACTTCCCAATGGCAAATGGCACCAAAACCTGCTTGGTCACTCGAATCTCTCCACCGTCATTCAGCCATTGAAGCTTGTAAGGATTGGGATGCTTTGTCGTCGGTAAACCTAGCTTTTCAACCATTACAGTACTAGCAACATTAGTGCAACTACCACCATCGATAATTACAACACATACCTTATTATTCACAAGACATCTCGTGTGAAAGATGTTCTCTCGCTGCTGCTCGTTCTGGATCGGTTGTGCCTGCAGACTTCTCTTGACAACAAGGGCTTCTCCGGTGGCAAACAACTGCACCTCCTCGTCATCATCATCTGCAACCTCTAGAGGGGGGTCCTGGGTGTCTTCCTCAGACTCGGACTCGATCTCGCCATTCTCTAACATCAACATGGTCCTCCGGTTGGGGCACTGACTGGCAATGTGTCCTCGTCCTAAACACTTAAAGCACAAGATGTCGCTCGAACGCTCCTGTGACACCACAAGCTTGTCACGCCTACCCTCAGTAGTAGGTGCCTTTGGTTTGCTAGATTCGGCTTTATCTCGACTCTGAAGTGGTGGTGGTGGTGCTTGTTTCCTGAAATTGTTAGGGGCATTTAAATTATTTGAAAATGACTTAAAAGGAGTATTACCTCGGTTTGAAGACTTCCTTCGTTGTTGTCTTTCAACTTTAATTGCCATGTGCACCATGTCATCCAACTCAACATAATGCTGTAATTCAACAACGTTAGAAATTTCAGAATTCAAACCTGCAAGGAAACGTGCCATCGTCGCCTCTCGATCCTTGATGATGTTGGCTCGCATCATGGCCATCTCCATCTCCTTGTAGTAATCTTCAACACTCCGATTCCCCTGTTTCAAAGTTTGCAATTTCTGAAACAAATCACGATGATAATGGGAAGGAACAAACCTCTTACGCATGATACGCTTCATTTCAGTCCATGAAGCCACGGGACCCTCGTCGGCACGTCTCCGACTGATCAGTAACTGATCCCACCATATCAAGGCATAATCAGTGAATTCTGTCGCAGCCAAACGGACCTTCTTTTGTTCGGAATAATTGTAACACTCGAACACATGTTCAACCTTGCTTTCCCAAGCAAGATATGCATCCGGATCTGTCCGTCCCTGAAAAGAAGGGATAGCAACCTTAATGTTAGTCAAATTGTCATCAATAACTTGTCCTGCACGATGGTTCACTCTAGGTGAATGTTCGACGTCATTCTCATCATTATTCTCATTTTGGACAGATTGGGAACCACCCCCATCTATTCTATCCAAACGAGACTGAATAGGCTCCAATGCTCGATCTAACAATTGTTGCAAAGTTCTAGTAAGAGCCTGCATTTGCAAATCTGGTGGATTACCTCCACCGGAACTACGATAATCACTTCCTGTCATTATAACACAAAACACAAGAAAATAAAACAATAGGTTAGTAAAAACGAAAATTAAAGTCCCTCACTGCACACACAATCAAATTCTCACGGATCACTCAAAAGAACAGTGCACTCAAAAGATAACACTCAGCGCTCGTGTTTCACTCGGGAGAATGCTCTTGAATGGCTTTTTTTGTCTCCCCTTCTGTTCTCACAACGCTCAAATGCCTTTTCCACTCGTTCTCTCGCAAACAGTTCTTTAAGAAACTAATCTGACCCTTCAAACTTGTTATCTGTGTCAACTCCAAGATATAAATGCACAAATGATAGAACAGAGGTTAAACGGAGTTTAGGGGCTGTTTAATTGAACAAAAACAAAGGCTGGAAACAAAATAAGAACATGACTGGAATTAAAGCTTAAAATGAAGTGAAAGAAAGGAAAAAAACAAAGTACTTACTGCAAAAGAAATGCTTACCACAACCCTATCACCGAACAAACAAGAACAGGTTGATTCGGGTGATTTTGAAGCATTCCACGGTAAACAAAGACATTTTTCATCATTTTTTTGATCCAAACAACAGTATAAGATGTAAACAACACTAATTTGTCGAATCTGAATTTTTTTCGATTTTTTTGATTTTTTTACTTTGACTTTTCTGGTCAAACTTTGACTTTGACTTTTTTTTTTTGAGAATTTCGATTTTTTTACCTTTGTATTTTTTTTTTGATTTCTTGTAGTGCAGAAAGTGCTATAATCCGATCAAAGCTCTGATTACCATATGATAAAGGGTACATTGCTTCAGAAACAACGGTCCTTTGTTTGTAACGGATCTAGGATTGTAGCAAGCATGTTTCTGAAATAAACACAATGTTATGAATGTTAGAATAATGTTAAATCAACAAGAACAAAAAAAACGAAAATAAAGAAAGAAATGAGAAGAAGGAATTTTCTGGCAGTTTCGGAATTCAAATGTTGATGAATGCTTCAAAAAGCTTTCATGGCAGCAAATGAACGACTAAAATGGCAGAAAATTGGTGTTGAAGTTGCTGGAAATTAACAAGACGTTGAACTCGAAAGAACCCGAACAATATACTGAGCGGACCCGAATCGAATACGTTCTTCGCCAACGGACTTGGACCCTCTAGATAGCGATCTAGGAACCCGAAGTATCAAGGAGGATGACACAATCAAACAAAGTCTGAAAATGCCAAAGAAGTTCAATGAAGAACTGAAATTGAGAGAAAAACTCACAATAATTTTGTTTCATAAAAATTGTCTAACCTTGTTCATACAAATTTAACAAATATATATAGGGAAAAACAAGGGAGAGGGCGCCCAAATTAGTGGCTGAGTTTGAATTGAAAATAAACACATGTTAAATGTGTTTAAAAATGCAAAAGAAAGCTGCCAATAACCTCCCCCAAATTGCAGCACATGTGATGATAATTTGTGGCTGAGTTTGAACGAAATTAACACATGTTAAATGTGTTCAAATTTCAAAAAAAAAAGGTGGCTGATAACTTCTCTTCAAAATGGCGCCCAAATTGCTTCAAATCTGCCACATGCTTGCACACACATGTACATTCTGTCCACACATGCCGTGCACATGCTTGAAGAGATGTAGGACGCCCCACATGCTTCTCACATGCTTGTAGGACACTCTCCCACATGTAGGACACCTTTGAGCTGCTTCTGGACTTGTTAGCTGGAGTTGAGCTAGTGGAGCTAAAGTTGAACTGTCTGGAGCTGAAACGAGCTGAATTCAGCTAGCTGGGAGTGAAGTGAGCTGTGTTGAGCTGCCTATACTCCTTTGAGCTGAAGATGAGCTACGTACACTCCCGTGAGCTTCATCCGAGCTAAGTTTAAGCCTTTGAGCTGCTGCCCTTTTATTGTAACTATATGAAAACAAAAGAAACATACTCAGAGCATTGTAAACTTATTGAAAACATTCAAGCAAGCTACAAAACAATGCACCCTTATTGTTTTAACACACAACAAGCTAACATAGCTTATCATAAAATATTATAAGCTGGCAAACTTATCTAAAACACACTTAACATAATATATACATAGCAAACACACCTATATAAGTAGTATAGTATATGTATGTCACATATCAGCATGCAACACATTATAAAGCCTATGTTCTAAGGCATGAAAATGCTCGAATGAATCAGGAATTGTAGCACAAGTAAGAAAAAGGGCTTCCCTGAATTTCTTTGCCTTAGAACGAGTGATGGGTCTTGTTGGTAAGACCTCTGGATCAGCTTGTTTGTTCTGAACTGATGTTCTCACATCAGTATTACAGCTTTTGGAGGAAAAATGGCAATAAAAGGGAAGTTATACAATGTATTACATGTTGAAGACATGTAACACATTGTATCATCCACATCTTTACCTTAATTTTAGCTCATTAGTTCAGTTTATCTTATTTTACTTAAATGCATTTGAACTTATGACATTTTACTTGTTTTCTTTTTAGGACATGATGAACACAGCTCAAGGGACTAGTGGCCAGCTCCGTTTCAACTCAAAGGCTTTCTATGAGCTCAAAACAGCTCATTGATGATTCAAGGTCGTACAAGCTATGTTTTAGCTCCAAAACACTCCTATGGTTCAAGGGCAGCTCAAGGACACTAAAGGATCAGCTTATTTAGCTCGAAGAAGCTCCGTTTAGCTTAAAACTTCACTCAACTTTAGCTAGCTCAATCAGCTAGCTAGCTCAGCTCGAACCAGCTCAACCTCAGCTCAATCAGCTCCCCCTACAACTACCAGCTTGAGAGTGTGGACACCCCAAGGGTCACCTACCAGCCGAAACACCTAAAGAAGCTTCCATGCACCCATTCGACCAAGGAGTTTCACTTGGCGCCATTCCCATGCTTGGCGCCATTGTGGAGAGACACCAAGGGGCTGAAACATTGTATATAGCCTATCTAAGACTATTCACACACTTATCACAACTTTTCGGCCAATGTGAAAGGGTACAAGCCCTAGCCGAAACATCCCTTGCATTTATACATGCCTATTCGGCCACCCCCTTCCTCTACTATAAATATGTAAGCCACTTTGGCATTTAGACAACACTTTGATCAATACAAATTATATTTGTGAGTTTATCTCTCATTCTTGTTCTTTTATGACTTATCAAATCATTCTATTGATTTGTGGCATCTCCTATTCCATCTTGATACTTTAGGTTGTTGAATATTTATTATTCTTTGGTCTAAGTCCTTTTACCACCCTCAAAGTTACTCATAAAGATCGGGTTTATACTTTTTAGTATAAGTTCTTCTTTTGTATCTTTGAATACTATCTTCTCCCCATTTCCATCATCCTATTCACTTCATTCCTTCACCCCTTTACTACCATCCTTCCACAACCTTTTTCATCCTTCCCATTTCATCACGTTCCTACAAGAAGACGTTCGTGACAACAAGGCTTACTAGCATTCTAAGTTCCGGGCAATCAAAGCTTCTCTCTACAACACCAATTGGAGAGTTGGAGCGTATCATGTGGTAATCAGAGCAAAGGATGAATCAAGTAAGCCCTATCTTTTTGTCATTTCTTATTTCTGATTCAAAAGAACCAAAAGAAGAGAAAAAAAAAAGAAATTTAGATTGTTCCAAATACAAGGAATCTGAATTAGATCAAAAAAAGAAAAAAAGAAAAAGAAATCGGAATTTCAAAGGGTGAAGATTCGAGTACAAACATCCAAGCAACCAACTCCGAGAAGTTCCTCAAGTTTGATTGCTCACGACCAGTTTGTAAGTCAAGTTTTATGGTAACGATTATGTTTTCGTTATTTCTTTTCATTTCTATCCTTTCTTACATTCCAGTCCCTAAACTTTCTATTCTTCTTTTAAACTCCTTCTTTCTTTTAATTTTCAAGTCTAACCTTTGTATTGCAGCCCAAACGCCATATTTCATAAAATATTTGACAGGTTTTAAGTTAGTTCTTTCAAGAACTTGTTTTGAGAGATTTGAGTGGAAAAAGGCAAGAGAGTGGTGAGCACAGAAGGGGAAATAAAAGCCAGAATTCCCAGAGTGTAAACACGAGTGAATTTGAGTGACATACCACTTTTCTTAGAGTGACCATGAGGTTTTGTTGTGTGAATATTGGTGAGGTCCTTTTTTTTTTCTTTTAATCTAACAATGTTTTCAGAATTTTGCAATTCTCCATCTACTTCAGGGCAGGTTCTAATGATCAAAAGAGCTCTAAACATCCATCCAGTAGAGAACAACCAAAGAGAGAACATCTTCCACACTCATGGCCATGTCAATGGGAATGTGTGTACCATAGTCATTGACGGAGGTAGTTGCACAAATGTGGCTAGTACCATGATGGTGGAAAAGCTCAGATTAAAAACTTTTAAGCATCTGAGACCTTATAGGCTATATTGGCTGAACAATGAAGGCGAATGCAAGGTGACAAAGCAGGTTCGTGTCCCGATCTCTATTGGAAAATATTAAGATGAAATACTTTGTGACATAGTACCTATGAATGCTTGCCATATTATCTTTGGGCGACCTTGGCAATTTGACAAGAGGGCAGTCCATGATGGTCACCTTAACCACTATATTTTCAAGATTGGAAGCATGAAATTCACATTGACAACCTTGACACCAATTCAAGTGAAAGACGATCAAGACGCCTTAAACGAAAGCATAGCAACTTGGCGGCAATCCTATGAAGAAAACACCAAGAAGTTATCCATCTACGTTCAAGGGAGAGACATTCTAAAGGACTTATCAACACAGCAGACCGTGCTTGTACATTTGTACAAAGAGAACTGTTTTTGCACTGACACCCTTGAAGGCTTGCCTTCAAATATTTCTCAGCTTTTGCAGGATTTCAAAGACATGTTCCCTGATGACCTTCCGAGTGGTTTACCGCCCATTAGAGGAATCGAACACCAAATTGATTTTATGCTAGGTGTCACCATTCCTAACCGACCGGCCTATAGAAGCAATCCAGAAGAGACTAAGGAGTTGCAACGACATATTGGAGAGCTTATGGAAAAAGGCTACATCAGAGAAAGTTTAAGCCCATGTGTTGTACTAGTTCTTTTGGTTCCAAAGAAGGATGGTTCGTGGAGAATGTGTGTTGATTGTCAGGCTATCAATAAAATCACGATAAAATACCAACACCCTATACCCAGATTGGATGAACTTAGCGGGGCTAGCATTTTCTCCAAAATTGACTTAAAGAGTGGCTATCATCAAATCCGAATGCGAGAAGGGGACGAGTGGAAGACAACTTTCAAAACCAAGAAAGGTTTGTATGAGTGGATGGTTATGCCTTTTGGCTTAACCAATGCCCCTAGCACTTTCATGAGATTAATGAACCATGTCCCACGGCCTTATATCGGTAAGTTTTGCGTTGTTTATTTTGATGACATTTTGATTTACAGCCGGAGTTTGGATGATCATGAGAAGCATCTCAGGGAAGTTCTCCTTACTTTGAGAAATGAACACTTATATGCCAATTTGTCCAAATGTGTCTTTTCCACTAATGAACTTTCCTTCCTCGAATTTATTATGAGTACACATGGATTAAAAGTAGACCTAGAAAAGATCAAAGCAATCCAAGAATGACCAAGACCTACTAACATCTGTCAAGTAAGAAGTTTCCATGGTTTGGCGAGTTTTCACAGAAGATTTATTGCCAATTTCAGTTCTATTACCGCCCCCTTAATCGGGATCATTAAGAAGAATTCAATCTTCGAATGGGGTAAAGAACAAGAGAAAGCTTCTCTGGAGATCAAGAAGCAACTGACCGAGGCTCCTTTACTAGCACTACCGGATTTTGACAAAACTTTTGAGGTTGAATGAGATGCATCCGGCATTAGAATAGGGGCTGTTTTGGCTCAAATGGGACGGTCTATAGCTTACTTTCGTGAGAAGTTAAATGAAGCCACTCTCAATTATCCCACCTATGATAAGGAGATGTATGCCCTTATCCGAGCACTTGAAACATGGCAACACTACTTATGGCCGAAAGAGTTTGTCATCCACACCGGTCATGAGGCATTAAAACACATCAAAGAACAACACAAACTCAACAAAAGACATGCCAAATGAGTTGAATTCCTAGAGTCATTCCCTTATGTTATCCATTACAAAAAAGGTAAGGACAATGCGGTAGTAGATGCACTCTCAAGAAGGTACGTACTTCTTAACTCATTACACTCTCGAATTTTTGGATTTTCAATTTATCAAAGAACAATATGCTACTGGTAATGATTTTAAGGAGAGGTATGAGTCTTGTGACAAGTTTGCAAAAGGGAAATACTACAAGCAGGATGTGTATCTTTTTAAAAAGAAAAGAGTATGCATTCCACAAGGATCTATATGTGAAGTTCTACTGGAAGAAGCACATGGAGGTGGTTTAATGGGACTTTTTGGCATCCACAAGACATTAGAGATTCTAAAGGAGCATTTCTTTTGGCCCAAATTTAGGAGGGACGTGGAACGGTTCTGTGATAGATGCCTTGTTAGCAAAAAGGCAAAATCAAGAGTCATGCCTCATGGGTTGTACATGCCTTTACCCATTCCATCTACATCGTGGGAAGATATATCAATGGATTTCGTGCATGGTTTGCCAAGGACAAAGAATGGTCGAGACTCTATGATGTGTGCACGTTCACCAGCAAGTTTTGTCCACTTTCATGTGGTGTTTTAAACATGAAAGACACAAGAGTTTTATTTACTTATCTCATATTACTTTTTCTACACTCATTTCTGGTTATTTAGATTCATGTTATCACATCATACTCTGTATATGTTTTGCATACTTTATTTTCATGACCTTAGCATGTTATATGTGATACTCATACTTAAGCTTAAAACCACATCTTTACTTAGCAAATGTTTGCATCTTTATATTATAGTTTGCATCATTTAAAACTTTACTTTATACGTATGCATTATAGTCCCTATACTATTTAAATGAGACATTACTTATATAATTCATTGTTTTCTTCATAGGTTATATTAACACAGCTCAAGGGAGTGTGCTACAGCTCGGTTCCAGCTCAAAGTGTTAGAATCAGCTCAAAACGTTGTTTGGCCGTTTCAAGACTCTACAAGCTGCCAAATGGTTCGAGGACACTTATGAAGTCTTAAAAGAGCTCAAGGATACTAAAGGACCAGCTCACTCAGCTCAAAACAGCTTCAAAGAGCTCAAATAGCAAAAGGGTGATTTCTGAGCAAAGGAGGATTCGTTTCAGCTCCAAAATACTCCAGTAGCTAGAGAACAACTTAAAGGCACTTCAAGACTAGCTCACTCAGCCAAAAGAAGCTCGGATCAGCTCCAATCAGCTACTCACCTTTAGCTAGCTAAGTCAGCTAGCTAGCTCAGCTCAAGCCTAGCTCGTCCAGCTCCTCTCCAGCTCCTCTGACTACTACCAGCTCCTTCAGTGGACCAGCTAGTGACACTAGCTAAGTGATGGAAGGGCACCTACCTAGCCGAATAGCAAAGGAGGGAACCTAGGCACCTCTACACACCTTGGCGCTAATTTGGAAGGGTGCAAGGCTGCCGAATAGTGCTTGATAGGTTATCAACACCTATTCAAGCCCTTATCACACCAATTCGGCCAATGGAGGGAGACACCAAGGCTTCCGAATCATTCCCTCTCCCTTACACACCATTTCGGCCACCCCCTTTCATTTACTATAAATATGTAATGCATTTTCATTTGTAAACACACAATTCAAATTATAAAAAATTACTTTGTGAGGTTTTCTCTCATCCTTGTTCTTTTTAGAACTTCTTGACTTATCAAATCTTTATTGATTTGTGGCGTCTCCCTTTTCTTTCCATCATGATACTTTAGATTGTTAAACATCCATTGTTTCTCAGTTTAAGTCATTTTACCACCCTCAAGGCCTCATGCAAGTTAGGGTATATGCTCCTTATCATATGTTCATCTTTTTGAGCCTTTGAATACTACCAACATCCTTTCTCTTCACCATCTTCCATACACCATCATAAAATATGATACGCTCCTTATAATAGGTAAACAAACAAATGGTTAAAGGACAAATAGGGGTTGTTAGGTGAAATAAAAAAAGGCTAAAAAAGAAAAGCAATAAGGCTAAAAATTAACAATAAATAAGAAAATAAGGCTGACACAAAAAAAATGAAGGAAAATAAAGACAACTTACTGCAACTGCAAAGAAATGCTTACAACGATCCTATCATCGAACAAACAAGAACGAGTTGTTTCAGGTGATTTTCAAGCATTTCATGGCATAAACAAGCATCCTTCATCATTTCCAAGCATTTCAACGAACAAACAGCACTTTATATATGTAAAATAAACTTAATATTCGAATCTGATTTTTTTTCAATTTTTTTACTTTGACTTTTCTGGTCAAACATTGACTTTGAATTTTTTTTCTTCAGAATTTCGATTTTTTTCTTTTTTATTGTTTGTAGTGCAGAACGTGCTAAAATCCGACTAAGCTCTGATTACCATATGATAAAGGTGTGTTGCTTGAGAAACAACGTTCGTTGTCTGTAACGGATCTAGGATAGTAGCAAGCATATCTTTACAATAAAAACAAATATGGACATTGTTTTAGGATCAAAATAAAAAGAAAATAAAAAGGTGTACAAGATATATAAGAATGGATAGGATTGCGACCCACTATCTATAAACGAGATAGGAACCAACGATATCAAAGGGGTGAACGCCACACGTAGAAAGTGATAAGTTCAATAGGAAGACGCCACAAGCTAGGCTTGATAAGTCTAAAGATAAACAAGAGTATAAATTCCCAATATATTTCTTCAAAGAAAGGTGTACAAGATGTGTCTCAATATGATGAATGTAGCCACTATTTATAGGCTTTTACAAGATAGGTTAATAGTTAAAATAACATGAATTAAAGCTAAATAAATTGTATAATATTAGGATGCATTCTTCAAGGTGAATGAATGGCTTTTAGATGCTTCAATGAACCATATTAAATAGGTTCATGCATGAATCTGCCCAATACATCAATGTATCATTAATCTTTGATCTCCAAGCCTTTTAATGCCATCCATTCATGTATTTGGAGATGAATGTATTGCCAAAGCCCCTTTAATAAAATGATCATATCTCAAGCTCCTGGTATCAGATTGGTGTGATTCAAAAATCACTAGAAAGCTAAGATATAGAGGAACAAGTTCTAAGAAGACTTCAAAGCCCATATATTCCCGAATGCCATCCAAATTGTAGGACAAGCTGGCCAATGTTCTTAATCTAGAAATGAGGCTGCTTCAAACATGTAACATATATGAAATTATAATATAATATAAATATGTGGCTAGTAAGAACTCCTTCCAAATTAATGTGACATCTTCAATGGTGGAGGCTCTTCCTTGGGGTCAAAGTAAGACCTCACATATCCGTGCTTGCCACGAACATAATTAGATAGAACCTTCAGATACCCGAATTTGTTGCAAACATCTCGGATTAAGCTTGCAGGAGCTTCTTGAGGCGTCTCGGTCATAGAACACTTGCCTCGATCAAATGGTCTCAAAAAGGTTTTTGAGAAACTAGCAATGCTTTTAGTCGTGCTCACATCATTCCCTCCCTCTTTAAGGCGATTCGTCCTCGAATCGTAATTTCTATGAAGAGAACGGTTGCTAACATGAAGCCAAAAAAAATTGGCCATGAGTTGAGAAACCCAATTGAGTCCCTTGTGGTGGTTCGGTAAAAACTTGAAATGGAACAACACCTTTGAAAAATTTCTCTTAATCAATCAACCCCTTCAACTTGAAAGGTTGAGGACTCTTCGATGGCACTTCAATTTCTTCCACCAAATTCACACTTGATTCTTCTTTTGTGGTGCAAACAATTTGGGATTTGATGTGAGCACAACCATGCCAGCAAAGGAGACTGATCCGGAGGTCTTGCCAATAGGACCTATCACTCGTTCTAAGGCAAAGAAATTCAGGGAAGTTCTTTCCCTCACTTGTGCTAAAGTTTCTGAATCTTTTGATAGTGATTGTGCCTTAGATAATAGGCTTTATAATGTGTTGCATGCTGATATGTGACGTACCTATGCTTATACTACGTATTTAAGTGCGTTCGCTATGTATATATTATGTTTGGTGTGTTTTGGATTTGGTTTGATATGATTATGTTGTTGTTATTTTATTTGTGTGATATTGAATAAGCTTGCACATGTTTACAGCTTGTTAGTTTGTGTTACAATAAGTTTACAAAGCTTGGTAAGTGTTTTTAATTATTTGTTGCATGTACGTGAAAGGGCAACAGTTCAAGGGAGATATATTCAGCTCGGATGAAGCTCAAAGGAGTGTAAGCAGCTCACCTTAGCTCGAGGCAGCTCAGAGGCTTAGCTCCCAGCTCAACTCAACTCACTACACTCTACTTTAGCTCATTTCAGCTCACCTCAAGTCCAGCTAGCTCAACTTCAGCTCAACTCTAGCTCAAGTGACCTACACTGAAACCTATCGTACACGAGGGAAAGGTGTCCTAGGCATGTGACATGCATTTGCAACCCTCCACACATGTGCTCAGCATGCTCCACACACGCCAAGCATGTGGCCGAACCAAACAACCCCATCTCTCATATTTGCGGCAAACTCATAGGATGAGACCAAGGAGTTAAATGTTTGAATTTCAAACATTTATCACATCTAAAATGTGATACACATGGGCGCCAACATTCAAATTGAGTGGCTGCCAATGCTTGCCGCCAAGAGAAGAAGTTGTGTATTTGAATTTATTTTTTTTCTCTCTTTTTCAGCCACACAAATAATTCGGCCACCCCCTCTTATTCCTATATATATGTGTTCTAAACAATGTAATAAGGTTAGACACTTTCGAATAAAATACTTTGTCAGATTTTCTCTCAAATTTGGTTCTTTTTAAAACTTCTTTCTTGACATTTCAATCCTGAATTGTTGTGTCAATATTTTGATACTTTGGGTTCTTGATTCGATATAATCAATGGGTCCAAGTGCGTGTTGAACAAAAATCAGTATAAGGTTCGGGTTCATTCAGTCTATTGTTCGAGTTCTTCCTTGGAGTTTTGTTCAAATTTTCCTTCAAGTTGCTATCATGGATGAACGTTGAAGCCTTCATCTTCAACCCATTCAAATCTGCACGGAATTTCTAGCAACTTTCTCCCTTACTTCTTTTTGTTTTCTTTTCTTTATTTCGTGTCATTTCAGAGTCTAAATCAACCTTCTTGTTTTGTTTTAATTGCAGGGAAATGCTTGCTTCAATCCTAGATCCGTATCACACAAGGAACGTTGTTTCGACTAGCAACGCCCTTATCAGGATTGATCAGACTTACTCATTTCTTCTAAGGCCTCTTTTTCTGAATCCTCCTTAGTTGTAACTTTGCCATCGTCCTTAGGTATTATGGTTCTCCAATTAGGACATTGGCTAGGAACATGTCCTTATCCCAAACACCGTAACAACGAATGACTTTTTCTTCACTTGGAGAAATCTTATTCTTGTGTTCTTTTGGTGCTTGTTCCCTTGGTTGAGAACTGACTTTCTCCCCCTTAAGATAATTCTGTCCATTTGCTCTCGCAACGAAGCAAACTGTTGTTGTATCATCTTTTTCATCTCTCGAAGAAAAGCTTATTGGAAAAAATATAAGTCTCAGGACATGTTGTACCTTAATTAACTAGCTCTGATACCGAATGATATGATCTCACCCTCGAGGTTGAAGTTGAGGCACTCGTGTTCCTGATCGAATTAAGGGATCCTTGAACTAGGTAGACTTCAAATTCAAAATCAATTGAAATGATGCAGAAATAGTAGATTAATGGCTGAAGTGTTTGATGGTGGATAATTGACGGATTTGAAATGTATGAATGTTTAGTAATGGATCGTGACCCACTAGTTATAATAGAACTAAGAACCAACGATATATAAGAATGGATAGGATCGCGAATCACTATCTATAAACGAGATAGGAACCAATGATATCAAAGGGGTGAACACCACACTTAGAAAGTGATAAGTTCAATGGGAAGACGCCACAAGCTAGGCTTGATAAGTCTAATGATAAACAAGAGTATAAACTCCCAATATATTTCTTCAAAGAAAGGTGTACAAGATGTGTCTCAATATGACAAATGTAGCCACTATTTATAGGCTTTTACAAGATAGGTGAATAGTTAAAATAACATAAATTAAAGCTAAATAAATTGTTTAATATTAGGATGCATTCTCCAAGGTGAATGAATGGCTTTTGGATGATTCAATGAACCTTATTAAATAGGTTCATGCATGAATCTGCCCAATACATCAATGTATTATTAATCCTTGATCTCCAAGCCTTTTAATGTCATCCATTCATGTATCTGTAGATGAATGTATTGCCAAAGCTCCTTGAACCTTCTAGGTTCCTTCCATACTTGAATTAGGAAGATGAATGAATGAATTTGGTGCTTCCATCCAATAGATTTTTGGTTTTCCCGTACTAATTTTCCAGCCTGCACTGTCTTCGATAAAGTAAAGAAATAGCAAACTTATTGAAAACATTCAAGTAAGCTGTAAAACAATGCAACCTTATTGTTTAAACACACAACAAACTGACATAGCTTAACACGCAACATTATAAGCTGGCAAACTAATCTAAAACACACTTATTATAATATATACATAGCAAACTATGCAAACACTTATAAAAATCATAATACAAGTAAAGAAATGTTACACATCAGTATGTAACAAGTGAAAGAGCAAACTTCCCTAAAAGTTTGAAGTTGCACTGTTGGGTGGCAGAAACGTGCTAACATCATCCCGCCCTTCTTTAATGCGATTTGTCTCCAAATTGATGATTAGGACAAAAGAGAACAACTTCGATTTCTGTTTGGCGGGGAACTTCTTTAACCTCCGTGCTTGGCACAAATTCCAGCCACCTGGCACAAATTCTTTTGCAAAGAACACAATTGCTGATGCACATTCTTGATCCTGCAAACATGTATACACAAATACAACTCCAAAGAACAATGCAAATCTCGACTATCAACCAGATTCACAAACGCAAATCCACAAATCCAAGTACAACCAAAGAACTCATAAACCAAAGATGAAAAATCAATAGCACTATGGAAAGGAATGTCAAACCGTTATAAAGGAGGTTGCTGAATTTCTGAAAAGAACATAAATGCGCTAGACATACCAACGTTTGCAACCTTCGAGACTTCATATGGCATAACTTTATCAATTTGCAAATTAGAAGAAGAAGAAGAAGAAAATGTAGAATCAGATAATATCTTTGAATTCACTTTTTCTTTTTCACATTCATTCTCCTCTTTGCTTGCCTTCCAAGCTGCATTACTCACTTTCAAACGAATTTGGTCTTCATATACTTCACTTGGAGTCAAAGGTGCCAAAATTACCTTTTTTCCCTCAGGAGGATTCGAACCCAGATAAAGTTCTGACCATCTATCATAGAAAAAAGAAAAAATGGATCTTGTAGGATTCCCAAGAAATTCTTCGATTTCTTTCGGAAGCATATGATTATTCATACGCTTTTCACGTTTCGTGAATAGCTGGGACATTGAGGAATATCCCGAAAGGCATTTAGGGAATCGGTCTGATTCTATCTCCGTTCGATCTGTTTGAAGAAAGAAAGGATCCCAAAGAATCGATCTTTCTTTTAGTTGTTGAATCTCTCTTTGATTGATCAATGTGTGATATTCTGAATCCTCATTACTAATGGAATTGAAACGATCTCTGGATTGATCAAAAGATCCTTTCAATTGACTAGAATCCGTTACTTGAACGAAACTAGATCTTGTGGAATCATATTGAATATTTGACAATACATTACGTACCTTGCTAAAAATTGATCCATGTTTACCAACCATACATTGTCTAACCAAATCCAATTCTCTCTCGATATGTTCCTCAAAAATCCAATTTGTGCGAATTCATCCCCCAACTAACGAAGAGATCTTGGTGGAATTGCCACATATGAAATTGAGCACAATTTTTCAAAGAAATAGCCCCCTTGCCTCTCAAGAAGAGATGGGAAACATGCTCAATATCACCGGGAGGACAATTGGGGTGTGGGCATAAGGGTCTTTATGACACAATTAACAATTCGATAAAAGAATATCGATTGGTGTAACAATCGTGCAAAACTCTCTTATCATACTGTCATGGTCTTCCTAACAACAAATGACAAGCATCCATAGAACAAACATCACAAGTTACCTCATCCTTGTACTTACCAATGGAAAATGGTACAACAACTTGTTTGGTAACTTTGATTTCACCACCATTATTCAACCATTGTAACTTGTACGGATTATGATGCTTCGTTGTCATCAAGCCTAGCTTTTCAACCATGAGAGTACTAGCAACGTTACTACAACTACTACCACTATCAATAATCACAATATATACCTTGTCTTTCACGTGGCATCTCGTATGGAAGAGATAGTCTCATTGCGGTTTATCCTGTGTTGGTTAAACATTCAGACTTCGTTTGATAACTAGAATGTCACCAGTTGCTGCTAATTCAAGGTCATCGTTGTCAACTTCTTTCGGAGGTTCATGTACATCGTCTCCATGATTAGAATCGATTTCACCATAATCTCACAATAACATCGTACTTCGGTTCGGACATTGGCTCGCAACATGTCCTCTACCAAGGCATTTAAAGCATTTAATGTCCCTCGTATGATCTGCTTGCATTGATTGCTTTCCACGACCAGCATCTTCAACAGAAGGTTTTGACTTGCTCGATTCTGCCTTCTCTTTTATTTGCAACGGTGCTTGCTACTAGAAATCATCAGTTTGATTGAATAGGGGATTAGAAAACGACTTAAATAAACTATTACCTCGATTAGAAGACTTTCATCGTTGCTGTCGTTCAATCTTCATTGCCATAGGCACCACCATGTCATCCAACTCAATATAATGTTGTAACTCAACAACGTTAGCTTTTTCAAAATTCAAACCTGCAAGAAAACATGCCATAGTTGCCTCACAATCTTTAACAATATTGGCACGAATCATGGACATTTTATCTATCAATTATTTTCCTCTTATTCTTGATTTTTCAGTGCCTTTTTCCACTTGTTTCCTCTTTTATAAAGTCCTAAAGAGAACTCACTCAAAACTTTTTCAAGTCTTGGTGCAATGTTGGCATCGACTGCAATTATGGTTAGGCAGGAAGAGAAAAAATGTTATGTAAAGGGTGGCTTAGAATATAGAAAGAAAAGGTTACCTAAAAACAAGTCACTCAAACCTTTACTTTCACTACAACCAAGGCCTTGAGTGACTTCTAGACTTTGTTGATGATTCCTTGTTGTAGTGCTTCCTTTGATCTCTCTTTGTGCTTTTCTTTGTTGGCCTTCTCTTCAATATTTTTGAACTCCTTTTGATGTTGAATGGAGTCTTTTTATTTGCTTTTCTTCTTTGGCCGAATGCACTCCTTTTGTTTGAACTTTTTTTCTTGTTTGATGGTAGGGATTCTTTATGCACTTGGAAATTTAGCAAAAGTTTGGTGATGAAAAGCTTGAAAGAACCTGCACAATATCCTATGCAAACCCGAATCAAATATGCTCCACGTCGAAGGACTTGGACCCTCTAGATAGCAATCTAGGAACCCGAAGTATCAAGAAAATTGACACATCAAAACAAAGTCTGATATGCGAAGGGAGTTCGGTGAAGAACCGAAGTTGAGAGAAAATTCTCACAAATATTTTGTTTCATAAAATTTTGTAACCTTTTTACATTGTTTAGAAAACATTTATATAGGAGAAAAGGGGAGGGTGGCCGTTCATATTGTGTGCCTATAATTAAATTACAAGTTAAAATTCAAACTTTAAATTTTAACTAATAAAAAACCACCTTTGGGTATCATGCACAAATCAGCCACACATTTGAACATCTAGGCGCCATATGGAACACATTTAACATGTATTATTTGTTTGAAATTCAAACAAAATTCAACCTCCCAAGCTTATCTCCATTTGCCGCAAATTGGAGAGTTAGGGGCTGTTTGGTTCGGCCACACATGCATACACACCATCCAAGTTGCCACGTGGATGCTTCGCAAGATGGGATGCCACCTAAGCTGCCACATGTGCACTGGTACACTCCCCGATATGTAGGACACTTTTCAGCTACTTCAGGACTTGTCAGTTGAAGTTGAGCTGACTGGAACTGAGCTGAGCTGGAATGAGATAGCTACAAATGAAGTGAGTTGAGGTGAGCTGGGATCAAAGTCTTCTAGTTATCTTGAGCTGAAGGTGAGCTGGATACACTCTCTTGAGCTGAAGCTGAGCTGCATACACTCTCTTGAGCTGGTGATGCATACACACACTTGAGCTTCCTCCGAGCTGAATACAACTCTCTTGAGTTGTTGTCCTTTCATGTACATGTTACAAAACAATGAAACACTTATCAAAGCTTTGTAATCTTATTCAACAACACATAAACAAAAAGAACAACAATATAAGTCATATCAAACAAATCCAAAACACATCAAACATAATAGATACATAGTAAACACACTAATATAAGTAATATAGCATAAAGATGTTACATATCAGCATGTAACATGTTGTAAACCCTATTGTCTAAGGCACAAACATTGTTTAATGATTATGAAATGTTAGAACAAGTTAGGGATAGAACTTCCCTAAATTGTTTAGCCTTAGATCGTGTGATGGGTCCTGTTGGAAGAACTTCCGGGTCGGATTCTTTTGGTGGCAAATATGTGCTCAAATCATCCCCCTTCTTGAAAATGATTTGTCTTCAAATCTGCAGAATTGTCATAATGAGTTAAATCAGAAACATTAAATGTAGCAATTACAATGTATTCACCTGGTAAATCCAACTTGTAGGTGTTGTCATTCACATTCTCCAACACCTGAAAAGGACCATCTCCTCAAGGTAACAACTTAGATCGTCTTTGGGCTAGAAACCGTTCCTTTCGGAAATGAACCAAAATCTAATCACCAACATCGAAGGTGGCTCGCTTCCTTCCTTTATTTGCATGCTTTTCATACTGTTGAGTCCTTCGTTCTAGGTTCTCCTTAACTTGTTGATGCAACTTCTTCACATATTCTACTTTGCTTTGACCATCCCTGTTCATCACCTGTTCCTGTGGCAAAGGTAACATATCTAGAGGCGTAATATGATTAAAACCATAAACAACCTCAAAAGGTGACATCGTAGTAGCAGAATGTACAACATGATTATAAGCAAATCCAACATGTGGCAAACAATCTTCCCAGGTTTTTATGTTCTTTTTTATGATTGATCGCAGTAAAGTAGATAAAACTCTATTAACAACCTCGGTTTGTCCATCAGTATGGGGATGACAAGTAGTAGAAAACATAAGTTTCGTACCTAATTTACTCCAAAGAGTCCTCTAAAAGTGACTCAAAAACTTCACATCCCTGTCAGAAACAATTGATCTAGGAATACCATGTAAATGTACAGCATCTCTAAAGAACAAGTTAGCAACATTAACATCATCATCAGTCTTATGGCATGCAATAAAATGTGCCATCTTTGAGAACCTATCAACCACAACAAAAATACTATCTCTACATGTCCTAGTTCGAGGCAATCCTAAAACAAAATACATCAAAATATCAGTCCAAGGGGAATTAGGAATAGGTAAAGGTAAGTACATACCATGTGGTTAAACCTTCGATTTCGCTTTCCGACAAGCCACACAACGCTGACAATACCTTTCAACGTCCATGCGTATATTAAGCCAAAAATAGATGCTCCTTCAAGGTATGTAACGTCTTTGTGACCCCAAAATGACCCATCAATCCACCTTCATGTGCTTCATGGATCAATATATCACACATTGAACCCTGTGGAATGCATATTATGTTTTCTTTGAAAGGATAAGCATCATGCCTGTAGAACTTTCCACCTACACCTTTCTCATAAGCATTATACTTATCTCTAAAGTCATGATCATCACAGTATAACTCACAAATATATGCAAAACCAATCAAATGTGAATCAAGATCATTCAAAAGTGCATATCTGCACGATAAAGCATCGGCAACGACATTGTCTTTACCCTTTTTGTAACAAATGACATAAGGGAAAGATTCTAAAAATTCAACCCATTTAGCATGTCGTTTGTTCAATTTATGCTGACATGTGATATATCGTAAAGCGTTGTGGTCAATGTGGATCACAAACTCCTTAGGCAACAAATAATGCTGCCACGTCTCCAAAGCCCGGATCGGTGCATACATCTCCTTGTCATAGACAGGATAATTCAACGTTGCTCTGCTAAGCTTCTCACTGAAATATGCAACAGGCTGTTTTTCCTGCATCAAAATAGCACCTATACCAACTCCAAAAGCATCACATTCAATTTCAAACATTTTATCAAAATCAGGTAATGCTAAAACAAGCGCTTTTGTCAAACAATCTTTTATTTTTAGAAAGGCGTCTTCTTGTTCTTTACCCCAAGAGAAGATTGAATTCTTCTTTATAATCCCTGTTAAGGGGTGGTAATAAAACTGAAATGGGGAACAAACCGACGGTAAAAACTAGCTAAACTATGAAACAATCTAACCTGACTAACTGAAGTCGGTCGTGGCCATTCTTGAATCGCCTTTATCTTCTCAGGATCAACTTCAACTCCCTGAGAACTAACAATGTAACCAAGAAATGTAAGTTTGTCAGTACAAAACACACATTTCTCCATGTTACCAAACAACCTTTCTTCTCGCAAAGTTAGCAAAACAACTTTCAAATGCTCTACATGATCCTGCAAAGTCTTACTATATATCAAAATGTCATCAAAATACACAACACAAAACTTGCCAATAAAAGATCGCAAAACGTGATTCATCAAACGCATAAAAGTACTAGGTGCATTAGTTAAACCAAAAGGCATCACTAACCATTCATACAGACCTAGCTTTGTTTTGAAGGCTGTTTTCCACTCGTCGCCTTCTCTCATGTGAATATGATGATATCCACTCTTTAAATCAATTTTGGAGAAGATAGTCGCTCCGCACAACTCGTACAACATGTCATCAAGTCGAGGAATGGGATGTTGATACTTGATTGTAATCCCGTCTTTCTTTGGTACCAACAACACCGGTACAACACACAGACTCAAACTCTCTCAAATGTACCCCTTGTCCAACAACTCAAAAATCTGTCTTTGAAGTTCCTTCGTCTCTTCGGGGTTACTTCGGTATGCTGGTCTATTCGGAATCGTGGCTCTTGGAATAAAATCAATCTAATGTGCAATGTCACAAAGAGGGGGCAAACCCCTTGGTGTTTCATCCGGAAACACATCTTTAAATTCCTGCAAAAGAGATGAAATAGAAGCAGGCAAATCACTAGGAATCTCAGACAATAAACAATGATCTTTAAACAACAAGATAAGCAAGGATTGCTGAGAGGAAAGACATTTCTAGATTTCCTTGTTGCTCACGTGCACATTCATCTTCTTTTTCCCTCGAGCTTCTTCGATATTCTTTCACAATCTCACTTGGTCCTCCTGCACTTGACTTGGTGTCAAAGGTGCTAAGGTGATCTTCTTACCTGCATGCATAAAAGAATACATGTTTGTAAAACCATCATGCATCACCCTCTTGTCAAACTGCCACGGGCGTCCCAATAGTAAATGGCTTGCATCCATTGAGACAACATCGCAAAGTACTTCATTCTTTTACTTTCCAATGGCAAACGTCACTAGAACCTGCTTAGTCACTCTAATCTCTCCTCCGTCGTTCAGCCACTGTAACTTGTAAGGATTTGGATGCTTTGTTGTCTTCAAGCCTAGCTTATCAACCATTATAGAACTAGCAACAGTTGTGCAACTACCACCATCGGTAATTACAATACATGCCTTATCATTGATGAGACATCTTGTATGAAAGATGTTCTCTCGTTGTTGTTCATCCTGGATCGGTTGCGTGTTCAAGCTTCTCTTGACAACAAGTGCTTCACTGGTAGCAAATGTTTGCACGTTGTCATCATCTTCTTCAACGTCCACTGTAGGGGGCTCCTGCTCGTCTTCCTCAGACTCAGACTCGATCTCGCCACTCTCTAACAACATCATGGTCCTTCGATTTGGGCACTGACTGGCAACATGTCCTCGTCCTAAGCACTTAAAACACATAATGTCCCTCGAACATTCTTGTGTCACCACCTGCTTATCACGCCTATTTTCAGTAATAGGGGTCTTTAGCTTGCTTGGTTCTGCTTTCTCGCGTATCTGAAGTGGTTCTTATTTCCTGAAATTGTTAGGAGTATTCAATGGATTTGAAAATGATTTAAATGGAGTATTACCTCGATTTGAAGACTTTCTACGTTGATGTCTTTCAACTTTTATCACCATATACACCATGTCATCAAACTCAACATAATGCTGCAACTCAACAACGTTAGCAATTTCAGAATTCAAACCTGCAAGAAAACGTGCTGAAAGCGAGTACTGCAGCTTGGAAGGCCAACAAAGAGAAGAATGAATGTGAAAAGAAGAAAGCAAATTTACAGGTATTATTTGATTCGATATTTTCTTCTACTTCTTCTTCTGAATTGCAGGATAAGAAGGTGATGCCATGTGAAGTTCCCAAGGTTGCTACTGTTGGTATGTCTAGTGCATTTAAATTCTTTCCAGAAATTCAACATCTTTACCACGGTTTGACGTTCCGTTCCATTGTACTATTGATTTTTCATTTTTTATATGCTGATTTCTTTAGTTGTACATTGGATTGTGAACAACCTTGTGTTGTGATTCTGGATGATCGTCGAGATTCTTGTTGTTCCTTGGAGTTGCCTTTGTATGTCATTGTTTGCAGGATTACGAATGTGCAACGAGCATTGCCTGGCTTTATGTTGTGCATTATGCGGAAAGGTATAAGAAAAAAGGCATTTCCATTTGTGTTATTTGTAAAAGAACTTGATTCGAGAGGATGGCATATGTGTCGAGCAAGACGGCTGAGGAAGTTCCTTGCCAAGTGAAAGTCGAAATTGTTCCCTTTTGTAATGAGGGTCGATTTGGGGACAAATCACATTAAAGAAGGGGGACGATGTGAGCACGTTTATGCCACCCAAGGAATGCAACTTCAAACTTCCAGGGAAGTTTGCTTTTTCACTTTTTACATACTAATGTGTAACATTTCTTTACTTATATTACGAGTTTTATAAGTGTTTGCATTGTTATATACTACGTATTGTGTGTTTTGGGTTTGCTTTGCTAAGTATATGTTGTTTATAAATAAGTTTGCACAAGCTTTGTTGCTCGTTTGATATGTTTTCAATAAATTATCTAGTTTATAAATATGTTTACTAAGTTATGTCAACTTGTTGTGTAATTTAGAATAAGCTTGGATTGTTATTTCATCTTATTATAAGTTTACATTAAGTTTGCAAAGCTTTTTATATGTGTTTGAATTGTTTCCTTGTAGGTACATTGAAGGACAGCAGCTTAAGGACTTAATCTTAGCTCGGTTGCAGCTCAAAGGAGTGTATGCAGCTCAACTCAGCTCACTACACTCTCAGTTAGTTGAATTCAGCTCACTTTAGCTCTGTTCAGCTCAACTTCAGCTCCACCAGCTCAATTCCAACTGACGAGTCCATAAGCAGCTAAAACATGTCCTATGTGTGGGAAAGTGTCTGAGAGGCATGTGCCTTGCATATGGGCATCTTACCCTTCCTCCATGCATGTGCACGACATGTGGCAGCCTTAGCATGTGCATGTGCGGGCAGATTTGAGCATGTGTGCACAATGCACATGTGCGGGAAGTTTTTGGCTGATTTCATTTGAAATTCAAATGAAATTAAGACATTAAACGTGTTTAATTCGTTCAAATATCAGCCATGCATTTGGGCGCCATTTGGGGGTAGTTTTGGCAGATTTGTTTTGAATTTTAAACACACGTTAAGTTTAAATTCCAGCCACACATTTGGGCGCCCCTCCCTCTTCATTTCTCTATATATAAGTACTTTAAACAATGTAAAAAGGTTAGACATTTTGGAATAAAAATTATTTGAGAGAGTTTCTCTTGTTCGGTTCTTTTTAGAACTATCTTTTGACATTTCAAACTGAGTTTTGTTGTGTCAAATTTTACCTGATACTTCGTGTTCCTAGATTGCTATCTAGAGGGTCCAAGTCCTTCGACGTGGAGCATATTCGATTCGGGTTTGCATAGGATATTGTGCAGGTTCTTTCGAGCTTTTCATCACCCAACTTTCGCTGAATTTCCAGCAATGTTTCTGACTTTTTAGGACACCAGAACAACCATGAACGCTACTTGAAGCATTCGTCTTCTTCGTCGTCCAAATCTATCCAGAAATTCCTACACCCTTTTTCTTTGTTTCTTTTTATTTTCTTGATATTTTGAACCTAAAATGTCACCCATATTTGTTTTTATTGCAGAGATATGCTTGCTACTATCCTAGATCCGTTAATAGACAAGGAACGTTGTTTCTCAAGCAACGCACCCCTGTATCATAAAGTATGCAAAATATATGTATAGTGTGATATGATGGCAAGTATCTATATAACTAGAAATAAGCGTAGCAATTGCACTAAGAAATAAAAGAGAAATAAAGAAAACCCCCTGATCTTTGTTGTGTAAAACACAACATTGAAGTGAGCCAAACTTGAGTATGAATGTGCACATATCACCCTTACCCTTGTACATGCCTATTCGGCCACCCCCTTCCCCTACTATAAACATGTAAGCTATTTTGGCATTTGGAACACACACCTTGATTAATACAAATTATATTTTGTGAGTTTATCTCTCATTCTTGTTCTTTTAAAAACTTCTTTGACTTTCAAATCATTTTATTGATTTGTGGCATCTCCTATTCCATCTTTGATACTTAAGGTTGTTGAATATTTATTATTTTTCAGTCTAAGTCCTTTTACCACCCTCAAAGATACTTTTAAAGAACGGGTTTATACTTTTTAGTATAAGTTCGTCTTTTTGTAACTTTGAATACTATCCATTTCCTTTTTCCATCATCCCTTCTTTCACTACCCGAAACCATCATCCTTCACATTCCATCTTCACTTCCTTCACCCCTTTCATCATACAAACAGTACCATTCTTCTGCCACGTATCTTCTTTCATCTGTTTCATCATATTCCCACAAGAAGACAATCGTGACAATAAGGCTTACTTGCATTCAAGGTCCAGGCAATCAAAGCTTCTCTCTACAACAACAATTGGAGAGTTGGAGCGTATCATATGTACTTGGCTCAGAGTTAGATGGGCCAAGATGAACTTCTTTCCTTTGTGAGAGAATGAGTACTAATTGATGTATCCATCATGGGTGGCTCATTTGTTGAACTGCCAAGGTCGCCCCAACAACATATGACTTGCGTTCATAGGAAGCACGTCACATAAAACTTCATCTTTGTAATTCCCCATGGAAAACAGAATGAGTACTTACTTTGTGACCTTTAACTCGCCTCCCTTGTTCAGCCATTGCAACTTGTACGGTCTTGGATGTTTGGAAGTTTTCAATCCAAGTTTGTCCGCCATTAGGGTGCTTGCCATGTTGGTGTAATTGCCTCTATCAACGATCATGGAACACACTTTATCATTTACAAGGCAATGGGTGTAGAAGATGTTCTCCCGTTGCTTATCATCTTCAACACAATGTAAGTTCAATGTATGATAAAGGGGTACGTTGCTTCATAAACAATGCTCCTTGTTCGTAAACGGATCTAGGATCGTAGCAAACATTTATCTGCAATAAAACACAAGTATGGACATTTTAGGTAGTTAAAATAACAAGGAAAAGAAAAAGAAAACAAAAAGAATGACAGAATAAAGGTGTAGGAATTTCTAGACGAATTTGGACTCGAACAAAGATGAAGGCTTCAACGGGCTTTCAAGGCTGATTCGGTGACCAAATTGAGGCAGAAACGTTGTTGGAAAATCAGCGGTTAATTCAAGACGTCGAACTCGAAAGAACTCGAACAATATACTGAACGAACCCGAATCGAATATGTTCTTTGCCAACGGACTTAGACCCACTAGATAGCGATCTAGGAACCCGAAGTATCAAGAAAGATGACACAATCAAACGAAGTCTGAAAATGCCAAGTAGTTCAATGAAGAACTGAATTTGAGAGTAAAACTCACAAAGTAATTTTTCATAAAATTCTCTAACCTTTATTACATTGTTTGAACACATAATATAAGGGAAAAGGGGAGGGGTGGCCGGCCAAACATGTGGCTGCAATTAAATTCAACAATTGAATTTAAAATTCAAAAGAAATGCACCAAAAAATAACTAATGCCGCCCATTTGTGTGGCTACCTTTAAATTGAATTAAAACACATGTTTTGTGTGTTTAAAATTCAAACAAAGGCTGATAAATCCTCTTTAAAATCTGGCGCCTAAGAGAAGAGCACATTTAACATGTGCTATTTGGCTTGAATTTCAAATCAGCAATCCATATATCCTTATCCGCACAATCATGAAAACAAAGAGGGTTCGACTGCACATGCACCTTTGTTGGCCGAAATTTGCATGGCACATGCAAGGGGGCTGATCACGTACAACGCATGCACACACACATCCACTTGGCCGCCACACACGTGTAGGACACTCTCCCACATGTAGGATAGGTTTCAGCTAGTTCTAGACTCGTCAGCTGGAGTTGAGTTAGTGGAGCTAAAGTTGAGCTGACTGGAGCTGAAACGAGCTGAATTCAGCTAGCTAAAAGTGAAGTTGATACAGATACGACCCCGTATACATGAATGTTGAGCTTGCGGAAGCGGATAAGGATGTTGGCGTGGATGTTGGATCGGTGAAAAGATAGTTGAAGATAGGCGACGACGATGGAGATGGAAGATAAATGGATAAACTGTCCTCGGCACCCTCTTGATCGCAATTAACCAAGGAAGTAACCTCAAACGGCTCTAACCCATCCTCCTATATGTTGTTACTTAGGCAAGCAGGAGTGTGAAGATCAACAACAAATTCTGACGAACTTGAAGAATCGCTTCTAAAATAAAGAACACAAGTTATACTTCTTGCAAGTCAGAACTCAGAAGAGAACTTTTTTTTAATCTTTCAAATCTGAATTACAATGTGGTTGAAGCCTCCTTATATAAGCCTTGGAGAAGTTCTAATCCAGTAAACTTAAGAAATTAAATACAATAAATAAATGCTCAAATCTAATCTCCTAATTACATAAGTAACTTCTAATAATAAATAAATATTGAAAATAAAATCCTAATTAAATAAATAAGATCCTAATATTTATTACAGAATCCTATATTGATTTAAATTGCAAATAATCAAATAAAAATCTTGAAAATTCGTAATTATCCAAAAATCTCGTATTAATAGGAATTTCTGCATGCGCTGTCTTTGCTAAAATAGGCGTATCTTAGGTTCCAGATGTCCAATTGAGACGTTTCAAGATCCGTTAGAAAGATAATTGACAGCCAGACAAGTTTTAAGCAGACATGTTGACCCATAAATGCCTGGATCCCATCCAAAAAGGGGTCGCAAGTTGACTGACGTTTCTGACCTATAAAACAATTTTAACTTCTTTTCCAAGATGATTAGTTTCACCCCTCTCATGCATGTATCAGAAGTGAGCTGAGTTGAGCTGCCTATACTCCTTTGAGCTGAATATGAGCTACGTATACTCATGTGAGCTTCATTCGTGCTAAATTTAAGCCTTTGAGTTGCTGCCCTTTTATTGTAACTATATGAAAACAAAAGAAACACACTCAGATCATTGTAAACTTATTGAAAACATTCAAGCAAGCTACAAAACAATGCATCCTTATTGTTTTAACACACAACAAGCTAACATAGCTTAACACACGATATTATAAGATGGCAAACTTATCTAAAACACACCTAACATAATATATACATAGCAAACACACATATATAAGTAGTATAGTATAAGTATGTCATATATCAGCATGCAACACATTATAAAGCCTATGTTCTAAGGCATGAACATGCTCGAATGAATCAGGAATTGTAGCACAAGTAAGAAAAAGGGCTTCCCTGAATTTCTTCGCCTTAGAACGAGTGATGGGTCATGTTGGTAAGACCTTCGGATCAGCTTGTTTGTTCTGGACTGATGTGCTCACATCATCCCCCCTTCTCTAAAAGGATTTGACTTCAAATCCGCAGAATCATCATGAGGGGTTAAATCAGAAACATTAAATGTGGCATTTACATTGTAATCTCCCGGTAAGTCTATCTTGTAGGCATTGTCATTCACTTTTGCCAACACCTGAAATGGACCGTCTCCATGCGGTAACAGCTTGGATCGCCTTTGGGTTGGAAATCTTTCCTTTCGAAAATGAACCCACACCTAATTACCAACATCGAAGGTGACTCGCTTCGTTCCTTTGTTTGCTTGCTTTTCGTACTGCTGAGTCCTTCGTTCAAGATCCTCTTTCACCTTTTGATGCAACTTCTTCACATATTCCGCCTTTGCTTGACCGTCCTTGTTCGTCACCTGTTCCTGTGGCAAAGGTAACAAATCTAGAGGCGTAATGGGATTAAAACCATAAACAACCTCAAATGTTGACATCTTAGTAGCAGAGAATGCATGGCAATATTATATGCAAATTCAACATGTGGAAAACAATCTTCCCAAGTCTTAATGTTCTTTTTGATGATGGAACGAAGTAAAGTAGATAAAACTCGATTAACAACCTCAGTTTGTCAATCAGTTTGGGGATGACAAGTAGTAGAAAACATAAGTTTCGTACCTAGTTTGCCCCAAAGAGTCCTCCAGAAGTGACTCAAAAACTTTACATCCCTGTTAGAAACAATCGACCTAGGCATACCATGTAAACGAACAATCTCTCTAATAAAACAAGTTAGCCACATTAACAACATCATCAGTCTTATGGCATGCAATGAAATGTGCCATCTTAGAGAATCTATCAACCACAACAAATATACTATCTCTACCAGTCCTAGTTCGAGGTAATCCCAAAACGAAATCCATAGAAATATCAGTCCAAAGGGAATCAGGAATAGGTAAAGGTAAGTACATACCATGTGGTGAAACCTTCGATTTTGCTTTCTTACAAGTCACACAACGCTCACAGTACCTTTCAATATCTCTGCGCATCTTAGGCCAAAACAGATGCTCCTTCAATTTGTGCAACATCTTAGTGACTCCAAAGTGACCCATCAATCCACCTTCATGCGCCTCACAGATCAAGATGTCATGCATGGAACCCTGTGGAATGCATATCATGTTTTCTTTGAAAAGATAACCATCACGCCTGTAAAAATTTTCCATCTGCACTTTTCTCACGAGCATTATACTTATCACAAAAATCAAGATCATCATAATACAATTCTCGAATATATGCAAATCTAATCAAGTGTGAATCAAGATAACTCAACAGGGCATATCTACGTGATAACGCATCAGCAACTATATTGTCTTTACCCTTTTATATCGAATGACATAAGGAAAAGACTCCAAAAATTCAATCCATTTAGCATGCATTTTGTTCAATTTATGTTGACTTGTTATATGTCGTAAAGCCTCATGATCAGTGTGAATAACAAATTCCTTAGGCAACAAATAATGCTGCCAAGTCTCTAAAGACCTAATCAATGCTTACATTTCTTTATCATAAACATGATAATTCAATGTAGCTCCACTCAATTTTTCACTAAAATATGCAATAGGTCTCCTTTCTTGCATCAAAACAGCGCTTGTATGATGTGTGCACGTTCACCAGCAAGTTTTGCACACTTTCATGTTGTGTTTTAAACATGAAAGACACATGAGTTTTCTTTACTTCTCTCATATTACTTACTTTTTCTACACTCATTTCTGGTTATTTAGATTCATGTTATCACATCATACTCTGTATACGTTTTGTATACTTTATTTTCATGACCTTAGCATGTTATATGTGATACCCATACTTAGCTTAAAACCACATCTTTACTTAGCAAATGTTTGCATCTTTAGATTATAGTTTGCATCATTTAAAACTTTACTTTATACTTATGCATTATAGTCCCTATAGTATTTAAATGAGACATTACTTATATAATTCATTGTTTTCTTCATATGTTATATTAACACAGCTCAAGGGAGTGTGCTACAACTCGGTTCCAGCTCAAAATGTCAGAATCAGCTCAAAACGTTGTTTGGCCGTTTCAAGACTCTACAAGCTACCAAATGGTTCGAGGACACTTATGAAATCTTAAAAGAGCTCAAGGATACTAAAGGACTAGCTCACTCAGCTCAAAACAGCTTCAAAGAGCTCAAATAGCAAAAGGGTGATTTCTGAGCAAAGGAGGATTCGTTTCAGCTCCAAAACACTCCAGTAGCTAGAGAACAACTTAAAGACACTTCAAGACTAGCTCACTCAGCTAAAGGAAGCTCGGATCAGCTCAAATCAGCTACTCATCTTTAGCTAGCTAAGTCAGCTAGCTAGCTCAGCTCAAGTCAGCTTAAGCCTAGCTCGTCCAGCTCATCTCCAGCTCCTCTGACTACTACCAGCTCCTTTAGTGGACCAGCTAGTGACACTAGCTACCTAGCTAAGTGATGGAAGGGCACCTACCTAGCCGAATAGCAAAGGAGGGAACCTAGGCACCTCTACACACCTTGGCGACAATTTGGAAAGGTGCAAGGCTGCCGAATAGTGCTTGATAGGTTATCAACACCTATTCAAGCCCTTATCACACCAATTCGGCCAAAGGAGGGAGACACCAAGGCTGTCGAATCATTCCCTCTCCCCTACACACCATTTCAGCCACCCCTTTCATTTACTATAAATATGTAATGCATTTTCATTTGTAAACACACAATTCAGATTATAAAAATTACTTTGTGAGGTTTTCTCTCATCCTTGTTCTTTTTAGAACTTCTTGACTTATCAAATCTTTATTGATTTGTGGCGTCTCCCTTTTCTTTCCATCTTGATACTTTAGATTGTTAAACATCCATTGTTTCTCAGTCTAAGTCCTTTTACCACCCTCAAGGCCTCATCCAAGTTAGGGTATATGCTCCTTAGCATATGTTCATCTTTTTGAGCCTTTGAATACTACCAACATCCTTTCTCTTCACCATCTTCCATACACCATCTGAAACCATCTTCCTACTTATTTATCTTCCTTTCCTTACACCCTTTTGACATACAAACACTACCATCCTTCAGCAACCTATCTTCTTTCATCCATTTCAACATATTTTCACAAGAAAACATTCGTGAAACAAGGTGATACAGGCACGACCTCGTATACGCGAACGTTGAGCTTGCGGAAGCGGATAAGGATATTGGCGCGAATGTTGGATCGGTGAAAAGATGGCTGAAGATAGGTGATGACGATGGAGATGGAAGATAAATGGATAAATTGTCCTCGGCACCCTCTTGATCGCAATTAACCAAGCAAGCAACCTCAAACGGCTCTAACCCACCCTCCTAGAAGCAGTTACCTAGGCAAGCAGGAGTGTGAAGATCAACAACAAATTCTGACGAACTTGAAGAATCGCTTCTAAAATAAAGAACACAAGTTATACTTCTTGCAAGTCTAAACTCAAAAGAGAACTTTTTTTTAATCATTCAAATCTTCATTACAATGTGGTTGAAGCCTCCTTATATAAGCCTTGGAGAAGTTCTAATCCTAGTAAACTTAGGAAATTAAATACAATAAATAAATGCTGAAATCTAGTCTCCTAATTACATAAGTAACTTCTAATAATAAATAAATATTAAAAATAAAATCCTAACTAAATAAATCTGATCCTAATAGATATTGCAGAATCCTATATTGATTTAAATTACAAATAATCAAATAAAATCATGAAAATTCGTAATTATCCAAAAATCTCGTACTAATACTGTATAAGAATTTCTGCATGACCCGTCTTTGCTAAAATAGACATATCTTGAGTTCCAGATGTCCGATTGAGGCGTTTCAAGATCCGTTGGAAAGATAATTGATAGCCGGACAAGTTTTAAGAAGACATGTTGACCCAAATATGCCTGGATCCCATCTAAAAAGGGGTTTCAAGTTGACCCACGTTTCTGACTTGCAAAACAGTTTTAACTTCTTTTCCAAGATGATTAGTTTTAAGTCAGCTAGCTAGCTCAGCTCAAGTCAGCTCAAGCCTAGCTCGTCCAGCTCATCTCCAGCTCCTCTGACTACTACCAGCTCCTTCAGTGGACCAGCTAGTGACACTAGCTACCTAGCTAAGTGATGGAAGGGCGCCTACCTAGCCGAATAGCAAAGAAGGGAACCTAGGCACCTCTACACACCTTGGCGCCAATTTGGAAAGGTGCAAGGTTGCCGAATAGTGCTTGATAGGTTATCAACACCTATTCAAGCCCTTATCACACCAATTCGGCCAAAGGAGGGAGACACCAAGGCTGTCGAATCATTCCCTCTCCCCTACACACCATTTCGGCCACCCCCTTTCATTTACTATAAATATGTAATGCATTTTCATTTGTAAACACACAATTCAGATTATAAAAATTACTTTGTGAGGTTTTCTCTCATCCTTGTTCTTTTTAGAACTTCTTGACTTATCAAATCTTTATTGATTTGTGGCGTCTCCCTTTTCTTTCCATCTTGATACTTTAGATTGTTAAACATCCATTGTTTCTCAGTCTAAGTCCTTTTACCACCCTCAAGGCCTCATCCAAGTTAGGGTATATGCTCCTTAGCATATGTTCATCTTTTTGAGCCTTTGAATACTACCAACATCCTTTCTCTTTACCATCTTCCATACACCATCCGAAACCATCTTCCTACTTATCTATCTTCCTTTCCTTACACCCTTTTAACATACAAACACTACCATCCTTCCGCAACCTATCTCCTTTCATCCATTTCAACATATTTTCACAAGAAAACATTCGTGAAACAAGGCTTGCTTGCATTCAAAGGTCTGGGAAATCAAAGCTTCTCTCTACAACATCAATTGGAGAGTTGAAGTGTATCACTATACCTACTCCAGATGCATCACATTCAATTTCAAAAGTTTTATCAAAGTTAGGTAATGCTAACACTGGTTCTCTAGTCAAACAATCCTTAATTTTTAGAAATGCATCTTCTTGTTCTTTACCCCATAAGAAGCTAGAATTCTTCTTAATAGTCCCAGTTAAGGGGGCGGTAATAGAACTAAAGTTAGGAACGAACCGTCGATAAAAACTAGCTAAACCATGAAATGATCTAACCTGAGTAATCGATGTCGGTCGTGGCCATTCCTGAATTGCTTTAATCTTTTCAGGATCGACTTCAACACCCTGTTCATTTACAATGTAACCAAGAAATGTAAGTTTGTTAGTACAAAACACACATTTCTCCATGTTACCGAACAATCGTTATTCTCTCAAAACCTGCAAAATAACTTTCAAATTTTCTACATGATCTAGTAAATTCTTACTATAAATCAGAATGTCATCAAAATATACAACACAAAACTTACCAACAAAAGGTCGTAGAACATGATTCATCAAACACATAAAAGTACTAGGTGCATTAGTTAAACCAAAATGCATCACTAACCATTCGTACAATCCTAGCTTTGTTTTGAAGGATGTCTTCCACTCATCGCCTTCTCGCATGCGAATATGATGATAGCCGCTCCTTAAGTCAATTTTGGAGAAGATGACGGCTCCGCAAAGCTCGTCTAACATGTCATCAAGTCTCGGAATTGGATGACGATACTTAATTGTGATCTGGTTCACAGCTCGACAATCTATGAACATCCTCCAATAACCATCTTTCTTCGGCACTAATAGTACCAGAACAACACACGAACTCAAACTTTCTCGAATGTAACCCTTGTCCATCAATTCTGTAACTTGTATTTGAAGCTCTTGTGTCTCTTCAGGGTTGGTTCGATAAGCTGGCCGATTCGGAATAGTAGCACCTGGAATGAAATCAATCTGGTGCTCAATGCCACAAAGAGGTGGCAATCCCTTCGGTGTTTCATCCGGAAACACATCCTTAAATTCCTGCAAAAGAGAGGAAATAGAAGTAGGTAAATCACAAGGAATCTCAGACAATAAACAATGATCTTTAAATAACAAAATAAACACAAATGACTGAGAGGAAAGACATTTCCTGATTTCCTTGCTGCTGGCATATACGTTCATCTTCTTCTTCCCACGAACTTCCTCGGCGTTCTTTCGCAATCTCGCTTGATCTTCTTGCACTTGACTCGGTGTCAACAGTGCCAAAGTTATCTTCTTACCTGCATGCATAAAAGAATCCATGTTCGTAAATCCATCACGAGTCATCTTCTTGTCAAACTGCCATGGACGATCCAACAACAAATTACTCGCATCCATCGCAACTACATCACAAAGTACTTCGTCCTTGTACTTTCCAATGGCAAACGGCACCAAAACCTGCTTGGTCACTCTAATCTCTCCACCGTCATTCAGCCACTGAAGCTTGTAAGGATTGGGATGCTTCATCGCCTTTAAACCTAGCTTTTCAGCCATCACAGTACTAGCAACGTTAGTGCAACTACCACCATTGATAATTACAACACATACCTTATCGTTCACAAGACATCTCGTATGAAAGATGTTCTCTCGTTGCTGTTCATCTTGGATCGATTGAGTCTGCAGACTTCTCTTGACAACAAGTGCTTCTCCAGTGGCAAACAACTGCACATTGTCGTCGTCATTATCTACGTTCACTATAGGGGGTCATGTTCGTCTTCCTCAGAATCAGACTCGATCTCGCCACTTTCCAACATCAACATGGTCCTCTGGTTAGGGCACTGGCTGGCGATATGTCCTCGTCCTAGACACTTGAAACACGGGATGTCTCTCGAACGTTCCTGCGTTACCACTTGCTTGTCACGCCTACCCTCAGTAGTAGGAGCCTTCGGCTTGCTAGATTCTGCCTTTTCGCGAATCTGAAGTGGTGGTGGTGGTGCTTGCTTCCTGAAATTGTTAGGGGCACTTAAAGTATTTGAAAATGACTTAAATGAAGTATTACCTCGATTTGAAGACTTTCTTCATTGCTGCCTTTCAACTTTAATCGCCATATGCACCATGTCATCCAACTCGAAATAATGCTGTAATTCAACAACATTAGCAATTTCAGTATTCAAACCTACAAGGAAATGTGCCATAGTCGCCTCACGATCTTTGACGATGTTAGCCCGCATCATGGCCATCTCCATTTCCTTGTAATAGTCTTCAACACTCCTATTGCCCTCTTTCAAAGTTTGCAATTTCTGGAATAAATCACGATGATAGTGAGAAGAAACAAACCTCCTACGCATGATATGCTTCATCTCGTTCCACGTAGTTACGGGACCCTCGTTGGTACGTCTCCGATTGACCAACAACTAATCCCACCATATCAATGCATAGTCAGTGAACTCCATTGCAGCCAAACGAATCTTCTTTTGTTCTGAATAATTGTAACATTCGAACACATGCTCAACCATGCTTTCCCAATCAAGATATGCATCCGGATCTGTACGTCCCTGAAAAGAAGGAATAGCAACCTTAATGTTAGTCAAATTGTCATGTACCTGTTGCACACGTCCTTGTCTATGAGTATGTCTCGGTGACTGTTCGACTTCATTATCATTAAGTCCGTCATGGGCAGAATTGGATCCTCCATCAATTCTATCCATTCTAGACTGTAACGGCTCTAATGCATTAGCAACAACTCGTTGCATCATTCTTTCTAAGGCTTCCATTTGAAGGTTTGGTAATTGTTGTCCCAAAGTATTATCAGCACCTGTCTTTGTTAGAAACAGTAAAACAGACAAAGAAAATGTTAACGTTAGTAAAAATAAAAGAAAAGGGACCTCGCAATACACACTTAACAAAAATCTCACAGATCGCTCCAAAGGAAAGATCGCTCAAAAATAACACTCAGCGCTCGTGTTTCACTCGGGAGAATGCTTGAATGGCTCTTTTTGTCCCCCCTTCTGTTCTCACACACTCAAATGTCTTTTCCACTCGATCTCTCGTAATCAGTTCTTTAAGGAACTAACTCGATCCTTCGGACTTGTTAACTGTGTCAACTTTCAAGAAAACTTAAAGAGGTGAAGAAAACAAAGGTTATGAATAATTTAGGGGCTGTTAAAATAAAAATAAAAGGTTAGAAAATAAAAGAAAGGTGGCTGGAAATTTGGTGATGAAACGAGAAACAAGGCTGAAAAATGAAATGAAGGAACGAAAACAAAGAACTTACTACAATAGGAATGCTTGCAGCGACCCTATCATCGAACAAACAAGAAGAAGTTGTTTCAGGTGATTTCGAAACATTCCAAGGCAAATTTGATCATCCTTCATCATTTTTGCGAACCAACAGCACACATGAACGTAAAAATACATCAAATATTCGAATCTGATTATTTTGAATATTTTTTCTAATTTTTTTGTTGACTTTGACTTTGACCTTTTTTTCTTCTTCAGAATTTCGATTTTTTTTACTTTTGTATTATTTTTTTGATTTCTTGTAGTGCAGAAAGTGCTATAATTCCGACCAAAGCTCTGATTACCATATGATAAAGGGGTACGTTGCTTCAGAAACAACGCTCCTTGTTCGTAAACGGATCTAGGATCATAGCAAACATTTCTCTGCAATAAAACGCAAGTATGGACGTTTTAGGTAGTTAAAATAACAAGGATAATAAAAAGAAAACAAAAAGAACGACAGAATAAAGGTGTAGGAATTTCTAGACGAATTTGGACTCGAACAAAGGTGAAGGCTTCAATGGGCTTTCAAGGCTGATTCGGTGACCAAATTGTGGCAGAAACGTTGCTGGAAAATCAGTAGTTAATTCAAGACGTCGAACTCGAAAGAACTCGAATAATATACTGAACAGACCCAAATCGAATATGTTCTTCGCCAACTGACTTGGACACACTAGATAGCGATCTAGGAACCCGAAGTATCAAGAAAGATGACACAATGAAGAACTGAATGTGAGAGTAAAACTCATAAAGTAATTTTTCATAAAATTCTCTAACCTTTATTACATTGTTTGAACACATATATATAAGGGAAAAGGGGAGGGGGTTGCCGGCCAAACATGTGGCTGCAATTAAATTCAACAATTGAATTTAAAATTCAAAAGAAATGCACCAAAAAAATAACTAATGCCGCCCATTGTGTGGCTACCTTTAAATTGAATTAAAACACATGTTTTATGTGTTTAAAATTCAAACTAAGGCTGATAACTCCTCTTTCAAATCTGGCGCCTTAGAGAAGAGCACATTTTACATGTGCTATTTGGCTTGAATTTCAAATCAGCAATCCATATATCCTTATCTGCACAATCATGAAAACAAAGAGGGTTCGGCTGCACATGCACCTTTGTTGGCCGAAATTTGCATGGCACATGCAAGGGGGCTGATCACGTACTACGCATGCAAACACACATCCACTTGGCTGCCACACACGTGTAGGACACTCTCCCACATGTGAGGATAGGTTTCAGCTGGTTCTGGACTCGTCAGCTGGAGTTGGGTTAGTGGAGCTAAAGTTGAGTTGACTGGAGCTGAAACGAGCTGAATTCAGCTAGCTGGAAGTGAAGTGAGCTGAGTTGAGCTGTCTATACTCCTTTGAGCTGAAGATGAGCTACGTTGAGCTGCCTATACTTCTTTGAGCTAAAGATGAGCTACGTATACTCATGTGAGCTTCATTCGTGCTAAATTTAAGCCTTTGAGTTGCTTCCCTTTTATTGTAACTATATGAAAACAAAAGAAACACACTCAGAGCATTGTAAACTTATTGAAAACATTCAAGCAAGCTACAAAACAATGCATCCTTATTATTTTAACACACAACAAGCTAACATAGCTTAACACACAATATTATAAGCTGACAAACTTATCTAAAACACACTTAACATAATATATACATAGCAAACACACATATATAAGTAGTATAGTATAAGTATGTCATATATCAGCATGCAACACATTATAAAGCATATGTTCTAAGGCATGAACATGCTCAAATGAATCAGGAATTGTAGCACAAGTAAGAAAAAGGGCTTCCCTGAATTTCTTCGCCTTAGAACGAGTTTTGGGTCCTGTTGGTAAGACCTCCGGATCAGCTTGTTTGTTCTGAACTGATGTGATCACATCAAATGTTCTTTTAACTACAAGAATCTTGTGTCATTGTTAGTGATGAAATAAGAAATGAAAATGAAAACCTTAGCAGATTCACTCAACAAAACCTCGCGATCACTTCAAAGAAAATTGCACTCCACTCAACGCTCGCGTTTGCACTCTGGGATATTATTTGGCTTTTATTATCCCCTTCTGATCTCACACACTCAATTTGCCTTTTTCCACTCCTTTCTCTCTTGTAAAGTTCTTTAAGGAACTTACTCAAGACTTAGGCAAGTTCTTGAATCTTGTGCATCGACTGAAATATTAGTGTAGGGCAAAGGAAAACAAAGGAAATAGATATTGAAAAGTAGTCTTAAAATAAAAATGAAAAAAAATAAGGAAATGGTTACTTACTAAACAAGAAAACTCACAACTCTTCCTTCACCAACAATCAAAGTCTTGAAGATGATGATATGGCTTCCAGACTTGATGTAGAAGATGATGTCATTCTTGTGCTTTCACCCTTAAACTTGTGTTATCTGAAACTTTTTTTTGTTTTTTTCTTCTTTTTTTAGATTTGAAACTGATTTTTTTTTTCACAAAATGAATGACAAAGGATAGTCACTTACAATTTGTTTTTGTTTTGCTTGAATCGGGCTTCACTTGATGCGCACTTACTTCTTCCACCAATAGCTTTGATTACCATATGATGTAGGTCGTTCTTGTTGTTGTAGGAGACAACTACTTTGATTGTAGGATCTAGGAAAGTAGCAAGCAATCCTGCATGTAAGAGGCTTAAAGAAAAGGGTTAAAATGATGGAAAGAAAGAAAGAATGGAAGATGATGGTATGGACAGTTAAGGGATTGTTTTGTAGGGTGAATGAGTTGAGGAAGAATGATAAAAGGATGTGCAGATTTGGTTAAGGAAGTGGGCTGTTGTGTAGGGTATTTAGGACGTGAAGATGGTAAGTAAAGAATGGTGATGGATAGGGTGAAAGATGGTGATAGTATCTTAAATAATCAAGGAAGAAATTAGGTTATAGAAAGCCTAACCTCGAACCTTATATGATATCTTTAAGGTGTGGTAGAAAGGACTTTGACCCGTTGGTTATAGAGAACCAAAAACCAAAAGTATCAAGATGGAAATAGAGGTTGGCGCCACAAGTCAAAGACTTGATGATACACTCCAACTCTCCAATTGTAGTTGTTGAGAGAAGCTTTGATTGTTCCGATCGTGAATGCAAGCAAGCATGTTCCTCCGAATGTCTTCTTGGATAAGAAATGGTTGAAATGATGAAGGATAGAGTTTGGTATGGAAGATGGTAGCGTGATGTTTGTATGAAAGGGTTGAAAAGATGGAAATGGTTAAGTGTTTAGGATGGAAATGATAGAGATAGTATTCAAAGATTTAAAAGAAGAACTAATGCTATGAAAGCACAAACTCGTTCTTAAAGAAAGGCTTTGAGGGTGGTATGGTGACTTAGACCGATTGGTTATAAGAACCAACAATCTGATGTATAGAAATGGAAGAAAGGAGATGCCACAAACCTTAGATAGGCTTGATAAGTCAAGAAAGTTCTAAAAATAACAAGTTTGAGAAAATAAATCATAAAGGTATTTTAATTTATGAGAATTGTGTGTTTACAAATGACAAAATGACTCCTATTTATAGGATTACAAGGGCTGGTCGAAATTGCATGTTCAAGGGTGTTGTGGCTGCTCGGTTGGGCTTGTGCCTCACTCCAAATGACCGAAAGGCTTCCTCAATGCATAAGGCAACCATTCGGCTAAATGATGCCTCCCTCCTCGCTTTTCCCTTTAATTTTTAGGCGCCAACATGGTTTTCCTCCAAGGCTGGTCGGTTGTGTCCCTTGGGGAGGGAACATGTCTTTCCATGGTTGAGCTGAAGGTTGTAGGGTGAGCTGAGATGAGTTGATCGAGTTGAGAGTGAGCTGGCTTGAGATGAGCTAACTAGCTAAATTAGCTATCTAAACTGAGGAGCTGTTTTGAGCTAATTCCGAGATGCCTCTAGCTAGGTTAGCTTCCTCTTAAGTGCCCTTAAACTTATCTTGAGCTAATGGAGTGATTTGGAGATGAATTGTAGCTTGCTTTTCCTTTCATTGTTTCCAAGCTATTTTTGAGCTGAAACCAAACATCACGAGTTGCTGTTGAGCTGCCCTTTGATCCTTGAGCTTGTGGTTGATGTATCCTACAAAGAAAACACCAATTACATAAGTAAAAGTATTTATACTAATTGAAAATAAAGTGTAAGGACTGAACTTTATGGATACTAAATAATGCAAAGTATAAGACTATATGAACTTAAAGAAAGATGTGTATTTAATAGCTAAAGCATGCGTGTTCTTACTTAATATGTAATATAAATAGCATGAAACAAAATGCATAGTGATGGATAAGTATGTGATGCAAGAAACTGAATATATCCCTAGCATAAGTATCATGTATGATTAATCGTGCATGCTTAACTATGAAAAGTATAAATAAGTAAAAAGAATAGATATAAGGAAAGTAAACAAAAACTCCCTCTTCTTTCAAACTTAAAAAACAAGTTGAAAGCACTGTGAAAGTGAGTAGGAACATGATCACATCACTTGATAAGTCAATAAAGTTCAATGAAGAACTAGAAGGGAGACAATTCTCACAAAGTAATTTGATTAATGTAAAATGAGATGAGATGTTTAGAAATGAAATGGGGCTGCCTATTTATAGGTTTTTATGGGTGTTTCCGAAAAGGCATTACATGGGTGAATAGGAGTCGAATAAGCATGTGTCTCCCTCCAAAGGCTGGCCGTGTCTCCTCCAAAAGGCTAGTGATGATTCAGCCTCTCTTGCATCTCCCTCCACTTGCAATTGCTACCACTTTCAAGTTTCCCTCCAAATGCTAGGGACATGTTCCTTGGGAGAGGACATGACCCTTGGGATGATGAGCTGGCATGTGTAGGTGGAGTTGAAATGAGCTGGTTGAGCTTGGAGTGAGCTTAATTGAGTTGAGCTAGCTAGCTGGTTGAGTTGCCCCGACAATTTGAGCTACTAGTTGGTTGAGCTGCCGTGGCAATCTTGAGCTGCCTCCTAGCTGGTTGAGCTGTCGTGGCAATCTTGAGTTGCCTCCTAGCTGGTTACCTTGGCAAGTGAAAATTTGCAAGCTGATTTGAGCTTCCTCAAACTGTTCTTTAAACTCCTTGGGCTAATTTGAGCTATCTTGAGCTGAACCGAGCTAATCCGAGCTTCTAAAGATGTCCTTGAGCTGCTTCAAGTTGTCCTTAAACTCCTTGAGCTAATCTAAGCTCCTTTTGAGATCATTAGACCTATGCCTTCATCCTTAGTACCTAAAAGAACAACAAACATGTGTGAGCTATTTTTAAAGCTAAAATAAGATGCAAGAATTAAACATAAAGATGATATATGATTAGACATGTTGAACTGAACTTAGAAATAGATATAAAGATGTGGAATAAGGTGACACATCAATATGCAAAAGCATGCTTATAATATATAATGCATAAATGAGGTAATAGAAGATAAAGTAAGGTAGAACTCCCATAGAATCAGACTCAAAGCCCTTCAATGGCGTGAACCAATCATGGAGAAAGTTGGTGCAGATTAGGAATGTATCATCAGAGTACCTTCCTTTCAAGGGAAGTATGATCCTGATGGTTATTGTGATTGGGAAAATAGAGTTGATTTCCTATTTGAACACACACCTTGATTAATACAAATTATATTTTGTGAGTTCATCTCTCATTCTTGTTCTTTTAAGAACTTCTTTGACTTATTGAATCATTTTATTGATTTGTGGCGTCTCCTATTCCATCTTTGATACGTTAGGTTGTTGAATATTTATTATTCTTCGGTCTAAGTCCTTTAACCACCTTCAAAGATACATCTAAAGAACGGGTTTATACTTTTTAGTATAAGTTCTTCTTTTTGTAACTTTCAATACTATCCATTTCCTTTTTCCATCACCCATTCTTTCACTACCAGAAACCATCATCCTTCGCATTCCATCTTCACTTCCTTCACCCCTTTCATCATGCAAACACTACCATTCTTCCGCCACCTATCTTCTTTCATGCATTTCATCATATTCCCACAAGGAGACGATCGTGACAACAAGGCTTACTTGCATTCAAGGTCCAGGCAATCAAAGCTTCTCTCTACAACAACAATTGCAGAGTTG